>CM036769.1:32450394-33175394 GCA_020796225.1 Arion vulgaris | reverse complement strand
CATTCCTGGCACTGGAGACACCTCCGCCGTGGCAGGTAGGGTTCACATTTCATCATCATTTTATAAACGTTTCCCAGCTCCGCTGCGACCTCATGTCGTTACCTGACAATTATGTCTTCAATTATCTCCTCAACCTGTACACTTTTTCACACCAAGCCTGTTCTGTCTCTCTTCGTATCTAGCTTTCCAGCCACTTTCAATTATGATGTCGTTAGTACATACAACTAAATTGTTGTTGGTCATCAAATAGATTGTCCTGAGCAGAGCTTTGCAACATTAATAGTCATTCGCAATTTCACTCTCTCATAGGCCAGATCTCCCGCCACTACAGCCGTCATGTTCAAACCACCAACTACATCCTGAATCCATCTTCTCCGTAGTCTTCCTCTTCTCCTCTTTGACGGTATGTTTCCTTTCATGATGGTCTTCTCCAACCCTTCGTGTCTTTTTATATGTAAAATATATCTCAATTGTCCCTTTCTTAATTGTAGCATCAGCAAGTTTTCTTTGATTTTGAGTTCTTTCTGGATAGATCTATTTGTTATCTTCTTTTATGTATGTCCGTTAGTACATCAAAACCGTTGTGCATCAATATTTAATACATCAATATTGTTGTACGTCACGTTAATACATCTCTATTGTTGTACGTCACGTCAATACATCTATATTGTTATATATCATGTTAATACATCAATATTGTTATATGTCACGTTAATACATCTATATTGTTGTATGTCTCGTTAGTACATCAATAATGTTATATGTGACATTATTACATCTTTTAAGTGTAGGTCAGGCTAACATACATCTAGTCTACATTTTTACATTTTGTCCATTACTCTCACCTTATATCTCCCATAAAGATTCGATTTGTATCTACAATAAGATATGTACTATTTTATACCATAAATATCTTCTATATGCTTCTATCTACTCATAAAGCTGTCTATATTGTTTGAATCTCATAAAGATATTCTATATTGTTCAATCTATAAAGATATTCTATATTGCTTCAACTTCTATAAAGATCTTCTATATTGCTTCAACTTCATAAAGATATTCTATATTGCTTTGAACTTCTATAAAGATATTCTATATTGCTTGCAACTTCTATAAAGATATTCTATATTGCTTGCAACTTCTATAAAGATATTCTATATTGCTTGCAACTTCTATAAAGATATTCTAATTAGCTTGCAACTTCTATAAATGATCTTCTATATTGCTTGCAACTTCTATAAAGTATTCTTATATGCTTACAACTTCTATAAAGATATTCTATATTCTTGCAACTTCTAAAGATTTTTATTGTTGCATTCTATAAATGTCTTCTATATTGCTTGCAACTCATAAATATCTTATATATTGCTTACAACTTCTATAAATGTCTTCTATATTACTTGCAACTCTCGTGAAAATCTGTTATTGTATGTTTATTTATTTTCTTTCTTTTCAACTAAGTTAACCCTATTTTATGATCTGTGTGGTTTGCGCTGAGAACGTGTGTACAGCTACGGCACGTAGAACAGACACATTCTTGTATGTCACATACATTTTCTACATTACTTGTACAAGTCGCATAACGAACTTACATATTATTTGTATTTTACACAGAGGACTTTCAATTTTCGTATATTTTACAGAGAGATTCTAATTTTCTTGAATTTTACACTGTGAGTTTCGAAATTTCGTGAATTTTACACTGAGAGCTTATAATTTTCGTGAATTTTACGCTGAAAGTTTCGAAATTTTATGTATTTTACACTGAGAGTTATTGTAAAAGTCACAAACATCATTTAAATCATTCGATGCCTAATGACTATGAAATCAGTTGTGTAATGACTATGAAATCAGTTGTGTAATGACTTTGAAATCAGTTGTGTAATGAATATGAAATCAGTTGTGTAATGACTTTGAAATCAGTTGTATAATGACTATGAAATCAGTTGTGTAATGACTTTGAAATCAGTTGTGTAATGACTATGAAATCAGTTGTGTAATGACTTTGAAATCAGTTGTATAATGACTATGAAATCAGTTCTGTAATGACTATGAAATCAGTTGTGTAATGACTTTGAAATCAGTTGTGTAATGACTATGAAATCAGTTGTATAATGACTATGAAATCAGTTGTGTAATGACTATGAAATCAGTTGTGTAATGACTATGAAATCAGTTGTGTAATGACTTTGAAATCAGTTGTATAATGACTATGAAATCAGTTGTGTAATGACTTTGAAATCAGTTGTGTAATGACTATGAAATCAGTTGTATAATGACTATGAAATCAGTTGTGTAATGACTATGAAATCAGTTGTGTAATGACTATGAAATCAGTTGTTTAATGACTTTGAAATCAGTTGTGTAATGACTATGAAATCAGTTGTGTAATGACTTTGAAATCAGTTGTGTAATGACTATGAAATCAGTTGTATAATGACTATGAAATCAGTTGTGTAATGACTATGAAATCAGTTGTATAATGACTATGAAATCAGTTGTATAATGACTTTGAAATCAGTTGTGTAATGACTATGAAATCAGTTGTGTAATGACTTTGAAATCAGTTGTGTAATGACTATGAAATCAGTTGTATAATGACTATGAAATCAGTTGTGTAATGACTATGAAATCAGTTGTGTACACATAAAAAATGTCAATTATAACCGGACTGATGTTCTAGTTATGGCTTGTTTAACAATCATCATGGAGGATGTTCTAGTTATGGCTTGTTTAACAATCATCATGGAGGATGTTCTAGTTATGGCTTGTTTAACAATCATCATGGAGGATGAGAACATCATACAATCAACAATCATAAACATAGCATTATTATTATTTTGATTGAGAACGATTGTTAAAACTGTCTAAGGGACCATCAAATTTGTCGGTATGACCATCAAAACTTTCTGTAGTACTGTTAAACTATACGATCATCAGAACTGTCTAAGGGACCATCAAATTTGTCGGTATGACCATCAAAACTGTCTGTAGTACTGTTAAACTATGCGATCATCAGAACTGTCTAAGGGACCATCAAATCTGTCGGTATGACCATCAAAACTGTCTGTAGTACTGTCAAACTATGCGATCATCAGAACTCCTTCTCCTTCTTCTTTGTGTTCGTTCTTTACAACCAATTTTAATCACTCTTTGTGATGTTTGATCTTTGCTAAGAACGTGTATACGTTGCACATTGGTTTGGTAGGCCCTAAACACATAGACTTCTACACGTTTAGGACATGTACATCCGATTTCAGCCAAACCTCCTTAGTCACCTCTTACGACATGCGTGGCAGGTAACAGTGGTTCTATTCTTTACACCCCAAATTTGGGCCCGGTAACCACTCGGGCGATCATCAGAACTGTCTAAGGGACCATCAAATCTGTCGGTATGACCATCAGAAATGTACGTAGTACTGTCAAACTATGCGATCATCGGAACTGTCTCTGTCACGAGTTTATTATTCTAGAACTCTATCTACGCCCATATCTGTTCCTGTATCTATTCTTCTTTTTCTTTTTCTTCTTTATCTTTTTCCACCGCTCCACATCGACCACTTGTTAACCACTCTGTGTGATTTGTATATGATCTGAGCCTAAGAGCGATTGTACGTTGTGCCAGTTGTGTGCCTGCAAGTAGGCCATCAAATCTGATTTCTGCGATGCTTTTATTTACTAGGTAGCTTCCTAGGTCATACATCAGTCGCCTCTACGATATGCCTTGTAGGTTGCAGTGGTACTATTCTTTGTTCCCCTTGCGAGCCCCGGTGCCACATGGGCGGTATCTATTCAGAATATCATCATCATCAAATAGCAGAACTTTGCCACCCCAACAGTCCTCTGAATGTACTCTCTCATTGGCCAGGTCTTGCCTCTGCAGCTGTCATGTTCAAACCATCAGTTACATCCTGAATCCATCTTTTTCGTGGTCTTCCTCTTCTTCTCTTTTCCGGTATGTCTCCTTCCATGATGTTCTTCTCCAGCTCTGATGTTCGTGTCCCACACAGAGTTGGCTAGCCATATCCTTGTCTCAAACACAGATTTGGCTAGCCATATCCTTGTCTCAAACACAGATTTGGCTAGCCATATCCTTCTCTCCCACACAGAGTCGGATCTATCCTTTCTTCACACAGATTTGGTTAGCCATATCCTTCTCTCCCACACAGAGTTGACTAGCCATATCCTTGTCTCCCACACAGATTTGGCTAGCCATATCCTTCTCTCCCACACAGAGTTGACTAGCCATATCCTTCTCTCCCACACAGAGTCGAATCTATCCTTCTCTCTCCCACACAGAGTTGACTAGCCATATCCTTCTCTTCCACACATAGTTGACTAGCCATATCCTTCTCTCCCACACAGAGTTAACAAGCCATATCCTTGTATCCCACACAGAGTTGGCTAGCCATATCCTTCTCTTCTACACACAGTCGGATCTATCCTTCTCTCCCACACAGAGTTGACTAGCCTTATCCTTCTCTCCCACACAGAGTTGACAAGCCATATCCTTCTCTTTTACACACAGTCGGATCTATCCTTTTCTCCCACACAGAGTTGACTAGCCATATCCTTGTCTTCCACACAGAGTCGGATCTATCCTTCTCTCCCACACAGAGTTGGCTAGCCATATCCTTGTATCCCACACAAATAATAAAACATTTCGTTATAAATTGATCCTCCTAATCTAGCCTGACCTGATAAAACATATCTCGTTTATCACATTACAGCTACATCTGAAATCAATCCAACTAGAACGTCATCCATCTCATTAAAAGCTGCTGGTGTCAACTGACTGCAGAATTATTGTTGCGGTTGATTTGCCACCATTCACAGACTATTTCATCACTGTCACGTTGCCCCGTCTCTACTGTTACTTGCATGTGTATCATTCATTGTAGATCTGACATCTCCACCGTTACTTGCATGTGTATCATTCATTGTAGATCTGACATCTCTACCGTTGCTTGCATGTGTATCATACATTGTAGATCTGACATCTCTATCGTTACTTGCATGTGTATCATTCATTGTAGATCTGACATCTCTACCATTGCTTGCATGTGTATCATACATTGTAGATCTGACATCTCTACTGTTACTTGCATGTGTATCATTCATTGTAGATCTGACATCTCCACCGTTACTTGCATGTGTATCATTCATTGTAGATCTGACATCTCTACCGTTGCTTGCATGTGTATCATACATTGTAGATCTGACATCTCTACTGTTACTTGCATGTGTATCATACATTGTAGATCTGACATCTCTACCATTACTTGCATGTGTATCATACATTGTAGATCTGACATCTCTACTGTTACTTGCATGTGTATCATACATTGTAGATCTGACATCTCTATCGTTACTTGCATGTGTATCATACATTGTAGATCTGACATCTCTACTGTTACTTGCATGTGTATCATACATTGTAGATCTGACATCTCTACTGTTACTCTCATTGTGTATCATTCATTGTAGATCTGACATCTCTATTGTTACTCTCATTGTGTATCCTTCATTGCAGATCTGACATCTCTACCGTTACTCTCATTGTGTATCTTACATTGCAGATCTGACAAGTCCAACTTACTTCTTCCTATATTTCTCTCTCTCTAATCCTGTTCTGTGAGCGTCTGTAGCTCAAGCGGTAGTGAGCTCGATCACAAACCCAAGCGTACCTGGTTCAAACCCCACGGTGGGCAAGTTTGGAAACAAATTCGATTCCGTGGGATTTTTACAAGAGGTAAAATAGACCTCACCGTTCAGAAAGCAATGCAAACTACTGAACGTATAAGTGATTCCTAGAAAATCAACGACTCGTTTACTGTGGTTGATGGCTACGTCCTTCAGGATATGCCACGATTTTCATTTCAATCCTGCTCTGCCTCACAGCGTCAGAAGAAACTTCTAGAACGAGTTCCTGTGTGCGTTTAGTTCTTGGTATCCTTCATTGCTTAGGTTATTACATATGCATTGTATTTGCATATGCTTGTGTTATGTTATTTCCATGAATACAAAAAAAGGCAATGTTCAACACAATCTTTCTCCCCACATTATGCTACCAGTACCAAACCTGGTCACTGACAACAAACGATAGAAGAAAACTATTTAAAACAGAGATGAAGTGTCTACGCAGAATGATGGGTGTAACAAGAAGAGACCGGTTGAAAAATGAAGACATCGGAAAAAGTGGGTACAACATCAGTACTAGACTTCATCAAGAAACAACAAATTAATTGATTCAGCCACATAAGCAGATTACTAACAGACAGTGCACCTCAAAGAGCAATGTTGCTCCTATACAATGGATACAAGCAGAAGGTCGGTCGCACTAAAAATGTGGACCTCAGAGATAACAGAGGCGAAAATATACACTATTTATGAAGCGCACATAAGGGCTCGTTCTAGAAATCTCTTCTTATCCTGACGCTGGGAGACAAAACATGATCAGGGAAAAGAAAGAAAAGTGATATTTTCTGTTGCCCAACTTTACTTGGGTCACCTTTTGCCTCGTATCTTCTGTATCGAAGTAGCATTGCCCTTTAAGGTGTACTGTCTGTTGGTAATCTGCTGATGTAGTCAAACCATTTAATTTCTTGTTTCTTGCTGAAATTCAGTCCTGATTTTGTTCCCAATCTTGTTTCTGATGTCTTCATTCTTAAATCGGCATTTCTGTTAGCCGGTTCGTCAAATCTCTTCATGATTCTTAAAGAGTAAATTAAATTAAATTAACCGCTGTTAAATTGCTAGACCTGCCACAGCGTCTTCAGAATCCTCTAGAGCAGCGGTTCCCAAACTTTGCATTATCGTGGACCCCTTTTAAATACATTTTGCTGCCACGGACCGCCAACAGTTTCTATAGATGAAAATCGACATGAATGAATTATATGTGTGTTACAAAAGTAAACAATGTCTGCAATTTAACATTTTAATAAACAATACAGAACACATTATGCCTATAATTATGGTTAAAATGTTTGTTTCTGTTTGAAATGTCAAAGATCATAATATTTCTTCAAGCGATTGAGGATCCCAAATGAGTACCTCGGGGACCACGGGGTCTGCGGACCTAATATTGGGAAACGCTGAGCTAGGAAGAGAATAAGGAGCTCTAAGATTCCAGTAAGAAGCATCGGAGCCAATGAATCTTCTTCTTCTTTTGTCGTCACACTGCTACCGGGTTGTTGCCCAGTGTTATGGTTTTATGTTTTTGTCTTCCGCTGTTCTGGTGGCTTTGGTGATTGTTATTTTTGCTCTTTGACGGGATTCTGCTATACCATCTAACCATCTTTTTCGTGGTCTTCCTCTCGTCTTCTTCCTGATGTTCTATTGTAGAAGACTTTGTATACTTGGAGTTTGGGTGCATTCTTACAATGTAATTCAAGCAAGGTTCTGTGCCAACTTTCTTTCTTATGCTGATGTTGATGACTTTGTTTCTCAATGTAATTCAAGCAAGGTTCTGTGTCAACTTTCTTTCTTATGCTGATGTTGATGACTTTGTTTCTCAACGTAATTCAAGCAAGGTTCTGTGCCAACTTTCTTTCTTATGCTGATGTTGATGACTTTGTTTCTCAATGAATTCAAGCAAGATTTTGTGCCAACTTTCTTTCTTATGCTGATGTTGGTGACTCTGTTTCTCAATATAACTCAAGCAAGGTTCTGTACCAACTTTCTTTTTTATGCTGATGTTGATGACTTTGTTTCTCAATGTAATTCAAGCAAGGCTCTGTACCAACTTTCTTTCTAATGCTGATGTTGATGACTTTGTTTCTCAATGTAATTCAAGCAAGGCTCTGTACCAACTTTCTTTCTAATGCTGATGTTGGTGACTTTGTTTCTCAATGTAATTCAAGCAAGGCTCTGTCCAACTTTCTTTCTTATGTTGATTTTGGTGACTTTGTTTCTCAATGTAATTCAAACAAGGTTCTGTACCAACTTTCTTTCTTATGCTGATGTTGGTGACTCTGTTTCTCAATGTAATTCAAACAAGGTTCTGTACCAACTTTCTTTCTAATGCTGATGTTGATGACTTTGTTTCTCAATGTAATTCAAACAAGGCTCTGTACCAACTTTCTTTCTTATGCTGATGTTGATGAATATTCTCAATAAATAGATAGTGAACAATTATTAGGGGCTACCTATCAAAAACAAATTATCAAACATAGAACTAAAACCACAGACCTTTATTTCTTACGGCGCCCATTACATGTTAGTCTGTAGGGCTGGGCTAGACCATAGATTCCCAAACTTTTTCGGCCCATCGCCCACTTTGCAAGACATAAACTTGTAACGCCCTCCACATAACAGTTTGCCAACGCCCTATATATATATATATATATATATATATATATATACATATATACATGCTCTATTTTCACTTTGACATAGAAAATTGATATATATTTCAGTAATACATGGTCATTGTTCAAATGATTATATGCATGAAATAGAAAATTGATGAAAAATGGACCATGTAAGATGGTCATATAATGAATTAAAATACAGAATTCAAATTTTTAATGATTATTCAATAGCAAAATCACGATAAATTAACTGCCCCCAAATGCTTCTGAACCCACCATCACCCCCTGTAAGACTTCAGCGCCCACAGAGGGGCGGTACCGCCCACTTTGGGAAACGCTGGGCTAGAAAAAGAGTCCAGTAAGAAAAAAAGTTTGTGGCTCGAATCCTCTGTTTGGTAATTCGGTTTTTCCCCCGTTAGTCCCTAATTCGGTTCTTTCCCCCATTAGTCCCTAATTCGGTTCTTTCCCGTTAGTCCTAATTCGGTTCTTTCCTCGTTAGTCTCTAATTCGGTTCTTTCCCCGTTAGTCCCAATTCGTTCTTTCCTCGTTAGTCCCTAATTCGGTTCTTTCCCATTAGTCCTAATTCGGTTTCCCCGTTAGTCCCTAATTCGGTTCTTTCCTCGTTAGTCCCTAATTCGGTTCTTTCCCGTTAGTCCCTAATTCGGTTTTTCCCGTTAGTTCCTAATTCGGTTTTTCTCCATTAGTCACTAATTCGCCCCGTTAGTCCCTAATTCTGTTTTTTTCCCGTTAGTCTCTAATTCGGTTTTTCCCGTTAGTCTCTAATTCGGTTCTTTCCCCATTAGTCCCTAATTCGGTTCTTTCCCCGTTAGTCCTAATTCGGTTCTTTCCCTCGTTAGTCCCTAATTCGGTTCTTTCCCCATTAGTCCATAATTCGGTTTTCCCCGTTAGTCCCTAATTCGGTTCTTTCCTCGTTAGTCCCTACTCGGTTCTTTCCCGTTAGTCCCTAATTCGGTTCTTTCCCCGTTAGTCCCTAATTCGGTTTTTCCCGTTAGTCCCTAATTCGGTTCTTTCCTCGTTAGTCCCTAATTCGTTCTTTCCCCGTTAGTCCCTAATTCGGTTCTTTCCTCGTTAGTCCCTAATGGTTTTCCCATTAGTCCCTAATTGGTTTTCCCGTTAGTCCCTAATTCGGTTCTTTCCTCGTTAGTCCCTAATTCGGTTCTTTCCTCGTTAGTCCCTAATTCGGTTCTTTCCCGTTAGTCCCTAATTCGGTTCTTTCCCCGTTAGTCCCTAATTCGGTTCTTTCCCCGTTAGTCTCTAATTCGGTTCTTTCCCTCGTTAGTCCCTAATTGGTTCTTTCCTCGTTAGTCCCTAATTCGGTTCTTCCTCGTTAGTCCCTAATTCGGTTCTTTCCCGTTAGTCCCAATTCGGTTCTTTCCCCGTTAGTCCCTAATTCGGTTCTTTCCCCGTTAGTCTCTAATTCGGTTCTTTCCTCGTTAGTCCTAATTCGGTTCTTTCCCTCGTTAGTCCCTAATTCGGTTCTTTCCCACGTTAGTCCCTAATTCGTTCTTTCCTCGTTAGTCCCTAATTCAGTTCTTTCCCCGTTAGTCCTAATTCGGTTCTTTCCTCGTTAGTCCCTAATTCGGTTCTTTCCCCGTTAGTCCCTAATTCGGTTCTTTCCCCGTTAGTCCCTAATTCGGTTCTTTCCCAGTTAGTCCCTAATTCGGTTCTTTCCCCGTTAGTCCCTAATTCAGTTCTTTCCCCGTTAGTCCCTAATTCGGTTCTTTCCCGTTAGTCCCTAATTCGGTTTTTTCCCCGTTAGTCCCTAATTCGGTTCTTTCCTCTTAGTCCCTAATTCGGTTCTTTCCTCGTTAGTCCCTAATTCGGTTTTTCCCGTTAGTCCCTAATTCGGTTCTTTCCCGTTAGTCCCTAATTCGGTTCTTTCCCCGTTAGTCCCTAATTCGGTTCTTTCCCGTTAGTCCCTAATTCGGTTCTTTCCCCGTTAGTCCCTAATTCGGTTCTTTCCCGTAGTCCCTAATTCGGTTCTTTCCCCGTTAGTCCCTAATTCGGTTCTTTCCCGTTAGTCCCTAATTCGGTTCTTTCCTCGTTAGTCCCTAATTCGGTTCTTTCCCTCGTTAGTCCCTAATTCGGTTCTTTCCCTCGTTAGTCCCTAATTCGGTTCTTTCCCCGTTAGTCCTAATTCGGTTTTCCCGTTAGTCCCTAATTCGGTTTTCCCCGTTAGTCCCTAATTCGGTTCTTTCCTCGTTAGTCCCTAATTCGGTTCTTTCCTCGTTAGTCCCTAATTCGGTTCTTTCCCGTTAGTCCTAATTCGGTTTCCCCGTTAGTCCCTAATTCGGTTTTCCCCGTTAGTCCCTAATTCGGTTCTTTCCTCGTTAGTCCCTAATTCGGTTCTTTCCCGTTAGTCCCTAATTCGGTTCTTTCCTCGTTAGTCCCTAATTCGGTTCTTTCCCCGTTAGTCCTAATTGGTTTTCCCATTAGTCCCTAATTCTTGTTCACTGTCTATTTGTTAATCAGAATCTCTAGAGTACTAAACGATGAACAACGCGGGATCGTGAAGAAGAAGAGAAACGATGAACTTGAATATCCACATTCATACGAGGAAATCTGAAATCACCTTGGGTTAGAGGTCGAAGAATACACCTACACATCGCCATCTTGACCGAAAGTTCTTACTTACTGACGTGTTATCAGTTATCAGAGGACTATCATCATAGCACCTCGGACATGTCCAAGGTGCTCCGATCTCCGCCTCAGCAAATCAGCAGCGTCCATCGGCTCCAACACGCCAGTCCGATGTTATTTAATCAGTCTCTTTGCATATTTGGTATGTCGTTCTTTACGGGCTGTACCAATCTTGACACTGTCTTGTATTAGTGTTAACATAAATTATTTTCATTATATTCCACATTAAGAACTACTTTATGCAATGCTCATTATTTCAGTCATTACTGGATACCTCCTACAAAGCTCATTAATTAATTCATTACTTGTTACCTTCCTCTGCTCTAGTTAGACGATGCACGGAAACTAATAGGGAAGACATTGAGAACGTCACATATTTTGAATATCTTTGCTCTATAATTACAAACAATGGAGATTGTACTTTAGAATTTAGAAGAAGACTTCCATGTCTTTCAGAGGTGGTCAACATGAAGAAACTATGGCACGACACAAGCAAAAGTAAGACTGCTAAGAACATGCATATTCCGTAGGATAAACATATCGATATGAATGGTGGACCATAACACAACATCATCACCTAAGAGTGCGTATCCTTTATAGGACATTGCTCATTTTGCAGCACATCTGAAATTCACTCTGTCTCTTGCCAGTTCACCCACTTTGTCGATGGTCATATTCATGGTTTCTTTAATATCTTGTAGCCATCTTCTTCCTCGTCTGCCTCTGGGTCTACGTCCTGTGACCCTGCCCTCTAGTATTGTTCTTTCCAGGCCATCGTGACGCTTTATGTGACCAAAGTATGCAATTTTTCTGTATATTATGTTGTTTATCAGCCAATTCTCTTTAACATTTAGTTCTTTCAGGACATCAGTGTTCTTTCTTTTTCTGTCCATGGTATTCGTAGGATCTTTCTGTAGCATTTAGTTTCGAAGGACTGGATTTTCGTTCTTAATTTCTGTGTAATAGTCCATGATTCACAACCATAAGTAGCCACTGGGAAAATGCATGCTCTCAAAATCTTTAATTATAACACAAACATTAAAGGAAAATGAAGCTGAAACAAAGTGTTCAGAAAAGTTTTAGAATATCCTGACAGAGAAGAAAAAAATAAAACAAAACATCCTACAAGACCTGCATATCAGAAGAAGTGCTTATAATAACATCATGTCTCTAAAGATGACATATCTTGACCACGTTAAACGTCACAGAGGTTAGGACAGAACGGTAATGGAAGACACGATTCCTGGAGTACGAGGCAGGAGGAGACTAAGACGAAGGTGGCAGCAGGACATAAAAGAAACCTTGAACATAACGCTGGAAGAGACGAGAGAACTTCTAGAGACATGGAGTTTTTCAGGCTGGTTGTGATGAAAGCAACATTCCGCAAGGGACATGCTACTACTTGAGCGGAAACCTACAGATCTGAGATGGTCAGAAATGATCAGATAAGATCTGGAGAAAACCGTGGTGAAGCTGCGATAATACTGAGTAAACGGATGATATAGACATGTATTACATGAACAATGACAAATAAATGATTTAATATGAAAAACGACAACACTCGACGTGTCGACCGAAGGTCTTATCAAGAAAAATATCCAAACTACTTTCTTCAAAGTTCATTACTTCATCCATTACTCACTACCCCCTACGATGCTCATTAATTAATTAATTACTCATCACCTTCCTCTTCGCTAATTACTGCATTCAACAATCGCTATCATTCAATATATTAATTATTTCATTTATTGATCAATATCTTTAAATAACTCTAGATTACTCCTACTATTGTCTCTAACATCTTACATTACTTTTTACTGTTGTCTCCAAACAATATCACATATATTGCTTTATCTAGATAGTTGTAATTCTTTCTTTAAAAGTTAATTATATATCCTTTACAGGACTTTGCGAATCAACCCCAGCTTTTTAACGCTGTTTGTGATTTTCTAGACATTATTACGTTCAGTAGTTTGCCATTGCTTTCTGAACGGGTGGTGCCATGTCCTTTGTAAAATTCAGCGAAACAATTTGCAACCAAACTGTCCGCAGCGTGATTCGAACTCAGAAATAAACCGAATCACTATCCTCTAAGCTTTGAAACGTAGTTAAAGGTCGTCCACGTATACTATGGATCAAAGAGATATAATAGGCGGAGGAAACACCACATACGAGGCAAACTCGAGGACTGTTTTCAGAACTCTTTGCAAATCTTGAACTAATCTGAAAGGCTCGACCAGAATAGAGCAAAGAAAGAAAGAAAGAAGAAAGAGATGTAATTCAAAGGGATCTGCCTCAAGTAACTGTTTTACTTTAGTAAGCTAGATTTTTATTGTAACGTCCGTGGTCAGTATATCATTACACTTGTATCCTGTCCGTGGTCAGTATATCATCGTCTGTGTATCCCGTCCGTGGTCAGTATATCATTATACTTGTATCCCGTCCGTGGTCAGTATATCATCATCTGTGTATCCCGTCCGTGGTCAGTATATTATTATACTTGTATCCTGTCTGTGGTCTGTATATGATCATCTGTGTATCCCGTTCGTGGTCAGTATATCATTATACTTGTATCCCGTCCGTGGTCAGTATATCATCGTCTGTGTATCCCGTCCGTGGTCAGTATATTATTATACTTGTATCCTGTCCGTGGTCAGTATATCATCGTCTGTGTATCCCGTCCGTGGTCAATATATCATTATTTATTTATTATGTAGGGATTCAAACCTCCTCAGCCGAGGCACACCGCTTTCAACCCACGAACAAGCCTTTTTTGGTTATATCAGAGCGTGTAGGACAACACACATGAACAATAAAATTAACTCTTTTCGGAGAATCCTATATAATTTATAATATCACTTTACGTGTATCTCGTCCGCCGTTTATAAATTGCAAGCACATTTATATCGCTGTTTGACACTTTCATAGATTGTCAATACATTTGTACGTGAATCTCCATCGTCTCTTTGGGACTTCATTTACTGGGGCCGTTGTTTGTATCTGACAGTCGATGCTTCACAAGATCCAGAAGGGCAGGTTTCGGTATGATGGATGTCGTGATAGAAGTCTAACCTCCAGGGCTTATGATATACTGTCCTGGGCATTGGGTGTTTACGTAGTGAGAGAGCGGACAGACTTGATCAACACATCGATTGTTGGGGTGTTGAAGATAGATAAGGGGATGTTCTTCGGTCTCTTCGCGACTGTCTGTTGATGAGGACACTAAAATCGATGTTGAATCGATC
Source organism: Arion vulgaris (assembly GCA_020796225.1). Taxonomy (NCBI): domain Eukaryota; kingdom Metazoa; phylum Mollusca; class Gastropoda; order Stylommatophora; family Arionidae; genus Arion; species Arion vulgaris. Next base: position 33,161,176 of record CM036769.1, on the reverse strand, counting down.
AAGCGATTTAGGCAGTTTGGAGTTACCGTTGTACAAGTAGAACTGGATGCATGAAGTGCAGAGTGAGAGGTGTGTTTAATCAGCGAGCCACGGGAACAATTAGTATGCATGCTTTTGATATATATTGGGGAGACTGAACCTATGGGTCTGCCGGAGGTAATGACGTCAGTTTAGTAACCAATAATCCAATTTAAAAACAATTTGAAAGTTTCAAGTTGTTGGTGTATGCGTGTTTGTTACATTTATAAAACATGAGATTTTCAAGTGTGTGTATCGTGTTTGTTACATTTATAAAACATGAGATTTTTTCAAGTTGTTGGTTATGCGTGTTTGTTACATTTATAAAACATTATCAATCATTAGAAAGATTACAAATAAAATTCCTACAAAAACATCATCACCATCTTCAACATTACACTGGGAACCATCGCCGGTGCTACGGAGTTCGTCCATTGCAGCTGTGATTTTCCTGTGTAAGAAAGAGATCGGAGCACAGATAGTTACCCACGGAAGTGCAATGATGGATCCGTCTCTTCTGATCAATCAATCGCTCATTCAATCAATCAATCAATCAATGCAAGTTTGAGCTACCTTAACTTTCCTACACCAATAATCAAATATATATGCTCGCGGTCATTCTCACCAGCTCTGTGTTACTCACTGTGTACGTTTAACTGAACCGTCCTCTCACGTGCACGATTATTCTCATGTTACAACCTGTCTTAAGATAGTTAGCGCGTGAGTTGTTAATTTTCTCCCGTCGCAACAGTCATTTAGTATTTGTTGTCATATTTAGCACAGTGTGCAGTCTGTGCGTGTGTGTGTGCTTGTGTGAGATTGAGTGTGTCATTCAGTGTGTGTGCCCATGTTGCGTGCTGTATTTAAATGACTTTCATTTGTGTTTGACTGATTGTAAAAATAAATCAACAGTATCGATCACTGGGTAACCTCTTCAGATTAAAGTTAATTGCATATCCTTTACAGGACTTTGCGAATCAACCCCAGCTTTTTAACGCTGTTTGTGATTTTTCTAGGCATCATTCAGTAGTTTGCCATTGCTTTCTGAACGGGTGGCGCCATCGTCCTTTGTAAAAATCCAGGCGAAACAATTTGCAACCAAACTGTCTGCAGCGTGATTCGAACTCAGAACGTCGGGGTTAATAGACCGAGTCACTATCCCTAAGCCACAGACGGCACCAACCTCTTCAGATTACAGAAGTTAATTGTGGTTCAGTGAATAAGTGCACTGATTTCTCTGTAACGAGGATACGGGGTCGAATCCCATGTAAGGTTATGGGGTTTTGTTAATGTCCTGGTTGCAAAAATAAAATCGACACCGTACACCTCGTGTCTCTCTCTCTCGATCACCGCCCAGACCGATGTACCAGACCTCCCCATAAACTCTATTCATGTGGAAATCTGATTCATGCAGCCTTAGCATTGGTGTGTTTTACGTCACATCTTCAGCATCATTTAGAGCTCTGGTGCTTATCCTTCGGCGATGTGTCCGGTTTCAGCCAGCGTTTACTCGGTTCGCTCTCCGTTCTGTAGCCATCTAGTGTTGTTTACGGTGTGGGGTAGCTAGCCCCACGGTCAATCTCATGAGTCGCCTATTACGACATGCGTGGCAGGTAACAGTGGTTCTATTCTTTACACCCTAATTTGGGCCCCGGTAACCACTCGGGCGACCTTGTGTCAGAGATGAGTCAACGATGATTGGTGTCTATGACCAATCAGACCTGGTACCATGCTACAATATTTCCAGATGTGGTATTTTAAAGTGGGGTCTTCTACTTGTAAAATCATAAAGTTTTTTTATCATCATTAAATAGCTTGTCCTTGCCCGTCTGCCCAGCGTGTTCGTAGCACGTTGGACTACGGGTGACAAGCTTCCTGTGAGTGCGGGCTCGACTCCGCAGGCTGGCAGGAAAGCCACAGATTCACCAGATTCACGGTGTTCGTGGCACCGAACCGAAGGGTTACAATGTCCACGGCACGGCAGAGGCTGCTCGTTTCTGGATAACGTCTTTAGCCCACAGAGGAGAGATAATACCAGACGTGTTAATGCGTCTTTAGAAGGGAATGATAAAAACGTATATATACGTCCTTACAGTGGCAGCTCGCCATTAAGGGCCAGTGGAACTGGGCCCCCCAAAATAGGTGTAACGTGTATTTTTTATTTTATACATTAAAATATAAATTAACCGAAACTATGATACTTCCGAATATTTCTGTCTGGCCCCACCAACAAAAATGATCACGAGCCGCCACTGTGTCCTTAGCAGCTAAAGTCTTTCGAAATTTCTCTCTCTCAGATGTCCAGTCTCTGCTGCTCAGATCATCCGTCACATCCTGAATCCATCTTCTCCCTCTTCTTCCTCTTCTCCTCTTTGTCGGTAAGTCTTCATCCATAATCGTCTCCTCCAACCCTTCACTTTCTTATATGTCCAAAATACTTCCATTTTCCAATTTTATTTGTAGCACAAGCCAGTTTTCTTTGATTTGGAGTTCTTTCTGGATCTATTTATTCACTTCTTTGTCTACGCTATACGGAAAACGCTTCTGTAACACTTATATTCATAAGTATATATATATATATATATGTTCCCACTTTCTTCTGTAAAACTTATATTCATAGATATATATATATATATATATGTTTCACTTTCTTCTGTAAACTATATATTCATAAGTATATATATATATATATATGTTCCCACTTTCTTCTGTAACACTTATATTCAAAAGTCGCCTGAGTGGTTACGGGGCCCAAAATTAGGGTATAAGGAATAGAACCACTGTTACCTGCCGCGCATGTCGTAAGAGGTGACTAAGGAGGTTAGGCTGAAATCGGATGTATGTGTCCTAAATGTCTATGTGTTTAGGGGCCTACCAAACCAATGTGCAACGTATACACGTTCTTGGCAAAGATTAAACATATCACAAAGAGTGATTAAAATTGGTCATAAAGAACGAACGCAAAAGAAGAAGAAGATATTCAAAAGTATATATATATGTTTTCCCACTTTCTTAGGTAACATTTATATTCTCTCTCGTGATCCCCGCCTAGACTGATGAACCAAATTTTATCATGAATTTTGCTGTTGCTGTTAGCGACTCGTCCTCCGTACAGCTTCTCACGAAGCTCTGTGTTATCGGGTAACACTTATATTCAATAGTAGACATATTTGTTTTCCGCTGCCTTGTTAAATGTCCTGTGATTGAGAAAACCAAAATGTAACAGGATCGACTGCAAGTGCACTTAAAGTCCCTTTAATACTTGGTTAATTTCAGATAACTGTGCTCCAGCTGTAATTACCAACATTTCAACGCTTGTAATGTTGCTACGGTAAGGATGACGATGCTATCTACTGTACCTAGGTTTGAACCAACATAATCTTGTAAAGAATCCTAGTTCACTGCAACTGAGCAAAACCGGGTTCAAAACCGCAATTGGAATTCTTCTTCTTCTAACGCTCTATACCGACCACTTGTTAAATTACTCTTTGTGATTTTATTTGATCAGAGTCTAAGAGCGATTGTACGTTGTGCCAGTTATGCTCCTTCAAGTAGGCCAGCACATCCTATTTTTGCGACGCTTTTTATTTAATATGTTAGCTTCCTTAGATCCTACCTTATTCATGAAAAAGTTGGTTCATCAGTCTAGGACGGGATCGCGAGAGAGAGAGACCCCTACCTCAGTAGCCTCTTACAGTCTCCTTGTATGTTGCAGTGTTGCTATTCTTGACTCCTGCTGAGAGCCTCGGCAACACACGGGTGAATTCGAATTCAAAGAACATGTTCTTCTGCCAGGATCTGACTTGACTCTTGTCTAACATATGATCGTGTCCTTAAGTCGCTTTGTCAGTTACCCTAGGCAACAATCATCTCTAAACGATGTCCCAGGCTGAGAAATAGAAATCTGTCCGTACGTTAAACCACATCCACGCTTACAACCACATCTGCAACGGATGTTGGATGTCTTAAATCTGGTCATGCCGTGCTTTGTGATAGAATTGAATTTCAGTATTTCCCACCTTCCATATTCTCGTCAGCTTCGGGTATTTTAAAAAGCAAATTTCTCCCCTAATAAGAGCCTTGGGCAAACGTTAGCACAGCCATGTACCCAACGTGCTCGGGTCGACATGTTGGCTGGCCATTTCCGCTGAAGATTAAAATTGTGATGTGAATTATAAAAAAGTTTAACCAGGTTAAGACTAAAAAGGCAAGAAACGGAAAAAGAAATATGAAACAGCTCAGTCTAGGTTAGAAATAGGAACCATACGTTAGTGTAAGGATTTATTTTCTGAAAAGAAGCTTTTATATTAATTATTTCTTTGATTTTGTTCTTCATTTTTAAACTTGCAGAAAAGGGCACAAAAACTAAATTAAAATGATAAGAAAGATTGAATTTAAGAGAGAGAGAAACACAAAAAAAAACGAGACACAGAGCGATGTCAACAAAACACACGAGAAATAGCAAAATCTCAAACTAAACACGTTTGATCATTACAGGAAATCAAGCAAACAAATTAATGTTAGCAAACAGGTACAATGATGAAATAAAATCTTAAGAAAATGCAGGAGTTTTAACAGATGTTTAAATTGTGGAACTGTTTATTAATAAAAGAAAGTTGAACCCAGACGGGGACAAGTTGAACATGAGGGACAGGTTGAACATAGAAGGGACAGGTTGAACATAGAAGGGACAGGTTGAACATAGAAGGGGACAGGTTGAACATAGAGGGGGCAGGATAAACATAAACGGGGACAGGTTGAACATAGAGCGGGGACAGTTGAACATAGAGGGGACAGGTTGAACATAGAAGGGGACAGATTGAACATGGAGGGGGACAGGTTGAACATGAAGACAGGTTGAACATAGAGGGGGACAGGTTGAACATAGAGGGGACAGGTTGAACATAGATGGGGACAGGTTGAACATAGAGGGGACAGGTTGAACATAGAAGGGGACAGGTTGAACATAGAAGGGGACAGGTTGAACATAGAGGGGGACAGATTGAACATGGAGGGGGACAGGTTGAACATAGAGGGGGACAGGTTGAACATAGACGGGGACAGGTTGAACATGGAGGGACAGATTGAAATGGAGGGGACAGTTTGAACATGGAGGGACAGTTGAACATAGAAGGGGACAGGTTGAACATAGAGGGGGACAGGATAAACATAAACGGGGACAGGTTGAACATGAGGGGACAGTTGAACATAGAGGGGACAGGTTGAACATAGAATGGGACAGGTTGAACATAGAAGGGGACAGGTTGAACATAGAGGGCAGATAAACATAAAGGGGACAGGTTGAACATAGAGGGGACAAGTTGAACATAGAGGGGACAGGTTGAACATAGAGGGGCAGATTGAACATGGAGGGACAGGTTGAACATGAAGACAGGTTGAACATAGAGGGGACAGGTTGAACATAGAAGGGGACAGGTTGAACATAGAAGGGGACAGGTTGAACATAGATGGGGACAGGTTGAACATGAAGACAGGTTGAACATAGAAGGGGACAGGTTGAACATAGAAGGGAACAGGTTGAACATAGAGGGGGACAGGTTGAACATAGAGGGGACAGGTAATGAGGACAGATTGAATGAAGGGGACAGGTTGAACATAGAAGGGGACAGGTTGAACATAGAGGGGGCAGGATAAACATAAACGGGGACAGGTTGAACATAGACGGGGACAAGTTGAACATAGAGGGGGACAGGTTGAACATAGAAGGGAACAGGTTGAACATAGAAGGGGACAGGTTGAACATAGAGGGGCAGGATAAACATAAACGGGGACAGGTTGAACATAGAGGGGGCCAGGTTGAACATAGATGGGGACAGGTTGAACAGATGGGACAGGTGAACATAGGAGGACATGTAGAACATAGAGGACAGATTGAACATGGAGGACAGGTGAACATAGAGGGGAGATTGAACATGAGGGGACAGATTGAAATGGAGGGGACAGGTTGAACATGAAGACAGGTTGAACATAGAGGGGACAGGTTGACATAGAGGGACAGGTTGAACATAGAAGAACAGGTTGAACATAGATGGGGACAGGTTGAACATAGATGGGGACAGGTTGAACATAGAGGGAGACAGGTTGAACATAGAGGGGGACAGGTTGAACATAGAGGGGGACAGGTTGAACATGAGGGACAGGTGAACATAGGGACAGTTGAAATGAGGACAGGTTGAACATGAGGACAGGTTGAACATAGAAGGGACAGGTTGAACATAGAGGGAGACAGGTTGAACATAGAAGGGGACAGGTTGAATATAGAGGAGACATGTTGAACATAGAGGGGGACAAGATGAACATAGAGGGAGACAGGATGAACATAGAAAAGTTGAACACAGGAGGGGGCAAGTTGAACAAAGATGGGAACAGGTTAAACACAGGGGGAACAAGTTGAACACATAAGGGGGCGGCAAGTTGAACACAGAGAGAGAGTAAATTGAACACAGTGAGGGTGGGGGCAAGTTGAACACATAAAGGAGCGGCAAGTTGAACATAGAGAGAGAACAAGTTGAACACAGCAAGGGGGTGGGGGATCAAGTTGAACACAGAGTACGGGGACAACTTGAATACAAGAGCTTCAAACATCTTCTCTTAAGGTATCAATGATCATGCACTATCCATTGAGTGTCCTTCCTCGATCAATGCTGTGTCGACCAATTTAAAATGAGGTGAAGTCTTGGTGCTTATAGCTTTAATTTGCTGCAGAAAAGTGCCTGTTGTATATAGGATACTTCTGTCTGGTAGTAACTCAGTCCTGTTTGAAGGAAGGACAATTCGTTATTTTAGCCGTAGGACATTCTTTCTGGATTCAGTGGTCTCTGTGGCGTAGCGGTTAGGTACTCGTCTCTTGTACTAAAGGTACCAAGTTCGTTCCCTCGTAGCGCCATCTGGATATTTTTTCCGTAGATTCCTGAACTCAGTGTAGGTGAAATCGAGCTATATCGGAGATGGACGATAAAGTGTAGGACCCATGTTCAATTTCTGCACGTACAAGAACCTATGACAGTTCAAAATCGAAAAGAGCAGACTGAACAACCTCAACATGGACAAAATTCATTAGAAAAGATTAAAAATAAAATTCCTACAAAAATATTTTCAAAATTACATCGGGTACCCTCGCCGGTGCTACGGAGTTCGCGCACTGCAGCTGAGATCTTCCTGTGTAAGAAAGAGATCGGAGCGTTAAGACAGCTTAACATACATATTAGGATAGCTTTACATCACGTACGGACAGCTTTAACTATCGCCAGAACTTCTAAAGATAACCTTACGACAGCTCTTGATAATATTAGGACACATCAGCACATGATGGTACTCTGTTATCTGAGTTCTCCAAAACCGTGGCCCCTGCAATATAAGGCCGATTAGCTCAGACGGGAAATCAAAAAGTTCAATGGGGGCTGGATTTTGTATATGTTTGATAGAGCACTATGTATATCCTATATTAATGTATGGCTCGGAAACATGGACAATGAACAAGCAGTTAGAAGACAGAATTGATGCATTTGAGATGTGGATATATAGAAGAATAGGCAGAGTTTCATGGACAGAAAAACAGAGAAATAAACAAGTTTTAGGAAAACTAGGCATGAAGAAACAATTATTAAGAGAAATAAAATTCAGACAAGTAAAGTATTTTGGGCACATAAAAGACATGACACCATGATAAAACATTTACTAGAGAGGAAAGTTGAGGGAGAAGAGCAAGAGGAAGACCGAGAGATAAGTGGGAGGAAAACTTTAAGAAATGGACAGGTTACAGTCTGGCAGTGTGCAACACTCAAGGAAAGACAGAGAATGCTGGAGATTCATTGCAGCCAACCTTCGATGTGGAGACGGTACCTGATGATGATAGAGCATTGTACGTTTTTTTTGTAATTTTACTCAATTCTATGTGGTTATGGTTATTTATTGATGAAAAATATTAATAATCAGGGGCGGCTCGTCATTAAGGGCCAGTGGGGCATGGCCCCACAAATAATCGAAAGGGGAAACTTCCGGAATAGACAAATAATAGTAAATACTCCAAAAACCATGATTTTTTCCGAAAATTTGTGTCTGGTCCTACCAAGAAAAATGACTACGAGCCGCCACTGTTAATAATACTGATATTCCTTAGCTTTAAACTTAATTTGTAACATAATATAACTTTGATTTAACATGTTGTATTGTTTTTAAAATGAACTTGTCTATGTACAACAACACTGGAATGCGAGAGTCACGCGACAGTTGTGGGCTTATTTCATATAATTTTTACCTGAACCCGCCGGCCGTCTGTTATCGAAGGCCATGTCCCAAACATTGCTCTCAGAAAGCGATCACGACCTACATTGCGTGTGCCGTCTCACTGTGTCAAACATCTAGCACTATCTGTTATTCAGCTACATCTTAGAAGGCACATGACATCAACCTATCTGACAAGTTCTCATCGAAGGTCATGTATGATCTTGAACGATTCTAAGCTGCAAATAAGCGCCCTCGCTGAAACATTGAGCAGGCATTACCGTGAATTAGAGATAGTGACAAGCCAAAAGTATGATTGCCCGATCCATACAGAACTAGTTTACCACGTCTGCTAGCTATTTACTCACACGTAACGCGCGTGCAATGAGGAATAAATTGTTGTTATTATTGTTGTGACAGGACCTGGACGTCAAGGCACCGAGTGTGGCACCGAACAGTTTTCTATCACTGATTGGCTTGCGAAATCTCTAATTTTTGTATTTATCCCTCGATCCATCGTCGTACTGTAATCATGGCTGTTACTGGTGATCGACCCACTAAAATCCCCACTGTTACCAAATTTGTGGGAAAAGTAGAAGAGGGTTGGTAGGGTAAATCTCACACACGAAGACATAATCATTTTGGAGTCTTGCTGTTATTGAGTGTGGTGGAGGTGAGAACAAGTTTGACTAAAATTGATTTATTGTAACAAAAGAGATCTACCGAATAATAATTAATCAATCTCTGTGGCATAGGGGTTAAGGGTTATATTTTTTCAAGAGATCTCTGATCTCAGTGTAGGTGAGATCGGGTTCCTGTTCTTATCGGAGACGGACGATAAAACGTAGGTCCCGTGTACAATATTTGAGAACGTAAAAGAACCCGTGGTGGCGTCTGTGGCTTAAGGGTTAGTGACTCGGTCTATTAACCCCGACGTTCTGAGTTTGAATCCGCTGCGGACAATTTGGTGGAAAATTGTTTCGCGTGGATTTTACAAAAGGACGATGGCGCCACCCGTTCAGAAAGCAATGGCAAACTAAACTACTGAACGTAATAATGCCTAGAAAAATCACAACAGCGTTAAAAGCTGGGGTTGATTCGCAAAGTCCTGTAAAGGATATGCAGTTAACATTATAAAAACCCGTGGCAGTTCAAAATCGAAAAAAGCTGACTGGAAAGAAGCTGACTGGAAAGAAGCTGACTGGAAAGAAGCTGACTGGAAAAAGTTGACTGGAAAGAAGCTGCCTGGAAAGAAGCTGACTGGAAAGAAGCTGCCTGGAAAAAAGCTGACTGGAAAGAAGCTGCCTGGAAAGAAGCTGACTGGAAAGAAGCTGCCTGGAAAGAAGCTGACTGGAAAGAAGCTGCCTGGAAAAAAGCTGACTGGAAAGAAGCTGACTGGAAAAAAGCTGACTGGAAAGAAGCTGCCTGGAAAGAAGCTGACTGGAAAGAAGCTGACTGGAAAGAAGCTGACTGGAAAGAAGCTGCCTGGAAAGAAGCTGACTGGAAAGAAGCTGACTGGAAAAAAGCTGACTGGAAAAAAGCTGACTGGAAAGAAGCTGACTGGAAAGAAGCTGACTGGAAAGAAGCTGACTGGAAAGAAGCTGACTGGAAAAAAGCTGACTGGAAAGAAGCTGACTGGAAAGAAGCTGACTGGAAAGAAGCTGCCTGGAAAGAAGCTGACTGGAAAGAAGCTGACTGGAAAGAAGCTGACTGGAAAGAAGCTGCCTGGAAAGAAGCTGACTGGAAAGAAGCTGACTGGAAAGAAGCTGACTGGAAAGAAGCTGACTGGAAAAAAGCTGACTGGAAAGAAGCTGACTGGAAAGAAGCTGACTGGAAAGAAGCTGACTGGAAAGAAGCTGACTGGAAAGAAGCTGACTGGAAAAAAGCTGACTGGAAAAAAGCTGACTGGAAAAAAGCTGACTGGAAAAAAGCTGACTGGAAAAAAGCTGACTGGAAAGAAGCTGACTGGAAAGAAGCTGACTGGAAAGAAGCTGACTGGAAAGAAGCTGACTGGAAAAAAGCTGACTGGAAAAAAGCTGACTGGAAAAAAGCTGACTGGAAAAAAGCTGACTGGAAAGAAGCTGCTAGGAGAAAAGTAATTAGAAAATTAAAAAATAAAAATTTCTACAATATATTGTCAACATCATATAAATTACATAGGGGACCCTCGCCGGTGCTATGGAGTTTGTGCACCGCCGCTGAGATCTTCCTGCTTAAGAAAAGGGTTGGGGCATGCATGGTTACTAACCGAAATCCAATGAAGATGGTTTTATCAAGCAATCACTCACAGGGACCCGGAATCAAATTTTCCCTTTCGAGTTGGACACTTTCCCGACAGTATCGGCTCTCATGTCAACCCAGATTTGGTACCATATCATCTCTCGTGTGCCCTTAGTTAAATAACAGTACAGGGCTAACACCGTATTCTCCAGTATACCGCCTTATATTTATTCTTCATCTGCCTCCATCAACTCCCTATGCTCAACTCCCTATGCTCACTTTCCTATGCTCAATTTCCTATGCTCACTTTCCTATGCTCACTTTCCTATGCTCACTTTCCTATGCTCACTTTCCTATGCTCACTTTCCTATGCTCACTTTCCTATGCTCACTTTCCTATGCTAACTTTCCTATGCTCACTTTCCTATGCTAACTTTCCTATGCTCAACTCCCTATGCTCACTTTCCTATGCTCAATTTCCTATGCTCACTTTCCTATGCTCACTTTCCTATGCTCAATTTCCTATGCTCACTTTCCTATGCTCAATTTCCTATGCTCACTTTCCTATGCTCAATTTCATATGCTCACTTTCCTATGCTCAATTTCCTATGCTCACTTTCCTATGCTCAATTTCCTATGCTCACTTTCCTATGCTCACTTTCCTATGCTCAACTCCCTATGCTCACTTTCCTATGCTCAATTTCCTATGCTCAATTTCCTATGCTCACTTTCCTATGCTCAATTTCCTATGCTCACTTTCCTATGCTCAATTTCCTATGCTCAATTTCCTATGCTCAATTTCCTATGCTCAATTTCCTATGCTCAATTTCCTATGCTCAATTTCCTATGCTCAACTCCCTATGCTCAACTCCCTATGCTCACTTTCCTATGCTCAACTCCCTATGCTCAATTTCCTATGCTCAACTCCCTATGCTCACTTTCCTATGCTCAACTCCCTATGCTCAATTTCCTATGCTCAACTCCCTATGCTCACTTTCCTATGCTCAATTCCCTATGCTCACTTTCCTATGCTCACTTTCCTATGCTCAACTCCCTATGCTCAACTCCCTATGCTCACTTTCCTATGCTCAACTCCCTATGCTCACTTTCCTATGCTCAACTCCCTATGCTCACTTTCCTATGCTCACTTTCCTATGCTCACTTTCCTATGCTCACTTTCCTATGCTCAACTTCCTATGCTCACTTTCCTATGCTCACTTTCCTATGCTCACTTTCCTATGCTCAACTTCCTATGCTCAACTTCCTATGCTCACTTTCCTATGCTCACTTTCCTATGCTCACTTTCCTATGCTCAACTTCCTATGCTCAACTTCCTATGCTCACTTTCCTATGCTCACTTTCCTATGCTCACTTTCCTATGCTCAACTCCCTATGCTCACTTTCCTATGCTCACTTTCCTATGCTCACTTTCCTATGCTCAACTTCCTATGCTCACTTTCCTATGCTCACTTTCCTATGCTCACTTCCTATGCTCAACTTCCTATGCTCACTTTCCTATGCTCACTTTCCTATGCTCACTTTCCTATGCTCACTTTCCTATGCTCAACTTCCTATGCTCACTTTCCTATGCTCACTTTCCTATGCTCACTTTCCTATGCTCAACTTCCTATGCTCACTTTCCTATGCTCACTTTCCTATGCTCACTTTCCTATGCTCACTTTCCTATGCTCAACTTCCTATGCTCACTTTCCTATGCTCACTTTCCTATGCTCACTTTCCTATGCTCAACTCCCTATGCTCACTTTCCTATGCTCACTTTCCTATGCTCACTTTCCTATGCTCAACTTCCTATGCTCACTTTCCTATGCTCACTTTCCTATGCTCACTTCCATGCTCCCCTATGCTCAACTTCCTATGCTCACTTTCCTATGCTCACTTTCCTATGCTCACTTTCCTATGACTCAACTTCCTATGCTCACTTCCTTTATGCTCACTTTCCTATGCTCACTTCCTATGCTCACTTTCCTATGCTCAACTTCCTATGCTCACTTTCCTATGCTCACTTCCTATGCTCACTTTCCTATGCTCACTTCCATGCTCACTTTCCTATGCTCACTTTCCTATGCTCACTTCCTATGCTCAACTTCCTATGCTCACTTTCCTATGCTCACTTTCCTATGCTCACTTTCCTATGCTCACTTTCCTATGCTCACTTTCCTATGCTCACTTTCCTATGCTCACTTTCCTATGCTCACTTTCCTATGCTCAACTTCCTATGCTCACTTTCCTATGCTCACTTTCCTATGCTCACTTTCCTATGCTCACTTTCCTATGCTCAACTTCCTATGCTCACTTTCCTATGCTCACTTTCCTATGCTCACTTTCCTATGCTCAACTCCCTATGCTCACTTTCCTATGCTCACTTTCCTATGCTCACTTTCCTATGCTCAACTTCCTATGCTCACTTTCCTATGCTCAATTTCCTATGCTCACTTTCCTATGCTCAACTTCCTATGCTCACTTTCCTATGCTCAATTTCCTATGCTCACTTTCCTATGCTCAATTTCCTATGCTCACTTTCCTATGCTCAATTTCCTATGCTCAATTTCCTATGCTCACTTTCCTATGCTCAATTTCCTATGCTCACTTTCCTATGCTCAATTTCCTATGCTCACTTTCCTATGCTCAATTTCCTATGCTCACTTTCCTATGCTCAATTTCCTATGCTCACTTTCCTATGCTCAATTTCCTATGCTCACTTTCCTATGCTCACTTTCCTATGCTCACTTTCCTATGCTCAATTTCCTATGCTCACTTTCCTATGCTCAATTTCCTATGCTCAACTTCCTATGCTCACTTTCCTATGCTCACTTTCCTATGCTCACTTTCCTATGCTCATTTCCTATGCTCACTTTCCTATGCTCACTTTCCTATGCTCATTTCCTATGCTCACTTTCCATGCTCACTTTCCTATGCTCACTTTCCTATGCTCACTTTCCTATGCTCAATTTCCTATGCTCACTTTCCTATGCTCAATTTCCTATGCTCACTTCTATGCTCAACTCCTATGCTCACTTTCCTATGCTCACTTTCCTATGCTCACTTTCATGCTCAACTCCCTATGCTCACTTTCCTATGCTCAACTCCCTATGCTCAACTCCCTATGCTCAACTCCCTATGCTCACTTGTCCTCATGCTCAACTCCCTATGCTCAACTCCTATGCTCAACTCCTATGCTCACTTTCCTATGCTCACTTTCCTCATGAACAGAAAGATCGCCTGTGGGGTACCAGGGCCCTAAGGAAGCAAATAATAGTACCACTGCGACCCACAAGGCATGTCGTAAGAGGCGTCTGATGTAGGATCTAGAGAAGCTACCTAGTAAATAAAGAATAGCAGAAATCGGCGGTGCTGGCCTACTTGTGAGCCATAACTGCAAGTGTACAATCGCTCTTAGGATCAGATCACATACAAGTCATACAGACTGGTTAACTAGTCGTCGATATAAAGCTTTCAAAGAAGAAGAAACAGAAAGACGAGTTACCACCATGAATCCAGTTGTCAGCAAGATCTTAGCAAGAGCTTCTCGAAGATGTTCTACAGTTGTGAGCAAGAGCTTCTCGAAGGTGTTCTACAGTCGTGAGCAAGAGCTTCTCGAAGATGTTCTACAGTTGTGAGCAAGAGCTTCTCGAAGATGTTCTACAGTTATGAGCAAGAGCTTCTCGAAGATGTTCTACAGTTGTGAGCAAGAGCTTCTCGAAGATGTTCTACAGTTGTGAGCAAGAGCTTCTCGAAGATGTTCTACAGTTGTGAGCAAGAGCTTCTCGAAGATGTTCTACAGTTGTGAGCAAGAGCTTCTCGAAGATGTTCTACAGTTGTGAGCAAGAGCTTCTCGAAGGTGTTCTACAGTTGTGAGCAAGAGCTTCTCGAAGATGTTCTACAGTTGTAAGCAAGAGCTTCTCGAAGGTGTCTTACAGTCGTGAGCAAGAGCTTCTCGAAGATGTGAGCAAGAGCTTCTCGAAGATGTTCTACAGTTGTGAGCAAGAGCTTCTCGAAGATGTTCTACAGTTGTGAGCAAGAGCTTCTCGAAGATGTTCTACAGTTGTGAGCAAGAGCTTCTCGAAGATGTTCTACAGTTGTGAGCAAGAGCTTCTCGAAGGTGTTCTACAGTTGTGAGCAAGAGCTTCTCGAAGATGTTCTACAGTTGTAAGCAAGAGCTTCTCGAAGGTGTCTTACAGTCGTGAGCAAGAGCTTCTCGAAGATGTTCTACAGTTGTGAGCAAGAGCTTCTCGAAGGTGTCTTACAGTCGTGAGCAAGAGCTTCTCGAAGATGTTCTACAGTTGTGAGCAAGAGCTTCTCGAAGATGTCCTACAAATTTCTTCCTTCAAATCAGTCACAGGTACCCTGTTTGAGATCTGATTGAAGAGTATGTTCGTAGAGTCTGGGGGTCATGTTGGCATTGGTCAGTTTGAACAGTTTCATTTTGTGAGTATGGGCTTGTAACCTACAGTCTTCACCTTCTTCTTCTGTGTTCGTCCGCTTTTTTTCGGTTTTATTTCGATCCAGAAGCACTTGAGCTGAAAGCTCTTCGGCTCGGTGTCATGGACATCGTAACCCTTCGGTTCGGTGCCACGAACACCGTAAATTTGGGGAACCTGTGGCTTTTCTGCCAGTCCGCGGAGTTGAACCCGCACTCACAGAGGACTTGTCACCCGTAGTCCAACGCGATATGTACACGCTGGGCATTCATGGCTAGACAGGGTACCTGGAATTGCGCATCTGACTGATTTTTGCATGAATGACTGCTTTCTTTTTTATCATTGTTTCCCCGCCATATCTACAGTGTTATCATATTGTATAAAAACGGGTTCTCCCAAGGCGGTGTAGTTCTGACGTAGTCATATGAATCTGAGCACCAGTAGGCCATGCTTATTCTCCAATAAAGTCGACTTCCGCGGAGTCATTGTCGAAGCTATTTTGTAAATCTTCTGTTGCTGACATTTCACGCTAGTTAAAAGGTACTGAGCTCCAATGGGACACCTTTCGCATGTACATATCCATACTATTCAGTTCGATATTTCATTTAGTGTCATACATATTTCTCAATCAATCAATCAAGTGCCATGCCGGTCGGCATAGGCGATCATGTCTTTCCACAACTCTATTTCTCTCCTTGGTGCAGGTAATCAGTTCTGATGTCGATCTTTTGCTTAACCACGTTGTCAGACCATCCAGCATCTTCTTTGTCTTCCAGATGTATCCTTCCCTGAATTTTACCTGTGGTTACCAAATGTTCTAAACCTTCTCTTCGGAAGAACCTTGATTGTCTGATTCTTATTCTTTTGATAAGGTTTCTCTGTGTGCAGGTCTGATTTACAACCTCCTCATTTGTTTTCTTCGCTGTCCATGGAAATTTCAGCATTCTTCTGTAAAACCACATCTCTAAAACTACTTTAAAAACACACTTCTGTAAAACTACATATTTATAATAATTCCTGTCGTACCGTTATACGTTACATATGTGCAAGTAATTTCTCCATACCACTCTATCCTGGGCAATTGCTCAATGGAACTGAGACCGATATTTCTTGCCTCTTATTTATAGTGTTCAATAATAACCTGGTATTTAAGAGATGCTTAAAAGAATGAAAATTTCAGCATTCTTCTGTAAAACCACATCTCTAAAACTACTTTAAAAACACACTTCTGTAAAACTACATATTTATAATAATTCCCGTCGTACCGTTATATACGTTAAATAGGGTCTGCAAGTAATTTCTCCATACCACTCTATCCTGGGCAATTCGCTCAATGGAACTGAAACCGATATTTCTTGCCTCTTATTTATAGTGTTCAATAATAACCTGGTATTTAAGAGATTTAGATTAAGAGATTTAGGATAAGAGAGCTGGAGGCGGATATAAAGAGGATAGGCAAAACATGGAAAGAATTGGAAGGGATGGCAAGAGAGAGGAAGAGATGGAAGAAGTTTGTTGAAGACCTGTGCTCCGATGGGAGTTGAAAGGTGATGATGATGATGATGATTTAAGAGATGCTAAAAAGAATGACTACCTCTGAAGTCGGAAAAGGCGCACTTGTATCGCAGGGGACACTGATAAAAAGGAAAGCAGGCATTAACGCAAAAAATATTCAGAAGCACAATACCGGACACACTGATTACGCCTGAATTCATAGCGTGTAAACGCAAGAAGAAGGAGAAGAAGAAGAAGAAAGAAAGAAGAAAAACGAGAAGAAGAAGAATGATTGACAATGATACATCTTGATGTTGCACTTTGCCAGACTGTAATGTTTCCCTGTTTTTGTGTGTTTGTTAAGTAGGGGATTAAAGCCTCTGTAAGCCGAGGCACGCCTTTTTCAACGTAAGGCGAATATTTTATTGGTTATATCAGAGCGTGTAAACATTCAGAGGAATAAGAATTAATTACCTTCGGAGAATTCAAGTGACTTAAATTCATTTCAATGTGTTGTTTCTCTTCAACTTGTGTCTTGATCTTCGTCTTGTTCTCCGTCCTTTTTTTCCTCCCGAACCAGAAGCACTTGAGCTTTCAGCTCTTCGACTTGGTGCCATGGACATTGTAACCCTTCGTAAGTTCTGATCAATATTGAATTGTTATTTATTCTATTAAGTTTTTTTCTTTTTTCCGATCCAGAAGCTCTTCGGCTACGTGCCATGGACATCGTAACCCTTCGGTTCGGTGCCAGGAACACCGTAAATCTGGGAATCTGTGACTTTTTCTGCCATCCCGCGGAATTGAACCCGCACACAGAGGGATAGTCACCCGTAGTCAACGCTCTACGAACACGCTGGGCAGACGGGCTTATTGGTTGTATCAGAGCGTGTAAACATTCAGAGGAATAAGAATTAATTACCTTCGGAGAATTCAAGTGACTTAAATTCATTTCTATGTGTTGTTTCTCTTCAACTTGTGTCTTGATCTTCGACTTGTTCTCCGTCCTTTTTTTCCTCCCGAACCAGAAGCACTTGAGCTTTCAGCTCTTCGACTTGGTGCCACGGACATTGTAACCCTTCGTAAGTTCTGATCAATATTTAATTGTTATTTATTCTATTAAGTTATAAACTAACTATCTGTGTGTTGTCTGGGCTTGCAAGGGGAACGCAGAATAGTAACACTGTTACCTACAAGGCATGTCGTAAGAGGCGACTGAGGTAGGGTATAGTGAAGCTATCATAGTAATCAGTGGCGGCTCGTGATCGTTTTTATTGGTGTGGCCTGACACAAATTTTCGGGAAAATCATGGCTTTGGGTTAGGTTATATTCAATTTGTTAATAAATACGTTACACATTATTTTGGTGGGCCGGCCCTCTGGCCCTTAATGACGAGCCGCCACTGATAGTAATTAAAAAGCGTCGCAGGAATCGGATGGTCGGCTACTTGTAGGCGCATAATTGGCACAACGTACAATCACTCTTAGACTCAGATCACATACAAATCACAAAGAGTGGTTTAATAAGTAGTCAATATGGGGCGCTAGAAGAAGAAAAAGAATACACTTTTTTTTTTTTTTTCTCTTTTTCCTTTCGTCCGCTTTCAACTCAGACGAAGTTTTATCTCTGAAACTGAATTTTGCGTGAAAATCCGTTTTTCCAATTTCTTACAATGGCAGCAGCGTGCACATTGTAAATTACTTTACACTGGCAGCCGTGTGCTCAATGTACTCGTAATTAGTATTCCCTCGCCATACAGGCAGATTTTCTCCGACTTCAGAGGTACTCACGTTATCGTCCTGAGTAAGACCAGGGACTCGAACAAATGCCGGACAGTAGGTTCGAACCCGAGCTATGAGGCGTCTCACAGCTAGCAGGCCGAGCTACTATCAACTACTCTAGGCAGTCCCCGAAGAATACACTAACAAATTTACCAAATTACAAATTAAACATTTAACAAATATCGTCTTTTTCTTTTCTGTAATCCTGGTAGCCTCACGGCGTCAGGATAACAATAGATTTATAGAACGAGTTTTTGTGTGCGCTTCATAAAATGTTTTTCAGCACATCTGTTGTTTCTGAACTTCCCCTTTTACGTCAGCTGCCTTTTTCTTTGTATTGTATTGTAATGTCTTGGAGTAACATTGCTCTTTGAGGCACTCTGTCTGTTTATGTGGCCAAACTATTTAATTTGCTGGTTTTTTTTTATGGAGTTCAGTATTGATGTTGTACCCACTTTTTTTCCCCTCATATCTTCATTTGTAAAACCAGTCTCTTCTTGATACTCCCACCATTCTGCGTAGACACTTCAACTCTGTCGTGACTAGTTTTCTTCTATCGTTTGATGTCAGCGTCCAGGTTTAACACTGATAGCATAATGTTAGGAGAAAGATTGTGTTGAGCAATGTTCTTTTAGCGATTACGACGCTATGTTTGTATAAATCATAAATAAAGCAATTTACAAAATAAAAAATAAATCAACAATTATAATGCATAATTTTTAAAATTTATTAACTGCTCACCCCCATCCCCATCCCCGTCCCTACAAAAAAATCAGAAGTTCAGATCAAAATTAAATGACAGAGGGTGTGACATATAGTCACCGTTGGGACTGTTTCTGTCCTTCCATCAGACTGTTTCTGTCCTCAGTCGGGAATGTTTATGTCGCTAGGCCAGGGACTGTTTTTGTCTCTCGGTTGGACTGTTTCTGTGCCTCGATCGGGGACTGTTTCTGTCTCTCGGTTGGACTGTTTCTGTGTCTCGATCGGGGACTGTTTATGTCCATCGATCAGACTGTTTCTGTCCCTTGGTCAGACTGTTTCTGTCCCTCGGTCGGAGACTGTTTCTGTCCCTTGGTCAGACTGTTTCTGTCCCTCGGTCGGAGACTGTTTCTGTCCCTTGGTCAGACTGTTTCTGTCCCTCGGTCGGAGACTGTTTCTGTCCCTTGGTCAGACTGTTTCTGTCCCTCGGTCGGAGACTGTTTCTGTCCCTTGGTCAGACTGTTTCTGTCCCTTGGTTGGAGACTGTTTCTGTCCCTCGACAGGGGACTTTTCTGCCCCTCCCCCCTTCCTTCTGTATGATACCAGGAGTAAACAAACAACAAGTATAGATCTGTAAGATACGGCAACGGTTGGGGTTAATAATAATGAGAATTCATATTGATCATAATTTGCATTGCTCTACATTATCGGCTCCCAACCTGTGGTACGCGTACCCCCTGCGGTACGTTCTGGACTGCTCTGTGGTACGTGTAACATAATCAGTAACACAGGAGAAAAAGGTAAAGTAAAAAAAATGCTAGCCTTTAGTTATGAAACTTCTTCTACTAGAATACTCAAACAACGCTAGAGATGCGATTAACGTACCAACGGGGAAATTCTGTCACAACTATGATGCAGAAATTCAGGCAATCAAGGTGGCAACTGAGAAACTTTTGAATACCAGACTCGATCTTCAACCTGTTGTATTTTTGACCGATGCAAAATCAGCACTCCTAGCACTCCAGTCCAGAAAATTTACCAGGTCTACAGACCCTAATGTTTAAACTGTCCAAGCAGCGCAGGGTCGTCTTGCAGTGGATACCTTCTCACTGTGGAATACCAGGAAATTAAACAGCAGACCGATTGGCCAAGGAAGGTGCTGCAGGAGAGCAACCGGATGTGCCAGTTATCTACCACCAAAAGAAAAGGATGATTAAATCAATCAGAAAGCCACAAATACCAACACAAGACGATTACTATAATATTAGCAGATTGGAACAAGTTGTCATTCTGCGCCTTAAAACAGGACGCAATCGACTCCGCAGCCACATGTATACAAAATTCAAGATTGCAATTCAGCCATGTGTACATGTGGACAGGCACACCAGACTGCAGAGCACATACTTCAAGACTGCCCCAAATATGATACACTGAGGCAAACTAACTGGCCTAACGAAACAACACTCGACAGAAAACTACACGGACCTCTGTGTCAGCTACAAAAGACAGGGAAGCTCATACAAGAGACAACATTAAATATATTGACAATATTTCAAGCCAACGAAAGGAAAGGAAGGAGGAAGGATACAACTTTTTCGAACTCTCCATATCAACAACTTGTTAACCACTCTATGTGATTTGTATGTGATCTGAGCCTAACTGGGACAACGCACAATCGTTTTTAGGCTCACAACATATACAAATAACAAAGAGTGGTTAACAAGCGGTTGATATAGATCGTTCGAAGAAATAAATAAATTTGTTTAAAAGGGTACTCAATTGGAAAAAGTTTGGGAACCGCTGCACTACATCAAGAAAGACAAAGAAACAGACGCTATCACCTCTCCCGTACATGACCCTACCTTCACATCATCAACATAAAGGATAAAACAAACTCACTGACAGTTGTCAGATAGTATCAAACGTATGTAAATCAGTGAGAAAAGAAAGAACAAAACGTATACAACTCGAGACTAGTTGATAATCAAGGTGGCTGCTGATACTATCTCTATGTTTGACTAATGCGGGATGATTGAGAGGACATTCATCTCTCTCTCCCAACCATTACCGTTACAACTACCGCTCAATATATTTGTATTATATTTTTGTTGGTGAATGTCTGTAGTTCAAGCGGTAGTGAGCTCGATCACGAACCCAAGCGTACCTGGTTCAAACCCCACGGTGGGCAAGTTTGGTAGCAAATTTGTTTCCGTGGGATTTTTACAAAAGGTAAAATAGACCTCACCGTTCAGAAAGCAATGGCAAACTACTGAACGTATAAGTGGGGCCTAGAAAATCAACGACTCGTTTACTGTGGTTGATGGCTACGTCCTTTAGGATATGCCACCACCCGAGTGGTTACCGAGGACCCAAATTTGGGGTGTAAAGAATAGAACCACTGTTTCCTGCCACGCATGTCGTAAGAGGCGAATAAGGAGGTTTGGCTGAAATCGGATGCATGTATCCTAAACGTGCAGATGTCTACGCGTTTAGGGGCCTACCAAACCAATGTGCAACGTAGACACGTTCTTGGCAAAGATCAAACATATCATAAAGAGTGATTAAAATTGGTTGTAAAGAACGAACGCAAAGAAGAAGAAGAAGAGGATATGCCACGATTTTCATTTCATAGGGGCCACTGTGGCGTAGAAGTTAGGGGCTCGTCTATCGTGTCAAAGGTACCAAGTTCGCTTCCTCGTGGAGCCTTCTGGATAATTTCCAGAGATCCCTGATCTCAGTGTAGGTGAGATCGAGTTCCTAGTCCTATCGGAGACGGACGATAAAACATAAGTTCTGTGTTCAAATTGAGCTCGTAAAAGAACCCGTAGCAGGTCAAAATGGAGAAGAGATGGCTGGAAAGCCGCTGAACGGGCAAAATTCATACAAATAAATCCTACAATATATTGTCACAATTTTCGGAATCACATAGGAACTTTCACCGGTGCTACGGAGTTCGTGCACTGCTCCTAAGCTCTTCCTGTGTAAGTAAGAGATCGGAACACACATGGTTACTCACCAAAGTGCAATGATGATGGTCCAACTAATCAATCAATCAATTCTTTAACGAAGACAGGAGCAATCTCATTGCCTTCAATGTCACAAGAAGATGGACACAACTTCAGGTAAAATTTTACTTTTTTTGCGTGGAAATCTCAATGAGAACGATAAAAATAAAGTAACAATTTTAATCCATCTGTGAAATCTTCCATCTTCTCTAAATAGCCCCCGTTTGTCTGCATGTACTTGACCTTGTCAAACAAGTCGACCCCGAGCCTTCTCATTTTAATTTTAAATATGGAAGATAGGATGATTTGCTCAACTGAATATACAATCGAACTTTAATCATACCTTAGTCAGGCCGTGCAGCTCAGCGAATACTTTATACTGCACGCGCACCTGGGATTGAGGAAGAGGGTGGGGAGAAGAGAGGAAGAAAGACAATAATTCTTACCAGATTTAGGCTAGATCCGTCGTGGAAATCAGATTTAGGCTATCTTCGTCGTGGAAATCAGATTTAGGCTATCTTCGTCGTGGAAATCAGATTTAGGCTATCTTCGTCGTGGAAATCAGATTTAGGCTATCTTCGTCGTGGAAATCAGATTTAGGCTATCTTCGTCGTGGAAATCAGATTTAGGCTATCTTCGTCGTGGAAATCAGATTTAGGCTATCTTCGTCGTGGAAATCAGATTTAGGCTATCTTCGTCGTGGAAATCAGATTTAGGCTATCTTCGTCGTGGAAATCAGATTTAGGCTATCTTCGTCGTGGAAATCAGATTTAGGCTAGATCCGTCGTGGAAATCAGATTTAGGCTATCTTCGTCGTGGAAATCAGATTTAGGCTAGATCCGTCGTGGAAATCAGATTTAGGCTAGATCCGTCGTGGAAATCAGATTTAGGCTAGATCCGTCGTGGAAATCAGATTTAGGCTAGATCCGTCGTGGAAATCAGATTTAGGCTAGATCCGTTGCTGACAGAAGAAGAAAATAGAAAACAAATGCCTAGTCCTCGTCTGTACACTCAGGGACTAGATCGAGCCGGGCGAGTGGTGTAGTCTAGAGTTTGCTTGATTGATTGATTGATTGATTGATTGATTGATAGGACCATCATCATTACACTTCGGTGAGTAACCATGTGTGCTCCGATCTCTTCTTACACAGGAAGATCTCAGCGGCGGTGTACGAACTCCGTAACCCGGAAAGGATCACTGATGTAATTTAGAAAAAAATAAAAATATTTTGTATAAATTCTGTGGCCTAAGGGTTAGTGACTCGGTCTATTAACCCCGACGTTCTGAGTTCGAATCACGCTGCGGACAGTTTGTTGCAAATTGTTTCCGTTGATTTTAACAAAGGACGATGACACTACCCGTTCAGAAAGCAATGGCAAACTACTGAACGTATAAGTGGTGCCTAGAAAATCAACGACTAGTTTACTGTGGTTGATGGCTACGTCCTTAGGATATGCCACGATTTTCATTCATTTCATGAATGAATTTCATGAATCGCATTTCATGAATTTAAAAAATAAAATCTTTCTAATAAAATGTTGACCGGGCAGGGGTTTTCCAGCCTGCTCTTCTCGATTTTGAACTGTCAAGGGGCCTTTTACGTGATTAACATGAACACGGGGGCCTACGTTTTATCGCCCGTCTCCGATAGGATTAGGAACTCGATCTCACCAACACTGAGATCAGAGATCTCTGGAAAAATATTCCGTATGGCTCCACAAGGGAATGAACCGAGTTTCTTTGGAACAAGAGGCGTGCGCCTAAACCCTACGCCACAAGATCCATGAAGACTAGAGAATAATACAGAAACTCTGTTTGAGTACGATGAAATGTTCTCATTGTTGAGGATAGGTGTCCTATGTTGAGGATAGGTGTCCTATGTTGAGGATAGGTGTCCTATGTTGAGGATAGGTGTCGTATGTTGAGGATAGGTGTCCTATGTTGAGGATGGGTGTCGTATGTTGAGGATGGGTGTCGTATGTTGAGGATGGGTGTTCTATGTTGAGGATGGGTGTCGTATGTTGAGGATGGGTGTCGTATGTTGAGGATGGGTGTCGTATGTTGAGGATGGGTGTCGTATGTTGAGGATGGGTGTCGTATGTTGAGGATGGTTGTCGTATGTTGAGGATGGGTGTCGTATGTTGAGGATAGGTGTCGTATGTTGAGGATGGGTGTCGTATGTTGAGGATAGGTGTCGTATGTTGAGGATGGGTGTCGTATGTTGAGGATAGGTGTCGTATGTTGAGGATGGGTGTCGTATGTTGAAGATGGGTGTCGTATGTTGAGGATGGGTGTCCTATATTGAGGATGTTAGTCCTTTGTTGAGGATAGTTGTCCTATGTTGAGGATGGGTGTCCTATGTTGAGGATGGGTGTCCTATGTTGAGGATAGGCGTCCTATGTTGAGGATGGGTGTCGTATGTTGAGGATGGGTGTCCTATGTTGAGGATAGGTGTCGTATGTTGAGGATGGGTGTCATATGTTGAGGATGGTTGTCATATGTTGAGGATGTTAGTCCTTTGTTGAGGATAGGTGTCCTATGTTGAGTATGGGTGTCCTATGTTGAGGATGGGTGTCCTATGTTGAGGATGGGTGTCCTATGTTGAGGATGGGTGTCCTATGTTGAGGATGGTGTCCTATGTTGAGGATAGGTGTCCTATGTTGAGGATGGTGACTTGCACAGAGGACGTGGTTCGTGTACAGAGAATGAAGTTGCAATCCTCAGATAGAATCCCTGGATGGAATCCTAAACTTAGATTATGTCCATAGCTCATGTCTTGCAGGGTTCTGCAAGGGTGCAAAGAATAGCAACACTGAGACCTACAAGGCATGTCGTAAGAGGCGACTGAGGTAGGGGCCTAGTGTAGCTACACTAGTGAATAAAAAGCGTCGCAGAAATCAAATGTTCTAGCCTGCATGTAGGCGCATAACTCCACAACGTACATCGCTGTTAGGCTCACATCCCATACATATCACAAATAGTGGTTTAACAAGTGGTCGATATAGAACGTTGAAAGAAGAAGAAGAAGAAGAATGATCTGCCTTAGATCGAAGAAAAAGAAAATTGAAGTTTACATAAAGGCGTAGATTGTGAATAAGATGAGAGCCTAGGTTGATAATGATAACGCTGGCCTTGGTTACAGCTGTATATCAAATTCTTCATTGATAGGAAAGAGAGATAACCCTAGGTAATAAAACAGCAGTCGCAAATAAGGGCCAGATACATACATCAGTTATATATAGATATTTTCTTTTTGTCACGTGATATGGATATCATGTGACATGTAACAGATAAAGATACAACAAAATGACAAGACAAATGTCAAAATTTAGTTGAATTTAGTTGACGAGCCTTTTATTGGTTATATCAGAAAGTGTAGACTAATAATATAAAAAAAATTACTTCTTGTGGGAAAACTAAGATAATTTTTAAGTGCATTAAATTAAAAAACCTCACCTTTATGTGATACATCGTTTATTAAACTAGAACATCGTCTCCTAAACTAGGGTCCGGTCCCCGGGTTTGCCAGATACTACATGAGGTCTCAAGCGATTGAAGAAATGTTACGATCTTTGACATTTCAAACAGGAAAAATAAATTTTAAGGCTAATTATAGGCCTAATGTTTCCTTTGTTGTTTATTAAAATGTTAAATTGCAGACATTGTTTACTATTGTAGCACACAGATCGACTTCTTTTTCAAACGCTCCATATCGACCACTTGTTAACCACTCTGTGATTTGTATGTAATCTGAGCCTAAGAGCGATATTCGTTGTGCCAGTTATGCGCCTACAAGTAGGCCAGCACATCCGATTTATGTGACACTTTTTTATATCAGTCGTCTCTTACGGCATGCTTTATAGGTCGCAGTGGTACTATTCTTTGCTTCCATTAGAGACCCCGACACCACATGGGGGATGCACAGATAATTCATTCCTGTCCAATTTCACATATAGAAACTTTTGGGGGTCCTTGGCAGCAAAATGTATTTCCTTCCTTCCTTTTGTTCGCTTGAAATATTGTCTATATATTCAATGTTGTCTCTTGTATCCTTCCTTCCTTTCGTTGGCTTGAAATATTGTCTATATATTCAATGTTGTCTCTTGTATCCTTCCTTCCTTTCGTTGGCTTGAAATATTGTCTATATATTCAATGTTGTCTCTTGTATCCTTCCTTCCTTTCTGTTCGCTTGAAATATGTCTATATATTCAATGTTGTCTCTTGTATCCTTCCTTCCTTTCGTTCGCTTGAAATATGTCTATATATTCAATGTTGTCTCTTGTATCCTTCCTTCCTTTTGTTCGCTTGAAATATTGTCTATATATTCAATGTTGTCTCTTGTATCCTTCCTTCCTTTCGTTCGCTTGAAATATTGTCTATATATTCAATGTTGTCTCTTGTATCCTTCCTTCCTTTCGTTGGCTTGAAATATTGTCTATATATTCAATGTTGTCTCTTGTATCCTTCCTTCTTGTTCGCTTGAAATATGTCTATATATTCAATGTTGTCTCTTGTATCCTTCCTTCCTTTCGTTCGCTTGAAATATTGTCTATATATTCAATGTTGTCTCTTGTATCCTTCCTTCCTTTCGTTGGCTTGAAATATTGTCTATATATTCAATGTTGTCTCTTGTATCCTTCCTTCCTTTGTTCGCTTGAAATATTGTCTATATATTCAATGTTGTCTCTTGTATCCTTCCTTCCTTTTGTTCGCTTGAAATATTGTCTATATATTCAATGGTGTCTCTTGTATCCTTCCTTCCTTTCTTCGCTTGAAATATTGTCTATATATTCAATGTTGTCTCTTGTATCCTTCCTTCCTTTCGTTCGCTTGAAATATTGTCTATATATTCAATGTTGTCTCTTGTATGAACTTCACTGTCTTTGTAGCTAAGGTCCGTGTAGTTTTATGTCGAGTGTTGTTTCGTTAGGTCAGTGAGTTTGCCTCAGTGTATCATATTCGGGGCAGTCTTGAAGTATGTGCTCTTCAGTCTGGTTTGCCTGTCCACATGTACACATGGCTGAATTGCCAATCTTGAGTTTTGTATACATGTGGAGCAAAATGTATTTCAAATGGGGTCTGCGGTAATGCAAAATATGGGAACCGCTGATCTAGAAAGACACATCCCTCTCATTTTTCTCCCCCTCCTTTTTCTCCCGGCATTTTATTTCTTTTAGCTTGCTGTACAGGGAAATACCAGTCTCAACAGGTCAGTGTATGGTGCCCAGCCCAGTCGATCCCGTACGTGAACTCAAAAACACGACAATATATTTAACCGTCTTCATAAGAGAACCTTTCATCTCCAGATTAAACACAAATATTAAAAATCTCCACCTCTTTTAATTCTGCTGTTCTAGTCTTGAGAGCCTGGTTGTCCAAGCTTACCGGTCGAGCCACATTCAGACTCTCGTATTGCATTCAGACCCACGAGCAGACATTGATTTGGCACAGCGACACACCAGCAATGTCAACATTGGAAAAGCCTATTTAAGAATATACACCCAATACCTGGAGAAATCCACTAATACCACGGTAGTTTTTCTCACCTGTAAAATCAGAACAATCGGAACAGGTCAGGAACACAATTTTTTTCACTCGGAAATAAGTCACTTGTTGTGTGTGTCAGTCAGTCTGTTCCACTTTAAGACATAATTTAAATATTTGGTGTAGTTCTCGTGACTGGAAAAAAGGAACGTCCTGGCAACCTTTATGCTAGCTGAACTATCAGTAAATCGCACTCCCGAATGGTTACCGGGGCCCAAATTTGGGGTATAAAGTATAGAACCACTGTTACCTGCCACGCACGTCGTAAGAGGCGACTGAGGAGGTTTCAATGAAATCGGATGCATGTGTCCTAAACGTGTAGAAATGTATGCGTTTAGAGGCCTACCAAACCAATGTGCAACGTATACACGTTCTTGGCAAAGATCAAACATATCACAAAGAGAGATTAAAATTGGTCGTAAAGAACGAACGCAAAGAAGAAAAGAAGAGTAAATCGAACATTTATTATAGATTTTCATTATGAGTATCATCATCATCTAGTAGCGTGTCCTGAGCAGAACTTTGACACCCTAACCGTCTTTCGGAATTTCTCTCTTACATATACCAGATGTCCCGCTTCTGCAACCGTTACGCTCACATTCTAAGTTATATCATGCATCCATCTTCTCGGTGGTCTTCCTCTTCTCCTCTTTAATAGGTTGCCTTCTTCCATAATCGTATTCTCCAGCCCTTCGTGTCTTTTTTATATGTCCAAAATACCTCAATTGTCTATTTCTTATTTGTAACATTAGCCAGTTTTATTTGATTTTGTGAGTTCTTTCTGTATAAATATATGTCTTCTCTTCTCTGTCCATGATATATGGAGGACTCTTCTGTAACATTTATATTCAAAAGCCGCCCGAGTGGTTACCAGGGCCCAAATTTGGGGTGTAAAGAATAGAACCACTGTTGCCTGCCACGCATGTCGTAAGAGGCGACTAAGGAGGTTTGGCTGAAATCGGATGCACGTGTCCGCTAGGGAATGCTAACCCGAAATAAATGCTTGCAGAAAACGGATGCATCAGGCCGTAAGAAGCATAACATGGCGCAACGACCCCTCACAATGAGGAATGGGATAACGGATTCTACGGTCGCCAATCTGCCTCGGAGTTTTAGCCACGCAGTAAGAATGTCAGACCTACCATCACGAGGGTGACCAAAACTTACTGCGGGAAGAGGTTGGCACAAAAGGGGAAGCAGAAATCATAGGAATTATATCCTACAGAACTGCCCCCAGTATGCAGACTTGCGAAAAAAGAGGTGGCCCACTTACACTAGCGTCCAAGACAAACTATATGGTGTGGCTGATAATCTGAGGTAGACTGCTGCCTTTATTAGAGAATCCGAAATCCCAATCTAGTGAGAAGCAGAAGAAGAATATTCAAAAGCATATATACGTTTTCCAATACCCTGTTCTTCTTCTTCTTCTTTGCGTTCGTTCTTTACGACCAATTTTAATCACTCTCTGTGATATGTTTGATCTTTGCCAAGAACGTGTATACGTTGCACATTGCTTTGGTAGGCCCTAAACGCATAGACTTCACACGTTTCGGACACGTGCATCCGATTTCAGCCAAACCTCCTTAGTCGCCTCTTACGACATGCATGGCAGGTAACAGTGGTTCTATTCTTTACACCCCAAATTTGGGCCCCGGTAACCACTCGGACGCAATACCCTGTTAAATGTCCATGCTTCACACCTTTATGTTGCCACTAGCACTATGCATGCTCATAAAATTCTGATCTTTCTTTTCCCATCAGTTTCATTCCGTTCTGTTTTATGTGTTTCATTTTTGCGCTTTAAAAAAATTTCTTATCCATTTCCATCTCTTGGTAGCAGTGAAGCGAGATATTAAACTGTTCACATTATTATTAATTCAGTTAATGACAAGTCGCACATTATTGTTAACTCAGTTAATAACAAGCCGGACATTAATGTTAATGCCAAATTGGACATTATTATTAATTCAATTAATGACAAATCGTACATTATTATCAATATACTATATGAAAGTTTGTGTCAGTAATGACAGGTCGCACATTATTATCAATATACTATATGAAAGCTTGTGTCAGTAATGACAAGGATGATCAAGAAAATGGTCCCATTGTCAGTCATTGATTCTTATTTCGTCAACGTGAGACAGCTGTTGTTGTTTCACTTGTGAGGGTATATTCAGAAACGTAGAGACATGTCGATAGTGAAGGTTTTACAAATATTATCAAGATCTGTTTCTCTCTCTCTCTCTCGCGATCACCTAAAAAACCGCTGTAACAGATCTCTCCATAAATTCATTCATGTGAAAATCGGAGTCATGCAGCTTTAGCATGGAAGGGTTTCGTCACATCTTCAGCGCCATTTGGAGCTCTCGTGCTTATCCTTCGGCGATGTGTCCGGATTCAGCCAGCGTGTACCGGGTTCGCTCTCCGTTAGCCTTTGGCTGTCCCCAGCCGCCCTGCAAGGCAGCAGGTTAACTTCTACACATTCAGGACACATGCATCCAATTTCAGCCAAACCTTCCTAGTCGCCTTTTACGACATGCGTGGCAGGTAACAGTGGTTCTATTCTTGACACCCCAAATTTGGGCCCGGTAACCAGTTGGGCCAAGATCTGTTTCAAGCCCGCCCGTGTGTTGCTGGGTTCAGCAAGGGGAGCAAAGACTAGTAACACTGCGACCTACAAGGCATGTTGTAAGAGGCGGCTGAGATAGGGGCCTAGGAAAGAAAAGCGTCTCAGAAATCGGATGTGCTGGCCTACTTGCAGGCGCATAACTGGCACAACGTACAATCGCTCTTAGGCTCAGATCACATACAATCACAAAGAGCGGTTAACAAGTGGTCGACATGTAGCATTCGAAGAAGAAAAAGGAGGAGTTTCCAAGAGACTTAGTAAATAATGTCATCGTCAAATGAATATTAATTCACTCAGTAGCAGTGGCAGCTCGTCATTAGGGGCCAGTGGGTCCAGACCCCCCAAAAATAATGTGTAACATGTATATATTATTTTTTATATATTGAAATATAACCTAACCCACAACCATGATTTTTCGAAAATATGTGTCTGACCCCCCACCAACAAAAATGATCACGAGCCGCCACTGCTCAGAGCATGTCCATAATGAAACTATACCTTCTGCCCACAGTTCCGTTCTATTTTTTGTTTTCTTTCTCTTCTCAAATCCTGTTTTTCCTCTTATCTTCTTTGCCCTTTTTTAATACGGAGCATTTTTTAGTTTTCCCGCTGAAAAAGACGGAGCCATTTTTTTGTTTAGAAAACAAAAATAACTTCTGTGACAATTTTGAAAATTCTAAAAGAAATATTAGAACCCTAAATAGTTATAGAAAATTATATATAATCTTAGAGAGAATATACTGAAGTATTATTCTATGAATTTTTCAAGTTCAGTTTTTCAAATTTTTGTGACAATTAGTTAATTTGCATATTATTCATAATTTCAATATGAATGTGGATACATTTTTCAAAATACAATTCTGAACCACCGAAAAACGATATTAGTGCATTCTTCATTACTTTCAGTTTTACTACTAGAGTCATCATCTAATTCTGAACTATCAAGATCACTTAAATTCGAACTACTAAATCCTACCTTATCATTAAGAATGGCACAGACCATGGTTTAAAAAAATTAGTAGTCATGTAGTCACA
Source organism: Arion vulgaris (assembly GCA_020796225.1). Taxonomy (NCBI): domain Eukaryota; kingdom Metazoa; phylum Mollusca; class Gastropoda; order Stylommatophora; family Arionidae; genus Arion; species Arion vulgaris. The sequence continues at coordinate 33,130,068 of CM036769.1, read as the reverse complement.
GAAAAATATTCACAAGAATATAATTTATTCCACTAAACGTATTTCAAATCAGCAAGGTAGTTTTCAAAATGGATGACTAAATTCTCTAGGAATATATCTGAGATATATCTTAGGCTGAATATAACAAGAAGGGTCCTTGCCTGGAACCCGCAGGGACAGCGAAAGAAGGGAGGCCGAGAAATACATGGAGACGAGATTTGGAGGCGGAGATCAACAATATAAAGAAGAGTTGGAGGGAGCTGCAGGAGATAGCTAGAGATAGGAAGACTTGGCATGAGTTGGTTGAGGGCCTATGCCCCAACCCGGGCTAAAAGGCAAGAGAGAAGAGAGAAGATATCTTAGGCTAGTTTGATTAAAATACTAGGCATTCAGATAACTTGTAACATGGACCACTATAGTGGCCTTATCGTCTGCAAGGCCCGTCTGTCCAGCGTGTTCGTAGCGCGTATCCCTCTGTGTGTGCGGGTTCAATTCCGCGGGATGGCAGAAAAGCCACAGATTCCCCAGATTTACGGTGTTCGTGGCACCGAACCGAAGGGTTACGATGTCCATGGCACCGAGCCGAAGAGCTGAAAAGCTCAAGTGCTTCTGGATCGGAAAAAAATCGTCTCCAAGAGGTTAAAGAAGATATTTATAGAACGGACTTTTTTGTGCGCTTTATAAACAGTGTCTTTCGTCGATTCTGGTATCTCTGAAATCCCTATTTTACGTGGGTGCCTTTTGATTGTATCCACTGTATCGGAGTAAGATTGCTGATGTGGCTTAACCAGTTTATTTGTTGTTTCTTGATAAAGTTCAGTACTGATGTTGTATCCACTTTTTCCCCCGATGTCTTCATTTCTCAACCGGTCTGTTCTTCATACTCCCAGCATTCTGCTTAGATACTTCATCTGACTTCATTCTCAGCTCGTGTATAGTGTATTGAAAAAATGAAAATCGTGGCATATCCTAAAGGACGTAGCCATCAACTACAGTCGTTGATTTTCTAGGCACCACTTATACGTTCAGTAGTTTGCCATTGCTTTCTGAACGGGTGGCGACATCGTCCTTTTGTTAAAATCAACGGAAACAATCTGCAGCGTGATTCGAACTCAGAACGTCGGAGTTAATAGACCGAGTCACTAACCCGTATTACTTGTGTGTATAACCGGTTAGTGTATGGTGCCCTAGTGCACACAATCCTCAACATTCATTAGCAGTGGCGGCTCATGATCATTTTTTTGGTGGGGCCAGACATTTTTTCTAGATAAATCATGGTTTTGGATTGCTTATTTTAATTTATAAAATAAAAATACAGTTATACATTATTTTTGGTGGGGCCCGGCCCCACTGGTCCTAATGACGAGCCGCCACTGTTCATTAGTATATCTCTATCATTGGCAAGTTGCCCTGTGCTCGATGTCTATCCTATACAAGGTGTAACCAGTGCCGGATTAGGCTAGCGCGGGGCCCGTAGCAAATTTTAGCGCGGGGCCCTAGGTTTTGTATAATAATAAAATAAAACACAACTGTTACAAACAAACTTGTCTCAATTTAATGTGATCAAATTTAGAGATAATACTAGACAAATCAATTTCTCTAAGTAAATTACATTCAATGTTCATTAAGGTGAGGTTATTTAGACGATCTTGTCCCATCATGTTCCTGAACTCAGTTTTTATACGCTTTAATGTTGAAAAAGAATGTTCTCCGCTGCAGTTGGTAATCATTAAAGACAAATAAATTCGTAAGACTATTTCTACATTTGGGAAACACGACTCAAATGAATTTTCCATTATACGTTTATAAAATTGCAGTTCAAGAGCCTCATGCTTTTCGTTGCTAATAACAGCAGCTGCATTAGTTTTAAGAAGTTCAGTGAACTGCATAAGTTCGTCGCCTAGGCTTTCTTCCAAATCCTCTTGGTAAGAGCTGACAATATTTGGAGTTCTTTACAAGATCTCTTCTGCTGTAATAGATTTTAACTGCCGAAGTATTCCAAATACACGAGTCACTCTATCTATCTTTAGCCTGTTACGCCCTTGGCGTTTAGGGCAGCAACAAACGCACACCATTCTTCCCTGTTCATGGCCTTCCTCTGTATTACATTCCAGCTATGATTCATTTCCTTCAGTTCTTGCTCTATCGTTCTCCTCCAGGTCGTCTTGGGTCTTCCACGCTTTCGCCTACCCTCTGGAGTCCATCTCAGTGCAGTTTTCGTGTCGGAGCCAGTCTCCATGTGCATCGCATGTCCAATCCATCTCCAGCGTCTTTTTCGGATGATAGTGCCCATATTCTCTTGTTGGCATCGTGCAAGCAATTCTTGGTTCGAGATAGTAGTCGGCCAGTATACGCGTTAGATTTTTCGCAGACAAGTTGTATGAAATGTGGAGAGTCTGGACATATCCTGTTTTGGCATTCAGGACTTCCGTCCTCATGAAAGTAGCTTCAGTCACTCTATGGTACAGTCTAAATCAATAACTTTGCAAACAAAACAGAACAGTTGTCCTTTAGTTTCTGTATAACACAACCAATCTCTCACGTGAGTTTTGTTTGTTGGTGTATGTGTGTATGTGAAAAACGACTTTCGACAAAATCGTGAATTGTTTTCTTTATCGTATGTTTTTTGTGTTTTTTTTAAAGACATGAAATCACTGTTCATATGTTGCACTTCGCTACTTTCTTTCACCATCCAATAATCTCGATTAAGTTGTTTGACCATTCACCAATATCGTTAGAGTACATTTTACTTTCGTTGTGTTTTTGGCTTGTAGAAGATGTTGCTACATTGGAAGCTTATGCTGTGCTTTCTGCCTCTCTTTGGCTTGAAGATGATATGACTAAATTGGGAGGACTTTCTGTACATTCGATTTCAGTTTGTCTTGTGAAAAATGTGACTAAATCGTGAAAAGATGCTGATCTTAATGGTAATATTTGTAATGATGATTTTTCTATATCACTGCCTTCATCTATTACACAGTGAGACGAGATTTCTGTATTTTCTGCTTCGATTTCGTTGGATTCAGCACCATCACACGATATTTAAACATTCAGACAGCGTGCGTGTTTTGATATAACATCTGGTTATTTTTCCATTTTCATCTCTGTCACATAGGCGCGGGGCCCCTAGAAGCGCGGGGCCCGTAGCATTTGCTACTTCTGCTACTAGGCTAATCCGGCGCTGGGTGTAACCCATCATCATCATCAAGTAGCTCGTCCCTTCTGGAACAAGGCTCATACGACAGCTGCCCTGGGACAATCTATATTCTGTCTAATATGCCCGACGCCAGTAGCAATCATTCTCAGCTCGTCACTGACATCGTCGTCTAAGTCTTTCTCTTTATTCTCTTCCAGGCATGGTTCCTTCTAGAATTACCTTCTCTAGGCACTCATGTCGTTTAATGTGACTGGTATATTTAATTGTTTTTTAATGTTCTTTAATAACCAACTCTTTAATATCAAGCAGTTGCAGAACCGGCAACTAGTAAATAAACAAATGAATAACTATTCTCAAACGCCCAAAAAACCGCTCACTTTACAAAATTCAAGGTACCAAAGTGTTACCAACTACTGGAAGTTGCAAACCAAGATGTAAAGTATGGTTTCCCGTTTGGGACACTTGTCACGAAAAGTAGAGACATGTCAATATTTATTTAAAAGATCGATATAAGAGTTTGAACAGTGAAACGAGATTCTCGCACAACAGTATTGGCTCTTCTTGAGCAGCTGGTATATCTATCACGTGATCTGTTAGAATTCATAGTTCAGTATTGATTGATTATCCACTGACCATACGTCCTTGACCAGTCGGACAGTAACAACATGGTATAGGCAGGACCAATGCGTTCTATCCATCCGGTTTGGACATTCATCTCATCTAATGCCCACGGCGATGCACCCATCTTTTTTTTCTTAAACTGTAAACGGGGTTTGCCCCTGTATCGCGAATTCTCCTCAATCCCTCACCTCTCACAATCTAATCCGTCTTGGGTATCAATATTTAGTCAATCCTTCGATTCTGACCGTCGATTCTTCAAACAGCTCTCGATTACAAGTGATTGTTGAGTATCTCTTGAGACGAGGGCATCCATCACTTCAACAACCATCCCTTTATCACGGTCCTGAGGCGTCCCCTGAGGCTCTTACTGTAACGGTAAAATAAATAAATAGAATGGGGAGACGTAGTGACGCAGTCAGCCAGCTAGGACTGTGAACCGTTTGTTTTTAATGTCTTCAGTGTTTTCTGGTGGTCCTTTCCATACAGTACAACATACTCTACCAGATGTGTTGCGTCTCCCTTAATCCGTCTATATATCCCATACACTACAACATACACTACAAGATGTGTTGCAGTCTCCCGCTTAGTCCGTCTATATATCCCATACACTACAACATACACTACAAGATGTGTTGCAGTCTCCCGCTTAATCCGTCTATATATCCCATACACTACAACATACTCTACCAGATGTGTTGCCGTCTCCCGCTTAGTCCGTCTATATTCCATACACTACAACATACACTACAAGATGTGTTGCAGTCTCCCGCTTAGTCCGTCTATATATCCCATACACTACAACATACACTACAAGATGTGTTGCAGTCTCCCGCTTAATCCGTCTATATATCCCATACACTACAACATACTCTACAAGATGTGTTGCAGTCTCCCGCTTAGTCCGTCTATATATCCCATACACTACAACATACACTACAAGATGTGTTGCCGTCTCCCGCTTAATCCGTCTATATATCCCATACACTACAACATACTCTACCAGATGTGTTGCAGTCTCCCGCTTAGTCCGTCTATATATCCCATACACTACAACATACACTACCAGATGTGTTGCAGTCTCCCGCTTAGTCCGTCTATATATCCCATATACTACAACATACACTACAAGATGTGTTGCCGTCTCCCGCTTAATCCGTCTATATATCCCATACACTACAACATACACTACAAGATGTGTTGCAGTCTCCCGCTTAGTCCGTCTACATATTCCATACACTCAACATACACTACAAGATGTGTTGCCGTCTCCCCTTAGTCCGTCTACATATCCCATACACTACCAGATGTGTCGTTCTCTCCTGCTTACTCCGTCTATATATCCCATACACTACAACATACACTACAAGATGTGTTGCCGTCTCCCGCTTAGTCCGTCTATATATCCCATACACTACAACATACACTACCAGATGTGTTGCCGTCTCCCGCTTAGTCCGTCTACATATCCCATACACTACCAGATATGTTGTTCTCTCCCGCTTAGTCCGTCTACATATCTCATACAGTCTCATGTAAACACATACTTTGCAGAACGCCGGTCTCATCACATAATGCTTTAGTGGTCTCTGTAAGTCGCTTGTCTTGAACAACAAAGCTGGTGGGTTCAGATCCGGATCGATACGTTCTATTTACAAATGCCTGTTCCCTGAGATTTCTAGGATTGTTGCCGGAACTACGAATTTCGTGCTCTATTCAGTACGAGTAGTGACTGTCAGCTCTGGTTAGCTGACTCCGAATTTTGTCCTGTAATTCACCGCGTCTTAGACTCAAAAACACATGTTCATGACGCATTCGGACAAATTAGTCATCGACGTAAATTTCTTCTTCTTCTTCTTTGCGTTCGTTCTTTACGACCAATTTAATAACTTTTTGTGATATGTTTGATCTTTGCCCAAAAACGTATACATTGCACATTGGTTTGGTAGACCTTAAACACATAGACTTGTACATGTTTAGGACACGTGCATCCGATTTCAGCCAAACCTATTTAGTCGCCTCTTACGACATGCGTGGCAGGTAACAGTGGTTCTATTCTTTACACCCAAAATTTGGGCCCCGGTAACCACTCGGGCGACGTAAAGGTCAATAATAATAATAATTCCCGTCGTACCGTTATACGTTACATAGTACCTGCAAGCAATTTCTCCATACCTGGGCAACTTGCTCAATCTCTTCCATGGAACTGACACCGATATTTCTTGCCTCTCTCAGCAAAGCTCGTTTCAGGGTCTCCTTAAGTCGTTCTCTCTTTCTTGAACCCTCAGCACCCACTTCAATGTTTGCTTTAATATTCTTTGATCATTTCATCTCAAGGTGTGTCCAACATATCTCCATCTTCTCCTTCTTATAACAGTTGTTACTAGTGGTTGACCAGCCATTTATTCTCAAGGTATGTCCAACATATCTCCATCTTCTCCTTTTTAAAACAGTTGTTACTAGTGGTTGACCAGACATAACAGTTGCTACTAGTGGTTGACCAGACATAACAGTTGCTACTAGTGGTTGACCAGATATTTCTCTGATTTCATCACTTCTCCTGAATTCACTTCACCTCGTCTCATTTTATGTTCATTATTAAATGTAAATAATATAATTCTTTGCAATGTTCATGTGCACTATTTGGATGCAATGCTCAAGTGCACTGTCTGGATCCAATACTCATGTGCACTGTCTGGGTGCATTTCTCAAGTGCTCTTTCTGGGTGCAATACTCAAGTGCACGGTCTGGGTACAATGTTCATGTGCACTTTATGGGTGCAATACTCATGTGCACTGTCTGGGTGCAATGCTCAAGTGCTCTTTCTGGGTGCAATACTCATGTGCACTGTCTGGATGCAATGCTCATGTGCACTTTCTGGATACAATGCTCATGTGCACTGTCTGGGTGCAATGCTCATGTGCACTGTCTGGGTGCAACGCTCATGTGCAATGTCTGAGTTTTGTCTAAATGTTGTATCCATTAGTAAAAAAAAGTAAAACAAATAATCAATAATGTTTAAAGTCGAAGGATTGATTTAATTGCTCCGGGTTTTACCTTCATGTTGCTCGACCACTCTCCGTAAACATGACACACCATCTGACGAGAGTATTGTGCAAAGCACGAACTCTGTAGCTCCAGCAACAATCCAATGAGTCTCTGGATAAAATGTCTTCGTAACCAGAACAACGCGGTCCAGATTCGAACCCACGACCCACAGAACGCAATGAACAGCTTAACCACTTAGACACAGAGATCCTGCAAATAGCTAACTGTTCTGATAAATATAAAAAAAAATACTCTATTAATTTATATGAACAGATCTTCCGTCATAGATTTATAGTTTTTTTGTAGTTAGATTGGGGACAATCAAAGTCTAGCGGAGCAATCCGTACACAAAACTGGACGACAGGCTAACCAAGTAGTCCAAAAACGACTGGTAGACTAGGTAGATGACGTTCAACATCCCGGGAGGGAAGGTTGTCTAAGGGTAGCTACCCTAAAATAAAATAGCAACCTGTTGATTTGCAGGTCGGTTGGGGACAGCCAAAGCTGACGGAGAGCAAACCCAGTAAACACTGGCTAAAACCGAACACATCGCCGAAAGATAAACACCAGAGATCCGAATGGCACTGAAAATGTAACAAAACCCACCCATGCTAAATGCTGCATTAATCAGATTTCCATATGAATGAGATTTATGGGGAAATCTGGTACATCAGTCTAATGCGGATCGCGAGAGAGAGAGAGAGAGAGAGAGAGAGAGACTTATAGTTGACAATGTGTTGTGCAAAAATTGAATAACATTTTGTCTCTTACCTGGCTGTCCGGCACAAGTATATGATCGTCTTAAGTGTGACATGATTATTATCAAACAGAAAATGTTCGACATTTAACGTCGCTGTCTCTGGAGGTAATTGTGCTGTCGGACGTCGAGTGTTGTGTAGAGCCCTCTTCAAGTCTCATTTCACGACTGAGTCGAGTAAGCCTATTACAGTGTTAAAAATGATGTAACGAGTTTCATTCTGAAAAGTAATTCTTCGATCTTTAATACCAATCAGAGTTCCACTTCTGTAACACATGCATTGCACATTAAATGTCAAAGAGGTTTTTTTCCCCGCCTGGTGAATTTAGACGTAGTCACGTGGGCGTCCGTAGCTTAAGTGGTAGTGTGTTTGATCACAACACAAATGTATCTGATTCAAACACCACGGCGGCAGTTTGGAAGGAAATTTGTTCACGTGGATTTTACAAACGGTAAAAGTAGTTCAGAAAGCAATGGCAAATTACTGAACGTGTAAGTGGTGCCTAGAAAATCGATGACTCGTTTACTGTGGTTGATGGCGATGTAAAGGATATGTCACGATTTTAATTTATTCATGGTTCCTAATATGTCGCCTCTCAATGATTTTTGAGTGAAAGTTTGCTTTTCTTATCACAAGTGTCTCTCGCCATTCAGGCGAACGTTACTCCGACTTGAGAGGTACCTGTAACTTAGATCCCTAAGTAAAGGACCATTGGTCTCATGTAGTCCAACCTCGCACCGTGTGCACACCGACAATATTTGCTGGACATTGTCACTAGCGCATAGTGTTATGAGCTTCGCTATCGGCTTGTCCGTGTGTTGCCGGGGTCTACTAGGAGAGCAAAGAATAGTAACACTCCGACCTACAAGGCATGTCGTAAGAGACGACTGAGGTAGGGCCTAGGGAAGCTACCCTAGTAAACAAAAAGCGTCGTAGAAATCGAATGTGTTAGCCTACTTGTAGGTGCACAACTGGCACAGCGTACATTCGCTCTTGAAAAAATCTGGCCAGCAATCGCGGAATGCGGGAGGACCATTCAGAGTCCGGACTGTTCTGAACACGACTTTCCTAGCGCATTTCTGCCATGTTTGGTCAGGTATTTTCCGGTTTCGTTTGCCGAGCTACTGAGTTAGTGCTTGAGCAACGCTGTGAGCTATGAATGATACATGGAATGCTTTTTGCTGTGTCAACCGTGCGTTTGTTGTGTGTATTCAGAAAAGGGCGGAGAGCGGTTATGACAAACAAGCTCAAACTGCCTTATGCAGTTATATTGCGAGTGCAGAAAGCTGGATTTTGTCGTGATTGATGTTCCTTCGACAAGAATTGCAATTCAAGTGATGAACAGGTTTGTGTTGCTACATTAGCGACGGCCATATGCATTTTATGCGGTGCAGGTTTCTTTTTGTGGCGGTACGCGGCTGTTTCATTCTGGAATTAGTTCACACAGGAAACATTTCACAGTTGTTGACATTTCATATGATTTTCATTGGCACAGGAACGGAGCAATTATGGGGTGACCCGTTGCAGTGAAGTTGGAGCCGTACTTATGAACTATGAACAATCGCTCTTAGGCTCAGATCACTTACAAATCACAACGGGTGGTTTAACAAGTGGTCGAAATGGAACGTTCGAAGAAGATGAAGCTATCGGTTCCTATACCTCATCCTCGTTTTCCCCCAAAATTCTCAAACTGGTTTTAAAATTAAGGACCCTAGCTAGGAAGTTTCGCTTGTTTTCATGTGTAGCAATACATGGTACTATAAAACTAGTACTCTGTAAAACGCACAAAAGCTAACCAAGTACTGGGACAGTTAACACCACTGTTGTTACATAAAGAGATACCGCTAACAACTAAAGCAAATCTCATAAGAACGATTTTCTGACACCACTATGTTACCAGTGTCAAACATGGCCAATAACGGCAGCTAATGAGCTGAAAATCATAACGACATAGATGAGGTGTCTTAGAAGAGCTGCAGGTGTGACAATAAGAGACAAAATTAGATATGAAGAAATCAGAAGAAGACTGGATGTAAACCAGTCATGCAACTCATAAAAGAACGACAGATTAATATGGTTTGGACAGCTGACAAGAATGCCCAGGTATCACCTACCACATAGAACCATACAGAAAAAGTATAACGAGTACAAAGCAAGAGGAAGACCGCGCAAAAGATGGAGCGACGGCATCAAGAACAGCCTTACGAAAATGAATATCAGCTTACAAAGTGTCTTAAAACAAGCACAAACAAGATCACTACACCCCTCCCCAAACACTTCTATAAAGAAGTAAATGGCAGAAGAGAGAAGGAGACTGTAGAAAGTGTCAGTCAGGGTGACAAAAAAAGGTCTCTTTGATGTGTACAAATTGTTCATGTATTTTCTAGTCTCCAGGAAAGCGTGAGTTCTGGTTGTATAGTCCGACAGTGTATGGTCGTATTGGTCAATAAGCCAGTGTGAGTTTGTGTTGCATTGTCCGGATGTTGGGACGGTAAGTTCTGGGTATGTCACAACGGTTGGTGAGACATGTTGGGACGGATGTTGTGATGGGTGTTGTGATGGTAAGTTCTGAGAATGGCACAACAGTTGGTGAGACTTATGTTGCGACGATTGTTGTGACGGATGTTGTACCGATTGTTGTGAAGGATGTTGTGACAGATGTTGTGACGGATGTTGTAACGATTGTTGTGAAGGATGTTGTGACAGATGTTGTGGCGGATGTTGTAACGATTGTTGTGAAGGATGTTGTGACAGATGTTGTGACGGATGTTGTAACGATTGTTGTGAAGGATGTTGTGACAGATGTTGTGACGGATGTTGTAACGATTGTTGGGAAGGATGTTGTGACATGTTGTGACGGATATCGTGACGGTTAATTGTAAAAGTGGATGTTGAAGAAGAAGAAGAAGAAGGTGTTCAGCATATTTTAGCCAATAAATAATATCAACGACCTTTCTTCAACAAACGTAGAAGAATTAGTTCAACCACCTGGTTGCGTGTTGAGCAGACAATCATCAACACCAACCACACATCAGTAGTGATAATACAGACCGCTTTCACAACACTCCACTAGCTACACGCGCACCTGTTAGCGTGTCACGTCTATCCATCAGCGATTTAAGGCAGTGGTTATCAAACATTTGAAAGATGTGGCACACTTGAAGTCTTATAAAACATCGTAGGTGCACTATACACAAAAACTTAATAAAAAAGATGCAGAAAGCAAAGAAATATATAAATAAATGGAAAATGCAACAAACCTTTATTTATCATTTAATTTCTGCCCACGAGAAGCATGGGTCTGATGCAGTGGCGGCTCTTGATCATTTTTGTTGGTGGGGCCAGACAAAAATTTTCGAAAAAATCATGGTCTTGGGTTAGGTTATATTTTAACTTATAAAATAATTACTACACGTTACACATTATGTTTCGGTGGTCTGGTTCAGCTCGCAATGCGTGGAATTTTCCCGCCCGCGATGGTTTCAGGTCGACCAGCTCAACTGGGTACCAGACATGCTCGGAAAGTAAGCGGCCGGCGTGATGTTGACCACATCACATCGGTCCGACGGTCAATGAAATACAGGCTAACGATGACCTATATAACGAGGTATGAAAGGGTTCTTTCTTTTTAACTTACATTATGTTGTGAGCCCGTCCACTGGCCTAATGACGAGCCGCCACAGGTCTGATGTGTTTGACGATTTTACCGGTGTGCCGGCACCGCGTTGCGACTCGATCTTGGATTTCCTGGGGCGCACCTAATAATGTCACCGGGCACACTGGTGCGCATAGACAAACCACAGCCAAGTATTAAATCTTAGGGCCTGCGGGCTCAGGTAAAATTATGGAAATCAGACCCCAACCGGTCACGTGACCTGCATTCCAGTATTGTTGTATAGAGACGATTCATTTTAAAATCAACACAAAATGCTAAATCAAGATTATATTATGCTATAAATTAATATAAATATAATGACTATTTTTCACCAATAAATAACCATAGACGCACAGAATTGAGTAAAATTGCAAAAAGCTTGCAGTGTTCTATCAAACATATATACATTCCAGCCCCCAACTGAAACTAGATCAGGTGTTTCCTTGTGAGTCTGCAGGCCCATAAGTTTATAGGTGGCTGTTTACAAACCCTGTGAGAACCACTGTTGTACGGTGTCTCATTCTGTCATCTTCGATTTTCTTTGAATGACAGTTAGGTGTAGGAGTCAAACGGCCTCTCACAACTCAGTAAACATGCACACGTGTGTATGTACGTATCTTAGTAATCAATTCTGTATTGATAAACTTCTATTCTTGAAGATTTGTTTGTTACACATGTTTTACTACACATCTGAAATCTATTTATATATTAGTGTTCACGTCTCGATAACTGCACTGTGTCATTATTATGTAGCGATGTGTCTACTACAGACTTTCAGCTAATCTCCTTCGAACATTCCATATCGACCACTTGTTAACCACTCTGTGTTGCAGTGATTTGAGCCTAAGATCGATTGTACATTGTGCCAGTTATGCGACTCAAGAGAAACACATCTAATTTCTGCGACGCTTTTATTTACTATGGTAACTTCCATAGGTCTACATCAATTACCTCTTGACATGCCTGTAAGTGATGGTAATTCTGTTACCTTTGACCCGCCACCACCAAGGACTCTAAGAGCGATTGAGTTGGTCAGTATGCGCCTACAAGTAGGTCAGGATAAGCATGGAGTACATCCTTTTCTCGCTCCTACTCTTGTCTCTACAAATAGGCAGACATTGGATTTCGCGACGCTTTATTTACTAGGTAGCTTCCTTAGTCGCCTCTACGACATGCCTTGTAGGTCGCAGTATTACTATTCTTTGCTCCTTGCGAGCCCTGGCAAACACAAGCGAAGGCCATATCTTATTTTGATGATCCCATCCTGTTAATAAATATATTGAACAATTATTAGCAGCATCCCAAAAAAAGGATTCGAACGAATTACCCTTATTTCGTACGGCACCCATTGCCTAGCCTAGCGAGCGATACGGGCGTTCTTACGAGTAGAACCAGCGAGCCATTCGGAAAATGACTTTATTGAGGAGTCTTCTTCTGCGCCTTAGAACAGGACACAATCAGCTCCGCAGCCACAAGTATACAAAATTCAAGATTGGCTATTCAGCCATGTGTACATGTGGACAGGCAAACCAGACTGCAGAGCACATACTTCAAGACTGCCCCGAATAGATACACTGAGGCAAACTCACTGGCCTAACAAACAACACTCGACATAAAACTACACGGACCTCTGTGTGAGCTACAAAAGACAGTGAAGTTCATACAAGAGACAACATTGAATATATAGACATATTTCAAGCGAACGAAAGGAAGGAAGGAAGGAGTCTTCTTCTTCTTCTTTACGTTCATTCTTTACGACCAATTTTAATCACTCTTTGTGATATGTTTGATTTTGCCAAGAACGTGTATACGTTGCACATTGGTTTGGTAGGCCCTAAATACATAGACTTCTACACGTTTAGGACATGTGCATCCGATTTCAGCCAAACATCCTTAGTCGCCTCTTATGACATGCGTGGTAGGTAACAGTGGTTCTATTCTTTACATCCCAAATTTGGGCCCCGGTAACCACTCGGGCGAATGACTTTACTGAAGAGTCTTCTTCTTTACGTTCATTCTTTACGACCAATTTTAATTACTCTTTGTGATATGTTTGATCTTTGCCAAGAACGTGTATACGTTGCACATTTGTTTGGTAGGCCCCTAAATGCATAGACTTCTAGGACACGTGCATCTGATTTCAGCCAAACCTTCCTTAGTCGCCTCTTAAGACATGCATGGCAGGTAACAGTGGCTCTATTCTTTTCACCTCAAATTTAGGCCCCGGTAACCACTCGGGCGATTGAGGAGTAAATGAGCATGGCCTTACGAACGACATGTCTTGTAGGTCGTGGTGGTACTATTCTTTGCTCCTTGAGAGCACGGCAACCACTGGGCGTATGATCATATGAAATCACATGAAATCACAATCACTTAATATTACCTCACATATCTATGATCACATTACATCAATGTATTACAATTTATACTCTTTCTCATTAACTAGAGAAGAAAAAAATCATTTAAATGAAACAAAGATGGCTGCTGACAGTATCGACGGTCACGTGCAGATAATGCAGGATGTAATATGAAGGTGGCATCAGTTTACGAGCACGGCGCGCGAGTGAGCTGTTAATGAGGAGATCTGAAACACACGAAACTATGGACATCTTCAGATTTGATCAGGAGGATGGAATTGCTAAATTAGTAGTATTATAAAGATACTAGTTTTACTGCCCGGCTTTGTCCGGGAATTAAAATTGTTGGTATACACATATCTCAGAATAACCTTAATCATAACTGCGAATTTTATATCATAAAACGTAATGTAGTCTCGTCTGTTTGTTTAAAGCATGAATAATTTGTGAAAGATTAATTCTAATATCATGAAAATTGAACAGCTTATTTGGACAAGAATTTGTAAGTCAGCGTGATTATTTTGCTAAACTATTTACCTTGTTTCTTTACCAAGTGATGAGTTAAATAAGTTGCGTTGAAAATATTTGCGTTAATCTCAAATTCCTGAAAAGGATGAGCTTTTCAAATTTAATGATTTCAGATTTTGCTGTTCAATGGTGTCATCTTCAATTTGCCGCATCTCCGGCAACAAACCTAGTGGTCCTTTGAAAAAATACACCTTGAACAGAAAGTCACGGTACGGATTCGAACTCAAGGCCTTCAGAACTCCAGGCAAGGGCTTAACCACTTAGCCACAGATTCCATTCTGTTCAGTTCATCCATGTTATTCTCTCAGACTATGTCTATCCAATAGAAAGAACATCACATAGAACAAGAAAAGTCTAAGACTCGCTAACTTCCGCCTTGTTCGTCATCATATAGAAGTCATTGAGCAGGTTTCTGTGTTAAAGTAGTCAGAACAATATTCTTCTTCTTCTTCTGCGTTCTCACTAGATTGGGATTTCGCATTCAGCCGTCTGTCTCAGATTATCAGCGACGCCATACAGTTTGTTTTGGACACTAGTGTAAGTGGGCCACCTCTTTCTTCTGAAGTCTGCATACTAGGGGCAGTTCTGTAGGATATAATTCCTATGATTTCTGCTTCTCCGTTTGTGCCGACCTCTTCCTGCAGTAAGTTTTGGCCACCTCGTGATGGTGGGTCTGACATTCTTACCGCGTGACTAAATCTCAGAAGCAGATTGGCGACCATAGAATTCGTTATCCCATTCCTCATTGTGAGGGGTCGTTGCACCATGCTATGCGCCTTACGGCCTGGTGCATCCGTTTTCTGCAAGTATTTGTTTCAGGTTAGCATTCCCTAGTGGACACATGCATCCGATTTCAGCCAAAACTCCTTAGTCGCCTCTTACGACATGCGGGGCAGGTAACAGTGGTTCTATTCTTTGTCCCAAATTTGGGCCCCGGTAACCACTCGGGCGGTCAGAACAATATAACGATCAGTAATGTGTAGTGACAGAAACACTACCAACTTATCAATACTCACAGGTTGCTGTATCATAATAATAATTATCATAGTCGTCCGTCGTAAACAATGATGACAACGATCTCAGACGTGTGCTGCTGTATATCTCTGGTGTATGCGGAAGTGATTGTACTGTACAATCCTAGAACACAATTCTCTACTACAGATGGGGCATACACGATCAAGGTTAGACATGGTGGTGTTGTTTATCTTGTCGCGCAGCTTGTTTCTCTGCGCCTCAACAGTACAACGATTCTTAGCAATGCGAATTCTTCTTGTGCTGTTGAGCGCCACATTTGACGAAATAGCACAAAGGATTCCTAGCACGTGGTGTCTATATCCAAGCATTTTTGACACTTTAACCCTTCCGCTGCTACATACTTTCTGAAGGCTGAGCTAAAAATCGCTACACTTTGTTTCTAGGTCACAAACGTGAATGTACGCCTATAACAGTGACAGCAGCAATGTTTAACGTGTTAACACGTTTTTAGCCCACAGAGGAGAGATAATAACAGACGTGTTAATGCGTCATTAGAAGTGAATGAGAAAAACGTATATATACGTCCTTAGCAGATAAAGGGTTATTTCTTTAAAGCGTTTTTTTTCAATCAGCAGAACGACTTCCCCCTTCACGCTCGCCATACATCAATTATTTTTTGGGATGCGTTTATGAGACATTAGAGCAAACGTGACCGGCCCATCTCACTTGGACCTTCTGCAATAGGGTTGACTCTTGGGACCATTGCTTTTATGAAGACTTCGATATCTGCAATTTTGTCCTGCCATTTTATTATGAGTAGTCTGCTTAGACAACTTGTGTGAAAGTGGTTTAGTTTTCCTGCGTGTCTGCCGTACACCGTCCATGTCTCCCAGGCATACATTAGGGTGTTTATCACTATGGCCCGGTAAACGTTCAGCTTTGTGACTAAGCTCCCACACAGTAACACGCAGCCTTCCAAACGCAGCACAGGCTTTCGATATCCTTTTGTTGACCTAAACAATTGATACTGTTGTGTCGTAGAGCACACACCGAGCACAGTGATCCTATAGTGCTGGAGAAGTTGAGCTCCACCTCCTGTCCAGGATGTATAGACAACCCACAGAGACACCCTTCTCTCTTCACTACTACGTACAAAATAAATAATACACATAGCAATGGTCCGAAGGGCAAAAGACCAAGCACAACCGAATAATTGAAGAAGAAGAACATCAAACTCAAATGTTATATAGCTACTATCTTTGTGATGTTGTGGTTTAGGCGGTCATGTGATCCATTTGAAAATGTTGACCCGGATGTAGACGAGTAAGGGCACGTGATATGTGAGACTAGCTTTTAGTGGCTGGCTTCTTAGCACTAACAGGAAATGACCTCAGAGGAAGTGAAAGTCAACACTTTTATCATCTAGTGTAGCGGCCTTGACCTATCAACATGGAGGTAGAAGGTAGAAAGGTAGGACAGAAAGACCGAGAGAAAGAGATTGAGACTGAGAAAGAGAAAGAGCCCGAGAAAGAGCCTGAGAAAAAGAGTGTGAGAGAGAGAATGAGAAAGAGACTAAGAGAGAGAGAGAGAGAGAGAGAGAGACGAAAAGAGACAGAGATACTGTGAGAGAGAATGGAGAGAGAGAGTGAGCGAGAGAGAACACGATAAGATAAAGATGCAAGAAAATTGTAGTAAAGAAAGAAGGAAAATGAGTTTAGAAAGAAAACATAAAGTCACCATTAACCCCTTCACACTTCTGATCCGCTATACAGGCTCTGTGTATTTTTTAAGATGACGCAAAGCCATACTGTTTGAATACAAATTGAGTACACTTCGCAATAAAAATGTTTTAAGGTGTAAACAAAATGCAGTGTGAAATGGTTCAAATGGAGTTAAACATAAAGAGAGTGAGAGATAGAGAGGGAGAGAGACAGAGTGAAGTGAGAAAAGATATATAGGGAGAAACAGCAATGTGGACATGAACATGTACAGGGTGTTCAACTTAAAAGCAGCCCATGAATGGAGCTAATCTGGCATATATGTATGGAAATGAGAAGGTGCAGTTATGACGTAGTATAGGTCAAGGTTGTATGACGGTGTGTAATTGTAGTGCGGGAAGGGGCGATGAACAAATGTGACGTAGGACGAGCTAGTCAGAACCGGTTTAAATAGTAAATAAACACAACTCAATGCTGTACCTGGCAAGTTTCGAATTGTCAATAGGGCTGCAATTATCTTGAACACCCTGTAGCAAGACATGAGTGGTAGCGATGATTGCAAAAGGAGAGGTGCATGCGAGTGAGAGAGAAAAAGAACGGAGTGTACAGAGCAATTGAACATTGCCTATGGAGTGTGAATCTAGCTCACTGAAACTAAACTCTGTCGAGTCCCTAGCACAGGGGCGTCTCTGCTACTATACTATGCCGCCCCTAGCATAGGGGCATCTCTAGTGCTATACTATGCCGCCCCCCTCTAAAAACATGTTATGTCTGATTTAAAAAAAAAAATCCACTCTAAACATTGTGCTGATCCGTCCCACCTCTGTGCATTACTTGGACAGAATTACCACTAAAGTCGCGCATGTGGTTCCGGGGTTTGCAAGGGGGGCAAAGAATAGTACCACTGCAACCTACAAGACCTGTCATAAGAGGCTACTAATGTAGGACCTAGGGAAGCTACCCTAGTAAATAAAAAGAATCGCAGAAATAGGATGTGCTGGCCTACTTGTAGGCGCATAACTGGCAAAACGTGAAATCGTTCTTAGACTAAGATCACATAGAAATCACAAAGAGTGGTTAACAAGTGGTCGATATGGAGCGTTCGAAGAAGAAGAAGAAGAAGAAAAGAAGAAGGAGAAGAAGAAGAAGAAGAAGAAGAAGGAGAAAAAGAAGAAGAAGAAGAAGGAGAAAAGAAGAAGAAGACGATAGAGAAGAAAAAGAAGAAGAAGAAGACGAAGTAGAAGAAAAAGAAGAAGAAGAAGACGAAGTAGAAGAAGAAGAAGAAGAAGAAGAAGAAGAAGAAAAAGAAGAAGAAAAAGAAGAAGACGGCGCAGAAAAGAGGAAGAAGTAGAACAAAAAGATGAAAAAGAATAAGAAGAAGAAGACGATGAGAAAGAAGAAAAAGAAGACGAAGAAGAAGAAAAAAAAGAAAAAGACGAAAAAGAAAAAGAAGACGAAGTAGAAGAAGAAGACGACGAAGAAGAAGAAGACGACGAAGAAAAAAAAAAAAGAAAACTACTAAAGTTCTTGTAAGCTATTGCAGTATTTTAAAGCAGTTCTGACAGGTCATGCAAATACTTCAATATTGTCTTGTTTTTTCAATTTATTACGAAATTTGCATATTTTTTTTTCCGAGACACGATATTTAAAAAATTCATTTATCGTTTGTGGTTGTTCTGAAATCCTCTCATGATATCATTGATAACCACTTTGATATTAAGAAACACCTCAACGACATTAAACACGACCTGAAAGTAATATATATCGGTAGCCAAGCATGTATGTATACATGCGGGTTTTCATTCATACACGCGCGTTGTTAATCTTGTTTTATGACAAAAAATATATAATATGTGCACATTGTGTTTCATACATGTGTTTGTGTGTGTCTGTGACGTTAAGGGGTTATGGTAGAGGATTTCTCAACTTTCTTATCTCTCAATAAAATTAGGTGATACATAGCAGTTACTACTATGTTGGTCTAAAATGAAAATTTATATATCTTTTGCATCAATAAATTATCAGGTTGCCATAGAAACAGCGGCCATGTTGGATTGTAAACAACGTCGTACGTTCTCCAAGCAGAGTGAAATAAATAACAATTGCAATTTTTGTTGACTGCACAACCTAAATATACCAATATTCTGGGCCGCTGACAACTTTAAATTGTTCTGTAACATGTAATTGATCTCTGGGAGTGCAACGAATAAGACCTACCCAATTTACTGCCAAAAATGGACCCTGGTTCATAAAAAAATTCATATAAATTTATTTGTTTGAGAAAGGTGCATTTTCTATTGTCTAAGGGCTTCAATATTAATAGATATATGTCAGGGCCAAATCTCATATTGCTATCTTAAAGATTTCTTTCACGGTGGAAAACGTACATTACCCACACTAATGAAATTTACAAATGGGAGAAAACTGCATTTTAAAAATGTAATGTGAATTCAGTCTAAAGTGTCAGGGAAATCGTCCGTTACAGCATACAGTCATTGCCTAGCCTAATTAAATCTAATATATCTGTTAGTACTCAGATCAAGCTTTACAATGATACATGACTCGATTGGGTTAATTGAATGCCATACACTGTATCTAGGGACAAAAGAAAGATAATTGAAGACATTTTCTATAGCGAATTTTTAGAGGGTAGGGCTGTTGAAAAATAATTTTGAAGCATTTTTCGGTATCATAAATAAAAACTCTTTGCATAATTTGATTGTAGAGATGCAATACTAACATAATATGATGAATTTGAAAATCGATATCTATAAGCTATAATGACCCAACTTTCAGTAGTATAACCCCTTAAAGAATGGTTAACGCGTCATGTTTAAAAAGTGCTCGATCGCGTCTGACGTGTAACAATAGGGACATTTTCAGGTTTCAGGAACAATAGTGGTAAAGGCGAAGGTTGGACTTCATTGCATCGGGGATGGATAAGGTTCTATCACTCTTCACAGATGGAACTTCGCACTGCGAGTATTGCACACATCGCTAAGTAGCCCCTAACTACACTTCAACTGGGTCTTTGAAACGCATGCACTCATGAACTAAACGATTAGCTCCGTGTCCACAACTTTCATAACGCAAGACAAACTGCTTAATCACTAATCTTATCTTAACCACATTCGCCGTGAAGCGACGTGGGGAGAGTTATTTTTCTATCTTTTGCCAGGTGTGTTGCGCTTGACGCTTGTCAGTTCATGCTTTCGCAGGGACTCTGAGATGTTATCTATCCATCGTGTTCTTGGCCTGCCTCGTGCTCTGCGCCCGAGTGTCGATTATTGTAGGCACGTGATGGTGGTAAATGTGGTTCCATTCTCATTAGATGGCCGAACCCCTTGATTCTTTGCTTCTCGATGTACTGTATGCATGGTATAGTACCAACGATGCTTCTGATATTCTCGTTTCTCACTCTATCTCTCCTTGTAACTTTGACAGCTTTTCGTAGACATCTCAATTCACATGTTGTAATCTTTCTTTCTTATGTCTTAATCAGGAGCCATTATTTGGCACTGATAGCAGAGAGTTGGATCTTAATCACTCTGACAAAAACTGATTTTGCCTCAGAGTGGGTAGGTGAGATCTGGTGTCTAATCCTATTGAAGAGAGACCATAAAACTAGGTTCCAGGTAAATTTGTTCACGTAAAAGCACTTTTGGTAATTGAAAATAGCAACATAGCGCGTGCAGTAAAATCGTAACATTCGACAAGTTTGAGATATAGGACAGTTACAATTACTTTCTTTCTTCTTCTTCTTCTTCGTTTTTCGCGATGTCTGGTCATGGTCATTTTCTGTGGACCACAAACTGGGCAGTCAGCTTTAGGTCGGTCTGGTTTCTCCAAAAGCTTAGTTTTCAGGTCGACTGTGTTTTAAAAAAGGGTTTTCAAAAGCCGAAGGATTGACTTCATTGCACCGAATTTTACCCCATACGGCTCGGTCCCTCTCCGCAGAAAAGACACGCCCCTTGCCGAGAGTATTGTACAAAGCACGAACTCCGTAGCTCCAGCAACAATCTTAGAGGTCTTGGAAAAACTGCTGAATCGTGAACAGAATGGCGCGGTCCGGATTCGAACCCACGATCTTCGACTCACAAGGCAAAGGGCTTAACCACTTAGCCACAGTGACCCCAGGTCGACTGTGTGTGACCACATGCTGCTTCTGAGCTCACTCATTAGAACACAGTCTTGCAGGTTATGCTACAGTGTCTGTTCCGCCTGCTGACACTTGCAGAGAAGAGCTATTTGACTTATTCCTAATGTATGTACGTGTCTGTTGAGGCTTTAGTGTTCTGTACTCTGGCGAAATATAATGACCTGGTCTGAATTTCATTCAAATTTAACGCCATGAAAGAAAGGGGAGACCGAACCCGAACAAACAAAGCAAGACAAAATCGAATATGCTTGCTAGAAAGGCACATATATTGCAGCTTTGTTGTGAACTATGGTGAAATATAACCCAAACATAACAAGCCCAAATATACGGTATTAAAAGGTCGTTAAAGAGTATTTATCATACGATGCAAAAATGAACGACCGTACTCAGACAGAAAGGTTGCAAAGTACGAAAAGCTCTTTGGCGTAGATTTTTTTCCGATCCAGAAACACTTGAGCTTTCAGTTCTTCGGCTCGGTGCCAGGGACATCGAACCCTCGGTTTTGTGGAACGAACACCATAAATCTGAAGAACCTGTGGCTTTTCTGCCAGCCCGCGGAATTGAACCGCGCTCACATGGAGCTTGTCACTCGTCGTCCAACGCGCTACGAAGGCGGGCCCTTGGTGTAGATATAAATGTACACGCGAAGGAAAAGAAAGTGTTTGACTGTTAGCAAGACAGACTCAAACATTTCCTTAGGCCGAAACATTTTCAGATACGCCTGTCCTATACTAGTAGGGGCTTAACGGGGGCGCAACGTTATAGTTGTTCTTGTCAAAGATCAATTATATATCACAATCATCATCAAGGTGCGTATCCTTTATAGGACGTTGCTCTCTTTGCAGCACCTCTGAAATTCACTCTGTCTCTAGCCAGTTCACCCACTTCGTCGATGGTCATATTCATGGTTTCTTTAATTAATATCTTGTAGCCATCTTCTTCTTGGTCTGGAACCCTGCCCTCTAATATTGTTCTTTCCAGGCCATCGTGACGCTTGATGTGACCAAATTATATATCACAATACGCCCGAGTGGTTACAGGGGCTCAAATTTGGGATGTAAAGAATAGAACCACTGTTACCTGCCATGCATGTCGTAAGAGGCGACTAAGGAGGTTTGGCTGAAATCGGATGCATGTCCTAAACGTGTAGAAGTCTATGCGTTTAGGGGCCTTCCAAACCAATGTGCAACGTATACACGTTCTTGGCAAAGATCAAACATATCACAAAGAGTGATTAAAATTGGTCGTAAAGAACGAACGCAAAAAGAAGAAGAAGATATATCACAATAAGAATGATCAAATTGGTGGTAAAGAACGAACACAAACAACAACTATGGCAAAACAAGTAAAACCAAATATTGTTTTCATACTCTGTACAACTATAGTACTTTGTTTTTTCGTGTTTCTCCGTTGCTACATAGTTTTACTGCAGCCTTCCCTTATGTGTGAACATAGAAACACATTTGAATGCTATATATTGACTGGAACCACCCACGAATTATAACCAGAACTGGTTTCCAAATTCTAAGGTGGATAAACGAAGAAAAAATGCTTGACATTTCGTAAACAAAGGGGGTGGGCGGAAAACCAACCATCTTGTCTGTTTACAATTGTCTTCATACTATTTTAAGCGGTTTTACGTCATTTCCGTGGACAGATGTACGGAATTTGCCGAAGGGTAAATACTATTATAATTCTCACAATTTGTAAAATTTTACAAAGAAATTTGTTTTTTCTTAATGCCTGAGAAACATCTTCACAAAATGTTAATCTAGCTCAAGCACACACTGACACTAGAGTTGGAGCGTTCAATTCCCGGCTTGTTCGATTCTCTAACGTACGCAATTGAAATTAGGTACCCGGATAGTTTCATTATGGGAAAATGACAAAAAGATGATAAAGATATACAGTATATATATATGGAACTGCAGTAAAACTATTTGATTGGCAAAACATGTAATTACAAAGTACTGTAGTTTTACAAATTACAAAAACAATGACAAAATACAGCAACGTTTCGACCAACAAGGCCTTTATCAAGCAAACGAACAAACAGGAGTGACAAATTAAAATGAAACACAAATGGACGACCAAATACAAACGTATCTAAGGAAGACAGGAAATTACATACACTCACACATATAACTACTAACACTTACCTAATACGTCAACGAAGAGTTGCAGAGAAATGTCTAAATATTCAGTATATATATATGGAACTGCAGTAAACTATTTGATTGGCAAAACATGTAATTACAAAGTACTGATAAAGATATATAAATACTAAGTAAGATAAATTCAATGTTAATACTTCAAGAATTTTTTTTTTACCATTGTATATATATGGTCTTTTTCGTCTTTACAGACGGTCATTTGGCAAGTGTTTCACTGTGACAACTTCTGAGTTTTCGCTTTTCTCTCGTCTTTCAGCTCATCCATAATTCTCTCTTCAAAAGATTCTGCACATTTGCGCAATGTTGTTTTCCATATATCTCGATCATCAGCCAGTTTTTCCCATTTGCTGGAACCGATAGAAAAGTTATTCATTGAGGCCGTGCAGACATCTTAATATCTGAGCAGTGGTTGTTTGCCTTGGTGCCTCTTCCCCATCGAAAGTTCACAGAACAACATTTGTTTTGGAATGCGACCATTGTCAATTCTTCGCACATTCCCTAGCCATCTAAGTCTTCTACTGTTGAGCATGTCCATGATGGAAGGCAAGTTTGCACGTTGCAGTACTTCAGAGTTAGTTATCTTGTCGTACCACCTGATGTTCATAATCTTGCGGAGACATTGAATGTATACCATTGTATACAAACATTTATAATGGGTTTTTTCGGCTATGAATTCAGGAGTTATGTTTGTTATGCAATCGACGTCACGGCACATTGGGCATTCCCATTCGTGCTCCGTCCTCGCTGCAGCAGCCATCCCAAAGTCCATGTGCTCACCGTACCCATGAGAAGTTGATTAGTATATCTTCTCTTTCTCTACCACGAAGACGACACTGTCTGACATGTTCAAACTTAACGCCTAATTCTCGAACTCGTTCCAGTGTCTGAGACTTGCCCATGTCACATAATTGAGAGCATGATGCCAGTTCTCTCTCTCTCTCTCTCTCTCTCTCGTGATCGTTCTTATGCCGCTTTTATCATTCAATTGTGATATATAAGCAGCCAAACATCAAGAACGGATGTACGTGCACAGCCTTCAGTACCTATTGGAACTCAGATGCTTATCCTTCGCCTGCGTGTTCGATTTCAACCATCGTTCACTGGATTCGCTCTCCGTTAGCCTTTTGCTGTCCCCAGCCAAAACTCACAAGGCAGCAAATTATGCCAGTTCTGATTGGTCGTAGAGTAGGCAGTAAGAGCAGATTCATGCAGACCAAAATCCACAACAACAAAAATGCTCTATAGCACTTTTAGAACTCAAGAGACCTCTGAAATCGGAGGTGGTAAGGCTGTATGACGTGGGATACTGATAATATGAAAAGCAAGCTTTCCTTCAAAAATCAGTCAGATACGCCTACCATGCGCCGAGGCTGCACCTGAATTCATATCGGGTTAGCTCAAGAAGAAGAACTCAGACATTGAAACAGATCAAAGTGTCCCTCTGTAGCCGGAGAAGGCATGTGTGCGTGACAGGGGACACTGATAAAAAAAAAGAAAACAAGTCTTCCCGCAAAAAGCGCCATACCAGCACCATGACTACGCCTGAGTTCATAGCGGACGGACGCAAGAAGAAGAAGAAGAACTGAGAGACTGAAACGGATCAAATTATACCTCTAAACTCGGAGAAATACACCTGCATGCTGGTGACACTGATAAAAATAAATCAAGCCTTCACGCAAAAATCATTCAAACGCGCCATACCAGGCACCTGAATTTATAGGGGGAGAACAGAAGAAGAAGAAGAAGACTAAGATCAAAATATGGGAACTCACAGCACTGAGATAGATTTAAATGCAATTCCTCCCCTTCCCGCTCAAACTACATTGCGCAGACGGATGTCATCAGAAAGACGACAATTTCCGGTCTAACGGTAATTATATCTTGGTATGAGCAGAAGGATGATTCGCCCCTATTTCCTGTGCTATCTGATCAGTCCAAGATTTAGTGAATTAGAGATGGCCTCGGGGGGCAATCACATCTTGTCGGGATTTCTGACCGCTGAGACACTCCCTGGTCCAGGTCTTCTATCTGGATGTGTTACGGACAGGGAATTGGATGTTTCTTTTAGTGTTCCAGAAACATTGTGTGGTTC
Source organism: Arion vulgaris (assembly GCA_020796225.1). Lineage (NCBI taxonomy): Eukaryota > Metazoa > Mollusca > Gastropoda > Stylommatophora > Arionidae > Arion > Arion vulgaris. Next base: position 33,104,850 of record CM036769.1, on the reverse strand, counting down.
TAGAGGCTAACATTGGATCCGTCGAGTAAGAGTTAAAGAGGAAAAGTGGTGTAGAATAGACATTACAATATTATTTTAGATGTCTGTCGTCTTCTTTTTCTTCTTCTCATATTTCTCATCTTTTTCTTCTTTATTATCTTCCTCTTATTTTTTATTTTATTTTTCTCACGTTTTTCATCTTCTGCTTCTATTTTCTCTCTCTTGTTTTCCTGTCTTTTCTCTGTTTCTCATCTTCTGTTTCTATTTTTCTCTTTTTTCTTCTTTTCTCCTGTTTCTCATCTTCTGTTTCTATTTTCTCCCTCTTGTTTTCCTGTCTTTTTCTCCTGTTTCTCATCTTCTGTTTCTATTTTCTTCTTTTCTCTTCTTGTCCTGTTTCCATCTCTGTCATTTCTCCTCTGTTTCTCTCTCCTGCTTCTCATCTTCTTCTTCCTTTGTTTTCTTCTTTCTGTTTCTCTTCTGCTTCCATCTTCTCCTCTTGTTTTTCTTCTCCTGTTTCTCATCTTCTGCTTCCATCTTCTCCCTCTTGTTTTTCTTCTCCTGTTTCTCATCTTCTGAACCTATTTTCTCCCTCTTGTTTTTCTTTCTTCTTGTCATGTTTCTCATCTTCTGTTTCCATCTTCTTTCTATTCTTCTATTCTCCTACTTCTACTGTTTCTCATTTTCTGAATTTCTCTTCTCCCCCTCCGCCCCCCCTCCCTTCTTCATTGCTGTTGTTATTATTGTTCGTTCTTTGTTTTACTTCATTTGCCAGCTTCATCTTCTGCTGCTATTTCTTCGTATTCTTTTCAGCATCATCGTCTTTTTTGTGTGTCTTATTCTGCATATCTGTTCTCTTCTTTATTATCTTCGTCATCTTATGCATCTTCTTCGTTTTTCTGCTTCTTTTCCTGCATCTTTTTCGTTCTTCATTTTCTTATTCTGATTTTTGCCTTTCTTCTTCATCATCTCCTTCTTCTTCTTCTGCTGTTTGACATTCTACTTGTTTTTCTGGTCTACTTCGTCAATTTTCTTCCTTCTTCTTTTTTGCGTTCAGTTTCGTATGCTCTTCTCAACAATGAGATAAGTTGCCTCTATGAAGCTGCATGTCATTTGGGAGATCCTCGAGAGTTCCCATAGTCTGCTCTGTAAGCTTTGTTCATGAGGCCATGTTTCGTTTTATTGGTGTATGTATTATGGACGTTAGTTGTCAAACGCTGATGGACATACTGAGGGAGAGATCGGAGCACTTATGGACTAATTTGTTCGACGTGCAGTGATGGTGACCCGACGACTAAACTAAACTAAATGTATTATGGACATGACTGTGCTCATGGTATCATGTATGTGCTCTGGAGTCTGTGTTTATGTCTGATATACACCACTGTGGAGTCTGAGCAGGCTTTATTCTGTGCGTGTGGTGGTTAAGCCTGCAGTGACCTGTTCTTGGCGCAGCGATTGTTGTGCGCTGTTTTCTATTTAGCCTCCTGATGGGATCTTGTGGATGTTTGATGTGGGTTTGTTGCCTCCACAACTCTTTGTATTTTCGCTTGATATGTTTCTTGATTTCTACTTCAGCATTCAACCACATAGATTTTTCTTTATAATTTAACATTTTTAACAGAAAATAATTTGCAATGAATTTTATAGCGAGGATGCAATATCAACGAATTTCGACGGGGGACTGCCTAGAGTAGTTGATAGTAGCTCGGCCTGCTAGCTGTGAGACGCCTCATAGCTCGGGTTCGAATCTACTGTCCGGCATTTGTTCGAGTTCCCTGGTCTTACTCAGGACGATAACGTGAGTACCTCTGAAGTCGGAGAAAATCTGCCTGTATGGCGAGGAATACTAATTACGAGTACATTGAGCACACGGCTGCCAGTGTAGTAATTTACAATGTGCACACTGCTGCCATTGTAAGAAATTGGAAAACAGATTTTCACGCAAAAATCAGTTTCAGATATGGAACTTCTTCTGAGTTGAAAGCGGACGAAAAAAAAAAACGAATTTCGACCACATTCGATTTCGACTAGCCTTTTGTTCGGGTTCGCTTTCTCTAGCTCGTGGCAATTTTTCTCTGTATCTACAGAGTAGCACCTGGGGTTTGTATCACCGATCAATTCTGCTTCCTATGTCTTACAGATCATGGCAGGTTCATTGCCCTGCACTTTTGTATTACGTCGTAATGTTTATGTCTGCTTTCTCTAAGTGACAACAGACAATATATATGCAGACAGAAAACAAGACTTTAAGGGATTGATTGAAGTCTGCGCTCTGAATGAATTGACAGCATTCGGCGGTCACATCTCACGACCCTGACTTGACTGTACACAACTGGACATGATACAGTGCAGGGCAACGAACGTGCGACTTTCTCTGACATTGGTGCCACACACCTGGGCGACATACAGGAGTGCAAGACAACGAACGTGCGACTTTCTCTGACCTGGCTGTACACACTGACATACAGAGTGCAGGGCAACGAATGTGCAGACTTTCTTGCATATAACGTCCCTACTCAAACTGGCAGAAGTGTGTATATATCTAATTCCATTAATATGGTATTATTTATGTAATATGGGGAGGTTTAGATATTGGAACGATTTTGGAGAATGAGGAGTTTAGCCTGGAAGGGAAGATATAATAATCAACTTTTCAAGGGTACGGAGCGAATGTGGACTTTGGGATTAGAGGCAGGCTTCCATTCGGAGATCCAGGCTCAATCTTGGTACGGTGAATTATTTTTTCTGTCCGGAGCATTAAAACAAAAATCACAACTTGAACTGTTTCGTGATGAGTACACTTTCCATGCAACCATTCAGCTAATCAGGCTCATGTCCCTTTCTCCTGCCCACTAAAAAAAGTAGTGTTACACAGGCAGTAAAGATAGTTGCAGTGGAGAAAGGAACTGGCATGGGGATGCATGATGTGTCATGGTGTCAATCGCATAACATAAGATAATTTAATAGCACCATCATCATTGCACTTCGATGAGAAATCATGTGTGCTCCGATTTTTTCTTTCACAGGAAGATCTCAGTTGCATCGCACGAACTCTGTTGCACTGGTAATGGTCCCCGATGTAATTTTGAAAATGGTGAAGACAGTGGCGGCTCGTGATTAAGAGCCAGAGTGGTCGGGCCCCACCAAAAATAATATGTAACGTGTATTTATTATTTAATACATTAAAATATAACCTAATCCAAAGCCATGATTTTCCCGAACATTTGTGTCTGGCCCACCAATAAAAACGATCACGAGCCGCCACTGGGTGAAGATATTTTTGTAGGAATTGCATTTTAAATCTTTTCTAATGAATTTTGCCCGAACAGCGGCTTTCCAGCCTGCTCTTCTCGATTTTGAACTGCCAATGGTTCTTTTACGTGCTCAAATTGAACACGGACCTACGTTTTATCGTCTCTCCGATAAAAGGAACCACCTACACTGAGATCAGGGGTCTCTGGAAAAAATATCTAGATGGCTCCACGAGGGAGCGAACCTGGTACATTTGGCACGAGAGATGAGCATCTAACCCTACGCCACAGAGACCACTTTGGTACGAGAGACGAGCATCTAACCCTACGCCACAGAGACCACTTTGGTACGAGAGACGAGCATCTAACCCTACGCCACAGAGACCACTTTGGTACGAGAGATGAGCATCTAACCCTACGCCACAGAGACCACTTTGGTACGAGAGACGAGCATCTAACCCTACGCCACAGAGATCATATGTATAGGGTGTTCAATTTAAAAGTAGCCTGTGAATGGAGCTAATCTAGCATATATGTATGGAAATGAGAAGGTTCAGTTATGACGTAGTATAGATCAAGGTTGTGTGATGGTGTGTAATTGTAGTGCGGAAAGGGGCGATGGACAAATGTGACGTAGGACAGTTAGTCAGAACCGGTTTAATTAAATGACGAGATGCATGCGTACTGGCAATTTCATTATCACTGGGGCTGCTTTAAGTTGACACTCTGTATTACATGACTTAACATAACAATAACCAAGACTGTAAGACATGGAAGATAAATAGACAATAAAAAAGAAAAAGACGATATTGATGAAGTAAAGATTAACTTGGTAAAAAAACAAACATATACTTGACACAGAACTTCAGACCTGAGTGAAATGAAGATACTTGATCGTCCACGCCTGTCGGTGTGGCACTTTCAGAAGAAGTGTCTATGAGGACAAAATTATCCTCACATGCCAGTTATTTTCTTCAGACAAATGCATTACAAACTGGCAATAACAGTAACCCACATCCAATCAGAAGTGAGAACAGGCCCACCCCCGCGGGCACTGCGCGTGCTAGATTACTGCTCACAGACTGACATCTTGGCTTGCCCCCCAGGGAACAATGCTTGTCTTCCCCATCATTAGAGTTATTTTCCTGGGGTTTCAACGGGTTCTACAACCTCACCAATCGCCGGCCCCTCAGTGCACAGACATCCTTGTAAAACACTTTGCTCTGTTAGCCGTTTAAATAACAGTATTTTCAGGCACGGTAGATTGTTGCGGGCATGTTATCAGGGAAAGGGCGCGGGGCTTATAAAACGTGTACCGATCCAAGATGAAGTCGGTATATCTTGCATTCAAAATTTGTATTTACGAGTATTTTAAGTTATCAGAGTTTGTTTCTCAACAAGGTACACATATATATTATGTATGTATGTACGTGTGTGTTAATGTTGGTGTTTATTCCTCAATACTGTACATATGTGTATGTACGTGTGTTTATGTAGATGTGTATTTGTGTGTGTGTAAGTGAGTACATGTGTGTTTATGTAGATGTGTATTTGTGTGTGTGTAAGTGAGTACATGTGTGTTTTTGTAGATGTGTATTTGTGTGCGTGTGTGTGTGTGTAAGTGTGGACGTTCGTGTTTATGTAGATGTATGTTTCTTAACACGGTACATGTGTGTGTGTGTGTGTGTGTGAATGCATGGGTTTATCTAAGCATGCATTTCATGACACTGTACATTTGTATGCGTGTACTTGTGTTTATGTAGATGTGTGTTACTCAACACGGTACATATATATATGTGTGTGTACGTATGTGTTTATGTAGATGTGTATTTCTCAACACGGTACATATGTGTGTGTAGTGTGTTTTGGTAGATGTGTATTCTTCAACACATCGTATATATATATATATGTGTATGTATGTATGTATGTGTACGCGTGTCTATATCGATGTGCATACCTCAACACGGTACATATATATGTTTGTACGTGTGTTTATATAGATGTGTGGGGGACTGCCTAGAGTAGTTGATAGTAGCTCGGCCTGCTAGCTGTGAGACGCCTCATAGCTCGGTTCGAACCTACTGTCCGGCATTTGTTCGAGTCCCTGGTCTTACTCAGGACGATAACGTGAGTACCTCTGAAGTCGGAGAAAACCTGCCTGTATGGCGAGGGAATACTAATTACGAGTACATTGAGCACACGGCTGCCAGTGTAAAGTAATTTACAATGTCACGCTGCTGCCATTGTAAGAAATTGGAAAAACGGATTTTCACGCAAAAATCAGTTTCTGAGATGAAACTTCGTCTGAGTTGAAAGCGGACGAAAGAAAAAAAAAGAAGAAAAAATAAATAAAAAATATAGATGTGTATTCCCCAACACGGTGCATATGTGTGTATACGCGTCTGTATGTAGGTGTGTAATATGCAAGTGTGTGTATAGATTTATGCAGGTGTGTGTGGTTGTGTAGATATGAATGTCAGAAGGTGAGGGACACGCTAGTCATTCTTGACTACGTAATTTATTCATCTCTGGCAGGGGGAAATTATAACAGGATAAAAGGGGAGGGGGAGTCTGTTGTACACAGTTACGGTGCTCGCCTCTCCTTCCAAAGATACCCTTTCTTTCGAATGAGAGCTGCTCGGAATTTGTTTCTAAATGTATTAAGGAATTGTCTTTTGTCTCTATGATGTCTCTAACCCTTTGGTCGCGAACAAGTGGGTGCTACACTTTAATCTTTCCTGTAGATCAACAAACATAGAAATACGAATTAACTCATTGCGGAGAATCTAATCTTCTCCTTCTTCTTTGCGTTCGTTCTTTACGACCAATTTTAATCACTCTTTGTGATATGTTTGATCTTTGCCAAGAGCGTGTATACTTTGCACATTGGTTTGGTAGGCCCCTAAACGCACAGACTTCTTCACGTTTAGAACACGTGCATCCGATTTCAGCCAAACCTCCTTAGTCGCCTCTTACGACATGCGTGGCAGGTAACAGTGATTCTATTCTTTACCCCCAAATTTGAGCCCCAGTAATCACTCGGGCGGAAGAATCTAATAAGCTTAAGTTTGTTTTATTTGTTATGTAGAGGGATCACTGTGGGTCACTGGGGGCCACTTGGGGTCTCTGTGGCTAAGTGGTTAATACCTTGCCTTGCCTTCCAAAAGTCATGGGTTAGAATCGGGATCACGTCGTTCTTTTCACGCGTGCATTCTTTACAGAGAACGCTATAATTGTTGCTGGAGCTACGGAGTTCGTGCTTTTTGCAATACTCTTGGTATACCATGTGCGGTCAAATCCGGTGAAATGAAGTCAATCCTTCAGCTTTAGACTCTTTTTTATGTGGAGGATTATCTTCTTCTTCTTCTTCTTCTTTGGTTCGGTTTCATATGCTCGTCTAAACCATGAGATGGGTTGCCTCTATGAAGCTGCATGTCAGTTGGAGTTCTTCGAGAGTTCCCCATAGCTTGCTCTTGAGCTTGTTCATGAGGCCATGTCTCGTTTCGTTTGTTATGTATGATGGACATGACTGCAGGATGTGCTCTGGAGTCTGTGTTTATATCTGCTGTACATGATTAAGATCTCTTTAACCCGGTTCACGTCTCTTTCAACCTAAGGACGAGGCTTTTATTGGTTATATCAGAGCGTGTAGGCAAATAAACATTAGAACGTGTGCAATGTTTAACCATAATTTTTGTAACGAAATTCTCATCTCCCATTACATAATTTCAAAATTATCAATATTATTTTTTAGCTTATGCTTTATTTCTATGTTTACGTTTCAGCTAATAGTTCACTAACATTTGTTTGGTCTTATCCCGTGCCCATTTTTTTCCCGATCCAGAGCACTTGAGCTTTCAGCTCTTCGGCTCGGTGCCATGGACATCGTAACCCTTCGTTCGGTGTCACGAACACCGTAAATCTGGAAATCCTGTGGCTTTTCTGTCAGCCCGCGGAGTTTAACCGCACTCAAAGGGGGCATTCCACACCAACTTATGGCGTCCTTGTATTCAAGTCCTTACCACAAAAATGGTCAAACACAGGCAAAGTTCGCTGCTCGAATCGTAATAAATTATTCAGTTATTTCCCTTGCGATGTTCAAGAAATACATTGAAAGATCTTTCTTTGATGGGTCTCTGTCACGCAGAAGTTAGGGGCTCGCCGCGCCCAAGTGGTTACCGGGGTCTAAATTTGGGGTGTAAAGATAGAGCCACTGTTACCTGCCACGCATGTCATAAGAGGCGACTAAGGAGGTTTGGCTGAAATCGGATGCATCTGTTCTAAACGTGTAGAAGTCTGTGCGTTTAGGGCCTACCAAACCAATGTGCAACGTATACACGCTCTTGGCAAAGATCAAACAATCACAAAGAGTGATTAAAATTGGTCGTAAAGAACGAACGCAAAGAAGAAGAAGAATCTCTACCACAATCACTATTTTTGCTGTTTATACTACCATCACTGCTACAACTACTACTACTACTACCATCACTAATATAACTACCATCTTTACTATTACTACCATCATTACTATACTGCTACAACAACCACTTCATATTACTACTATTTCCGCCCCTGCTAGTAATGCTACTAATACTACTATGTCTGCTAATATTACATTTTATGCTACTTTAGCATTGTTAACATTGCTAACGCTTTAATCATTACTAAACACAGATATGAACGGACTGCTCGTCTGGTGCCGGGGTTTGCAAGGGAAGCAAAGAATAGTACCACTACGATCTACAACGCATGTCGTAAGAGGCGACTGATGTAGGAACTGGAGAAGCTACCTTAGTAAATAAAAAGCAGCGCAGAAATCGGATGTTCTGGCATACTTGTAAGCGCATAACTAGCACAACGTACAATCGCTCTTAGGCTCAGATCACATACAAATCACACAGAGTGGTTAACAAGTGGTCGATATGGAGCGTTCGAAGAAGACTATATGAAAGGCAAGAAAGAAAATGACCACATGCGAAATGAGACGCTTGAGGAAAGCAGTAAATAAAACAAGAAGAGACCATATAAGAAATGAGGAAACTAGAAGAAGAACAGTTGAAACAACAACTCCTATTAGATTCATTGAAAAACAGAGACTCAAATGGTTTGCCCACTTGGTCAGAATGAACCCGAATACACCAGTTGCAAGAGCGTACAACCTGAAAATAGAACCATCAAGAGAAAGGGTAGACCAAGAAAAAGATGGTTTGATGGAGTTACAGACATCATAAAACTTCACAATACCCTCTTCCCTCTCGAAGGATTGACTTCATTATATCGGATTTGACCCCATATGGCTCGGTCTCTTTCCGCAAAAATAGCACACCACCTGCCGAGAGTATTGCACGAAGCACTAACTCCGTAGCTCCAGAAACAATCCCAGGGTCTCTGGAAAAACTGCACTCGTGAATAGAACGGCGCAGTCCGGACTCGAACCTACGACCTTCTACTCGCAAGGCAAATGGCTTAACCACTTAGTCACAGAGACCTCCTTCAACATATCAAGCGACTGAGCGTTCACTATCTCTGAAACCGATCATCAGTTAAAACAGCTACGCCCAACGGAGAAATCTTATCATCAATATAAGAAAGAGACAGTCATCATTTTTCGAACATCTGACGAGGAAAGGAAGGTTTATAACACATTGTGACAACCGGTAAAACGAGGGTAGACGACATAGAGGAAGACACAGAGAGAAAATTTTTGATAGCCTGACTTCATGGCACGGTAGAGCGTCAACATCTGAGATGATGGCAAACACCAGAGACAGAGATTTGTGGAGATCCATGATCGCCTACTCCAGCCGGATGGCACCTGATGATGATGACGGCGCTCTAATGACAAAACAAAAGCAGAGAAGGACAAATGAAAGAAGAAACACAGAAATAGAATGTTATGCTACCTTGTGTTGCCGGTAATCGCAACTGGAGCAAAGAATAGTACCACTGCGACCTACAAGGCCTCTGCAAGAGGCGACTGAGGTAGGGGCCTAGGGAAGCTACCCTATTCAATAAAAAAAAGAGTTGCAGAAATCGAATATGCTGGCCTCACATGCGCATAACTAGCACAACGTACAATCGTCCTTAGGCTCGACCCCCTCCCCTGCCCCCAGTGTGGTGCCGGGGCCTGCAAGGAATCAAAGAATAGTACCACTGCAACCCACAATGCATGTTGTAAGATCCAACTGATGTAGGCCCTAGGGATGCTACCCTAGTAAATAAAAACAGCGCATAAATCGGATGTGCTGACCTCACATGCGCATAACTGGCACACCGTACAATCGCTCTTAGGCTCAGATCACATACAAATCACACAGAGTGGTTAACAAGTGGTCGATATGGAGCGTTTGAAGAAGAAGAATGGTATTTTACTAGAACGTAGATAAAACGACAAGGACGGGAGAGAGGGAAGGAAAGAAAAACCATATTGTGTACCGCAAGGGAATGCAGCATAGCAAGTATTGCGAACAAGGAAATAGTGTTATATAGCACAGAGATGCAGTGAGACAATTGAAGAATAATGATCTAATGAATAAATGACAGAATATGATCAGGTAAATTGGAACATATGGTCAGAGTACTACTGTGTGTTCGTCCTGCGCGTGGTGGTCTCACATTCTGGCCAGGTACTTGTGAAACAATGAGGACGTTTTTATGGTTCATTTGATCCGTGATAATTGAATCTTCCTCCATGCACGTGCTTGTAAGGTCGACTGCATTTATGTCGTTTTGATCACTAGCTGCTCAGTGTGAAACTCGGTAGCTCTGTCTGTTTCTTTGGTAAGTGGGTTGGTTCGTTCATTGATTGGTTTTTCGAACACAAGTGCTTGCTTTTGATGTACTATTTGTTTCTGTGCCAGACGGTGTGTATTGTTATATCTGATGAATGCTCCTTCTAGATTCCCTTTGAATGGGTAGGTTTTCAAAACTCGCGACGTTAGCAGATCTTCTTCTTCAAGCACTCCATATCGACCACTTGTTAAACCACTCTTTGCGATTTGTATATAATCTGAGGCTAGAGCGAGTGTACTTGAGCACGTTATACGCTTACAAGTAGGTCAGCACATCCGATTTCTGCGACAATTGTTTTTTACTAGAGTAGCTTCCCTCAATGACCTCTTACGACACATCGTGTAGGTCGTAGTATTACTATTCGTCTTTAGTATGTTGATTATTTGTTATCAGAATACGATAACTTCACTCTTATGAGGGAGAGTACTATATCTGATCAATGATATGCTTGCTGGTGGTACCTGTAACTCATCAATTTCAAACTCTTTTTATCCGTCCTGGCCTATTTGTCCTATCTACCTGTTTCTCTCTCTTTCTCTCTTTCTCTCTCTCTCTCTCTTTCTCTCTCTCTTTCTCTCTCTCTCTCTCTCTCTTTCTCTCTCTTTCTCTCTCTTCTCTCTCTCTTTCTTTCTCTCTCTTTCTCTCTCTTCCTTTCTCTCTCTCTTTCTCTCTCTTTCTCTCTCTTTCTCTCTCTCTTTTTCTCTCTCTCTTTCTCTCTCCCTCTCTTTCTCTCTCTCTCTCTTTCTCTCTCTCCCTCTTTCTCTCTCTCTCTTTCTCTCTCGATCTCTGTTCATTCACCCCACTGGTTTCAAACTTTTTTCCGTCCTCGCCTATTTGCTCTATCTATCTACCCGTCTCTCTCTCTGTCGTCTCTGTCTGTATCCTCAACCTATCTTCCTTCTCTCTCGCTTCTGTATTTTCATCCATCAACCTATCTACCCGTCTTCTCTCTCTGTTTATTCATCCATCAATCTATCTACCCGCTCTCTCTCTCTCTCTGCCTGTCTGTTGATTCATCGCTCAACCTATCTACCCTTCTCTCTCTCTCTCTCTCTGTCTTCTGTCCCTCCACCTATCTACTCGTCTCTCTCTCTGTTGATTCATCGCTCAACCTATCTACCCGTCTCTCTCTCTCTCTCTCTCTCTCTGTTTGTCTGTTGATTCCTCCATCAACCTATCTACCCTTCTCTCTCTCTCTCCTCCTCTCTCTCTCTCTGACTGTTGATTCATCCCTCAACCTATCTACCCTTCTCTCTCTGTTGATTCATCCATCAACCTATCTACCTAAGTAACCGTTTTCCTAATCTATCACCTATATATGTCTGCCTGCCAATTTTCTGTCGGAGACACGCATCAGTGCTCCCCCGCGTACCACTTTCCAGTATTATTTCTACCCATCATTGACTGTTCCAGTGTGTGGGTTTCAGTTGATTGCCCTCACCAACTCCCCACCCCTGTTCAAAGACCGTGACATACGATTATTAATCTATTCCTTATTTCATACACCAAAACAAAGTCCGGAGATACCTGCGCGAGAACGACATAATAAATTGTCTGTCACCTGGACTGATTGTCATCTAGTTCCCCACCCTTTCCATACTTTACCTTTGTAAAAATCAACGCTACCTGCAGGAGCTGAGAGACAGGTTGGCAGTTGATCTCCCCGATCGTCTGCCGATAAAGTCAAAAGGAATGACACGTCCATTTAGAAATGAAATTGTGAAAGGTTTGGACCATGGAAGCAATTAAACTAATATTCAACACATTACGTTTGGGGGCTTGGGGACCGCTTTGGCGTAGGGTCTGGTAAGAAGCGTCAATCTGTCTTCTTTGTCCCAGAGAGGCGGGAGTCTTCAGGTTGTGGCATAAATATTTATTGCACGTGAGCTAGTTATGTTACATGAAAGCTAGCCACTTACTTATTCACTTACTTATTCACTTACTTATTCACTTACTAGGTCAATTACTTATTCACTTACTTATTCACTTACTTATTCACTTACTAGGTCAATTACTTAATCAATTACTTAGTCACTTACTTAGTCCCTATGTAGTCACTCTTAGTCACTTACTTATACCTTGCTTAGTCACTTCTTAGTCACTTACTAGGTCCTTTCTTTTCACTTACAGTCACACTTAGTCACTTACTTGTCATATAATCCTACTTAGTCCTTACTTAGCCCCTTACTTATTCACTTACTTAGTCACTTACTTAGTCCCACTTAGTCACTTAGTCACTTTAGTCACTTTCTTATTCACTACATAGTCACTTAGTCATTATTTAATCACTTCTTAGTCACTTACGTATTTACTTATTTAGTCACTTCTTCAGTCACTTACATAGTCACTTACTTAGTCCTTATTAATCATACTGTCGTCACTACGATTGTATCGTTATTTAGTCACTTACTGTAGTCACTTACATGAGTACTTACTTAGTCACTTGATTTAATCACTGACGTATTTACTTATTTGAGTCACTTCTAGTCACTTACATAGTCACTTACTTAGTCCTTATTTAGTCACTTAAAGTCACTTCTAGTCACTTGCTAGTCTCTTATAATATCTTATTCACACTTGAGTCACTTAGTTTAATCACTTACTTAGTCACTTACGTATTACTTATTTAGTCACTTACTTAGTCACTTCTAGTCATTACTTAGTCACTTACTTATCACTTACTTATCACTTACTTATTGACTTACTTAGTCACTTACTTAGATCACTTCTTTCATTACTTCATAGTCACTTACTTAGTCACTTACTTAGTCACTTACTTAATCACTTACTTAGTCACTTACTTAGCCCTTCTTATTCACTTACTAGTCACTTACTTAGCCTTACTTATTCACTTACTTAGTCACTTACTTAGTCCTTACTTAGTCCTTACTTAGTCACTTACTTAGTCACTTACTTAGTCACTTACGTATTTCTATTTAATCACTTACTTAGTCACTTATTTAATCACTTACTTAGTCACTCGTATTTACTTTATAGTCACTTGTAGTCACTTATTAGTCACTTACTTAGTCACTTACTTAGTCACTTACTTAGTCACTTACTTAGTCACTTACTTAGTCACTACTACTTTTTCTTCTTTGTTTGCGTTAGGCCGCTATGAAGTCAGGCATAGTCAGAGCGCCAGGTATGGCGCTTCTGACTGATTTTTGCGTGAAGGTGTGCTTTTATTTTTATGAGTGTACCCCGTTATACAGACGTGCCTTTTCCGACTACAGAGGTAACTGAACTATTTAGTTACTTAGTTTGTAGCTGGTTACTTAGTTGGGAAGCTAATAAGTTTCTTGGTTACATCCCTAGCTAGTTACTCAGCTCACCAGTTGCTTAGTTACTTGGATAATTAGCTAGTTAGTTAGCTAGTTGCCTGTGTGGTGCCAGGCCCTCAAGGAAAGCAAAGAATATTGCCACTGCGACCTACAAGGCATGTCGTAAGATGTAGGCCCAGGAAGCTACCCTAGTAAATAAAAGCATAGCAGAAATCGGATGTGCTATACCCTTTGCCTCTAGGGAAGCATAGGTCCGCAAACAAGGCCTCCCAGGCTCTCCTATACAAGGCTATCTTTTCCAGATCTCCTTACTCTCTAGATGTTTTCTTGCAGTCCGTCTCCAACTTCCCGTCTCCAGGTGTCCTTTACTTCTATTATCCTGGGGGTTTCATCGGAGAGTCTGTCTGGTGATGCTTTCAGGAAATCTTCTCAGTGTGTGTCCTATCCCTTGCCACCTTCTGCCCCCATAATTTCTAGTTTCACTTGCCGCTGTCCAGCTCTATCCCACAGTCAGAAAGGACGTAAACTAGAACAATCGTCTGTATCCTTACAAAATATGCAGAATGGCTAAAATAATAACTAATAAATTGCAAACATTCATTAAAAAAAGGGTTTTAAAGCCAAAGGATGGACTTCATTACACCGGGTTTGATCCCATATGGCTCGGTCCCTCTCCGCAGAAATGGCACGCCACCTGTCGAGAGTATTGCACAAAGCAAGAACTCCGTAGCTCCGGCAACAACCCTAGGGATCTCTGGAAAAAACTGCACTCGTGAACAGGAAGCCGCGGTCCGGATTCGAACCCACGACCTTCGACTCGCAAGGCAAATGGCTTAACCACTCAACCACAGAGATCCCACAGGGGGTGAAGAAAAGGCGATAGTTCTAGATAGGACAAATTTTGAGAAAGAAGGAAAGAATATGACAAAAGGGTTTCTTCCTGGAACCAGCAGGGAAAGCGTAAGAGATGGAGGCCTGTATATGTCGAGACTTTTTCTTCTTCTTCGAACGCTCCATATCGACCACTTGCCAACCACTCTGTGTGATTTGTATGTGATCTGAGCCTAAGAGCGACTGTACGTTGTGCCAGTTATTCGCCTACAAGTAGGCCAGCACATCCAATTTCCGCGCTGTTTTTATTTACTAGGGTAGTATCCCTAGGGCCTGCATCAGTTGTCTCTTACGATATGCATTGTGGGTTGCAGTGGTACTATTCTTTGCTTCCCTTGCGGGCCCCTGGCCCCACATGGACGTATATGGAGACGAGATTTGGAGGCAGCGATTAACGATAGATATAAGAGGTGGAGATAGAGCGTCTAGTCGAACGGATTAGAGAACTGCTCCCATGAGGAAGACCCGGGTTCAATCTACAGTGAAGCCAAGACATTTTTTTCTGTTGGGGGCATAAAGAAAAATCATAACCTGAACAGTGTCTCGGTGACTGCACTAACCATGCGATCATTATATTATATATAGGTATACACCACCACACCACTCTCTCTCTCATGTATTACGCGATCATAACAAGCTAATTACAAGCAATAACGACAAGAGAGAGAGAGAGAGAGAGAGAGAGTGAGAGAGTGAGAGAGAGAGAGAGAAGGGGAGAGAGAAGGAGGAGGGAGAGAGGGGAAAGAGAGAGAGAGAGGGGAAGAGAGAGAGAGGGAGAGAGAGAGATAGGGAGAGAGGGAGAGAGAGAGAGGGAGAGAGAGAGAGATAGGGAGAGAGAGGAGAGAGAGGAGAGAGAGGAGAGAGAGGAGAGAGAGAGAGAGAGAGAGGAGAGAGAGGAGAGAGAGAGAGGGATAGAGAGAGTAGAGAGGGGAGAGAGAGGAAGAGAGAGGGAGGGTGAGAGAGAGAAGGAGAGATTAATGATATAAGACAGACATGGAGAGAGCTCCATAATAGATACATGGAGATACATTTATAGCTATAGAAGATAGATAAAGGTTGGAAGATTTGGCATGAGCTCGTTGAGGGCTTGACTAAAAGGGAACCAGATAGGTAGAGCGATGGACAGAGAGAAAGGAGAGGTTAGAAAGAAAGGTTTGACACACTGCTACCAACCTTATAGAACGGTTATCAGAGGACTATCATCATACAACTTCGGACACGTCCATCGGTGCTCCGATCTCCGCCTCAACACATCCAGCACCGTCAAGCGGTCCAACACGCCAGTTCGATGTTGATTTTAAAAAAAAAAAAATTTCGCGATCCAGAAGCACTTGAGCTTTTCAGCTCTTCGGCTCGGTGCCATGGACAACGTAACCCTTCGGTTCGGTGCCACGAACACCGTAAATTTGGGGAATCTGTGGCTTTTTCTGCCATCCCGCGGAATTGAACCCGCACAGACAGAGGAATAGTCACTCGTAGTCCAACGCGCTACGAACACGCTGGGCAGACGGGCTTCGATGTTGATTAATCACTCTCTTTGCATATTTGGTATGCCGTTCTTTTCGGGCTGTACCAATATTGACACCCATCTCTCTCAGTCTGGCCAGCGAGCGGGACTTACCACTCGTTGCCTTTCATATTACCTTGTAGAAATGTAATGGGAAAGACAAACCTGGAAAATAGCAAAGATAACATCTTCAACAGATGGAGATATGTTGGACACACCTTGAGGAGAAATGATCAACGAATACCAAAACAGACACTGAAGTGGGATGCAAAGGGTTCAAGAAAGAGAAGTCGAGACCTAAAGAGACCCTGAAACGAACTTTGCTGAGAGAGGCAGGAAATATCGATCTCAGTTCCATGAAGGAGATTGAGCGAGTTGCCCAGGATAGAGCGGTATGGAGAAATTACTTGCAGGCCCTATGTAACTTATAACGGTACGAGAGGAATTATTATTATTATTATAACATCTTCAACATGTCTTGGAGGTTGTAAGAGAATGCCAGAAATTCCTCTTAAACAAAAGACTGACCAGCTGGTGGCATTGCACACTTGACGACATCAAGTCAAGAATGTCTTTAGGGAATTGGAAAGAAAGCTTCCAGACACCACCCCGTTTAAATATGTAAGCAGGAAACGCCCTTTTCCGATCAAAGATTTTTGAAATGAGCCTGGTACAATGAAAATGAGTGCAAACGCATTCTTCCTGGCGAAAAGCAATCAATCAATCAATTATTCGAAGTGTATTATAATGCCAGACGTATGCAATATTAATGAGACATTGCTCATGCAACCTTCATTCTGTGGAGACTGTGGAATCTGATCTAAAAGCGAGAAATAACATTGACACAATCATTGACACAATCATTATCACAAGTAGACAAATGTAAACAATCATTATCTTACCCTGATACATCGAGACAATCATTGGCCTAAAAGGATCACCGATAGCAAACTTGACACCACTCTGCTCTAGTGGCCACGGACCGTAGAATGTCAGGTATTCGACGCCAGCTTTGGTCTAAAGACGAAGGATTAATTTCACTGCTCCTGTGTTACCTATATGGTTCCATCAGTAACGGAGGAGACGCCACTACATCTGCCAAGAGTGTTGAAAAAAGAACTCCGTAGCTCAAGCAACAGTAAAAGTAAAAGTAAAGGAACCATTTCATACCTCGTGGTATATAGGACAATACAGTGTTAGGCCTGTATTTTTCATTGACCGTCGGCACACGATGGGTGATGTGGTCAGCATCACGCCGGCCACCTTTACTTTCCCAGAGCATGTCTGGTGCCCAGTTGAGGCTGGGTCGACCTGAGAGCCGTCGCGGTCGGGAAAAATTCCACGCATTGCGGGATTTGAACCCAGACTACCAGCCTTGAGAAGCGAGTTCACTAACAACTACGCTACCGCGGCTCTCTCAAGCAACAGTGCTGGGCCACAAATTATCGGTTTGTATACGGTACCAGGTTTAAGGGGGTTTTAAGCCGAAGGATTGACTTTATTGTACATGGTTTTACCCCATATGGCTCGGTTCCTCTCCGCAGAAATGTCACGCCACCTGCTGCCTTGCAGGTTGGCTGGGGACAGCTAAAGGCTGACGGAAAGCGAACCCAGTTTTTTTTTTCTTTCGTCCGCTTTCAACTCAGACGAAGTTCCATCTCTGAAACTGATTTTTGCGTGAAAATCTGTTTTTCCAATTTCTTACAATAGCAGCAGCGTGCACATTGTAAATTACTTTACACTGGCAGCCGTGTGCTCAATGTACTCGTAATTAGTATTCCCTCGCCATACAGGCAGATTTTCTCCGACTTCAGAGGTACTCACGTTATCGTCCTGAGTAAGACCAGGGGACTCGAACAAATGCCGGACAGTAGGTTCGAACCCGAGCTATAAGGCGTCTCACAGCTAGCAGGCCGAGCTACTATCAACTACTCTAGGCAGTCCCCAGCGAACCCAGTAAACGATGGCTAAAACCGGACACATCGCGGAAAGATAAGCACCAGAGCTCCAAATGACGCTGAAGATGTGACGAAACACACCCATGCTAGGGCTGCATGAATCAGATTTCCACATGAATGAGATTTATGGGGAGGTCTGGTACATCACTTTAAGAGGTGATCGCGAGAGAGAGAGAGAGAGATCGAGATCCGAGAAAGTTATGAAGAGTTGCGCAGCTGGTCGCGGCCACATTAAAAACTTTCATGCCAATAATGACACCTTCATTTCATCGCAACATAACGATATCAAGCTGATTAAGAAAATTTAATTATCTATAATATTACTGCATTATCACATCAAGAAAGTAATACTTAATCTATTATGACAGTTCTTATACAGAACAAAGCAACTTAATATAGCAATATACAGTGGCGGCTCGTCATTAAGGACCAGAGGGGACTGGCCCCACCAAAAATAATATGTAACGTACTTATTATTTACTAAATTAAAATATAACCTAACCCAAAGCCATGATTTTCTCCAAAATTTGTTTCTGGCCCCACCAATACAAACGATCACGAGCCGCCACTGGCAATATATATATATGTGTGTGTATCTTCTTCTTCTCTTCCACCATTTACTTCTTTATAGAAGTGTTGGGAGAGGGGGGTGCGTATTGATCTTGTGTGTGTTTGTTTTAAGGCACTTTGCAAACTGATATTCATGTTCGTAAGGCTGTTCTTGATGCCGTCGCTCCATCTTTTGCGTGGTCTTCCTCTTGCTTTGTACTCTTTATACTTTTTCTGTGTGTCTCTCTGTGGTCGGCGATACCAGGGCATTATTGACAGGCGTCCAAACCATTTAATCTGTTGTTCTTTTATGAATTGCATGACTGGTTTACATCCAGTCTTCTTCTGATTTCTTCATTTCTAATTTTGTCTCTTATTGTCACACCTGCAGCTCTTCTAAGACACCTCATCTCTGTCGTTATGATTTTCCGCTCATTAAAAAACAGTTAATTGCATATCCTTTACACGACTTTGCGAATCAACCCCAGCTTTTCAACGCTGTTTGGGGTTTTTCTAGGCATTATTACGTTCAGTAGTAAAAGTAGTAGTAGCGAAAAAATCTGGCCAGCAATGGCGGAATGCGGGATGGCCATTCAGAGTCAGAACTGTTCTGAACACGACTTTCCTAGCGCATTTCCGACATGTTTGGGCGGGTATTTTCCGGTTTCGTTTGCCGAGCTACTGAGTTAGTGCTTGAGCAACGCTGTGAGCTATGACTGTTACATGGAATGCTTTTTACTGTGTCAACCGTGCGTTTGTTGTGTGTATTCAGAAAATGGCGGACAGCGGTTATGACGAACAAGCTCAATCTGCCGTATGCAGTTATATTGCGAGTGCAGAAAGCTGGATTTTGTCCTGATTGATGTTCCTTTCGACAAGAATTGCAATTCAAGTGATGAACAGTTTTGTGTTGCTACATTAGCGACGGCCATATGCATTTTATGCGGTGCATGTTGTTTTTTTGTGGCGGTACGCGGCTGTTTCATTCTGGAATTAGTTCACACAGGAAACATTTCACAGTTGTTAGCATTTCGTGTGATTTTCATTGGCACAGGAACGGAGCAATTATGGGGTAACCCGTTGCAGTAAAGTTGGAACCGTACTTATGAACTATGAACTATGAACGTTCAGTAGTTTGCCATTCTTCCGCTCATTGGCTGTTGTTATTGACCATGTATGTATATATATATAAGTTATCTAATGCAGAAGTGTGAAGCGGCTGTAGCTTAAGCGGTAGTGAGCTCGATCACCACCCAAGCGTAACTGGTTCAAATCCGCGCCGGGCAAGTTTGGAAGCATTTAATTTCCTTGTAATTTTACGAACTATAAAAATAGACTTTATCGTTCAGAAAGCAATGGAATACTACTGAACGTATGAGTGATGCCTAGAAAATCGACTCGTTATCTGTTGTTGATGGCTAAGTCTTGAAAAAGATATACCACGATTTTCATTTTCAATGCAGAAGGATTGACTTCATTACACCGGGTTTTACCCCATATGACTCAGTCCCTCTACGCAGAAATAGGACGCCACATGCTGAGAGTATTGCACAAAGCACGAACTTCGTAGCTCCTGCAACAATCCTAGGGTCTCTGGGAAAAGAAGCATGCGCGAACAGTACAGCTCTGTCCGGATTCGAACTGACGACATTCGGAATGCAAGACAAAGGCACTTAGCCACAAAGACCCCTCACATATATATATATATATATATATATATATATGTATGTATCTTCCTTTCGTCCCGTTATACGTTACATGGGCCTGCAAGTAATTTTTCCATTCCACTATGTCCTTGCGGATTCTCAGACTGAGATGGTATGATAAAGTTGCAAACACAGATCTGTGGATAAGAGCAGGACAGGAACCCATGATGACCCAGGTTAAGAGGAGAAACTAGCGATGTTTCAGGGTACCCTACAGAAGACACAGTGGAGTGTCACTAGACAAGCACTTGAGTTGAACCCACAAGGAGAACGGAAAATAGGATGTCCTAAACAGGCCTGGAGACGAAGTCTTCTTGAGGAACTGAAGGGTGCTCGACTATCCTGAGAGACCATAAAGAAAATAGCCAGAGACAAGGAAACGTGGCGAACAAGTGTTGAGGCCCTCTGCTGCACGAGGAACGTAGAGAAATAAGTCACTCTGTTTTTGGTTTTTTTTGCTCTCGATCCAGAAGCACTTGAACTTTCAGCTCTTCGGCTCGGTGCCATGGACATCGTAACCCTTCGGTTCGGTGCCACGAACACTGTCAATCTGGAAAACCTGTGGCTTTTCTGCCAGACTGCGGAATTGAACCACACTCACAGGGGGCTTGTAACCCATCGTCTATCGCGCTACGAACGCGCTGGACAGGTGGGCAAGTTACTCTGTTCTGGACAACGTGCTCAATCTCTTCCATGGAATTAGAGTCTGAAATTTCTTGTCTCCATGTAACTTAGAATTTAACTCAAATGTCAAGTCTGTCCTTCTGTATGGAGCAGAGACATGGAGAACAACTAAGGTGAACACCAAAAAGTTGCAGACATTCATCAATAGATGCCTACGCAGGATACTCCATCTGAGATGGTATGACAGGACCACAAACAGAGAACTGTGGGATAGGGCAGGACAACGGCAGGTGGAACAAGAGATAATGAGCAGAAGGTGGAGATGGATAGGACGCACACTGAGGAAACCCCCTGATAGCATCATGAGACAGGCTCTCCGATGAAACCCCCAGGGCAATAGAAGTAAGGGAAGACCCAGAAACACCTGGAGACGGGAGTTAGAGATGGAATGCAAGAGGACGGGGAGAGAGTGGCGAGATCTGGAAAAGTTGGCCTTGGATAGGCGAGCTTGGAAGGCCTTGGATAGGCGGGCTTGGAAGGCCTTGGTTGCGGATCTATGCTTCCCTAGGGGCGGAGTGTGAAGAAGAAGAAGAAGAAGAATGTAACTTAGAAAAACGTACTGATTTGGTAGGTATCATTCAGCAGATTATCTTTAAGAAATCGCCATTCTTTTACGCTTCTTCTTCTTCAAACGCTCCATATCGACCACTTGTTAAATCACTCTTTGTGATTTGTATGTGATCTGAGCATAAGAGTGATTCTACGTTGTGCCATATATGCGCCCACTCGTATGTCAGCACATCCTACTTCTGTGACGCTTTAAATTTACTAGGTAGCTTCCTCGACCCCTACCTCAGCCGCCTCTTACGACATGCCTTGTAGGTCGCAGTGTTACTATTCTTGACTCCCTTGCGAGCCCCGGAATAACACGGGTGTTTTAAGGCATCAGATCTCCTAGTTTACGGTACTTGTCGTTTGGAAAATATTTGTAGTAAAGCTCTGTCAAAGACATTTCTATGCCATTCTTTCTTTCTTTCTTTCTTCCTTTCTTCCGTTCTTCCTTTCTTCCGTTCTTTCTTTCTTCCTTTCTTCCGTTCTTTCTTTCTTCCTTTATTCATTTCTTCTTTTCTTCCTTTCTCCCGTTCTTTCTTTCTTCCTTCCTTTCTTCCTTTCTTTCTTTCTTCTTTTCTTCCGTTCTTTCTTTCTTCCTTTATTCATTTCTTCTTTTCTTCCGTTCTTTATTTCTTCCTTTCTTCCGTTCTTTATTTATTCCTTTCTTCCGTTCTTTATTTCTTCCCTTCTTCCGTTCTTTCTTTCTTTCTTTTTCTCTCATTTCTTTCTTTCCTCCTTTCTTTCTCCTTTCTTTCTTCCCCCTTACTTCCTTTTTTATTTCCTTATTTCCTCCTTTCCTTCTTTTTTCCTGGCCTTCTGTCTTCCTGTCCTCTTTTCTTCCTTTCCTCCTTTCTTCCTGTTCTTCTTTCTTCCTTTTCTCCTTTCTTCCTGTCCTCTTTTCTTCTTTTTCTCCTTTCTTCCTGTCCTTCTTTCTTCCTTTTTTCCTTTCTTCCTTTCGTTCTTTGTTTCTTCTGTTTTTCCTTTCAAACTTATTTCCTTTTCACTCTAGTCTAATAAGAATAATAAGTCGAAGGATTGACTTTACTGTATCCGGTTTACCACATACGACTACGTTCGTGTCGATAGAAATAGCTTGCCATTTGCCGAGAGTGTTGCACAAAGCAAGAACTCAGTAGCTTCTGTAACAATCCTAAGGATCTCATGCAAAAGACTGCACATATGACTCGGTCCGCATTCGAATCGACAACCTTCAGAACAACAGGTAAATGTCGTAACCACTTTGCATTAGAGACCGAGGCAAAAATGTTTCACTTTAGTCTCATATTATAATTCAATAATCTCTATTTGCAGGGATAATGGGGATGGAGGGGGCTCTATAGATAGGGATTCAGATATCTTTAAACTGATTTCTTGCGAATACAATTTCTCAGAACTCTCAGCAATTTTGAGTACTTTTGACGTGCCTGATAGAAACACGTCGCAGGCCGGATCTAGCCCTCGGATCGGTAGTTGCACACCCTAAATCTAGACCATCATTATCATAAACATACAACTAGACTGCCTCAAATTCAGCAAATGCCGCTTGAACCTACTTGAACTTATATCTTCAACTAGAAATCTACAACTTTCACCTGAAACCTACAACTTTCACCTAAAATCTACCAGCTTCAACAAGATACCAACATCTGTCACAAAATACCAATAACTTCAACAAGAAAATCTACAACTGTCACTAAAATACCAACAGCTTCCACTAAAAACCAACAGCTTCCACTAAAAATCAACAGCTTCCACTAAGAAACAACAGCTTCCACTAAAATACCAACAGCTTCCACCAAAAACCAACAGCTTCCTCTAAAAACCAGCAGCTTCCACTAAAAAACTAGCAGTTTCTACTAAGAAACAACAGCTTCCACTAAAATACCAACAGCTTCAACAAGAAAATCTACAACTTTCACTAAAAAAAACCCAACAGCTTTCAGTAAAACCCAACATCTTCTACATATCTGCTACACTAGGATAGTATGTACGAGTAAACAGATTGCCAAGTTATCGATAACTGGGTTATCCCATCCGTTTTTCTAATAGTTTACGAATGACAGTAATCATAAGTGGTGGGGAGGGTAGGGAGATGTTCATAATTTGATTGGGTGGGGAGACGAAAAGTTGATGTGGAGTGGAGGCGAGAGTTTGTGAGCTGACGAGAATATCAAGTGGATAAATGCTGGCAGAAAACGAGGAAAAAACGAACTAAACAACTTGTGTGAGAGTTGTAAAACAGTCGTGTAAGAGATTCAATAAGAGCATGGAATACCATTCCTGGCTCTGGCTGAGTAACGTCTTGATCGAGGTAATTACACACAGAGAGACCTGTCAAACTGAAGAGATCCAGGGTCGTCATTGTCAATGGTAACCTAGCGCGTGACAAGTTATAATCTTTTACCTATCCGTCGAGTTGAAATCAATTCTGGAGTTTGCACACAACTTTCCTCTCACGCCACGCATGAAAATTTGCTTTTTTTCGAAATTGAAGACAATCGTTTGTACTCAATTTGATTTCAATTGTACATGCATGCCTTCAAGCTTGATTGATTCACGACAACTCTTCTTCCCTGAGTACTACTGTCTCACTAAATGTTTACCTCAAAACTAGACACTTGTTTCGACAGGAAAGTCACAAATGTATTTATGGTCGTATAGTTGTAGATCGATGTACGTTTAAATTGTGTGATTTTTGATAAACAACGGAGGTAAAATTCACGCACGCTTACATTACATAGACAAAATACAATCTTGCATACAGACAGGATAATTAATCATACATATAGATTAGTTAGACGTCGGAGTGGTTACCAGGGTCCAAATTCGGGGTGTAGAGAATAGAACCACTGTTACTTGCCACGCATGTCGTAAGAGGCGACTAAGGAGGTTTGGATGAAATCCGATGCACATGTCCTAAACATGTACAAGTCTATGCGTTTAGGGCCCTACCAAATCAATATGCAACGTATACACGTTCTTGGCAAAGATCAAACATATCACAAAGAGTGATTAAAATTGGTCGTAAAGAACGAACGCAAAGAAGAAGAAGATATGATTAGTTATCAGATGACTATCATCATAGTACTCCGGACATGTCCATAGGTGCTCTGATCTCAGCCTCAACTCCAGCAGCGTCCAGCAACCAACACATCCGTTTGATGTTGATTAATCAATCTCTTTGCATATTTGGTATGTCTTTACTTTTCGGGCTATACCAATATTGATACCCAGTGGCGGCTCGTCATTAAGGGCCAGAGGGGCCGGCCCCACCAAAAATAATATGTAACATGTACTTATTATTTAAGAAATTAAAATATAACCTAACTCAAAGCCATGATTTTCCCGAAAATTTGTGTTTGGCCCTACCAACAAAAACGATCACGAGCCGCCACTGTTGATACCTATCTTTCTCAGTCTGGTCAGCGAGTGGGATTCACAAACATGAAACTCTTCTGTTCGAAAAGACTCTCATTGCATTAACCCTTCCACTCCTCTGGTCCGATATACTGCCTCGCTGTATTATTAACGTATAGTATAGTCATGCCAGTATACCGTATCGCAGTATTATTAAAGTATAATATAACCAAGAGAGCAGCGGTAGCGTAGTTGTTAGTGAACTCGCTTCTCAAGACTGGTGGTCTGGGTTCAACTCCCGCAGTGCGAGTGGAATTTTTCCCGATCGCGACGGCTCTCCGGTCGACCCAACCTCAACTGGGTACCAGACATGCTCTGGGAAAGTAAAGGCGGCCGGCGTGATGCTGACCACATCACCCATCGTGAGCCGACGGTCAATGAAAAATACGGACCTAAAACTGTATTGCCCTATATACCACAAGGTATGAAAGGGTTCCTTTACATACTTTACTTTACTATAGTATAGTCAAGCAAGTATACTGTCTCGCAGTATTATTAACATATAGTATAGCCAAGCAAGTATATCGTCTCGCAGTATTATTAACATATAGTATAGCCAAGCAAGTATACTGTCTCGCAGTATTATTAACATATAGTATAGCCAAGCAAGTATACTGTCTCGCAGTATTATTAACGTATAGTATAGCCAAGCAAGTATACCGTCTCGCAGTATTATTAACATATAGTATAGCCAAGCAAGTATACTGTCTCGCAGTATTATTAACGTATAGTATAGCCAAGCAAGTATACCGTCTCGCAGTATTATTAACATATAGTATAGCCAAGCAAGTATACTGTCTCGCAGTATTATTAACGTATAGTATAGCCAAGCAAGTATACCGTCTCGCAGTATTATTAACATATAGTATAGCCAAGCAAGTATACCGTCTCGCAGTATTATTAACATATAGTATAGCCAAGCAAGTATACTGTCTCGCAGTATTATTAACGTATAGTATAGCTATATTATCAAAAGTTGGACTGCAGATAAGCTATGAAAAAACAAATATAATGAAGACACCTATGGCAAGTAATGCAGATATCACACTGGAATCTAAAATGATAAAAATAACAGAGCAGTTCACCTATTTGGGTAGCAATTTTGATTGCACAGGAAATGTTAAAAGAAATTATGATACGAATTGGCAAAGCAACATCAGCTTTTAAAAGTCTAAATAAAATATGCAACTGCAGGTTATATAGTATTCAAACTAAATTATGAATTTTCAATTCAAATGTTGTATCAATCCTAACATATGCTAGCGAGAGTTGGAAAATGACTAAAGATATAGAAAGCAAGTTGAATGCATTTGAAAATAGATGTCTGCGAAAATAATGAATATAAAATGGAACGAATTCAGAAGAAGTGATGGTTCCGGTTTCAAGATGGCGGCGGATAGCTGTGTTTAGTTTCGCTAGGCGGCGATGTTGGATTATTTCACCCTTTTCCAGTGTTTGTGCCGTGCAATGTTCGCAAATTCTACACGAGGGATGTTTATATTCATTGTGGGAATTATGTTTTCAATGGATGGCCGACCTGGAGTGGGATGGGTTCCGATGTTTCGCCGCTGATCGTTACCGACATGCAGCGACCGTGTTAGCTTGAATACGGAACAAATAGGACGAGCCCTCTCTCCCTCTGAAAAGGTGCTGAAGTCGGCGATACTAGGCCAAAAGGCGCACAAAAACCATAGTATCACGCATCTCACGCATATATAAGATGATTATACCGTCCGATAAAAATTATGATGTAGATCGACACACCGAGCCGTGCGTAGTTGAAGTAGTGTTGGGCACGAAAACCGGGTCCCGACCTACCCTTCCCGACCTACCCTTCCCATAGACATCGAAAGACACCCCGCCGTATCAGGCGACAATATATTGAATATGATTCAGAAAACAAGAACGCCAAAGTGCCACTTGTCATTATGCACTGGAACGCAGAAGGAGTAAACAGCAAGCAGGCTGGATATAACAAAAAACGGAATTGGAAAACGTCTTACACGAAAAGCAGGTCAGTATTTGTTGTATCCAAGAGACGCACTTGCAAGTAGACCAAACTTTCAAAATAAGGGGATACCAATGCCATAGATCGGACAGACAAGATAGGAGAAAGGGAGGAGTACTCACTCTAGTAAAAAACAACATACATTCCACTGAAAAACAGACACACATGGACGGAGCCGAGTACCAACTTCTCAAACTACAAACAGATAGCACAAACATACAGTTACTAAATTATTACTGCCCAAACGACAAACCACAGAACCTCAACACAATACAGGTACCTGACACTAACTTTATTGCAGTTGGAGATTTCAATAGTCACTCCCAGAGCTGGGGATACAACCACCTAGATCGCAGGGGAGAAGAGGTAGAAACATGGCAAGACGACCACTCTCTTATACTAATCAATGCCCCCTCTGACACCCCTACCTTCTACTCCAGAAGATGGCACTCAACTTCCACTCCTGATCTAGCCTTCTCTACCCCAGACATATCTGGACTGATAAGCAGGGAGATAGGAGATCAACTAGGAGGAAGTGACCATCGACCAGTATTTCTTACCATCCGGAGTGTAACCATTAACACCAGCCCTGCCATCACTAGATGGAACTATAAAAAGGCCAACTGGGAACTTCTTCAAACATCAGACAACTTCACTTTTGTCTGAAATAGTTGTGAAAGATGGTGATATCAATAAAGTAGTAAAAGACTTTAACAGATGCATTCTTCTAGCAGCAAAAGAAGCCATTCCTAGAGGATGTCAGCGGGGATACATTCCATACTGGTCAAGCACACTGCAAAAGTGTCAGGAGGACATGAATGAAGCCAGGAAAATGCAGAATCCCTGCCATCACTAGAATCCACAATAAATGGAAAAGGGCGGTAGCAGCATTTCAGAAAACAAAGCTAATAGAAAAACGGAAAAGCTGGAGAGACAAAACAGCAGCTCTAAACCTAGAAAAAGATGGTGGAAAACTCTGGCAGCTAGTTAAGTCCCTAAATGAAGAACCTACATCAACAAGACAGAGCATTACACTGGAGGAAAGTGGGAAAATTATAAGGAAAAAAACAAGCCGCAGATCTGCTTGCTACTACATATAGTAGAGAAAGCAATCTCAGCATAGACAAAGACCATCAAAAAAAATTAGAACAGAATTGCAAGGGAATGAAGGCTGCCTACACCCCTCTGCTCCAATGAGAGAACCTATCACTCTCGGAGAACTACAAAATTCAATTTCTAAACTTAAAAATAAAAAAGCACCTGGACCAGACAAAATTAGCAACGAAATGCTTATAAACCTGAGCTTAGTAGCTAAGTTAAAGTTGCTTGAAATTATAAACCACAGCTGGCAGAAAGGTGTAGTCCCCTAAATCTGGAGAGAAGCCATCACATTACCCATACTGAAAAAAGAAAAATGCAGAACCAAGGCTTCAAGCTATCGACCAATCAGTCTGACAAGCTGTGTTGCTAAAACCATGGAAAGAGTCATCAACAACAGATTGAAATGGTTTTTAGAATCGGAGCAGATTTTGGTTCCGGAACAAGCAGGATTCAGGGAATGCCATAGCATAGAAGACCAAGTTACCTATGTAGCCCAGTCCGTTGAAGATGCCTTCCAAGAGAAAAAAAGGTGCTAACATTATGGGTAGACTTCAAGCAGGCCTTCGACAAGGTGTGGAAAGATGGTCTTATGGCAAAGCTCAAAAGAAATGGAATCCAAGGCAACATGCAAAGATGGATCCAATCGTTCCTGCACAATAGAAGAACCAGAGTCACACTCGATGGACATCAGAGCAAAAAGGTCTTACTGCGTCATGGGGTACCACAGGGAGGAGTTATGTCTCCAACTCTCTTCCTTGTCTACATCAACGACCTAGTAAAGGATCTGCCAGCTGGAGTGAAGGCCGCTCTATATGCAGATGATTTAGTGCTATGGTGCGCAGACGAACACACAACATCTGCAACCGGTAGAATACAGCGAGCGGCAGATAAACTTATGGAATGGGCAGAGAAATGGTACGTTACAATTAACACAGACAAAACCTCCACAACACTGTTCTCCCTCTCCCCAGGGACAAAGCAGCCAACATACACTTAGGAACCACCCCAATACAAGAAGAAAGCAATCCAACTTATCTAGGGATCACATTTGATAAACGACTCACATGGAACAAGCATATAGAAAACACAGAAGGAAAGGCCAGACGGAAAATTGGAATACTCAGAAAACTTGCAGGTACCAACTGGGGAGCTAATGAACACACACTTAAGAAAGTCTACAGCGGAACAATCAGACCTCACCTAGAGTTCGGCTCAACAGCATGGGCTACAGCTGCTAACACACACCTGCAGACATTGGACAGAGTGCAAAATCAAGCACTCAGGATCATCACCGGAGCCATGAAATCTACTCCTATCACAGAGATGCAAAACACCACTGGAGTACAAGCCCTGGCTTACAGAAGGGAAACCAAGAATATGATCCAGATGGAGAAATACACCAGTATGCCCTTGCATCCAATGAAAGCAAGATTAAATGATCTGGCACTTGGACGACTAAAACGCAGCAGCTTCGTCCATCGGGGAAAGCGTCTAAAAAGACGACAGTACCAAGATGACCTACCAAGGCACACAACACCGCTGGTACCTAGTCTCGACCCTGTTCCATGGGAACAAGTTAGCGATACAGCAAAAATCATAACAACAATTAGTGGAATCACAACTGGAGAAATACACAATGACCTGCAGAAGAGAACATCCACTATGTGCATGATCCAAGAAAACTACCCTAAACAATCATGGATCCACGTCTACACCGATGGATCTGCAACAGATGCAATTAAGAACGGAGGGGCCGGTATCTATATTACATATCCCAACAATCTCACCGAAACAAAGTACATGCCAACTGGTAAATTTTGTTCAAACTACACTGCAGAGGCTCAAGCACTACTACAGGCCGCAATCATGATCAATAATTCCAACTCTGACTGCCAACAAGTGGTATTTTTCACAGACGCGCTATCTGTTCTGCAAGCCCTACAGAGTAACCATCCATCCCTGAGAAAAGAGCTCAGCAAGATCTCTACCAACAAAAGAGTTACACTTCAGTGGGTACCATCACACTGCGGAGTGCCAGGTAACGAGAAGGCAGACAAACTTGCTAAAAAGGGAGCAGAATGTGAACAAATAGATAATGAAATCACATACTTTGAAAAAAAAGAGCTATCATGGACATTAGAAAAGAACCTACACCATCCAACGATGACTACCACACACTTGACAGACAAGGACAGACTATCATCTTCCGACTCAGGATAGGTCATAACAGACTGAACAAACACCTACACAGGCTGCGATTGTCCCCAACCCTCTGTGCCCCTGTGGCTCCGATGAACAAACCACAGAACATGTCCTGCAAGACTGCCCCCTGTATGTCCTCCCAAGAAAGGAATGCTGGCCCTACAACACAACACTACATTCAAAACTACATGGCACTAGAGATGAGCTCCAGACAACAGTCGATTTCATCATAAGAACGCGTCTAACGGTATAATCATCAAAAAAGCGATCGCAAAGAAGAAGAAGAAGAAGAAGTGATGAAATCAGAGACATGTCTGGTCAACCACTAGTGACAACTGTTATAAGAAAGAGAAGATGGAGATATGTTGGGACACCTTGAGGAGAAATGATCAAAGAATATCAAAGCAGGCATTGAAGTGGGATGCAAAGGGTTCAAGAAAGAGAGGTCGACCTAAGGAGACCCTGAAACGAACGTTGCTGAGAGAGGCAGGAAATATCGGTCTCAGTTCCATGGAGGAGATTAAGCGAGTTGCCCAGGATAGATCGGTATGGAGAAATTACTTGCAGGTTCTATTTAACGTATAACGGTACGAGAGAAATTATTATTATTTATTATAGCTATACTGGTCGCCCGAGTGGTTACCGGGCCCAAATTTGGGGTGTAAAGAATATAACTACTGTTACCTACCACGCATGTCGTAAGAGGCGACTAAGGAGGTTTGGTTGAAATCGGATGCCCGTCCTAAATGTGTAGAAGTCTGCGTTTAGGGGCCTACCAAACTAATGTGCAACGTATACAAGTTCTTGGCAAAGATCAAACATATCATGAGTGACTAAAATTGGTCGTAAAGAACGAACGCAAAGAAGAAGAAGAAGAGCTATACTTGCTACTGTCTATTTCAACATCCATTGCAATACAAGTGCGTTCTGAGGTAGCAAAAATAATCATAATTACGAAGCGAAAGGGTTAGGAATGTCATTTCAGTCCATTGCAGCTCTCTCTGATATCAAATGAGACAGAGGAAGACAGAGAAACATGTTTGGATAGCATAACTTCATGGCATGAAATAGCGTCAACATCTGAGATGATAGCAAACACCAGGGACAGAGATTTGGGGAGATCCTTGATCGCCCATGCTAACCGGCACCTGATGAAGGAGGTTTGGCTGAAATCGGATGCACGTGTCAGCTAGGGAATGTTAACCCGAAACAAATGCTTGCAGAAAACGGATGCACCAGGCCGTAAGGCGCATAACATGGTGCAACGACCCTCACAATGAGGAATGGGATAACGGATTCTATGGTCGCTAATCTGCCTCGTAGATTTAGCCACGCAGTAAGAATGTCAGACCTACCATCACGAGGGTGGCCAAAACTTACTGGGGAAGAGGTCGGCACAAACCGGGAAGCAGAAATCATAGGAATTATATCCTACAGAACTGCCCTCAGTATGCAGACTTGAGAAAATAAGAAAATAAGAGGACACTTACACTAGCGTCCAAGACAAACTGTATGGCGTGGCTGATAATCTGAGATAGACGGCTGCCTTTATTAGAGAATCCGAAATCCCAATCTAGTGAGAACGCAGAAGACAAACTGTATGGCGTGGCTGATAATCTGAGACAGACGGCTGCCTTTATTAGAGAATCCGAAATCCCAATCTAGTGAGAACGCAGAAGAAGAAATATACAACAACACTAGAATGAAAGGATCACGCGGCAACTTGTAGACTGATTTCCTATACTTTTTACCTGAGCCCGCCGGTAGTATGTTTATCGTAGGTCATGGTTGAACCTACTTAGTTGTTAAGGAAGACGCTACAACTTGTGTACAGGAAATCAGATTTATGAAGCAGTATCTAATGAATGAAGGAAGGTCTCAGCTGCTAAATACCTTGCCAGATCCATGATCTCTAAGTTAAAAGTTAATTACATATCCTTTACAGGACTTTGCGAATCAACCCCAGCTTTTTAACACTGTTTGTGATTTTTCTAGGCATTATTACATTCAGTAGTTTACCATTGCTTTCTGAACGGGTGGTGTCATCGTCCTTTTGTAAAATCCATGCGAAACAGTTTGCAACCGAACTGTCCGCAGAGTGATTCGAACTGACAACGTCGAGGTTAATAGACCGAGTCACTATCCCCTAAGCCCCTTACTAACTCAGTTACAGATCGATATATTAGATCCACAGTCGTTCATCACCTGTTCTACACACAAAACTGATCCCTTATATAGCCTCAGTTTAAATTGTGTGCTACAGGTGATATATTACCTTCAGCGAAACGATACATTTTACAATCAACTGCTAGAACTCAAACTCACCTTACTCTGTCTGTCTGTCTGTCAGTCTGTCTACGTCTGTCTATCTGTGTATCTATCTATATGTATGTCTGCTTGTCTGTCTGTCTGTCTGTCTGTCTGACTGTCTGTCTGACTGTCTGACTGTCTCTGTTTGTTTGTCTATCTATCTGTCTGTCTGTCTGTCCATCCGTCTGTCTGACTGTTTGTCTGACTGTCTTTCTATATGTATGTCGGTCCATCTTTCCGTCCGTCTCTTCGTCCGCCATCCGTTCACATGTCTGTCTTTCTTTCTGTCGTTCTATATGTCTGTCTGTCTATCTGTCTGTCTATATGTCTATCTGTCTGTCCGTTCGTCTACTGTATGTCTGTCTGTCTATATGTCTGATCGCCCGTCCCTCCGCCTATCTTCGCTATCCCAACAGTTATGATGCTTTCTGGTGCAGGATGGTACTCTACATGGTACTGGTGATATTATCAATAAAAATCCTAAATGTGTCTGATTGATTCCTTAATTTATTGATAGGACCGTCATCATTGTGCTTCGATCTCTTTATTGTGCTTCGATCTCTTTATTGTGCTTCAATCTCTTTATTGTGCTTCGATCTCTTTATTGTGCTTCGATCTCTTTATTGTGCTTCAATCTCTTTATTGTGCTTCGATCTCTTTATTGTGCTTCGATCTCTTTATTGTGCTTCGATCTCTTTATTGTGCTTCAATCTCTTTATTGTGCTTCGATCTCTTTATTGTGCTTCGATCTCTTTATTGTGCTTCGATCTCTTTATTGTGCTTCGATCTCTTTATTGTGCTTCGATCTCTTTCTTACGCAAGAAGATGCGATCACATTAACTCGGTGGAACAGATTGAATTTTTCAATAACAATTAAAGCTATGATGACTGTGGTATTACTAGAAGGGCCTTCCAAGTCAGACAGGTCAGATAGTAAGCAACAGACTAAAAGAGACACCCTGGTCCACAAGGAAGGGTATTGAAACCAGTGCGGTATATTTTCTCAGTATGATGCAAGTCTTCGAAATTACTTACTTACTTAATCCTGTCATGCCTAGTGACACATGGGGCTTCAGAAAGGACTTTCCATGCTCTCCTGTCCCGTGCAACCTTCAGTGCAGAGCCCCACGTCAGAGATGCGGTTTCCAGTTCCTCTTCCATCATGCGCCTCCATGTTGTCCGTGGTCTGCCTTTCTTTCTTTCCTTCTGGTGTCCAAGTGAGGGCTACCTTGCAGGCATTTCTTGTCTCATTCTCATAACATGTCCGAGCCATTTCCATCTTCTCTTTTGAGTATGTCATTCATTGCCTCTTGTCTTGTATCTTGGAGTAATTGGTTATTGGATATTTTTACTGGCCAAAAGATTCCCAAGATTCTGGGAAGACAAGAGTGGTGGAAAACTGACAGCCAAGTCTTCGAAATGCCACCCCTTAAATTATTTTTACTTTAAAATAACCTTCAATTGTAATTTTGATTTTGCTGCGTATGTCGCCCCCTTTACGGTTTCGCCTGATGCGGCCGCCTCTCTGCATCATAGCACCGCACGGCCCTGAAACAAGGGGTTAACGACCGAACCTTCATGAAACATTCATGAAAAGTCAACAATTAAAATGTAGACATAACGGCAATATTGGAAATCAGGTGAGTCCGGACAGGATCTGTCTTATTCTTTCACGAATCCTGTTTGTCTCACAGCGTCAGGTCAAGAAGAGATTGATAAAACGGGCCTTTGTATGCGCTTCGTAGATAGTGTCTTTCGTCGCCTCTGTTATCTCTGAGGTCCATCCTTTGCGTGGCCGACCTTTTGTTTTGTACCCATTGTATAGGAGCAGCAGTGCTCTTTGAGGTGCACTGTCTGTTGGTAATCTGCTTACGTGGCCGAACCATTTAATTTGTTGTTTCTTGATGAAGTCTAGTACTGATGTTGTACCCGGAGAGGATGTCATAGAAAAACGGGGTATCTTTCTTATCTCTATTCCTTGTAATGCCTCACAACGTCCAGATGAGAACAAACTTCTAGAACGGGCTTTTGTGTGTGCTTCATAAGTAGTATTTTTCAGTGAGAAATGTTATAAAGTGGAGGGAGACAGAACTTATAGAGTGGAGGGAGTAGAGAGTGGAGGAGACACATAACTTAGAGAGTGGAGGGAGACAGAACTTATAGAGTGGAGGGAGACACATAACTTAGAGAGTGGAGGGAGACACATAACTTATAGAGGGAGGAGACACATAACTTATAGAGTGGAGGGAGACACATAACTTATAGAGTGAAGGGAGACACAGAACTTATAGAGTGGAGGGAGACACAGAACTTAGAGAGTGGAGGGAGACAAATATGAGAAGAGAATATTTATGTTCCTCTGTCTAGAACTCTTGTACAGTTCCAAATCTCGCAGACATTTTTCTCCTCATTTCTAAAACTGAAACCAGGCAATGCAGTATGTGTACCAGACATGTTTGAAGTATCTCAAGGACGTACAAGTGTCTTCAGATGTTCCACCTCTGATTTCTCAAACAACGGCGGCGCCTGTTGACAGAATCTCTGCCCAGGATTAAGTTTCAGTCGATGTGTTGGCCATGTTGACTTCCAAATGTAGAATTCTATGTATTCACCATCATCATGTGTTGTGTATGCCGACTGACGTAGACAGTTACTATCATCTATAAATATGTGTCTTCAGTTCTGATTTTCTTCTTCTTCTTCTTCACCTTTCAACTCCCAACGGAGCACAGGTCTTCAACAAACTTCTTCCAGCTCTTTTCTCTCCTGTCATCCCTTCTAATTCTTTCCATGTTTTACCTATCCGTTTAATATCAGCCTCCAGCTCTCTTCTCCAGGTCTGTCTAGGTCTTCCCCATCTCCTCTTTCCCTGCGGGTTCCAAAACAGTGCCTGTCTTGCAATGCTTCCGGTCGGTCTTCTCAATGTGTGTCTTATCCATCGCTAGCATCTCTTGGCCTTAGCTCTTTCTCCACTGGTATCTGCTTAGTTCTTTCTCTGAGTTCCTCGTTCGTAATCTTATCATACCATCTCAGTCCTTCTATTCTGAATCAGTTCGGATAATGATAATTTTCCTTGTCATGAGGTTAGACATTCACATAATTCGTTTCTTTTTCTATCTGTTCCCTTTCTCATCGATTTGGTTTCATCTTCTTCTTCTTCTGCGTTCTCACTAGATTGGAATTTCGGATTCTCTAATAAAGGCAGCCGTCTGCCTCAGATTATTAGCCACACCATACAGTTTGTCTTGGACGCTGGTGTAAGTGGGCCACCCTTTCTTCTCAAGTCTGCATACTGGGGGCAGTTCCTATGATTCTGCTTCCCGTTTGTGCCGACCTCTTCCCGCAGTAAGTTTTGGCCAACCTCTTGATGAAAGGTCTGGCATTCTTACTGCGTGGCTAAATCTCCGAGGCAGATTGGCGACCGTAGAATCCATTATCCCATTCCTCATTGTGAGGGATCGTTGCACCATATTATGCGCCTTACGGCCTGGTTCATCCATTTTCTGCAGGCATTTGTTTCGGGTTAGCATTCCCTGGCGGACACATGCATCCGATTTCAGCCAAACCCCCTTAGCCGCCTCTTACGACATGCGTGGCAGGTAACTGTGGTTCTATTCTTTACACCCCAAATTTGTGCCACGGTAACCACTTGGGCGTGATTTTTTTTCAATCAAATGTGAAGTCAGTGCTGTTGTATGGCTCGGAAACATAGAGAACAAAAAGAGAAACCACCAGAAAACTACAGACCTTCATAAATGGATGTTTACGTAGAATAGAGGGTCTGAGATGGTATGATAAGATTCCGAACGAGGAACTCAGAGAAAGAAATAAACATATACCAGTGGAGAAAGAGCTAAGGAAGAGACGCTGACGATACATATAATTGAGTAGACTTACCGGAAGCATTGTAAGACAGGAATTGTTCAGGAACCCGCAGGGAAAGAAGAGTAGGGGAATGCCTAGAAACACATAAAGACGAGAGCTGGAGACTGATATTAAACGGATCCGGATAAACAAGAAACGGATAAACAAGAAACGGATAGACAAGAAACGGATAGACAAGAAACGGATAGACAAGAAACGGATAGACAAGAAACGGATAGACAAGAAACGGATAGACAAGAAACGGATAGACAAGAAACGGATAGACAAGAAACGGATAGACAAGAAACGGATAGACAAGAAACGGATAGACAAGAAACGGATAGACAAGAAACGGATAGACAAGAAACGGATAGACAAGAAACGGATAGACAAGAAACGGATAGACAAGAAACGGATAGACAAGAAACGGATAGACAAGAAACGGATAGACAAGAAACGGATAGACAAGAAACGGATAGACAAGAAACGGATAGACAAGAAACGGATAGACAAGAAACGGATAGACAAGAAACGGATAGACAAGAAACGGATAGACAAGAAACGGATAGACAAGACGTGGAAAGAAGTGGAAGGGACGGCAAGAGAGGGAAGAGCTGAAGAAGTTTGTTCAAGACTGGTTCTCCGTTGCTCCGTTGTGAGTTGAAAGGTGAAGAAACCAAATATAGTTGGTTGTTACAATGTTCTTTCTTGAAATTTCGACCCTTTTTTTCTTATTTTTCTAGTTATTCCACGTTTAATTTTCTGTGCCACTATCTGGTCACGTGAGGCAGGTATAATCATAGCTGGGGGTCTCTGTGGCTAAGTGGTTAAACCCTTTGCCTTGTGAGTTGAAGGTCGTGGGTCTGAATCCGACTGAGCCATTCTGTTCACGAATGCAGTTTTTTCCAGAGAACCCTAGGATTGTTGCTGGAGCTACAGAGTTCGTGCTTTGTGCAATACTCTGGCAGGTGACGTGCCATTTCTGTGGAGAGGACCGAGCCGTATGGGGTAAAACCCGGTGTAATGAAGTTAATCCTTCGGCTTTAAAATCCTTTTATAGCTTAATGTGATTTCTCATCGCTAGCAAGTTTGACCAAGGGTATAAATTCTTGCCTCTCAAATAGATAGTGACAGTTGACCTGCCTAAGGCAGAATATGATCAAACATTTTGTAGCATCGTCTATTGTCTATTGTCTATTGTCTATTGTCTATTGTCTATTGCCTGTCCCCAGGAGGATGATGAAGTGCGTTGTCCACTCTTGCCGCTAACGGTACTGGTAGGAGCTTTAATTAGCATTCCAGGGCCAGATGAACCGCCTTTGTTGTGTTTATTTAGTGTAATCTTCATATTGTCTTATCCATCGTTTTCCTGCTCAGCGTGTTCGTAGCGCGTTGGACTGCGGGTGACAAGTCCTCTGTGAGTGCGGGTTCAATTCCACGGACTGGCAGAAAAACCACAGGTTCTCCAGATTTACGGTGTTCGTGGCACCGAACCGAAGGGTTACGATGTCCACGCACCGAGCCGAAGCGCTGAAAGCTCAAGTGCTTCTGGATTGAAAAACCTATATTTTTCTCGGTCTTCCCTTGACTCTATTACCTGATATCTTGTTATTGTATGCTGTTATTGGTGGTTGGTTTTATTTTATTCTCATTAAATGTCCGACCTAATGTATTTGTTATATTTTAATGTATTCGGTGCATGAGGTTATGCCCACTTATTATTTTCTTCTTTGAGCGCTCCATATTGAACACTTGTTAAACCACTCTGTGTGATTTGTATGTGATCTAAGCCTAAGAGCGATTGTACGTTGTGTTAGATATGCACCTACAAGTAGACCAGCACATCCGATTTCTGCTACGCTTTTTATTTACTAGGGTAGCTTCCTAGGCCCCTACCTCCGTCGCCTCGTATGACATGGCTAATAGGTCGCAGTGGTACTGTTCTTTGCTTTCCTTGGGGGCCCCGGCAACACACGGGCGAATTGTCGTGTCTTCAATTTGATAGTTATATTATCATGAAGGAGGTTGGGTTGAAAATAGGAGTTCAACTGAGACGTAAAACGGCATCGACAAACGCAAACGGCATAGAAACACAAGCACGCATTAGTAAATACATGCAGAAATAGCAAAGGAGCATACAAACGGACATGCCATATAAATCTTGACATATCCTTTACATAACGTCGCTATCAACCACAGTAAACGAGTTGTAGACACCACTTATACGTTCAGTAGTTTACCATTGCTTTCTGAACTGTAAACAAGCAAATAAACGCAGAAACAGCACGAACATACACACAGATAGACGGATAAGCAGATACACACACACACGCCCGAGTGGTTTGGGGTGTAAAGAATAGAACCACTGTTACCTGCCACATATGTCGTAAGAGACGACTAAGGAGGTTAGGCTGAAAGCGGATGTACATGTCCTAAATGTGTAGAAGTCTATGCGTTTAGGGGCCTACCATACCAATGTGCAACGTATACACGTTCTTGGCAAAGATCAAACATATCACAAAGAATGATTAAAATTGGCTGTAAAGAACGAACGCAAAGAAGAAGAAGACTCACATACATCACTTGAACACAGACATCCGAACAGATACACACACAAAACCAGCACAGACTTAGACGTACGCGGACAAATACAGAATCGTCACTTGCACACTAGCTTGTTTGAAGCTCGTCTGTTCTCCATATGTAATACATTATTCATCATATCTTTGTCTGCAATCTTTATGTGTGAGTGGTACACATATGAGTGACTTTGAACTTTTTAACTGTGATCTATATGATTGACAGGGACATATATGTGTA
Source organism: Arion vulgaris (assembly GCA_020796225.1). NCBI lineage: Eukaryota > Metazoa > Mollusca > Gastropoda > Stylommatophora > Arionidae > Arion > Arion vulgaris. The sequence continues at coordinate 33,065,975 of CM036769.1, read as the reverse complement.
ACGCTGATCTATGTTTAACAGTGGCGTGTATGTTTAAATGCAACGTATGTTAAACCGTAGCCCCCCGGCAACATAAGAACGACTAGCTTAGACGAGAAAACTAAAATTCCGGTTTAAAAAGGGCTGATTTGTGTATATGTTTATGTATGAACACTCTAAGCGTTTTTGCAATTTTACTCAATTCTATGAGTCCATGGTTATGTATTAGTTTCTTCTTCTTCTGCGTTCTCACTAGATTGGGATTTCAGATTCTCTAATAAAGGCAACAAACCCCCCAGATATCCAACCGGCAGACATTGACTTGGACATCAACTGTGAGAAACCATCCAAGGAGGAGATTAGTAAAGCCATTAAACTTTTAAAAGATGGAAAAGCGGCCGGTCCAGATGGTATTCCAGCAGAGGCGGTTAAAGCCAACATAAACACATCCACAGAAATACTGTATAAATTATTTAGCAGAATCTGGGAGACCGAAGAAATACCAGCAAACTGAAGAGAAGGATACCTGGTGAAGCTACCAAAGAAAGGGGACCTTCAGAAGTGTGAAACTATAGGGGAATAATGCTGTTGTCAGTACCTGGGAAAATACTAAGCAGAGTCATCCTGGAGAGACTGAGAGATGCCATCGATATAAAGCTAAGAGATGAACAGGCAGGCTTCCGACAAAATAGATCCTGTGCTGACCAGATAGCCACATTACGTATAATAATAGAGCAAAGTATTGAATGGAAATCCCAACTTTATATCGGATTTGTTGATTATGAGAAGGCTTTTGACAGTATTGATAGGAAACCCTTGGAAATTAATGAGGCATTATGGAATCCCACAGAAAATTATTAACCTAATAAAAGCAAAATATACAGATATGAAATGTAGAGTTCTTCATGAAGGTAAACTAACAGATACTTTCGAAATAGAAACAGGAGTGCGTCAGGGATGTCTTCTATCACCTTTGTTGTTCTTACTGACAATAGACTGGATTATGAAGACCACAGTAACTAACACCAGAAATGGAATCCAATGGACTCTGACAGAGCAACTAGATGATCTGGACTTCGCTGATGATATAGCCCTTCTGTCACATACACGAAATCAGATGCAGGATAAGCTTAACACATTGAATCAAAGGTCCCATCAACTAGGGCTGAACATTCATAAGGGAAAGACAAAGATATTGAGAATTAACCAAGCAAACGACAACTCGATCTCCTGGGGAAATCCACTTCAAGAGGTAGAATCATACACATATTTGGGCAGCAACGTAGACAAAGAGGGTGGAACAGATAGAGATCTTAAAATAAGAATACAGAAGGCAAGAGGAGCTTTCATTGCACTGGGAAACATTTGGAAGTCCAAAGAAATCAAATCTAGAACAAAAATTCGGATATTTAACTCTAATGTTAAAGCAGTTCTACTGTATGGGTCAGAAACATGGAGAACAACTAAAACAATAGCGCATAAATTGCAAACATTCATCAACTGGTGTCTGCGCAGAATAGAGGGAATAAGATGGTATGATAGGGTCACAAATGAGGAACTTATGGAAAGAACAAGACAGATTCCAGTGAACGAACAGGTTAAAAAGACGCTGGCGCTGGATAGGACACACTTTGCGAAAACCGGAGGGAATATAACAAGAAGGGTCCTTGCCTGGAACCGCAGGGACAGCGAAAGAAGGGGAGGCCGAGAAATACATGGAGACGAGATTTGGAGGCGGAGATCAACAATATAAAGAAGAGCTGGAGGGAGCTGCAGGAGATAGCTAGAGATAGGAAGACTTGGCATGAGTTGGTTGAGGGCCTATGCCTCAACCGGGTAAAAGGCAAAGAGAGAGAGAGAGAGAGAGAGAGAATAAAGGCAACCGTCTGCCTCAGATTATTAGCCACGCCATACAGTTTGTCTTGGACGATAGTGTAAGTGGGCCACCTCTTTCTTCTCAAATCTGCATACTGGGGGCAGTTATATAGGATATAATTCCCATGATTTCTGCTTCCCCATTTGTGCCGACTTCTTCCCGCAGTAAGTTTTGGCTACCTTCGTGATGGTAGGTCTGACATTCGTACTGCGTGGCTATATCTCCGAGGCTGGCGACTGTAGAATCCGTTATCCCATTCCTCATTGTGAGGGGTTGTTGCACCCTGTTATGCACCTTACGGCCTGGTGCATCCGTTTCCTGCAGGCATTTATTTCGGGTTAGCATTCCCTAGCGGACACATGCATCCAATTTCAACCAAACCCCTTTAGACGCCTTTTACGACATGCGTGGCAGGTAACAGTGGTTCTATTATTTATACCCCAAATTTGTCCCCGGTAACCACTCGGGCTATTTATTAGTTTGAAACTATTAATAATACTGATATTCTTTATTGTTAAACTTTACCTTGTTACATAATATAACCTTCATTTAGCATGTTATGTTGGTTTTTTTTTTTAAAGTGAATTCATCTTTATACAACATTCATGGAATGCGAAGTCACGCGACGATTGTGGTCTAATTTCCTAGAATTTTTACACGAGTCCGCCGGCCGTACGTTATCAGAGGCCACGATATGACAGTGGATTGTATGTATAATTTGGACATGTATTTGATTTGGACGTATGCTTCTTCTTCTTTGCGTTCGTTCTTTACGATCAATTTTAATCACTCTTTGTGATATGTTTGATCTTTGCCAAGTACGTGTATACCTTGCACATTGGTTTGGTAGGCCCCTAAACGCATACACTTCTACACGTTTAGGACACGTGCATCCGATTTCAGCTAAACCTCCTTAGTCGCGTCTTGCGACATGCGTGACAGGTAACAGTGGCTCTATTCTTTACACCCCAAATTTGGGCCCCGGTAACCACTCGGGCGAATGAGCCTACTGATATACATGTTGCGCTGTTCATTTCTGGTCACCCCAATCTTCAATCCCAGCTCTTGCACATTTGTGTAGTGTTAGTTGTGAAACGCTGTTGATAAACCTCTAAGGATCCCGCCTACACGCATGACCTCCGTTACAAGGTAAAGAATAGATATGGAAGTACTTATATTGATGTCTTGTTCTTGCTGGGTAGTTTCTTGTGTACTTATGTCCCAACAGATGGGTAGCATGATCAACTATGTCAACGTTATCATTACTCTTGGAAGAGAATGTAGAGAATGTGGCAACATTAGTTAGTCTTTCCTCTTGGGCCTGTGGGCGGCGCATAGGGCAGAGGTCATAGTTCTCCATGTCTCGCTGTTCGTTGCTATCTGTTTTAGGTCTTTAATGTTTACTAGGCCCATCGTTGAGCCTTCTCTGGTGATGGTTCTACGCAGAGTCTCTCTTGGTCTTCCTCGTTTTCTTTTCCCTCTGGTGTCCATATGAGGGATTGGTAAGGAGTCTTCTCTCATCCATTCTAAGTGTGTGGCCGATGTAGTTCAGCGGCGCTTTCTTATAAAATTTGATACATTTTCTTGCTTGGTCTCTTGTCTTATTTGTGTATTGGGTCTGAAATCTGACCATTTGAGGTTCAATATTCTTCTAAGACATTTATTCTCAAAGTTATCTAATTTTCTTTCTAGAGCTTTCTAGAGTAAAACAGCTGATAGAAGATAATGCAAGGGATGATGATGTTGTTGTATATACCGATGAGTCGGTTCAACGTGGTGAGAAATCCGGCTGGGGTTTCTTGGCTAATGCGCATGGTAGGGTTGTTGCAAAGCGAAGTGGGGCATACAGGACAACTACTTCTAGTATGAGGATGGAGGTTGAGGCCGTTACTGCTGCCCTCCATTGGATTTCTGGGACTTCATTTACTGGGGCAGTTGTTGTATCTGACTCTCAGCAGATGCTTCACAAGATCCAGAAGGGCAGGTTTCGGTATGAGTGGATGTCGTCTATAGAAGTTTCTAACCTCCAGCGGCTTACGTGGATATACTGTCCTGGGCATGCGGGTGTTTACGGTAATGAGAGAGCGGACAGGCTTGCATCAACAGCATCGATTGTTGGGGAGTTAAAGATGGATATGGGGGATATTCTTCGGTCTCTTCGCGACTCTCTGTTGGATGAGGACACTAAAATTGATGTTGAATCGATCAAGCGATTTAAGCAGTTTGGAGTTACCCGTTGTTCAAGTCGAACTGATGCATGAGAGGCAGAGTGAGAAAGTGTTTAATCAGCGAGCCACGGAACCATCAGTATGCATATTCTTCGATATCTGTTGGGGAGACTGAGCACCTATGGGTCTGCCCGGAGTGCAATGACGTCAGTTTAGTAACCAATAACCAATTCTTGTGTACTTGATTCAAGTTTGGTTCAAGGGAACTCGCGAGACGACAGAAGCAGGATAAGAAACTTGCTTAAGAGCTGTATATAGAGTAAGAGTTAAGGTCAGAGGTTACATGTGATGTACTCAGGGAAGGAAGCCATCTTCTAGCCGTTCTTACAACACTTGACATTGACCTTTGACATATCAGTCTTAGCATAAATCTGGACAGTTATGAGCATCAGAAAGTTGTATAGTATATCTGACTTGGGTATGATGTCGGGGTGGGGTTAAGGTGGGGGGTGTAGGTGAAAGATGAGATGAAGGTTGGATGTGAGATGTAAGGGGAGGTGACATGTAGGTGGGATGTGAGATAAAAGTGGAATGTAGGTGGAAGGTGAGATGGAGGTGAGATGTAGGTGGGAGGTGAAATGTAGGTGGGATGTAGGTTGAAGGTGAGATGTGAGATAGAGATAGAAGGTAGGATGTAGGTGGGAGGTAAGTTTAGGTGAAAAGTAAGATGTAGGTAAAGTGAGAGATAGAAAGGGAGGTGAGATGTAGTGAGGCGAGACGTAGGTGGGAGGTGAGATAGAGGTGGGATGTAGGTTGGAGGTGAGATAGAGGTGGGATGTAGGTGGGAGGTGAGATAGAGGTGGGATGTAGGTGGGAGGTGAGGTGAGAGGTGGGATGTAGGTGGGAGGTGAGATAGAGGTGAGATGTAGGTGGGATACGAATGAAGTACGATGGAGTTGGTATAAAGTGGAGGTGGGAGGTGGAGTGGGGTAGAATGGAGGTGGAATGTAGGGTTGGGTGGGATGGAAGTCTGGTTTTGTGGCAGGTGAGATATAGGTGGGAGTATATCTTGGATATATAATAACCAGTGGCGGATCCTCATTAAGGGCTAGTGGGAGAGCCCCACAAAATAATGTGTAACTGTATTTAGTATTTAATAAATTAAAATATAACAACCCAAAATTATGATTTTTTCGAAAATTTGTGTCTGGCCCCACCAACAAAATGATCACGAGCCGCCACTGATAATAACAAAAGATGGCAGATATGAATAGAAAGTTAGGAAGAGAACAGCAACAAACAAGATTTAACAGCATAAAACGTGTATTAACATTCAAACAAATCAATCAAGGATCAGACTTGTCGAGTGCTACATATATTCATAATGTGTGTATGTAACAGAAATCTGAACAATGAACAAATAGATAAAGACCTCTTTTTCTTCTTTTGTGTCCGCCCGTTATGAATTCAGGCGTAGTCATGCACCTGGTGTTGAGCTTCTGACTGATTTTTGCGTGAAAGCTTGTTTACCGTTTTATTGGTTTCCTTGCTATCTCCGACTTCAGAAGTTAGATAGAAACAACAATTAATATTTGTGAAATGTGGATGTACTGAAGAATAGGACGGGTGTCAAGGAAAGAGAAGAAAACTAGTAGACAAATGTTTCAACAAGGAATTAAAAATGAACTGCTCAGAGAGATAAAAGTTAGACAGATGAAATAATGTTGTACTATTAGAAGACACGATTTCTGTCTTTCTTTCTTTCTTTCTGAATCCTGTTTCCCTCACAGCGTCAGATCAAGAAGAGATTTCTAAAACAGGCCCTGGTATGCGCTTCTTAGATAGTCTCTTTCGTCGCCTCTGTTATCTCTGAGATCCATCTTTGTGTGGCCGACCTTTTGCTGTGTACCCATTGTATCGGAGCAGCATTGCTCTTTGAAGTGCACTGTCTGTTGGTAATCTGCTTACATGGCCGAACTATTTAATTTGTTGTTTTTTGATGAAGTCTAGTACTGATGTTGTTCCCACTTTTTCCTGATGTCTTCATTTCTCAACTGGTCTCTTCTTGTTACACCCAGCATTCTGTGTAGACACTTCATCTCTGTCGTGACTAGTTTTCTTCTATCATTTGTTGTCAGTGACCAGGTTTGGCACTAGTAACATAATGTGCGGAGAAAGATTGTGTTGTTGTGAAGACATGACAGGTTGTTAAATATCATCTTGAAGGAAGATAGACATCAGGAGATCATGTGGTATTTCTAGCGAAGTGGATAAGCGGTCTGCCTTGCGTTCTGGAGGTCGTGTGTTCGAATCCTGACTAATACACGACCTCCTTTTTCACGAACGCTGTATGGTTCACAAGTGCATTTATTGCCAGAACTCTGACCTCCCACGAACATAGTAGCGCCAGTAAAAATCCTACACGATTTGTGCAACGAAGTTCGTGGAATACTACGGACAGTGCTGGAATTCCAAGCATGTACACGTTACTGAGTCAGCGACGTCTGAGATGGCTGGAATACGTGTGCCGTATCAGCGATGATATAATCCCAAAGAACATTCTATATGATCAACTTGCATCTGGTGCTAGACAACATGGGCGCCCATTATTACACTTCATTGACACCTGCAAGCGTGATCTAACTTCATGCGGCATAGACAAAAACACTGGGAGCGGCTGGCCAAAGACAGGCAAGCATGGCGAGCGGCAGTGAGGGGCGGCTCAAAAGAAAAGAAGAAAAACAACATCACATGTGGAGGCAAAAGAGAGCCAGAGGGCAGAGAGAACATCTTATGTATCAGCTCCAGTCTCCAGTTTTACCTGCAGCAACTGTGGCAAGGATTGCCACTCCAGAATAGGCCATTACAGCCACAAGAAACGTTGTGATTCAGCACAAACATACTACGTGATGCAACACCTCTATACATACCATTTCTAAGAAGAAGGACATATCCATGTGGGAAACCCTGATGCCTGTGTGTTGTCGAGACTCGCAAGGGGAGGAAATAATAGTAACACTGCGACCTACAAGGCATGTCGAGACTGAGGTAGGGTGCTAGAGAATCTACCTAGTAAATAAAAAGCGTCGCAGAAATCGGATATGCTGGCCTACTTGTAGGTGCATAACTGGCAAAATGTACAATCGCTTTTAGGATAAGATCACATACAAATTACAAAGAGAGGTTTAACAAGAGGTCGATATGAAGCGTTAGAAGAAGAAGAAGAAGAAGATATAGAACTAGGAGAACACAGGCAGTTGTTTCATTGTCCAGTGTTTCTGAATTTTATTTTGCCACCACCATGTTTTTCAAATTACACGTTACGTCACAAATACCCACAAGACGTTGACTGAGCCAGTATTGAAACCCGGTCGGTCAATTAAGAGAAGAAAATATTGACTATTTAAGAAGCGTTTATATCCTCGGGTGTTTTTTTAGTGGACAGTAGTGGCACAATTCCCCTGATGACACCTGGATGAGATGAAGTTTTTCTGTCCACCTGTCGTCCAGTATTGAATAGGTTATATTTAATCTAGTCTCAATCGGGAAAGCGTTAGAGACGGTCAAAGTAGGAAGGATCAGTGGCATCTTTACCTGCAGGTGAAAAAATAATACTACTTTAGACCATTGTTTAAGACGGGGATGTCATGTCTCATCTGGTCATTAAGAACTTTGAATCGATCTGAAAGACGTATTACGCAACGTCCAGTTGACGATTGGCAATTGCATGGTAATGGAGAAGGGCAATAATGCTGTCAGAGAATACTGCTAGTAGTATATCACAGGACGGACCTGTCAGCAGCCACATATGTCAGCACTTAAACTTGGATCAATATTTTTATTTTCTCTTTCACACTCGGCGAGCGAGGGTATGTTTATTGTGCTGATGTGTGTGAGTATGTGTGTCTGTCCGCGTATGATTCTATACTTTTCTAATAGTGTTTGCATGAATGAATGTATACATGTGTGTGTGTGTCCGTGTAATATTGCGTTAAGTTTGTATATATATATATATGTTTGTGTGTGTATGTGTTTGACATCATAAATGTCTCTGTGTTTGTATGTAAGATAAGAACAAGAAGTCCACCCGATTGGTTCCCGGGGGCCCAAAGTTGAGGTGTAAAGAACAGAACCACTGTTACCTGCCACGCATGTCGTAAGAGGCGACCAAGGCGATTTGGCTGAAATCGGATGCACGTGTTCTAAACATGAGGGCCCACCAAACCAGCGTGCAACGTATACACGTACTTGGCAAAGATCAAACATATCACAAAGAGTGATTAAAATTGGTCATAAAGAACGAACGCAAAGAAGAAGAAGAAGAAGGAGAACAAGAAGTTCTTTAAGAACCCTGGGAAAGCAACGGAAGCAATGAATATCATCAATAAATTGACAGTGTACGAGTATTAGGAGCTTCCGAAAAAACATTTACCAAACACAGGATTCATGTTTGACTGTGTATGTGCATATCTGACTATTTACATATGTGCATGTATTCGTGAGTCACTCTAATATGTCACATTAGTCACTCTAATATGTCACATTAGTCACTCTAATATGTCACATTAGTCACTCTAATATGTCACATTAGTCACTCTAATATGTCACAATAGATAAGTTCATCACATGCTTCTTCTTCGTACGCTCCATATCGATCACTTGTTAACCAGTAATTGTGATTTGTATGTGATCCGAGCCTAAGAGTGATTGTACGTTGTGCCAGTTATGCGCCTGCAAGTAGGCCAGCACATCCGATTTCTGCAACGCTTTTTATTTACTAGGTAGCTTCCTCAGGCCCTCATACCTCAGTCTCCTCTTATGACATGCATTGTAGGTCGCAGTGTTAGTATTATTACCTCCCCTTGAGAGCCCCAACACCACACAGGTGAATTACATACATTTATAATTATCATCGGGATTGTTATCTTCCTAGAAATCAGGTTTTGTGTCATGTATCTTGTTCTGGACATTATAAACGGACATGAAAGGTTGGAAGACCATTTTGGAAGAAGGCATCCCAAAAGATGAAAAAAGGGTTTAAAAGCCGAAGGATTGACTTCATTGCACCGGGTTTTCCCCTCATACGGCCCGGTCTCTCTCCACAGAAATGGCACGCCACCTGCCGAGAGTATTGCCCAAAGCATGAACTCCGTAGTTCCAGCAACAACCTAGGATCTCTGGAAAACTGCAGTCGTGAACAGAATGGCAGTCCGGACTCGAACCCACAACCTTCGACTCACAAGGCAAAGGGCTTAACCACTTAGCCACAGAGACCCTCACCCACAAGATGAATTCAAGATGTAACTGATGGTTTGAGTATAACGACTGTAGAGACTTAAGAGAAAGAGAAATTCCGAAGGACTGTTTGGGTGGCAAATTTCTGTCCAGGACAAGGTATTTGAGGCTGATAAGTGTGTTCTGTGGTCGAGTCACATCGTCTGTTGGGACTGTAGTTGCTTATTCTTCTTTCTCTCCTTCTTCTTTGTTATTGGTTATTGGTTACTAAACTGACGTCATTGCACTCCGGCAGACCACAGGTACTCAGTCTCCCCAACATATATCGAAGAGTATGCATACTGATGGTTCCTGTGGCTCGCTGATTAAACACACCTCTCACTCTGCCTCTCAGGCATCCAGTTCGACTTAAACAACGGGTAACTCCAAACTGCTTAAATAGCTTGATCGATTCAACATCGATTTTAGTGTCCTCATCCAACAGAGGTCGCGAAGAGACCGAAGAATATCCCCCTTATCCATCTTCAACTCCCCAACAATCGATGCTGTTGATGCAAGCCTGTCCGCTCTTCTTCGTACGTTCCATATCGATCACTTGTTCACCACTCTGTGTGATCTGTATGTGATCTGAGTCTAAGAGCGATTTATGTGGTTCCAGTTATGATTTATATGTAGGCTAACACATCCAATTTCTGCGACTTGTTTTATTTACTAGGGTAGCTTCCTTAGTTCCCTACCGCTGTCGCCTCTTACGACATGCCTTGTAGGTCGCAGTGTTAACTATTCTATGCTTCCCCTGGAAGGGTTATTCTTGCCCCAATTGCTACAAGGGGGGTTTTGGTGACTAGAGCTGATGCAGAGAATGGTCTCTGCACTCATTTTTGCCTCCATATGTGCTGGCGTTTTTATTCAACACTTTTTGCCACTCACTGCCGCTCGTCATGCCTCCCTGTCTCTCATCAACATCTCACACTTATGTTTGTCATTTCTGCATGAGTTAGATCAACACTGTACAAGAACATTTCAAGCCCGTATCGGGCTCACTAGTCATCTACGCACACACAGACAAACATAGCGAAACTACATTCCCGTGGATGAAAATTTGTGTGTGGTCATCATCACCCCGTGATGGACGAGCATCAGATCACGCTTCCATTACTTGCATAGCAGGTCCTCCATTTGCATATAATGCTGCATTTTCTTGGTCGTTTCTATTCCTTATCCCGGTTTTATATCTTCCAATTCAATGATGACCAACGTTTTTATATATCGTGACGCATCTGACTGATGGTTGCAGAGACGCAAACGCCAGGTGGCGATTGCAATATTACTACTACTAATAATAACAAGAGTAATGGAATAGAACTATCCAGAAAGAACTCAAAATCAAAGAAAACTGGCTGATGCTACAAATAAGAAAGAGACAATTTAGATATTTTGGACATATAAAAAGACATGAAGGGCTGAGAAGATCATCATGGAAGGAGGCATACCGGCAAAGAGAAGAAGAGGAAGACCACGGAGAAGATGGATTCAGGATGTAACAGATGGTTTGAAATTGATGACTGCAGAGGCAGGACACCTGGCCTATGAGAGAGAGAAATTCCGGAGGACTGTTGGGGTGTCAAACTTCTTCTCAGGACAAGCTATTTGATGATGAATGGTAAGATAATTGAGATGCCGGTGTTTTCCCCAGTAAAAAGCAAAAGGGTGGGATTAGTCGGCAGGAGAATGGTTACAAAATAAAACCAAATTGCAAAAGCTGGAAGATCGTGTTCATGGGAGTGCAAAAAAAAAATCAACTGAAAAAAATAATGTTCATTTGAAATTGATTAACCTTAAGGTCAGTATTGTAGAATCTTCTTCTACTTTTCTTCTAACGCTCCCTATCGACAACTTGTCAAACTACTATTGTGATTTGTATGTGATCTGAGCCTAAGAGCGATTTATGTTGTACCAGTTATGAGCCTACAAGTAGACCAGCACAACCGATTTCTGCGATGCTTTTATTTACTAGATTAGCTTCCCTAGGCCCCTACCTCAGTCGTCTCTACCTCAGTCGTCTCTATGTGAAGTGTCACTATTCTTGCACACATTGCGGTTTCAGCAAGAGACGGGTGCTTCTTCTCTCAACTCCCCTTTAAGCACAAGACATCAGCAAATTTCCTCCTAACAGATCTGTCATGTGCAAGCGATCGACAAATAAACAGTGTACAGGTATTAACAGCTTCCGAAAAAACAAATAGACAAACACATGATTCGAACAACTTACCCTCGTTTCTTACGACAACAGGTTTACGACACCCATCGCCTAGCCTAGCAATATGAGCGAATGGCTCGCTGATTGTGTTCGTCAGGACGCTCGTATTGCTAGGCTAGACGATGGGTGTCGTAAGAAATGAGGGTAAGTTGTTCGAATCCTCTGTTTGTCTATTTGTTTTTTCGGAAGCTCTTAATACTTGTACACTGTTTAGTTGTTAATCATATTCTTAGCTTCCGTTGCTTCCTCTGGGGTTCTTGTAAAAAAATTCCTCCTTGTTCTCATGTGCATGCCAACTAAGTTCCTTCCAGGTCTTTCCCGCGTCTCCTCTTTCTCTATCTACAGTTCGTCTCCACGTATATCTATGTTGCCCCCTACATCTTTTCTCTACCGGCTTCCATTTCAAAGCCACATGTGGGTGTCTGGTATTTTGCATTCTTAATGTATGTCCCAACCACTTCCATCTCCTACGTTTTATTTCCTTGTTGATATTGTTGATTCATGTGCGCCGGGTGATCCTAGTAATTAGTGTAGTAGTATCTCTCTTTCTCTCTCTTTGCCTTTTACCCGGGTTGGGCATAGGCCCTCAACCAACTCATGCCAAGTCTTCCTATCTCTAGCTATCTCCTGCAGCTCCCTCCAGCTCTTCTTTATATTGTTGATCTCCGCCTCCAAATCTCGTCTCCATGTATTTCTCGGCCTCCCTTCTTTCGCTGTCCCTGCGGGTTCCAGGCAAGGACCCTTCTTGTTACATTCCCCTCCGGTTTTTGCAAAGTGTGTCCTATCCAGCGCCAGCGTCTTTTTAACCTGTTCGTTCACTGGAATCTGTCTTGTTCTCTCCATAAGTTCCTCATTTGTGACCCTATCATACCATCTTATTCCTCTATTCTGCGCAGACACCAGTTGATGAATGTTTGCAATTTATGCGCTATTGTTTTAGTTGTTCTCCATGTTTCTGACCCATACAGTAGAACTGCTTTAACATTAGAGTTAAATATCCGAATTTTTGTTCGAGTTAAATATCCGAGATTTGATTTCTGAAGACTTCCAAATGTTTCCCAGTGCAATGACAGCTGTAGGGCTATAGTATTATCAATCTGTAGTATTATATGGCGCCATAAATGTATGACACAGACGCCAGGGGGTGCCACGTTCGACAGCCCTGTTCTAACTCATACTGATGCTCGTCCATCACGGCGGATGATGGTCACACAATTTTCATCCATGGGAATGTAGTTACGCTATGTTTGTCTGTGTGTGCGTAGATGACTAGTGAGCCAGATACGGGCTTGAAGTGTTCTTGTACAGTGTGGACAAGGTATACTTGCACTTGTGGGGAGTTTTATTGTCTTTCGTTTTTGACGTTTTTGGTCCATCCGTGCTGTTCTACCTGCCTCGCAGATCGAAGAACCGAGTCGAAGAAGTGTGCGCCAGTCTGATCTGTCTTGAGCAACATTCTCCCAGTTGTCGACATCTATGCCAAAGGATTTCATCGAGTTCTTAAGTGTCTTTGAATCGCTATTTTTCTGACCACACCGTGAGCGTTTACCGCTATGCAGCTCACCATAAAAGAATCGTTTGAGTGTTCTGCAATTCGGCATTCGAGCCACATGTCCTGCCCATCGTGTTTGGGACTGCATCAAGATTGTATAGATGCTGGAGAGCAGCTCTTTTAGAACTTCTTATCTGGGATCATATCCTGCCATTTTCCCATGTGCCCAGCGTGTTCGTAGCGCGTTTGGACTACAGGTGACTGAATCCTCTGTAGTGGGTTCAACTCCGCGGACTGGCAAAAGCTACAGGTTCCCAGATTTACGGAGTTCGTGGCACTGCCGAAGGGTTCGATGTCAATGACACTGAACTGAAGAGCTTTCAGCTCAAATGCTTTTGGATCGGAAAAAAATACCTGCTATTTGATGTTCATTATTTTCTCAGAGACTGTGGGAAAGTGGTTTAGCTTCCAGGTAGTGATACTGCTAGTGCTGAGGACATCAAATCAGTGACCTGATTATACGGTAAGTTTCTTATACTGTTTAAAAATACTGACAGGACTTTTCTTGTTTTGCTGTTTCTTCTTCATCTTCTTCTTCTTCTTCATCTTGCTCTATATCCACAACTTGTTAAACCGCTCTTGTGACCTGTATTGATTTGTTTTAGAGCGTAAGCTCGTTGTGCCAGTTAGAGACACCTATAGACCGACGTCTGTTCTTGCGCTTATTTTTACTCGAGTTTGAATCCATGTGCAGGATTTTCGACCAAAGCACTTGAGCTGAAAGCTTTCGGCTCGGTGTCATGGACATCGTAACTCTTCGGTTCGGTGCCACAAACACCGTAAATCTGGGGAACCTGTAGCTTTTCTACCAGTCCGCGGAGTTGAACCCGCAATTACAGAGGACTAGTCACCCGTAGTCCAACGCGCTACGCACGCTGGGCACGCTGGCATATGCAGGATTTAAAAACACATTAAAAACTGACATGCGAGCTAGAGCCTCGTTAGCCTTTTAACCTGGAGGACACAGTTTCCTGAACTACACCACTGGCGAAACACTTAATAACAAAGTACTGTAGTTTTACACAATACAAAAACAATACATAGCAACGTTTCGACCAAAAGGTCTTATCAAAGGCCATATCAAAGGCCATATCAAAGGTTGCTTTATCTTCTTCTTTGCGTTCGTTCTTTACGACCAATTGTAATCACTCTTTGTGATATGTTTGATCTTGGCCAAGAACGTGTATACGTTGCACATTGGTTTGGTAGGCCCCTAAACGCATAGACTTCTACACGTTTAGGACATGTGCATCCGATTTAGCCAAACCTCCTTAGTCGCCTCTTACGACATGCATGGCAGGTAACAGTGGTTTTATTCTTTACACCCCAAATTTGGGCCCCGGTAACCACTCGGGCGTGGTTGCTTTATGTATTCTTTATGTGGAAAGACACTTCCACCTATGACGTATTGATTCTCTGCACAGAAATTAGTGAATAGTTCTCCATTTTCGTTCATTATTCCTAGTCCGTGTTTCCTATGATCTCCTCGTAGCCTATGTTGTTCGAACTTTAAGGTCATGAAATGTTGTAGTGTATTGTTATTGTTTTCATATTTTGTAAAACACCAGTACTTTGTTATTACGTGTTTCGTCATTGCTACATAGTTTTACTGCAGTCTTTCCTTATATCAATAGAACTACAACACTGGAAACTTGGGTTGGCTTGTGTGTTAAGTGATCATGAACAGGCTTCTTATTTCTTTTCTCCCTTCCTAAGTAGTACTAACCAACCCCAACTCTGGTGGATGCATGACCAGGCGCAGAACACATCTTGTGGACAACTCTCTCTTTTCTCTCTCTTGCCTTTTTACCTCGGGTTGGGGCATAGGCCCTCAACCAACTCATGCCAAGTCTTCCTTCCTCTAGCTATCTCCTGCAGCTCCTCCAGCTCTTCTTTATATTGTTGATCTCCGTCTCCAAATCTCATCTCCATGTATTTCTCGGCCTCCTTCTTCGCTGTCCCGCGGTTCCAGGCAAGGACCCTTCTTGTTATATTCCCCTTCGGTTTTCGCAAAGTGTGTCCTATCCAGCGCCAGTGTCTTTTTTTAACCTGTTGTTCGTTCACTTGAATCTGTCTGTGTTCTCTCCATAAGTTCTCATAGCTGCACATCCCTATCATACCATCTTATTCCCTCTATTCTGCTGCAGACACCAGTTGTGGACAACTAGTATTCATTAACTTTCCGAGTTATATATCTGGTTCGGAGAACTTAACAAAAGCATCACGAAGTAAATCAATAACTCTCTCAAACTACTGCAACATCATCAACCTACAGCTGCAACATCATCAACCTACAGCTGCAACATCACAACCTACAGCTGCAACATCATCAACCTACAGCTGCAACATCATCAACCATCACAGCTGCAACATCATCAACCTACAGCTACAACATCATCAACCTACAGCTGCAACATCATCAACCATCACAGCACTACAACATCATAACTTACATCTCTACCATACGACCGAGTGGTTACCGGGGCCCAAATTTGGGGAGTGGAGGGGTAAAGAATAGAACCACTGTTACCTACCCCGCATGTCGTAAGAGGCGACTAAGGAGGTTTGGTTGAAATCGGATGCACGTGTCCTAAACATATACAAGTCTATGCGTTTATGGGCCTACTAAACCAATGTGCAACGTATACACGTTCTTGGCAAGATCAAACATATCACAAAGAGTGATTAAAATTGGTCGTAAAGAACGAACGCAAAGAAGAAGATTAATTTCTGTTGTTTTATTTTGTGTGTGTAACAACCACCCATATCATCAAACGGTATTCATGTAATGTGTGAAAATATATTTTATACTGTGTTACACGTGTTTCTTGCACGTGCGTCCTTCAAGATATATATATATATATATATATTTAGTAGGTCAACATGAGTCCCAGGGACCATTAAACTGTGATATTAGTAAGTGCATCTCCGGAGCTCATTTAATGACTGTAAATTCTGAAGCAAGAAGAATAGTTTGTGTGTGTAGGAGATAAGGATATGTGGTTTGTAGTTCATTAAGTTTATTTGTTGTTTCTGTGTTGTGAGTATATCAGTAAGTGTGTGTGTGTATGTGTGATAGTTTGTGTGTTTGAAGGAGTCGTAGTTTGTAATTGTGTTTATGTGTGGTAGAGTGAGGATTTGAGGGAATGATATGGTGTGTGTATGTGTGTGTGGTAGATTGAGCGCTTGTGTGAGAGGGTGTGGAGGAGGAAATTGTGTTTGTGATACAGTGAATCGCCCGTGTGTGGCTGGGCCGCAAGGCGCAAAGAAGAGCACTGGACCTACAAGGCATGTCTAAGAGGCGACTAAGGTGGGTTTGGCGTAGGGCTGGCTACCCTATCCAGTAGAAAATTTTAGCCACAAAATCCAACCAACCATGAACAAGTCACATAAAAATAAAATAAAACTGTGCCAACCAAGAGGAAAGGAAGCTCTTCTAGAAGAGGTATGAAGCGATGCAAGAAAGCGCAAGGAGTCTACACGCAGATTATCTTCCTTTCACCTAGGAAAAGCTCCAGAATTGGCACCTGGAATGTTAGAAGTATGTATCAAATGGGAAAGACAGCACAGGTTGTAAATGAGATGAAATTTCACGGGATTGGCATCTTGGGATTATGTGAAACTAGGTGGAATGGTGCAGGCAAACAACGTCTAAACACAGGAGAAACAATGCTGTTCTCAGGCCATATGGAAGAAAATGCCCCATAGTGAAGGTGTGGCTTTAATGCTATCTAAAGAAGCGGAGACTGCACTAATAAAGTGGGAAGCAGTGAGTCCTAGGATAATCACAGCAACATTCAGAACCACCAAAAAGAAAGTATTCTTGAATGTGACCCAGTGTTATGCACCTACCAATGATAAAGAGGAAAAAGTAAAAGAGGAATTTTACATAAAACTTCAAAATACTATAGGTAATCAGAGAAATGGGAACATCAAAATTTTGATGGGTGACCTCAATGCCAAAATAGGTTCGGACAACATAGGCTACGAGGAGATCATGGGGAAACACGGACTAGGAATAATGAACGAAAATGGAGAACTATTCACTAATTTCTGTGCAGCGAATCAATACGTCATAGGTGGAAGTGTCTTTCCACATAAAAGAATACATAAAGCAACCTGGGTATCACCAGATCACAGAACAGAAAATCAAATTGACCACATATGCATAAACAAGAAATTCAGGTCATCTCTACAAGATGTAAGGGTCCTAAGGGGGCAGATGTAGATTCGGATCACCATTTGCTGATAAGTAAAATTAAACTGAAGCTTAAGCGATACATAACATCCCATGAACATAGACACCAATATAATGTAGGATACCTCAGAGTCAAGAAACAAAGGAACAGTTCACGGTCACAGTCTCTAATAAGTATGAGGTGTTGCGGCAATTAGAAGATGAGGTGAGTGAGGAAGAATGCTGGCAGCAAGCCAAAAATATTTGGAATGAAACATGCACAGAGGTATTAGGAAAGAAGGA
Organism: Arion vulgaris; assembly: GCA_020796225.1. NCBI lineage: Eukaryota > Metazoa > Mollusca > Gastropoda > Stylommatophora > Arionidae > Arion > Arion vulgaris. The sequence continues at coordinate 33,048,425 of CM036769.1, read as the reverse complement.
GCGGAATCATAAGGCATGGATAACTCCAGAAACTCTCAAGGAAATAGAAGAAAGGAAAAAGAGGAAAGCAGATTTAAATAATAGCAAAACTAGAACTGCCAAAGCCATAGCCCAGGAAAAGTACACAGAAGCTAGCAAGAAAGTGAAGAAACAAATAAAGTTAGATAAAAGACAATACGTAGAAGATCTAGCAAGAGAAGCAGAGGGAGCTGCAGGAAAAGGAAACCTTAGGGATCTTTACAATATCACTAGAAAGCTAGCAGGAAAATACAGACCATCAAATGGGTTGATCAAAAATAGTAGTGGGGAAACTATCACTAATGTTAGAGACCAAATGGAAAGATGGATGGAATACTTCAGGGAACTCCTGAACAGACCAGCACCTACAAACCCCCAGATATCCAACCGGCAGAAATTGACTTGGACATCAACTGTGAGAAACCATCCAAGGAGGAGATTAGTAAAGCCATTAAACTTTTAAAAGATGGAAAAGCAGCCGGTCCAGATGGTATTCCAGCAGAGGCGGTTAAAGCCAACATAAACACATCCACAGAAATACTGTATAAATTATTTAGCAGAATCTGGGAGACTGAAGAAATACCAGCAAACTGGGGAGAAGGATACCTGGTGAAGCTACCAAAGAAAGGGACCTTCAGAAGTGTGAAAACTATAGGGGATAATGCTGTTGTCAGTACCTGGGAAAATACTAAGCAGAGTCATCCTGGAGAGACTGAGAGATGCCATCGATATAAAGCTAAGAGATGAACAGGCAGGCTTCCGACCAAATAGATCCTGTGCTGACCAGATGGCCACATTAGGTATAATAATAGAGCAAAGTATTGAATGAAATCCCACTTTATATCGGATTTGTTGATTATGAGAAGGCTTTTGACAGTATTGATAGGAAACCCTTTGAAATTAATGAGGCATTATGGAATCCACAGAAAATTATTAACCTAATAAAAGCAACATATACAGATATGAAATGTAGAGTTCTTCATGAAGGTAACTAACAGAACTTTGGAATAGAAACAGAGTGCGTCAGGATGTCTTCTATCACCTTTGTTGTTCTTACTGACAATAGACTGGATTATGAAGACCACAGTAACTAACACCAGAAATGGAATCCAATGGACTCTGACAGAGCAACTAGATGATCTGGACTTCGCTGATGATATAGCCCTTCTGTCACATACACAAAATCAGATGCAGGATAAGCTTAACACATTGAATCAAAGGTCCCAGCAACTAGGGCTGAACATTCATAAGGGAAAGACAAAGATATTGAGAATTAACCAAGCAAACGACAACTCGATCTCCTTGGGGGAAATCCCACTTCAAGAGGTAGAATCATACACATATTTGGGCACAACGTAGACAAAGAGGGTGGAACAGATAGAGATGTTAAAATAAGAATACAGAAGGCAAGAGGAGCTTTCATTGCACTGGGAAACATTTGGAAGTCCAAAGAAATCAAATCTAGAACAAAAATTGGATATTTAACTCTAATGTTAAAGCAGTTCTACTGTATGGTCAGAAACATGGAGAACAACTAAAACAATAGCGCATAAATTGCAAACATTCATCAACTGGTGTCTGCGCAATAGAGGAATAAGATGGTATGATAGGTCACAAATGAGGAACTTATGGAGAGAACAAGACAGATTCCAGTGAACGAACAGGTTAAAAAAGACTCTGGCGCTAGATAGGACACACTTTGCGAAAACCGGAGGGAATATAACAAGAAGGGTCCTTGCCTGGAACCGCAGGGACAGCGAAAGAAGGGAGGCCGAGAAATACATGGAGATGAGATTTGGAGGCGGAGATCAACAATATAAAGAAGAGCTGGAGGAGCTGCAGGAGATAGCTAGAGATAGGAAGACTGGCATGAGTTGGTTGAGGGCCTATGCCCCAATCCGGGTAAAAAGGCAAAGAGAGAGAGAGAGAGATCAGTGATGTTTGAGGATGAATAGTGTGTGTTTGACAGAGATGGTTATGTTGTGAGCGAGTGTTGTAGCAGATTCTGTGTGTGTTCGACAGAGATGGTTATGTTGTAGTGAGTGTTGTGCAGATTATGTGTGTTGACAAGAGATGGTTATGTGTAGATAAGTGTACGAGATTCGTGTGTGTTTGACAGAGATGTTATGTGGGTAGAATGGTTTTTACGATTATGTGTGTGTTGACAAGATGGTTATGTTGGTAGTGAAAGTTTTACGCAGATTCTGGTGTGTTTGACACGAGATGTATGTTTAGAATGAGTGTTGTACGCAGATTCTGTGTGTTGACAAGAGATGGTTATGTTGGTAGAGTGAGTGTTGTACGCAGATTCTGTGTGTGTTTGACAAGAGATGGTTATGTTGGTAGAGTGAATGTTGTACGCAGATTCTGTGTGTTTGACAAAGATGGTTATGTTGGTAGAGTGAGTGTTGTACGCAGATTCTGTGTGTGTTTGACAAGAGATGTTATGTGGGAGAATGAGTGTTTTCAGATTCTGTGGTGTTTGACAAGAGATGGTTGTTGGTAGAGTGAGTTGTACAGATATGTGTGTATTTGAACGAGATGGTGTATGAACAGAGTGAGTGTAGTGATGGATATATGACGTAATATTGAAATGGGACCCTCGCCGGTAGTACCTAGTTCGTGCACTGCAGTTGAGATCTTCACGTGTAAAAAAGAGATCGAAGCGCACATGGTTACTCACCAAAGTGCAATGAGGATGGTCCTATCAATCAATCAATTAGTTGAGATAGACTGAGTGTTTGAGGGAGTGATTGCATTTTATTGAAATATATTTTAAGAGACTCAGAGTGTTGGATGTTTGAATGAAAGCGTAGGTGTGTGTGGGGTGTGGAGAGAGAGAGAGAAAGAGATTGTGTGCGCTTGTAAAAAAATGCGGTGGTGAAAGGGTTGTGGAGAGAGAGGACCATATTTTTATTTATGCCCCCAAAAAAATCTCACGACAATATTTATTTTTAAAGACAAATTTAAAGTTGATCAATTGAAGAATCTCACGTTTGCCCTGGAAACCTTCTGTAACTACATCTAATAAATCTCCCTTCGACTCACACAATTACTCTACACATGCCAGTGTGTGCGTACGTGTGTGTGTAACCAGGTGACAGTAATAAATAGCATAAATAAACAAAGGGCCAAGCCGGCTCGAGAATCTGATGTTTATGAGTTACCTGAAGGTCAAGTGACTGGAAAATGGGGAACGTTTTACTTCTTCGTCTCCTTATTACTTGAAGTAATTTTAGTGTATGACCATTTTTTGTTGTAATGAGTGAAGATTGTAGGCCGTGTATCTGTGAATAACTTTGTCACTCGTCCTATTTTCTTAATAAGGCATCAGTCGGCATGTAATGACTTCAATTAATCGCCAAGTCTTGTCTGAAAAGTGTTGTGTGGGTGGTGTGCATTCACTAAGCTCATTGGCTCAAACCGTGACTGAAGGGGGCAGAGACTCGATCGAAAAAGTGGGCTGGCTTGACGTCACATTATCTCAGGCATGACCTAGCCCTAAGGGTTTTCTCCAATCATATCGCATGTAGCATATCTCCGCGGCCACGGCTCATCGACCAAGGCGTTCTATAATTGGCTGGAACGTTATGGTGTCACTGTCGCTGATTTCTCTTCCTCCCTCCCTCTTTTCTTACAAAATAAAAAAACTATAAAAAACGCAGTGACAGTTCACGCCTCCTCCCAGTTTCACAGTGTTCGAGTGAGAGTGATGGCGTCGTAAGAGGCTATTGCGAGATAGGATGATATCGGGAGTCGGGCAAACTATTCTAAAAAGTGTTTGAAATGATCTTGAATACCGACCAGCAACTTTCATCTACCTTAAACCTGACGACATAATACATATTCAGTGTTCGTGGACATCTAGTTGTGATAAATCAACCGATATGGTCAGTATTCAAGCGTTTATAAAACATCCGAACAGGCCTTCACAGATTTAACAACCCATTTGCCGTCTTCCATGTTTTTAGTAGTACAACCTCTACAAGAATCATCTTTGTTTCTGAGAGAGGCGGAGAGATTTCCGGAAAATAAGTGGATCTGGCATTTGTTTACATTCGAACGTTTTTTATTTATACAACCTAGTTTCATCAGATTGTGACTGTGTGTTAAGTCCTGCATGTGAATTCATCATTCTGAGGAAGCCCAGGTCCGGTACACGACCTCAAACACATCAGCTTTAGTAAGTTTATTAAATAGAATCTAGTTTTCAAGATACAAGTTAGTCAAACGACTGACTCAGTCATAATATTTCTAGATTAATTAAGATTGTCCCCAGAATTGCTCAGTTTAGGAGGACAGTACTGTAATAATAAATCCCCATTTTGTTGCAAGTTTAATTTAATTAAGAAACGGGTATGGCTACTTCAACAACAAAGGAAAATCGGTTAGTGATATCAACAATATGTCTGTGTTTTAATGTGTTGTCTAGCAACAGACAACATCCGAGTTCTTTGTTGATAATTTACATAAAATCAATTGATTGAATTCTAGGTCACACAGAATGTAGGCTTTGTGATAATTTATGGTCTTGTTTAGTTTGATTGTGTATTTCAATATCGATAGTATCAATCATCATTCTAGTTGATCGTGACTCTTATTATTATCTACCAAGATTGTGATAGTACCACTAATTATTTGTTTAATAAGATGATATTCTCATTATTTGTTTACTAAGATTATATTTTCATTATTTTCTACTAAGATGATATTTTCATTATCTGTCTACTAAGATAATATTCTGATTATTCTTTATGAATAATTAATTAATAATGTTCTTTATTAAGAGGATATTCTCACTACTTGCTATCTGTCTACTAAGATGATATTTTCATTATTTTCTACTAAGATGATGATGATATTCTCATTATTCTTTACTAATTAATTAATAATGTTCTTTATTAAGAGGATATTCTCACTACTTGCTATCTGTCTACTAAGATGATATTTTCATTATTTTCTACTAAGATTATATTCTCATTATTCTTTACTAATTAATTAATAATGTTCTTTATTAAGAGGATATTCTCACTACTTGTTATCTGTCTACTAAGATGATATTCTCACAAGATATGTCTCTACTAAGATGGTATTTCTTTACTAAGATGATACTTGTCTACTAAGATATTCTCACAAGATATGTCTCTACTAAGATGGTATTTCTTCACTAAGATGGTATACTTACAAGATATATGTCTATTAAGATGATATTATCACTAGTTATTACTCTACTAAGATGGTATTCTCACTATTTATTTGTCTACTAAGATGATATTCTCACTATTTATTTGTCTACTAAGATGATATTCTCACTATTTATCTGTCTACTAAGATGATATTCTCACTATTTATTTGTCTACTAAGATGATATTCTCATTATTTATCTGTCTACTAAGATGATATTCTCACTATTTATCTGTCTACTAAGATGATATTCTCACAAGATATGTATCTACTAAGATAATATTTCTTTACTAAGATGATATTTCTTTACTAAGATGATACTTGTCTACTAAGATGATATTCTTCGCTAGCTCATACTTAAATGCTCAACATCACAATAACATATATAACTGAATTGTTTAATACTTAACTTACAAAAAACCAGTTTCCTAAAATTCTAAAGAAATGACAAGACACTAAATGTTTCAAATAAAACAAAACAAACATCACGAACTGTGATTAAAAATATAAACGGTAAATTTAAATAGCAACAAATACTTCACAAATAATAATAATAATAATTTAGGCACACACAAATTGTGAATGTTTTTGGTCAAATCATAGTAAGTAGTAGTGTGATACAATGATATGGTATTATCAAGAGAGTCATGGGACGAGTGTATTATTTGTCCAATGTTTTGAAAATATGAGGTTTTTTTAAAAATGGATTACGCCTGTGTGTTGACAGGGTGTACAAGGGGAGCAAAGAATAGTAATTCTACGACCTACAAGGCATGTCGTAAGAGGCGATTAAGGTAGAGGTCTAGGAAAGCTACCATATTAAATAGAAAAGCGTCGCAGAAATCGGATGTGTTGGCCTACCTGTAGGCGCATAACTGGCACAACGTACAATCGCTCTTAGGTTCAGATTACATACAAATCACAAAGATCGTTTTAGAAATGGTCGATATGGAGCGTTCAAAGAAGAAGATGGATTATTTTTAAGGAGTTTAGTCTTGTTTTTATTTAATGTTGAAAAATACAACCAATAATAGGTTTCTTCTTAGGTTGAGAGAGCCGTGTTTTGACTTTGGTTCCCTAAAAATTAATTATTTTATTTTAAAGCGACAGGTTTTTATATGATGAATATATTATGTTTTGGTTGGTCGGTATATAACATGTTTTGGTTGGTCGGTATATAACATGTTTTGGTTGGTCGGTATATAACATGTTTTATGTGCGATTTTGTGCACGTGCGTGTTGTCTGCACACAAGTGTATGTGCGTGCAGACATATACAACTCACTGTGTTAATCAATATTGAATGTGATACGTGCACAGTGGACTTAGTCAACCACATATGAGAGGTAGAATACATGTGTTTCAAATAGGGATAATACTTTTACACCTGTATTTAATAACATGCAGATCATCGACACTAGTACGAGGTCTGTTCAAAATAACATCTGACCCTTGGCCGAGACACATACAATTGCCCACCTGGAGGTTTAAAACCTAGTCCTTATCAGAGTACTATTGCCAGCGTGTTCGTAGCGCATTGGACTACGGGTGACTATCCTTCTGTGTATGCGGGTTCAATTCCGCGGGATGGCAGAAAAAGCCACAGATTCCCAGATTTACGGTGTTCGTGGCACCGAACCGAAGGGTTACGATGTCTATGGCACCGAGCCGAAGAGCTGAAAAGCTCAAGTGCTTTTGGATCGGAAAAAAAAATCAAAGTACTACTATCTTTGAAGATGTGCACATTTTTCCCCAGCAGTCCCACCATTGTTGGAAGCATTTCAAATTGTCTGGGGAATCAGATTGTCTTCTGGTTCCTCAAGTCTGGACGATTTTTAACTTGAGGAAAGCCAACTATGGCAAGGCGCCATACTAGAAGAGCAGTGAGACTAACGAACAACATCAATGTTGTGTTTGCCAAAGAAAATCCGAATAAGATGCGAAGAATGGTCAAGTGCGTCATGATGATGATGTCAAGTTGCCGTTGCCACCATGTCTGGTTGTCTGCGTCGCATTGGCATCACAAAGGAGATGAAAAACCTCCAGGTAGTTCTATTTGGTAACGTTTTGCGACCGTATGTTACCGGGGCCCATGGAGGAGCAAAGAATGACAACACTGCAACCTCCAAGGCATGTCGTAAGAGGCGACAGTGGTAGGGACCTAGGAAAGATACCATAGTAAATAAACAGCGTCGCAGAAATCGGATGCGCTGGCCTACTTGTAAACAACTGGCACGACGTACAATCTCTCTTAGGCTCAGATCACATACAAATCAAAAAGAGTGGTTAACAAGTGGTCGGTATGGAGCGTTCGAAGAAGATCACGTTTTAGACTTGTAGTGCGTATTCCTGACCATACTAAAGTAAAAAAAAAAAACTCAACAGGACTGATTTTGCAAGTACACCTTCCTTGCTACTTTTTGGCATCTGAAATGTTGAATGTCTCCATTTAGTTTCATACACACCTGCCATTTCTTCAACATGGATCCTTGTTATTATTGGCTGCTCCTAAAAATAAAATTGTTGAAGGAAAGGGCTCGATTTGAGTCACGACAAAGTATGCATAACGCGACGACCAAGAGATACTTCATCCCTAAAGATGTCTCATGAAATGAATCAAACAATGATGTAATTGCTGGGAGAAGTGTATATCATCCCATGGAATGTGATTTGAAGGGGATTCAGATCTCCAGATTTGGCTGAAATCGGATGCATGTGTCCTAAACGTGTAGAAGTCTATGCATTTAGGGGCCTACCAACCAAACCAATGTGCAACACGTTCTTGGCAAAGATCAAACATATCACAAAGAGTGATTAAAATTGGTCGTAAAGAACGAACGCAAAGAAGAAGATCTCCAGATCGAGTAATTATATTTTTATCGACAAATGCTCGGATATTTTTTAACAGATCTCGTACACACTTAAGGCGCAGAGCACATTCTGCGTAGTTACATACATACTACCGGTAAACAGACAGCTCGGTTACAGTAAAACCCACACACAAAACAGACACACTAATATATGTAAACATACACGGCACATGTAGACAAATCGAGCTGCAGCACATACAAGAGATACGCAGCACATTGTAGACATATACATCAGCACAGATATATCATACATGCAACACGTCTAATCGAATAGTTACAACACACATACACACTACTCGTAGTCCAGCAGCACTTAACAAATGTTCTGCACAAACAGCATATGTACATAACACACATACACCAACGTAGATATTTCACACATAACATATGCACACCATACATAGATACATATGTGCATATATTCCCCAGCGCGCGCGTACACACATATTTACACACAGTGTATAGTAGTGTTATGGGACATATTAGCGTAATGCATAGAGCTCACTTATTAAATTGGGAGCAAAAGGTTGTGGATTCAATCCCATTGTTGACGTTTCACAGTGGAAGAAAGGAATTAGCCCTCCTACTTCCTACACACTTGGGTCTAGGTATGTAAATAGGCATGCCCTAATGTCTGAAACAGGCCAGGGCATTTTTCCCCAGATATAGTACTGTCCGGTTAATATCAGTATCCTTAATGTGTCCAGTTTTTAAATAACCCATTTTTAATAATAATGGTTATTGCTATATAATCTATGATGATTGCTATATAATCTATGATGATTGCTATATAATCTATGATGATTGCTATATAATCTATGATTATTGCTATCTAATCTATGATTATTGCTATCTAATCTATGTTTTCATTACTGACTAGTGCCGGTATTCTTCTGTTTAGCTTTGTCTAGAACTCATAATTAGATAACAAGCGTGTGTCTATACATATGAAACTACCAACGGCAGGTGGGGGAACTGTTGGTCAACTTATCACACATTTGAGCCATACATCAGTCTGACAACAACCTGCAGGGGTTGGACTCCAAACCCATTGCCTCTGTACATCAGCAAGCGTGTGTGTTTATCTTGCTTGTTACTTCTTTCGTGAGCTATTGTGTTGATCAGCTTACTATGGATTCGCTTGCGTAAGGAATGTCCCTCGTTCTAACCCAGGGACACGTGACACCTGTCTCTCCTTCGAAATACTACATCGACAACACTCGTCGTCATCTCTTTGACGTTAATATATGTAGTGAGAATAACATAGATGATTTCGAAGACAACAAAAACAACGCACTGTTAGCTGTATTGCAACAACAGAAAATTAACAATAACAAGCAAGGATTAGGTGAACGACTACATCAGCGACACAACAACAAAGTGGATTGTTCTTGTAGCAGTGAAAGTAATACTACTACCACCGCCAGCAGCACCATCTTTATCAATTCTGATATCTACAGACATCAACAGAACATGCCGTCAGCATTTGGTTCATTTGACGGATCCGAGGTGAAGATTTTTGTTTTGTTTGTTTCGTTAAAATCGTTCTCTTGTAGTTTTGTAAACAACACTATCTTATCTTAATCTTAATCACATTTGTCGTGGGGAGAGTTAGTTTCTATCTTGTGCCAAGTGTGTTGCGCTTGACGTTGTCAGTCCATGCTTTCGAAGGGACTCATGAGATATCTATCCATCGTGTTCTTGGCCTGCCTCGTGCTCTGCGCCCTGAGCGTCGATTATTGTAGGCACGTGATGGTAGTAAATATGGTTCCATTCTCATTAGATTGCCGAACCACTTGATTCTTTGCTTCTCGATGTGCTGTATGCATGGTATAGTACCAACGATGCTTCTGATATTCTCGTTTCTCACTCTATCTCTCCTTGTAACGTTGACAGCTTTGACAACACTGTGATTCTTTAATAATAAATCTATGTTCTGTATGCACCATTACATAACAATTTTTCTCTATCTCCTTCTCCTCTTCTTCTTTGCGTTCGTTCTTTACGACCAATTTTAATCACTTTTTGATATGTTTGATCTTTGCCAAGAACGTGTATACGTTGCACTTGGTTTGGTAGGCCCCTAAAACGCATAGATATCTACACGTTTCGGACATGTGCATCCGATTTCAGCCAAATCTCCTTAGTCGCCTCTTAAAGTCGGCTTCATTTAACACCGCCACCACCATACTCGTCATTTTAGCATTCAATGGGATTCTCATCATTCTTCTGTAAAACCTTATCTCTGTGGCCACCCCATAGGTTTTTTTTATCTGTTAATTTACTGTCCAGGACTCACATAAACTATACAAACAACATTCTATTTTTCTATCTCAAATAACATATAATACTGTAATGAATTCTCTCCAATAATTAAGTATACAACATTATGTATCTCCCTCACAACATTGTGGTCAACATTATGTATCTCCCTCACAACACTGTGGTCAACATTATGTATCTCCCTCACAACACTGTGGTCAACATTATGTTTCTCCCTCACAAAACTAGTCAACATTATGTATCTCCCTCACAACATTGTGGTCAACATTATGAATCTCCCTCACAACACTGTGGTCAACATTATGTATCTCCCGCAACACTGTGTCAACATTATGTATCTCCCTCACAACACTGTTTTCAAATTATAGTATCTCCTCACAAAACTGTTTTCAACATTATGTATCTCCCTCTCACAACACTGTTTTCAACATTATGTATCTCCTCACAAAACTGTTGTCAACATTATGTATCTCCCTCACAAAACTGTGGTAAACATTACATTTCTCTCAATCAAGCTTGCTTAATAATAATAATAATAATATAATTCCTCTCGTACCGTTAAACGTTGCATAGGGCCTGCAAGCAATTTCTCCCTACCGATCTATCCTAGGTAACTCGCTCAATCTCTTTCATGGAATTGCGTCCGATATTTCTTGTCTCTCTCAGCAAAGTTCATTTCAGGGTCTCCTTAGGTCGTCCTCTCTTTTTTGAAACCTTTGCATCCCACTTCAATGCCTGCTTTGATATTCGTTGATCATTTCTTCTCAAGGTGTGTCCAACATATCTCCATCTTCTCCTTCTTATAACAGTTGTCACTAGTGGTTGACCAGACATGTCTCTGATTTCATCACCCGTTCCTGAATTCGGTCTATTTTTTTTTCATTATTTTTCACAGACATCTATTTTCAAATGCATTCAACTTGCTTTCTATATCTTTAGTCATTTTCCAACTCTCGCTAGCATATGTTAGGATTGATACAACATTTGAATTGAAAATTCGTAATTTAGTTTTAATACTATATAACTTGCAGTTCCATATTTTATTTAGACTTTTAAAAGCTGATGTTTGCTCTGCCAATTCATACCATAATTTATTTTATAACATTTCCTGTGCAATCATAGTTGCTACCTAAATAGGTGAACTGCTCTGTCATTTTTATCATTTTAGATTCCAGGTGATATCTGCAATACTTGCCATAGGTGTCTTTATTATATTTGTTTTTTCATACTTATCTGCAGTCCAACTTTTGATGCTATAGATGACAAGTTGTCTGTTTTTCTTTACATATCTTGGTTGTTTCTACATTTAAACACCTTAAGAGAAAAACCAGATATGTAGAATTCTTTACAAGTGCAAAATCCAAGTCTTCTAGTTGACTATTTCCTACCCAATCGATCAAGCTTGCATACATCATTATATTATTCTTGCAACTTTGTATTCGTTATGCTTCTCAATCACAACTTTCTATACAATATTATTCTCACACAGTCGCGTATAGTACGTGAGAAAAACTCTCACAACATTCAGTTTCTCTCTCGCTCTCACACACAAACTCACAACATTCAGTTTCTCCTGCCTCACAACACTTACCTCACAACATCAGTTTCTCTCTCGCTCTCACACACAAACTTACACTCACAACATTCAGTTTCTCTCTCGCTCTCACACACAAACTTACACTCACAACATTCAGTTTCTCTCTCGCTCTCACACACAAACTTACACTCACAACATTCAGTTTCTCTCTCGCTCTCACACACAAACTTATACACTTTTCTCTCGTTTTCACATTTATTTATAATAAATAATACAATTGACAGTAGTTTTCTCAGACATTAGGTGATGACAGGTCAATAAACATGATACGTAAGACGAATAGAAACGAATATATTTCAAAATGAATAATTTTAATACAACTTCTACCCGGTGCGCATAATTCTACAATTTAAAAACCGAAGGATTGACTTCATTGCACCGGGTTTTACCCCATACGACTCGGTCCTCTCCGCAGAAATGGCACGCTACCTGCCGAGAGTATTGCACAAAGCATGAACTCCGTGGTTCCAGAAACAATCCTAGGGTCTCTGGAAAAACCGCACTCGTGAAAAAACATGTGGTGTAAAGAATGGAACCACTGTTACCTGCCACGCATGTCGTAAGAGGTGACTACAGAGGTTTGGATGAAATCGAATGCACATGTCCTAAACGTGTAGAAGTCTGCGTTTAGGGACCTACCAAACCAATGTGCAACGCATACACGTTCTTGGCAAAGATCAAACATATCACAAAGAGTGATTAAAATTGGTGTAAAGAACGAACGCAAAGAAAAAGAAGATAAACTTGACTAAGTATCGTTATTTGTCACCGTCCGTGTGGGGACGGGGCACATGAGAGAAGCAAAGAATAGTACCACTGCGAACTGTGACAGGCCCGTCTGCCCAGCGTGTTCGTAGCGCGTTGGATGACGGGTGAAAGGTCCCCTGTGAGTGTGGTTCAATTCCGCGGGCTAGCAGAAAAACCACAGGTTCTCCAGATTTACGGTGTTCGTGACACCGAAACGAAGGGTTACGATGTCCATGGCATCGAGCCGAAGAGCTGAAAAGTGCTTCTGGATCGAAAAAAAGAGGCGACTGATGTAGCACAGAGGGAAGCTGCCCTAGTAAATAAAAAGTAAAGCAGAAATCGGATGTGCAGGCCTACTTGTAGGTGCATATCTAGCACAACGAACAATCGCTCTTGGGTTCAGATCACATACAAATCACACAGAGGTGTTAAGACGTGGTCGATGTGGAGCTTTCGAAGAAGTTCTTCTCGCAACTTTGTATTCAATATTATATATATCTGTCGATATAAGGGAAGACTGCAGTAAAACTATGTAGCAATGTCGATATAAGGAAGACTGCAGTAAAACTATGTAGCAATGTCAATATAAGGGAAGACTGCAGTAAAACTATGTAGCAATGTCGATATAAGGAAGACTGCAGTAAAACTATGTAGCAATGTCGATATAAGGGAAGACTGCAGTAAAACTATGTAGCAATGTCGATATAAGGAAGACTGCAGTAAAACTATGTAGCAATGTCGATATAAGGAAGACTGCAGTAAAACTATGTAGCAATGTCGATATAAGGGAAGACTGCAGTAAAATATGTAGCAATGTCGATATAAAGGAAGACTGCAGTAAAACTATGTAGCAATGTCAATATAAGGGAAGACTGCAGTAAAAATATGTAGCAATGTCGATATAAGGGAAGACTGCAGTAAACATTAGCAATGTCGATATAAGGAAGACTGCAGTAAAACCTATGTAGCAATGTCGATATAGAAGACTGCAGTAAAACTATGTAGCAATGCGATATAAGGAAGACTGCAGAAAACATGTAGCAATGTCGATTAATGGAAGACTGCAGTAAAACTATGTAGAAATTGCGATACACGTAAAACATAAAATACATGTAGTTTTACAAAATACACAAACAATAACAATACACATCAACGTTTCGACCAAAAGGCCTTTATCTCTGTTACACAACCTTGCATGCAACATTATATATACACGATTTGCACCATCTTCATAATTACATCGTGACTCGTCAGAGCTGCACCGCCGCTGAGATATTCGTGTATAAGAAAGAGATCGGGCAACAGGATATTCGTCGAAGTGCAATGATGATAGCCGAAGTGCAATGATGATAGCCGAAGTGCAATGATGATAATCGAAGTGCAATGATGATAATCGAATTGCAATGATGATAGTAGAAGTGCAACGATGATGGTCGAAGTGCAATGATGATTGACGAAGTGCAATGATGATGGTCGAAGTGCAATGATGATGGTCGAAGTGCAATGATGATGGTCGAAGTGCAATGATGATGGTCGAAGTGCAATGATGATAGTCGAATCAATCAATCTCTTATTTCTTCTTCAATGATACATCTACACAGTGGCGGCTCGTGATCATTTCTGTTTGTCCGGCCAGCCATTTTTTTCCGGATAAATCATGGTTTTTATTTTAATTTATAAAATAATAAATACACGTTATACCTTATTTTTAGTGGGCCCGGCCCACTGGCCCTAATGACGAGCCGCCACTGTAAATTGCCTTTCGGCCCAAACCTTTTCTCTTCCTTTCTCTAATCCTGTTTTGCCTCACAGCGTCAGGATAAGAAGAGATTACTAGAACGGGCTTTTGTGTGTTCTTCACGAATAGTTTTTTTTGTCACTGGCTGTTATTTCTGAAGTCCAATTTATTGCGTGGACAATCTTGTGCCTTGCATCCACTGTATCGGAGTACTATTGCACTTTGAGACGTATTGTCTGTGATGGTAACCGAACCATTTAATTTGTTGTTTACTGAAGCTCAGTCCCACTTCTTTCTTGATGTCTTCATTTCTAAGTCTGTTTCTTCTTGATATTTCCAGCATTCTGCGTACAGACTTCATCTCTGTCCTGACTAGTTTTCTTGTATCATTTGATGTCAGCGTCCAGGTTTGGCACTGATAGCATAATGTTGGGAGAAAGATTGTGTTGAACAATGCTCTTTTAGTGTTCATGGTGACATGTTTGCATTACAAAATTTGTGCAGTTTGTCCTATGATTTGATTTGTTTCACTGCGCCTATGTTAGTTATTCTTTCATGTTCAACAACAATAAACAAACGCAATGACCCAATATTATGTAGGGGTATACCAATACTATGTAGGGGTATACCAATATTATGTAGGGGTATACCAATACTATGTAGGGTATACCAATATTATGTAGGGTATACCAATATTATGTGAGGGTATCCTAATATTATGTAGGGGTATACCAATACTATGTGGGTATACAAATTATGTAGGGTATACTCAATATTATGTAGGTGCATGCTATTATGTAGGGTATACCAATATTTATGTAGGGCTATACATATTATGTAAGGTATACCAAACTATGTAGGGTATACCAATACTATGTAGGGGTATACCAATACTATGTAGGGTATACCAATATTATGTAGGGTATACCAATACTATGTAGGGTATACCAATATTATGTAGGGTATACCAATACTATGTAGGGTATACCAATACTATGTAGGGGTATACCAATATTATGTAGGGTATACCAATACTATGTAGGGTATACCAATATTATGTAGGGTATACCAATACTATGTAGGGTATACCAATATATGTAGGTATACCAATATATGTAGGGTATACCAATACTATGTAGGGTATACCAATACTATGTAGGGTATACCAATACTATGTAGGGTATACCAATACTATGTAGGGGTATACCAATACTATGTAGGGTATACGGGCATGTATGTAAGTTGTAATTTTTTCCTTTATAACGAGTTTCATCTATCTGGTCTTGGAGGGGGAAGAATCCTGTTGGCATCATTCAACGTTTGGCACCTGAAGGTACACAGCTGGCACTCTAGAGTATATTGTGGTTGAATTCTGTTCATGTGAGTTTTAAGTGGTTCAACTCGGGGTTCGGCTGTTCATGTATTTTCTAAGGGGTTGAGCTGGAGTAAAAATAGTGCTATGTATTCTCCTTGTGGTTGGGTGGTTGGGTGATGAGAATCGGGTTGGTTGTGCGTATGTAGATTTTAATGTCTCATATGGTCCGTCTGTTTAACCAAACCTTGTTTATTTGCTGTTTTTATGTTTTTCTTAGCTTATGTATATCTCTATATATTATATATATATCTTTCGGATCAATGTATAGCATACTCAATATTGCCATCACAATCTTAAATACAGCATTCATTCGCTCACACAATCTTCTATACAATATTGTATCTCTCACGCACAGTTCTCTATACAACATTCTATCTTTTTCACAATCTATACAATATTCTCTCTCTCACACACAATCTCTTATACAACATTCTATCTCTCTCACACAATCTCTTATACAACATTCTATCTCCACACACAACCTCTTATACAATATCTCTTCTCACACACAATCTCTATACAACATTCTATTCCACACAACCTCTTATACAACATTCTATCTCCCACCACAATCTCTTATACAACATTCTATCTCTCTCCACAATCTCTATACAACATTCTCTCTCTCACACACCTCTTATACAACATTCTATCTCTCTCACACAACCTCTTATACAACATTCTATCTCCCACACACAATTGCAAGTACATTATATCTCTGACAACATTCTAAAACTTCAATATCTCCCTTGATTAATTCCTCTCGTTCGCTCCTCACAATCTGGTAAACAACATTCCTTATCAAATGTCACTGTTACTTGTTCTTCTCTAAGACACATGACAAGATTTCTTCTCTGTATTCTTGTTGATGTTCCACAACAGTGTCTAGTTAACTTCTTTGTGTTTTTTCTTGTTGGCTATTCCGGTGAGAATATGGGCGATATAATTGATTGAACTTGTACCTTTACATATCAAATTGGGTCAAGACTCTTAACACCTGTGTTAGTCTTATACAATAGAAAACATGACCTGGTGAGTGGAACCTCTACGGTATGAGAGATGGTACAGGTGCAAAGGAAAATTAGCAATGTTCTATTTTCTAGAAATTTTGACTGAATAATGTTGGTGTCATCTTTATTATAAAGTTGTATTCTATCTTGTGATCGTCTGGGGTGCAGCGGTAGTGAGCTCGGTCACAACCAAGAGTATCTGGTTCAAACACCGTGGCGGGCAGTTTGAAAGATTTGTTCCCGTGGATTTTTACGAGTGGTAAAAATAGACCTCACCGTTCAGAAAGCGATGACAAACTACTGAACTATAAGTGGTCCTAGAAATTCAACGACTCGTTTCTGTGGTTGATTGCGAGGTCCTGTAAAGGATATTCACGATTTTCATTTTTTCTTCTATTATTTACTACTGTAAGTGTGTAGTGCTACATAGGTGCGTAGGATACAGCACGAGTTTATGTGGTTTATTGTAGTTTCATCGTCAGGTAACGATTTCATCTTTATCATCGTTCGCTCAAGTCAGACTGAGAAAATTATTACTGCACATCTGTTAGGTCACATCGTCAGGATAAGACGAGATTTATAGAACTGGCTTGTGTGAGGGCTACATGTCATAAACAGATTTTAGAACTGGCTGTAGCTACAGTCAATAAGCAGATTTTGAACTTGTGCTAAGCGAGGTGACTTTTCTCGTGAGGGACATGTTTTCCCTAAACGGGTGTCATGAAGTCTGATAGTGTTTAGGGCCTACCAAACCAGTGTGCAACATATACACGTTCTTGGCAAGGATCAAACATCACAAAGATGATTGATGGTCGTAAAGAGCGAACGCAAAGAAGAAGAAGCGGGGACTGCCATTTGCTTTCTATCCACTGTATCGAAGTAACATTGCTCTCAGTGGCGCATTGCCTGTTGGTAATCTGCTTATGTGGCTGAACCATTTAATTTGTTGTTTCTTGATGAAGCTCAGTACTCTTCTTCTTCTTCTTCTTCGAACGTTCCATATCGACCACTTGTCAATGTGTGATTTGTATGCGATCTGAGCCTAAGAGCGAGTACATTGTGTCGGCTGTGCGCCTACAAGTAGGCCAGCACATCTGATTTCTGCTATGTTTTTTATTTACTAGGTAGCATCCTAGGGCCTACACCAGTCGCCTCTTACGACATGCATTGTAGGTTGCAGTGGTACTATTCTTTGCTTCCTTGTGGGCCCTGGCACCACACGGACAAGTTCAGTACTGATGTTGTATCCACTTTTCTCTTGATGTCTTTATTTCTAAACTAGTCTCTTATGGACACTCCCAGCTGTGTAGGTCTCTTCTAGACACTCCCAGCTGTGTAGGTCTCTTCTAGACACCCCCAGCTGTGTAAGTCTCTTCTGGGCACTTCCAGCTGTGTAGGTCTCCTCTGGACACTCCCATCTGTGTAAGTCTCTTCTGGGCACTTCCAGCTGTGTAGGTCTCTTCTGGACACTCCCATCTGTGTAGATCTCTTCTGGACACTTCCAGCTGTGTAGGTCTCTTCTGGACACTCCCATCTGTGTAGATCTCTTCTGGACACTTCCAGCTGTGTAGGTCTCTTCTGGACACTTCCAGCTGTGTAGGTCTCTTCTGGACACTCCCATCTGTGTAGATCTCTTCTGGACACTTCCAGCTGTGTAGGTCTCTTCTGGACACTCCCATCTGTGTAGATCTCTTCTGGACACTTCCAGCTGTGTAGGTCTCTTCTGGACACTTCCAGCTGTGTAGGTCTCTTCTGGACACTTCCAGCTGTGTAGGTTTCTTCTGGACACTCCCAGCTGTGTAGGTCTCTTCTGGACACTCCCAGCTGTGTAAGTCTCTTCTGGACACTCCCATCTGTGTAGGTCTGTTCTAGACACTCCCAGCTGTGTAGGTCTCTTCTATACACTCCCAGCTGTGTAGGTCTCTTCTAGACACTCCCAGCTGTGTAGGTCTCTTCTATACACTCCCAGCTGTGTAGGTCTCTTCTGTAACACTTCCAGCTGTGTAAGTCTCTTCTAGACACTCCCAGCTGTGTAAGTCTCTTCTGGACACTCCCAGCTGTGTAAGTCTCTTCTGGACACTCCCAGCTGTGTAAGTCTCTTCTGGACACTTCCAGCTGTGTAGACACTTCATCTCTGTTGACTGTGTTTAGTAGAAATAATAACATCTGATTAGGATGTCGGTATCTATAATAACTGTGTCATTCTATAGGAGCGGGGGGCGGAATGACTAAACGCTGTTGGGTTTGACCACAGACAACTGAGTGGGTGTTCCCTGACCTAGATCAGAAAGGGGCCGGAAAATATAGATGTTTGATAGAACACTGCAAGATTTTTGCAATTTTACTCAATTATGTGAGTCTATGGTTATTTATTGATGAAACATATTCATAATATTGATATTCCTTATTGTTAAACTTAACTTGTTGCATAATATAACTTCGAGTTAGCATTTTGTGTTGATTTTAAAATGAATTCGTCTATATACACCAATACTGGAATGCGAGGTCACGTGGTGTAGTTGGGGTCTGATTTCCATAATTCTTACCTGAGTCCGAAGGCCCATAAGTTTATAGTTGGCTCTGGTTTGACAGAAGCTTTCCGTGTTCGACCACTCGTTACGGTAAGACTTTTTTTTTCTGTTGGGAAGAAAATGAAACCTACAATAAAAATATCTTTTGTCATGTTTATTTGATCCGTTGTCCTTTTTTTTCCTGTTTGAAACCAAAAAAAAAACCCTAAAAATAATGACATGGATAAAACATATGACAAAAGATATTTTTATCAACTGGAAACATACCCAACAAAATAAGATGAGATGACAGTGTCAGCGACAAGCCACAGAAAACTAGCTGAATAGATACTTCTTCTTCGAAGGCTCCATATGAACCACTTGTTAGACCACTCGTTAGACCACTCATTGGGATTTGTATGTGATCTAAGCCAAAGAACGATTGTACGTTGTGCCAGTTATGCACCTACAACTAGGCCAGCACATCCGAATTCTGCGATGCTTTTTATTTACTATGATCGCCCGAGTGGTTACCGGGGCCCAAATTTGGGGTGTAGAGAATAGAACCACTGTTACCTGCATGCATGTCGTAAGAGGCGACTAAGGAGGTATGGATGAAATCGGATGTACGTGTCCTAAACATGTAGAATTCTATGCGTTTAGGGGCCCACCAAACCAACGTGCAACGTATACACGTTCTTGGCAAAGATCAAAATATCACAAAGAGTGATTAAAATTGGTCGTAAAGAACGAACGCAAAGAAGTAGATTTACTAGGATAGCTTCGCATGACTCCTATCTCAGTCGCCTTACGACATGCCTTGTAGATCGTATTGTTACTATTCTTAGCTCCCCTTATAAGTCACAGTGTAACTATTCTTTGTGGACCCTGGCTACACAGGGGCGACTGAATAAATACCAAATACCAGGCATAAATAATTGGGAACATATTAAATTCTACCTTATAAAGAGGTTACAATGTACAAGTACAGTTGCCTACAGGACGAGAAACTACATAAATACAATAGACACATAACACTGGACAGAAAACTGCGTGACCACTGAGCTAAAAAAAAAAAAAAACAGGAACGTTTATGCAAGAGACAACGTTGAATATGTGAACACAATTTCAAGCGAGCGAGCGAAAGGAATAACAACAGACACAAATAAAGAGAACTGTCTCGTGATTGAAATTTTAACCGCCACTCATAGATCATGACACGAGAGAAATGAAAGACTGGCAGTGGGAGACATTTCAATTGTTAACGCAACCAGATACAACCACATTCCCTTCCCAAACATTCGATTCTAGAAGATGGCTCTCTTCACTGTCACCCTTGATCCAGGCGTCGCAACATAGACTATGACCACACTAATGTAGAGTGAAGTGCTAAAACAACTTGCTGGATGTGACCACCAGTGACGGCTCGTCATTAAGGGCCAGTGGGGCCAGTCCCCACCAAAAATATTGGCTAACGGTTAAAATTAATCCGGTGCGTAAACACCGAATGATACGAGTAATAACAATAATAGAAAATAAGAGAAACAATTAGTTAACCATCATAGAATAGTGTTAATCGCCCGTCCTATCAGTACACACCTGTATACAATATACGTTCTACAGGGTGTTCAAGATAATTGCAGCCCGTGAATGGAGCTAATCTGGCATATATGTATGGAAATGGGAAGGTTCAGTTATGACGTAGTATAGGTCAAGGTTGTGTGACGGTGTGTAATTGTAGTGCGGAAGGGGCGATGAACAAATGTGACGTAGGACGAGCTAGTCAGAACCGGTTTAAATAATAAATAAACACAACTCAATTTGTACCTGGCAACTTTCAAATTGTCAATGGGGCTGCAATTATCTTGAACAGCCTGTAGTAAAGGGGGAATAACTTCCCGGAGTAGATAAATAATAGTAAATACTAAAATATAACCTAACCCAAAACTAAGATTTTTACGAAAGTATTTTAATTGACCCCACCATCATAAATGATCACGATCCGCCACTGGTGACCACCAACCAAATAAATGATCACGATCCGCCACTGGTGACCACCAACCAAATAAATGATCACGATCCGCCACTGGTGACCACCAACCAAATAAATGATCACGATCCGCCACTGGTGACCACCAACCAAATAAATGATCACGATCCGCCACTGGTGACCACCAACCAAATAAATGATCACGAGCCGCCACTGGTGACCACCAACCAAATAAATGATCACGATCCGCCACTGGTGACCACCAACCAAATAAATGATCACGAGCCGCCACTGGTGACCACCAACCAAATAAATGATCACGAGCCGCCACTGGTGACCACCAACCAAATAAATGATCACGAGCCGCCACGGTGACCACAAACCCAAATAAATGATCACGATCCGCCACTGGTGACCACCAACCAAATAAATGATCACGAGCCGCCACTGGTGACCACCAACCAAATAAATGATCACGATCCGCCACTGGTGACCACCAACCAAATAAATGATCACGAGCCGCCACTGGTGACCACCAACCAAATAAATGATCACGAGCCGCCACTGGTGACCACCAACCAAATAAATGATCACGAGCCGCCACTGGTGACCACCAACCAAATAAATGATCACGAGCCGCCACTGGTGACCACCAACCAAATAAATGATCACGAGCCGCCACTGGTGACCACCAACCAAATAAATGATCACGATCCGCCACTGGTGACCACCAACCAAATAAATGATCACGAGCCGCCACTGGTGACCACCAACCAAATAAATGATCACGAGCCGCCACTGGTGACCACCAACCAAATAAATGATCACGATCCGCCACTGGTGACCACCAACCAAATAAATGATCACGATCCGCCACTGGTGACCACCAACCAAATAAATGATCACGATCCGCCACTGGTGACCACCAACCAAATAAATGATCACGAGCCGCCACTGGTGACCACCAACCAAATAAATGATCACGAGCCGCCACTGGTGACCGCAACCAAATAAATGATCACGATCCGCCATGGTGACCACCAACCAAATAAATGATCACGTTCCGCCACTGGTGACCACCAACCAAATAAATGATCACGAGCCGCCACTGGTGACCACCAACCAAATAAATGATCACGAGCCGCCACTGGTGACCACCAACCAAATAAATGATCACGATCCGCCACTGGTGACCACCAACCAAATAAATGATCACGAGCCGCCACTGGTGACCACCAACCAAATAAATGATCACGAGCCGCCACTGGTGACCACCAACCAAATAAATGATCACGATCCGCCACTGGTGACCACCAACCAAATAAATGATCACGATCCGCCACTGGTGACCACCAACCAAATAAATGATCACGAGCCGCCACTGGTGACCACCAACCAAATAAATGATCACGAGCCGCCACTGGTGACCACCAACCAAATAAATGATCACGAGCCGCCACTGGTGACCACCAACCAAATAAATGATCACGATCCGCCACTGGTGACCACCAACCAAATAAATGATCACGAGCCGCCACTGGTGACCACCAACCAAATAAATGATCACGATCCGCCACTGGGGACCACCAACCAAATAAATGATCACGAGCCGCCACTGGTGACCACCAACCAAATAAATGATCACGATCCGCCACTGGTGACCACCAACCAAATAAATGATCACGATCCGCCACTGGTGACCACCAACCAAATAAATGATCACGATCCGCCACTGGTGACCACCAACCAAATAAATGATCACGAGCCGCCACTGGTGACCACCAACCAAATAAATGATCACGATCCGCCACTGGTGACCACCAACCAAATAAATGATCACGATCCGCCACTGGTGACCACCAACCAAATAAATGATCACGAGCCGCCACTGGTGACCACCAACCAAATAAATGATCACGATCCGCCACTGGTGACCACCAACCAAATAAATGTATAATCATCCTTGCTAAGATTGAATATAAAAAAAAACATGAGTAGACTAAACAGAAAACAGCATACAACAATCTATCAAGCGAAAATACAAAGAGTTGGGGAGGCAACAAACCCACAGCAAACATCCACAATATCCCATGAGCAGACTAAACAGAAAACAGCACACAACAATCTCACCTACGAGCAGGTCACTGCAGGCTCAAGCATCACATGCCCAGAATAAAGCCTGATCAGACTGCACAGTGTGCATGTCAGACAGAAACACAGACTCCAGAGCACATCCTGCAGTCATGTCCATCATACATACACCAACGAAACGAAACATGACCTCGTGAACGAAGCATACAGACCAAGCTATGGGGAATTCTCGAGGAACTCTAACTGACATGCAGCTTTATAGAAGCAACCCATCTCATGGTTTAGACTAGCATACGAAACCGAGCACAAAGAAGAAGAATTAAGTGCACCGACCTAACAGATGAACTTTCTAGAGCCGTAACTCCTAGCCCTTTCTCTGCTACATACTTTCCGAAGGCTGAGCTAAAAATAGCTACTCGATGTTTCTAGGTCGCAAACGTGAATGTACGCCTATAGCAGTGACATTAGCAATGTATAACGTGTTAACACGTCTTTAGCCCATAGAGCAGAGATAATAACAAACGTGTTAATGCGTCTTTAGAAGTGAATGGGAAAACATATATATACGTCCTTAGCAGCTACGGGGCTAGGCTTAAAACGCAAACAAGACATCTTAACCAGTGACCTTATTAACTTCTACAAATAATTCCGTTTGTCAGACCAAGAGACACCAGAAACTAGTATACGCATTTCTGGTACAAAGAGCTTGAAGAGTTGGAAAAGGAAATACCGAAGCCAGCGACACAAATGGCATACCAAAACCAGTTAACAGTTTATCAACTATAAACTTGTTTATGCTAATGGTCGCTTCATCGCTTGACCGGTAATTTATAATAAGGACGTCTTTTAGCTTGACCAATGTTTATGCTAAAGACGACTCATCGCTTGATCGGTTGTTTAAGCTAATGGAACTTGTCATCTCGTGACTTTCTTCTTCTACTTTATACACATGACATTTACACGTTTAGGACACATGCATCCGATTTCAACCAAACCTCCTTAGTCTCCTCTTACGACATGCATGGCAGGTAACAGTGGTTCTATTCTTTACATCCCAAATTTGGGCCCGGTAACCACTCGGGCGATTCCATGACCAATTGTTTATTGCTAATGGGAAGCCTCATAATTAGAAAACTGGTCCGCTTTCCTACTGTAACATCGAGTTGAGAGACCAGACAGTATAGATATAATGATTAGATCACACTAATTGCGTAGCTCAAGAATGATCAGGAATGAAACTAAGATAATGATATTTAAATCAAATGTCAAGGCTGACCTATATGGAACCAAGACATGGAGAACAACTAAGGGGAACACCAAAATGTTGCTGACACTCATCTATAGATGCCTGCACAGGATACTCCATCTGTGATGGTATGACAGGACTACAAACAGGGAACTCTGGGATAGAACAGGACAACGACAGGTGGAACAAGAGATAAGGAGCAGAAGGTGGCGATGGATAGGACACACACTGAGGAAACCCCTAACAGCATCACAAGACATGCTCTCCGATGGAACCCCCAGTGCAATAGAGGTAGGGGAAGACTCAGGAACACCTGGAGACGGGAGTTGGAGATGGAATGCAAGAAAATGTGGAGAGATCTGGAAATGATGGCCTTGGATATGCGGGCTTGGAAGGTCTTGGTTGCGGATCTATGCTTCTCTAGGGGCGAAGGGTGATGAGACAATGGATAGGCGGGCTTGGAAGGTCTTGGTTGCGGATCTATGCTTCTCTAGGGGCGAAGGGTGATGAGACAATGGATAGGCGGGCTTGGAAGGTCTTGGTTGCGGATCTATGCTTCTCTAGGGGCGAAGGGTGATGAGACAATGGATAGGCGGGCTTGGAAGGCCTTGGTTGCGGATCTATGCTTCTCTAAGGGTGAAGGGAAGAAGAAGAAGATACTAATGGCGTAGAAGACAGCTTCAAAGATAGAAACTTACAGTGATACTAGTAGATATTGTGTTGCACGTCTCTCGTACTGTTTATCATACCCGTACATTATATAGGGCCTGCAAGCAATTTCTCCATACCGCTCTATGCCAGACACATCTCCATCCTCTTTGTCTTATAACAGTTGTTACTAATTGGTTGACCAGATATTTCTCTGATTTCATAACTTCTCACGAATTCATCCCATTTTATATTCATAATTTTTCGCAGACATCTATTTTCAAATGCATTCAACTTGCTTTCTATATCTTTAGTCACTTTCCAACCCTCGCTGGCATATGTTAGGATTGATACAACATTGCAAATGAAAATTCACAATTTAGTTAAAAACTGTATAAATATATTGCCATAACCTTAGACAAGTTGAGGTTTCTTTGACAATTGTAATATAATCGATTTTGTATTTCACACGCAGTCAACATCTCTGACGTGAGTTACCTTATCTTACATGCCATCTCTTACCTGTATTACCATATCATAATGCCAACTCTTACCTGTGTTAAATTATCATACATGCTATTCTAACCTGAACTTTATCACAGATTTCATTAATGTCATCTCTTACCTGAATACCTTGATCATGCAAACCACTCTTGTCTGATTTGTCCTATCATACATGAAACTCTTACCTGAAATACCTTGAATATATGTCATCTCTTACCTGAAATACCTTGAATATATGTCATCTCTTACCTGAAATACCTTGAATATATGTCATCTCTTACCTGAAATACCTTGAATATATGTCATCTCTTACCTGAAATACCTTGAATATATGTCATCTCTTACCTGAAATACCTTGAATATATGTCATCTCTTACCTGAAATACCTTGAATATATGTCATCTCTTACCTGAAATACCTTGAATATATGTCATCTCTTATCTGAAATACCTTGAATATATGTCATCTCTTACCTGAAATACCTTGAATATATGTCATCTCTTACCTGAAATACCTTGAATATATGTCATCACCTGAAATACCTCGAATATATGTCATCTCTTACCTGAAATACCTCGAATATATGTCATCTCTTACATGAAATACCTTGAATATATGTCATCTCTTACCTGAAATACCTTGAATATATGTCATCTCTTACCTGAAATACCCTGAATATATGTAATCTCTTACCTTTTATATGTCATGAAATATCTTGAATATATGACACTCTTACCTGCAAAACCTTGAATTTATGACAATTTTTCCTGGAATACCTTGAATATATGTCAATCTTACCTGGCTTATTACCTTCTTTTTTCAGGACCGTCGTCCAGACCTGGTGGGATCCCATGGCGGGTTTGGCCACTTGGTCAGCTCTAGCTCCGGATCGTTTTCCGCTGCTCCCAGACTCAGTCACACCCCTGCAGGGGCCGCCGACTTCCAGCCACCATACTTTCCTCCTCCCTACCAACCTCAGCAAACTATGGACTTCCATCATCATCAGGTGGACCCCTACAGTCACGTAAATCCCTTCCAACAGACGGGCCAGCACTACAACCAACTCCATCCCGCAGATAGAAGTATGTTGGCCCGCAGGGACGACGCACTCAACATGCACCCCGGCCTGGGCGGTTATGACACCCGTCGGGCGGACTACATGGCTGGTCTCAGGCGATCTGATGTTCTTCATCACGGTCCTCACCATGGGCTTGGGTTAGATCAAGACCCGTCTCTACTTAGTCTTCACGGCAACCCACTTGGGGGTCTGGATGATGCAAATCAGGTAAGCCTTTATGTTTTACGTTTAACTAAGTTAATCTCCACGTCGTGTATGTTATGTTTAACTAAGTTAACCTCCATGTCGTGTATGTTATGTTTAACCAAGTTGATCTCCAAGTTGTTTATGTTTACGTTTAACAGTTAACCACGTCGTTTGAGTTTAACCAGTTGATCTCGTTGTGTATGTTATGTTTAACCAGTTAATCTGTCGTGTATGTTACGTTTAATAACTCCACGT
The DNA here is from genome assembly GCA_020796225.1 of Arion vulgaris. Taxonomy (NCBI): domain Eukaryota; kingdom Metazoa; phylum Mollusca; class Gastropoda; order Stylommatophora; family Arionidae; genus Arion; species Arion vulgaris. The sequence continues at coordinate 33,021,096 of CM036769.1, read as the reverse complement.
CGTGTATGTTACGTTTAACTAAGTTAATCTCCAAGTTGTGTATGTTATGTTTAACCAAGTTTATCTACAAGTTGTGTATGTTATGTTTAACCAAGTTTATCTCCACGTCGTGTATGTTATGTTTAACCAAGTTTATCTCCACATCGTGTATGTTATGTTTAACCAAGTTTATCTACAAGTTGTGTAAAAGTTGTATATCTCTATCGTATGTGTCAATATCTCATAACTTCTATAACTCTCTATCGTAGTGCAATATCTCAAACCTTCATATAACTTCGTATATGTCAATATCTCATAATACCTTCATATATCTAGTATGTCAATATCTCAAAACCTTCATATAACTCACTATCGTATGTGTCATATCTCATAAGACCTTTATAACTCTCTATCATGTAATATCTCATAACCTTCTAACTCTCTATCGTATGGTCAATATCTCATAAACCTTCTATAACTCTCTATCGTAGTGTCAATATCTCTAAACCTTCATAACTCTCATCGTATGTGTCATATCTCTAAAACCTTATATAACTCTCTATCGTATGTGTCAGTACCTCATAAGATCTTCATATAACTCTCTATCGTTTGTGTCAATATCTCATAACCTTCTATAACTCTCTATCGTATATCAATATCTCATAAAACCTCATATAACTCTCTATCGTATGTGTCAATACTCATAAGATCTTCATATAACTCTCTATCGTAGTCAATATCTCTAGATCTTCAATAACTCTATCGTATGTCAATATCTCTAAGATCTTCATAACTCTCTATCGTATGTGTCAATATCTCATAAGATCTTCATATAACTCTCTATCGTATGTGTCAATATCTCATAAACCTCATAAACTCTCTATCGTATGTCAATATCTCATAGATCTTCATAATCTCTATCGTATGTTCAATATCTCATAAGATCTTCATATAACTCTCTATCGTATGTGTCAATATCTCATAAGATCTTCATATAACTCTCTATCGTATGTGTCAATATCTCATAAGATCTTCATATAACTCTCTATCGTATGTGTCAATATCTAAACCCTTCATAACTCTATCGTATGTCAATATCTCATAAGATCTTCATATAACTTCTATCGTATTGTCAATATCTCATAAGATCTTCATATAACTCTCTATCGTATGTGTCAATATCTCATAAGATCTTCATATAACTCTATCGTATGTCAATATCTCATAATACCTTCATATAACTCTCTATCGTATGTGTCAGTATCTCATAAAACCTTCATATAACTCTCTATCGTATAAGTTAATATTTATTGTCTTTCAACTTGGATCTGAACTGAAGTTATTTAAATTGTCATTCCAACGAAGAGCGTCGGTTGCGTAGTGTGTAGTTCACTTGTTTCATAGATGTATGCTCCAGTGATCAAATTTCACAGTGGGAGTGAGATTTTTGTCGGATCGTTCGGCTCTCAGGTAGACCCAGGCTCAGTTGGGTAACAGTGAAGCACTAGGAGACAACAGCGTCCGGCGTGATGTCGATCACATGACTGGTTAAAGAAAAAACATGACAGCGGCGGCGGAGTAATGTTGACTACACATTCTACATCAAAGGAAAAGAATATGGGTCTAACAGTGTATTCCCTACTAGATCACATGAGTTAAAAGCATATTCTACCTCTGTAGTCGGGCCCGTGAGTTAACCTCCTGCACATACTTCTGAAGGCTGAGCTAAAATAGCTACTATTTGTTTCTAGGTCAAACGTAATGTACGCTACTGCAGTGACAGTAGCAATGATAATGTTAACCGTCTTTAGCCACAGAGGAGATAATAACAGACGTGTATCGTCTTTGTAATGGCAAAACGTATATATACGTCCTTAGCAGCTAAGGGTTAAACATATTCTACCTCTATAGTCGCCCGCCCTCCTGTGAGTTAAACATTTCTACCTGTAGTGGCCCTGTGAGTTAAACATATTCTACCTCTGTAGTCCTGTGAGTTAAACATATTCTCCTCATAGTGCCCTCCTGTGAGTTAAAGCATATTCTACCTCTGTAGTCGGCCCTCCTGTGAGTTAAACATATTTACGTCTGTAGTCGGCCCTCCTGTGAGTTAAAGCATATTCTACTCTATAGTGGCCTCCTGTGAGTTAAACGATATTCTACCTCTATAGTCGGCCCCTGTGAGTTAAACGCATATTCTACCTCTATAGTCGGCCCTCCTGTGAGTTAAACGCATATTCTACCTCTATAGTCGGCCCTCCTGTGAGTTAAACGCATATTCTAACTCTGTAGTCGGCCCTGTATGGCGAGAAACCAACATAACGGAAGCAGGCTTTCACGCAAAAATCAGTCAGAAGCGCCACACCAGACTACGCCTAAATTTATAGCGAACAAACGTAGAAGAAGAAATGCATATTCTTGTATTTTTCTTGTAATTTCAATGTGTTTATCAAACACTTTTCAAATTGTTGTAACTATTGAATCGTTCTCTGTGTTCTATTTTAATGAATATACTGTTCCATGTACAAGCTTGAATACATCGTTTTGTGAATCTTTCACTGATGTTCACAATATTCATGTGTTTGTGTGTGTTCGCTAGCGAGTTCGTAAGACTGTTTGATCATCGTGGACGTTCTTCCCCTTTCCGTAGTTGACAAATGAATGTCCGAGACTGTCCCCTGTGGCTATTATTTTAAGGAAATTGATTAGAATGATGTTTCTGCTGTATATTGAGGTAAAACATGTACAATACTTATGTACGTGTAATGAGATGTGTATGTCTGATGATTTCAGTAAGTCTTGAAAGACACACTCGACGTTGAAAGGAAATGCTGGCTTCACACCTGCTCTACATACACTCTCACGAAGAAGAATCGATGGGGTTAGGGTACGAACAATCCCTCCTCAACATCCTAATATTTGGTTAGCGCTTTCAACTGCAGACTCCATCTATCCTCACAGCAAACATAGCTCTAAGTATCTCAGCGAAGTCTTTTGTCCAAGCATGTTTGACGCCGGCAACTCGTACACAAATTCCCAGTAAATCGTTCTCACCCGTCTCAATGGACGAAGGTTATTGGGGGGATTTCCTGTATCAGTCCGCTATAAGTGTATACATTTGGGCTTTTTCTGTACGGACAAGGCCCTGGCTTCTTTCCGCCCATCGACAGCGCTCGGCGTCTCCCAACGTTGTTTAATTCACAAAAGGGGAACATAATGATATTATCGTCAGTTATGAAAACATCAACGGTGAGCGTAAAGCCGGGAGTTAGCCTCCACAAAAAAACCCGATCCAACTGAATAGAGATACCATGAATGGTTCAATTTGTCACGTGACACACGTTTAATAAAGTTCGCAGCTTGCCGTCAATTGGAAAACGATGTTTGGAATTTAATTCAAGAGTATTCTCAACTGACGGCCTTGCCAGGGTTTGTCAGCGACTCAAACTGACGGACAAATAGACACGTTATAAGATTAGTTGTACAACGAAACTCTGTTTGTCTAACCGCTGATCTAGGAATATACAGTGTGTACCGCCTAGTTCATTATTTGGTAGAGTCTTGAAGCAATTAGACCCTTAACGTTAAGAAATTTGTCCAAATCATTCAAGCGAGATCGGAAGATTCGTGTGCGTGTTTTAAAAAAATTTAATGTCCCGTCAGTGCGGGCGTACATATGTCGCTTATTTTGTGCATAGGATGCGAAATAGTTTAGTGATGGGCTATATAGCATGTTGCTATAACCTGAAAATGTGATATATAGCATATGTATCGTGCGATTGTAGGTATATTTTAATTTCGACGGGAAAAAAACCCAACTGACGTTGTTCATTGTTGCCTTTAGTACCGCTTTTTAGAGCGATGTAGAACAGGTTGAACGAGAGCCTGGGAATTTATAATGACGCATGGCTAGTTGTGTCTCTGCCAAGCTGTTCAGGTTAGAATTTTTCTTTTATGCCTACAACATTAAAAAAAGTCCTTGGACTCACCGTGGATTGACACGGGTCTCCCGTAAGGCAGCCGCGTTCTAATCTTTTCGGCTAGATGCTCCTTCTTCTTCGCGTTCGTTCTTTACGACCAATTTTAATCACTCTTTGTGATATGTTTGATCTTTGCCAAGAACGTGTATACGTTGCACATTGGTTTGGTAGGCCACTAAACGCATAGACTTCTACACGTTTAGGACATGTGCATCCGATTTCAGCTAAACCTCTTAATCGCCTCTTACGACATGCGTGGCAGGTAACAGTGGTTCTATTCTTTACACCCCAAATTTGGGCTGTAACCACTCGGGCGCGGCTAGATGCTAATTTCAGTGTTTAAGAATTAAAATTATAGCACACCGGATAGACCCATAGGTGCACAGTCTTCCTCAATAGATGGCGAAAAGTATTTATGCAGAATATTTACTTTGGTTAGTCGGGATGCTGACTACATCATCCATCGTGAGCCGAGGTCAATGAAATTACGGACCTAGCATCGTCCGTCCCCCACATATATCGAATGGTATGGAAATGTTCTAAATTAAAGAAATTGCTGTCGCTTGCTGTTTACTCCTACATTAGTCGTTCGTAGACCGTCTGCCCAGCGTGTTCGTAGCGCGTTGGACTACGGGTGACTATCCCTCTGTGTTGAGGTTCAATCCCGGGATGGCAGAAAAAGCCACATATTCCCCAGATTTACGGTGTTCGTGGCCCCAAATCCGAAGGGTTACGATGTCCATGGCACCGAGCCGAAGAGCTGAAAAGCTCAAGTGCTTCTGGATCGGAAAAAACAAACATTAGTCGTTTTCTCTCGCGTCTCTCCTCTATTCGTCCGTGCTTGATTTCAAACTTTTTCTCTTTTGTACGCTCCTAAAGACTATAGATTGACATCATTGCATCGGGTTTTACCCAATATGGCCCAGTCCCTCTCCACAGAAGTGGCACACTACATGCCGACAGTCTTCACTTCTTCACATTTAAACTCCCAACAGAACACATGTTTTTAACAAACTTCTTTGTCCGTCTGCCCAGCGTGTTCGTAGCGCGTTGGACTACGGGTGACTATCCTCTGTGTGTGCGGGTTCAATTCCGCGGGATGGCAGAAAAAGTCACAGATTCCCAGATTTACGGTGTTCGTGGCACCGAACCGAAGGGTTACGATGTCCATGTCACCGAGCCGAAGAGCTGAAAAGCTCAAGTACTTCTGGATAAAAAAACAAAAAAACCATTCCAGCTCTTCCTCTCTCCTGCCATCCTTTCAAATTCTTTCCATGTTTTACCTATCCGTTTAATATTAGCCTCCAGCTTTCTTCTCCAGTTCTGTCCAGGCCTTCCCCTACTCCTCTTTCCCTGCGGGTTCCAAAACAGTGCCTGTCTTGCAATGCTTCCGTTCGGTCTTCTCAATGTATGTCCTGTCACCTGCCGAACGTATTGAACAAAAACTCCAGTAGCTCCCACAACAATCCTAAGAATCTCCTGCGAAAAATATTCATGTGAACAGAATGACTCGGACCGGATTCAAACCTACGACTTTCGAAACACAAGACAACGGCGTAGCCACAGAGACACCCTCCCCTCACTCCTCACCACCACTAAATCATCTGAGATTTCCTCCCCAACAGGCGATCATTTATTGACCCCAGTATGTTTCCCCTATGAATTTGTGTCATTTTAAAATTGTTATCATTTTCGTTCCACTATCGACACTCTTAACGATTTTCAACTGCCAAGGGACCTGTTACGTGCTAAATTTGAACACATGATCTACGCTGTATCATCTGTCACCGATCGAACTATGCACTCTATCTCCTCAGTATTTAAATCATGTATCACTGAAAAATAACTTGATCGGTTCCACCCAGGACGCGAACTGTGTACTTTCTAGTTCGTGAGGCTATCACCTGTACATCAGCGTCGTAAAGGTTCGATCTAGTCAACCGTTGTCTACCTGGAACATGTTCGAATGTTGAAGTAAATCATGGACAATACATGAGCTAACAAGAGGATTAATAGAAGTATGGGAGTACAAAGTAGCGCCGTCTAGCAAAGAGATATAAGTTAGGTATATTTAGTAGTACACAAAGTAGCGTTGTCTAGCAAAGAGCTATAAGTTAGGTATATTTAGTAGTACACAAAGTAGCGTTGTCTAGCAAAGAGCTATAAGTTAGGTATATTTAGTAGTACACAAAGTAGCGCCGTCTAGCAAAGAGATATAAGTTAGGTATATTTAGTAGTACACAAAGTAGCTTTGTCTAGCAAAGAGCTATAAGTTAGGTATATTTAGTAGTACACAAAGTAGCGCCGTCTAGCAATGAGCTATAAGTTAGGTATATTTAGTAGTGCACAAAGTAGCGTTGTCTAGCAATGAGCTATAAGTTAGGTATATTTAGTAGTGCACAAAGTAGCGTTGTCTAGTAATGAGCTATAAGTTAGGTATATTTAGTAGTACACAAAGTAGCGTTGTCTAGCAATGAGCTATAAGTTAGGTATCTGCCCAGCGTGCTCGCAACGCGTTAGACTGCGAGTGACTAGCCCTCTGTGAGTGCGGGTTCAATACCGCGGACTGGCAGAAAAGTCACAGGTTCCCCAGATTCACGGTGTTCGTGGCACCGAACCGAAGGGTTACACCGAGCCGAAGAGCTGAATGCTCAGGTGCTTCTGGATCGGGAAAAAAGTAGTACACAATGTAGCTTTGTCTAGCAATGAGCTATAAGTTAGATATATTTAGTAGTACACAAAGTAGCGCCGTCTAGCAATGAGCTATAAGTTAGATATATTTAGTAGTGCACAAAGTAGCGTTGTCTAGCAATGAGCTATAAGTTAGGTATATTTAGTAGTTCACAAAGTAGCGTTGTCTAGCAATGAGCTATAAGTTAGGTATATTTAGTAGTGCACAAAGTAGCGCCGTCTAGCAAAGAGCTATGAGTTAGGTATATTTAGTAGTACACAAAGTAGCGCCGTCTAGCAAAGAGCTATAAGTTAGGTATATTTAGTAGTACACAAAGTAGCGTTGTCTAGCAATGAGCTATAAGTTAGGTATATTTGAGTAGTGCACAAGTAGCGTTGTCTAGTAATGAGCTATAAGTTAGTATATTTAGTAGTGCACAAAGTAGCGCGTCTAGCAAAGAGCTATAAGTTAGGTATATTTAGTAGTACACAAAGTAGCGCTGTCTAGCAAGAGCTATAAGTTAGGTATATTTAGTAACGTTAGACGAAAGTTGAGTTGTTCATAGCAAAAGAGCTAAAAAGTAAGGTAGATATGTTAGTAGTACACAAGTAGCGTGTCTAGCAAAGAGCTATAGTTAGGTATATTTAGTAGTACACAAAGTAGCGTTGTCTAGCAAAGAGCTATAAGTTAGGTATATTTAGTAGTACACAAAGTAGCGCCGTCTAGTCAATAGGCTAAAGTTAGGTATATTTAGTAGTACAACAAAGTAGCCGTAGCAAAGAGCTATAGTGTTATGGATCGATATTTAGTAGTACACAAGTAGCTTGTCTAGCAAATGAGCTATGTGTAGGTAACAGTAGCGCATCGTAGAAAAAGAGTAGATTTTACAAAACCGGGAAGAATGACTCGTGCTAAAGGTATCAGGTTCGCTCCTCATGGACCATCTGGATATTTGTCCAGAGATCCTGATCTCAGTGTAGGTAAGATCGACTTTCTAGTCATATCGGAGAAGGACGATAAAACGTAGGTCCCGTGTTTAATTTGAGCACGTAGAAGAACCCTTGGCATTTCAAAATCGAGAAGAACAGGCTGAAAAGCCGCTGCCCAGGCAACATTCATTAGAAAAGTTTGAAAATAAAATTCCTACATAAATATCTGCACGATCGCCCGAGTAGTTACCTGGGCACACATTTGGGGTTTAAAGAATAGAACCACTGTTACCTGCCACGCATATCGTAAAAGGCGACTAAGGTGGTTCGGCTAAAATCGGATGCATGTGTCCTAAACGTGTAAAGTCTATGCGTTTAGGGGCCTACAAACCAATGTGCAACGTATACACGTTCTTGGCAAAGATCAAACATATCACAAAGAGTGATTAAAATTGGTCGTGAAGAAGAACGCAATGAAGAAGATTTCCACCACCTTCAAAATTACAATGGGGACCCTCGTCTGTGCTACGGTGTTCGTGCACTGCAGCTGGGATATTCCAGTGTAGGAAAGATATCGGAGCACACATGGTTACTCACTGAAGTGCAATGATGATGGCCCTATCAATCAATCAATCAATCAATCAATCAATCAATCATCAATCAATCAATCAATTCATTAATCATTCAATTTAATCAATTCAATCAATCATTCATATTGGTCCGCACCAATATACACACACATACAGCAATACAGAAGAATATCCAAACACAATACACATACATACATACATACACAGAATACACAATAATATCCAAACACACAAAGAGAAATGCTCAGGCACTAGAAAGAACAAAGGATCAGGCCCGAGTGTTTTGGTCCCGTGATGTGTAGGGAAATTGTGACATGCCACGTCACCCAGGTATGATGGATGGCCTAGGCAGGTAGTCCGGGTTAAGGACTTACCACGCTGTGGGTACAGAAAGACTAAACTTTGTTTTATTTGATGCTATGTGACACTTCGGGCTTGTGACTCAGTTCTCAAAATAGGGATTGTAAGGATGTATGGGCAGGGAGAAGAATGGATTGAAAGAAGTTATGTTGTAGAGAGGTCAGGGAGAAGATTGAAGATATTTGTTGGAGAACTCAAGGAGGGGAGTTGATTGAAGATATTTGTTGGAGAACTCAAGGAGGGGAGTTGATTGAAGATATTTGTTGGAGAACTCAAGGAGGAGAGTTGATTAAAGATATTTGTTGGAGAACTCAAGGAGGGGAGTTGATTGAAGATATTTGTTGGAGAACTCAAGGAGGAGAGTTGATTGAAGATATTTGTTGGAGAACTCAAGGAGGAGAGTTGATTGAAGATGTTATGTTGGAGAACTCAAGGAGGGGACTTAATTGAAGATATTTGTTGGAGAACTCAAGGAGGAGAGATGATTGAAGATATTTGTTGGAGAACTCAAGGAGGAGAATTGATTGAAGATATTTGTTGGAGAACTCAAGGAGGAGAATTGATTGAAGATATTTGTTGGAGAACTTAAGGAGGAGAATTGATTGAAGATATTTGTTGGAGAACTCAAGGAGGAGAATTGATTGAAGATATTTGTTGGAGAAAATGAGAAGAGTTGATTGAAGATATTTGTTGAACTCAAGGAGGAGAATTGATTGAAGATATTTGTTGGGGAAGCAGGGAGAAGAGTTGATAGATTGAAGGTATGTGTTGCAGAGATCAAGTAGGATTGTTGATCATTTGGGGCGTATGAAAGATTCCTCACTTTGAAATAAGAAGATGCTACCTAATGCGAATATACAATTCATCCTACTCTATGGCTCAGATTCAGAGACACAATGAGCAATATTATCACATTCAATTTGCAAACAAAAGTCAACGGATGTTTTCGTCGTATTCTGTGTTTCAGAGTTTCATTGTATACAGTAGATTGTGACAAATATCATGGAAGACAAGACAAGTAGATTGTGACAAATATCATGGAAGACAAGACAAGTAGATTGTGACACATATCACGGAAGACAAGACAAGTCGATTGTGACAAATATCATGGAAGACAAGACAAGTAGATTGTGACAAATATGGAAGACAAGACAAGTCGATTGTGACAAATATCATGGAAGACAAGACAAGTCGATTGTGACAAATATCATGGAAGACAAGACAAGTAGATTGTGACACATATCACGGAAGACAAGACAAGTCGATTGTGACAAATATCATGGAAGACAAGACAAGTAGATTGTGACAAATATCATGGAAGACAAGACAAGTCGATTGTGACAAATATCATGGTAGACAAGACAAGTCGATTGTGACAAATATCATGGAAGACAAGACAAGTAGATTGTGACAAATATCATGGAAGACAAGACAAGTAGATTGTGACAAATATCATGGAAGACAAGACAAGTCGATTGTGACAAATATCATGGAAGACAAGACAAGTCGATTGTGACAAATATCATGGAAGACAAGACAAGTCGATTATGACAAATATCATGGAAGACAAGACAAGTCGATTGTGACAAATATCATGGAAGACAAGACAAGTCGATTGTGACAAATATCACGAAAGACAAGACAAGTCGATTGTGACAAATATCACGGAAGACAAGACAAGTAGATTGTGGACAAATATCATGGAAGACAAGACAAGTAGATTGTGACAAATATCATGGAAGACAAGACAAGTCGATTGTGACAAATATCATGGAAGACAAGACAAGTCGATTGTGACAAATATCATGGAAGACAAGTCGATTGTGACAAATATCATGGAAGACAAGTAGATTGTGACAAATATCATGGAAGACAAGACAAGTCGATTGTGACAAATATCATGGAAGACAAGACAAGTAGACTGTGACAAATATCATGGAAGACAAGACAAGTAGATTGTGACAAATATCATGGAAGACAAGTAGATTGTGACAAATATCATGGAAGACAAGTAGATTGTGACAAATATCATGGAAGACAAGACAAGTCGATTTGTGACAAATATCATGGAAGACAAGACAAGTAGACTGTGACAAATATCATGGAAGACAAGACAAGTAGATTGTGACAAATATCATGGAAGACAAGACAAACGAGTATATAAGTACTGAAACTTCTAGAAATTGAAAAGGAACTTCTCAAAGACACTAAAGTTTGACAAATAGAGAATTACAGCGACATTAAATACATGAGATTGTTGAAAATAATTTCAGTTTCAAATGAACATGCCTCGATCTCCTTCGTCATATCTCCAACAGCGTCCAGCGACCCATCCTTCTTCTTACGCTCCATATCGACCACTTGTTAACCACTTTTTGTCATGTGTATGCGATCCAAGCCTAAGGTCTAAGCCAATCACTGTGACCTACAAGGCATGCCGTAAGAGGCGTCTAAGGTAGGGGCATAGGGAAGCTACCCTAGTAACTAAAAAGCGTCGCAGAGATCGTATGCGCTGTCCTACTTGTAGGCGCATAACTGGCACACCGTACAATCGATCTTAGGCTAGGATCACATACAGATCACAAAGATTGGTTAACAAGTGATCGCTATGGAGCGTTTGAAGAAGATTATCGTTCAAATCACATTTGTGATCATAACCAGGACGTTCTTCACATACTAATCAAACATTTGTTTCGCAAATATATTATAGTTTTTTCCCTAAGGTTTACATCTGTTTACTCGTGCTACCCCGCGTTGAGAAACACTGACTCTTCGCAGAATTACACACATGTGACGTCACTGAGCACATCTTGATATATTCTGCGTGTTACGGCAATGGTGGCCACTCTCCCAAACGAAACAGTCCCTATCAAAATTGGTGTTGTGTGTGTGGCTGGTTTCCCTGAGCACTCATTTCCCTCCCTTTGTTTGATGGGGTCCCCCAACCTGCCAGGCCGAAGCGAGAAACGTCAACCAACCAGATCATCGGACCCATAAATCGTTTTTCTTTTGTTGGTTTTGAGATTTTTAGTTCTATGTGCGTGTGTGTGTGCGTGCTTTTTTCTGTTTTTTTCCCCATCTTTGTTCGTCTTCCAATCAGTGTTGACAGTTACTTTTCCGTTACTGTGTACTTCTAGTTATCTGTGTTACTTCTAGTTATCTGTGTTACTTCTAGTTATCTGTTTACTATTTATCTGTGCTACTACTTTTATCTGTGTTACTATTTATCTGTGTTACTACTTATCTGTGTTACTATTTATCTGTGTTACTACTTTATCTGTGTTACTACTTTATCTGTGTTACTACTTTCTATCTTGTGTTACTATTTTATCTGTGTTACTACTTTATGTTTATACTTATCTGTGTTACTATTTTATCTGTGTTACTACTTTTATCTGTGTTACTACTTTATCTGTGTTACTACTTTTATCTGTGTTACTACTTCTAGTTATCTGTGTTACTACTTTATCTGTGTTACTACTTTATCTGTGTTACTACTTTATCTGTGTTACTACTTTATCTGTTATCTTCTAGTTATCTTCACTTTATCTGTGTTACTACTTTATCTGTGTTACTATTTTATCTGTGTTACTACTTTATCTGTGTTACTACTTTATCTGTGTTACTATTTTATCTGTGTTACTATTTTATCTGTGTTACTATTTTATCTGTGTTACTACTTTATCTGTGTTACTACTTCTAGTTATCTGTGTTACTACTTTATCTGTGTTACTACTTTATCTGTGTTACTACTTTATCTGTGTTACTATTTTATCTGTGTTACTGCTTTATCTGTGTTACTATTTTATCTGTGTTACTATTTTATCTGTGTTACTACTTTATCTGTGTTACTATTTTATCTGTGTTACTATTTTATCTGTGTTACTACTTTATCTGTGTTACTACTTTATCTGTGTTACTACTTTATCTGTGTTACTACTTCTAGTTATCTGTGCTACTTCTAGTTATCTGTGCTACTTCTAGTTATCTGTGTTACTACTTTATCTGTGTTACTACTTTATCTGTGTTACTATTTTATCTGTGTTACTATTTTATCTGTGTTACTACTTCTAGTTATCTGTGCTACTTCTAGTTATCTGTGTTACTACTTCTAGTTATCTGTGTTACTACTACTAGTTATCTGTGTTACTACTACTAGTTATCGGTGTTACTACTTCTAGTTATCTGTGTTACTACTACTAGTTATCTGTGTTACTACTTCTAGTTATCTGTGTTACTACTACTAGTTATCTGTGTTACTACTTCTAGTTATCTGTGTTACTACTTCTAGTTATCTGTGTTACTACTTCTAGTTATCTGTGTTACTACTTCTAGTTATCTGTGTTACTACTTCTAGTTATCTGTGTTACTACTTCTAGTTATCTGTGTTACTACTTCTAGTTATCTGTGTTACTACTTCTAGTTATCTGTGCTACTTCTAGTTATCTGTGTTACTACTTTATCTGTGTTACTACTTCTAGTTATCTGTGTTACTACTTCTAGTTATCTGTGTTACTACTACTAGTTATCTGTGTTACTACTACTAGTTATCTGTGTTACTACTTCTAGTTATCTGTGTTACTACTACTAGTTATCTGTGTTACTACTTCTAGTTATCTGTGTTACTACTACTAGTTATCTGTGTTACTACTTCTAGTTATCTGTGTTACTACTTTATCTGTGTTACTACTTTATCTGTGTTACTACTTCTAGTTATCTGTGTTACTACTTCTAGTTATCTGTGTTACTACTTCTAGTTATCTGTGTTACTACTTCTAGTTATCTGTGTTACTACTAGTTATCTAATGGAATACAACCAACCTCCAATAACAGCGTACAATAAATAGAGATCAGGTACTAGAGGCAAGGGAAGACCAAGAAACTATGGACAGACGATATCAGGACCATACTAAATAAGCACGGATATAACACAGCAAAGTCGACTCATCTGGCCCTGGAACAAAAATTAAGGCTCACACCCCTACGCTTAACGGCAAGAGTGGACAACCAATTACATCATCCGCCTGGGTAAAAAATAATAGACAATAATACTGATGTTGTTTTGACAAATCTTAGCACAAATTTCTTGTTTAACATTTCCATTATTTACTTACATAACTCAACAATATCTATCCCAGTGGCGGCTCGTCATTAAGGGCCAGTGGGGCCGGGCCGCACCACAAATAATGTATAACGTGTATTTATTATTTTATAAATTAAAATATAGCAACTAAAAACCATGATTTATCCAGAAAAAAATGTCTGGCCCCAGCAACAAAAATGATCACGAGCCGCCACTGATCTATCCGCTGGTAAATTCAAACGATAAAAGTAATGACGGTCTTGACAACACCTTGTCTTGTCTACCTGACGCAGAAAGACTAACAAAGGAACAATAACTTTTGACACAGGTTGCTCAGAACGAACGGAAAAGACGCTACCTACTACTTTAGTCAAGCCATGTCCCATTCCCGAGAAGAATACGATTAAAGAAAGACATTTCACCTTCCTGCTGTTGGAGAGAACATCGTTCGCTTAAGGACAAGAGTGATTCCAGCTTTCACAGAAAGGGAGCTCCAACAGTAACTGGATGTGACAGTTATTGAACCCCTCTTCAGAAAGAGAGGAAGATCTGGAGTCGTTAAATCTATCTCTCTTGAAAAGCACTCCAGGAGTTGAAATAGGAAGAGAATTAGCTCCACTGACGTACACAGATTTGAACTGACTGGTGAGAAACTTAGTGCTTGCCTTCTGAGGACTACACTACGATCATCTCAAGTCGGTCCCCGACTGTGTCTCCATCCGAGCATAACCGCCCTCGTTGACAGGGCGACCATGACATTCAAACCTACTCACACCATGCTGAAGTTTGGGGGAGGGTAAACCAATTGTCTGCCTGTCTTTGATACCTGATCTGTTGTCCCAATTAGCGACAGTTCTGTGTCCCGCTGTCGGCTCAGGTTTATCCGGTGATAGGTCTGCTGGGGGATTGTTTGTCTCGAAGAGGTGAGAACAGAGGCGTGGAACCAGCGGAGGGTAGCTCTTTTAAAGTAGATCTGCTCGTTGGACAAGCCATAATAAGAATGAAAAGGCGTGTCACCATGCCATCTGAGAAGGGCTCGCAGTCAGACAAATAAGCGGGCAATTACTTTTACTAGAGGGCCCCAGAACGAGCCGAAACGGACACCGACTGTGACAAATTATTTGCTCTAAATCCTGGTAGCTTGCCAGGTAACGTTTAAGTCCGTGACCGCAGAGGGCGTTGAGCCTGGTTTCACTCAGAGGCTGTCATTTATCTGTAGGGAGCCTGACTCTCTTTTGAAGCTGGCGCTTTGGTGCTTATGAAAGGGAAACAATCGGATATAATGAGCAAGGAGTGAGACGGGCACCCTATGTACAGGTCTCCAATGAAGACACGTTTTTAACAGCAGGATGAGCACCTAAAATTAAAAGAAGCCGCCAAAGAGAAAGTACTACTATGTGTCTCCAGGTGTGTCCTATAATAACAATGTAATAATAATAGTCGTCCATCGCTAGCAGTGTTGACAACAACCTCAGACGTGTGTTGTTGCACCTGTCTGTGTGTGCAGGACTATACTATAGTCAATTCTGGAACACAATCCCCTAGCACCGGTGAGGTATACATGATCAAGGTTGAACACGTAGGTGCTGTGTGTTCTGTCTTTTGCGTAACTCCTTTCTGTGCATCTCAACAGTACAACGATTCTCAAGTTATGCGAGTTCCTCTTGTGTTGCTACAGCGCCAAGTTTTTTTCCATCTTGCGCAAGGGATTCCTAGCATGTGGTGTCTATATTGAAGCATTTTAAAGTGTCTTTAAAGCGTTTTTTCTGTCTACCAACCGATTGTCTGCCATATTCAAGCTCGTCATACATCAACTTTTTTTCGGGATGCGTTTATCAGGCATCCGAGCAACGTGATCGACCCATCTCACCTGTAATAAGGTGTTGTATCTTGGCTCTAATTACGACTTCGGTATTTCGGATACAAAAGTCGTTATTATGGTCTTATCATACGTCCGGATGAAGTAGGAAGTCCAAGCTAGTTTTGTGGCGACTGTCATATAACTAGATGCAAATATTGATTGATTGATTGATTGATTGATTGATAGCACCATCATCATTGCACTTCGATAAGTAACCATATGTACTTCGATATCTTTTTTTACCCATGAAGATCTCAGCTGCAGTGCACGAACTCCGTAGCACCGGCAAGGATCCTCGATGTAATTTGGAAGATGGTGAAGATATTTTTGTACGAATTTTATTTTTTTTAAACATTTCTAATGAATTTTGACACGGCAGCTGCTCTCCGGCCTGCTCTTCTTGATTTTGAACTGCCAATGGTTCTTTTACGTGCTCAAATTGAACACGGGACCTACGTTTTATCGTCCGTCTCTGATTAGATCTCACTACACTGACATCAGGATGTGCAACGTATACACGTTCTTGCAAAAATCAAACATATCACAAAGAGTGATTAAATTTGGTCGTAAAGAACGAACGGAAAGAAGAAGAAGAAGACTGACATCATGAATCTCTGAAAAATATTCAGATGCCTCCACAAGGAGCGAACCTGGTACCTTTGGCACTTGAGACGAGAACCAAATTTCTACGCCACAGGGGCCCTGACCCTGAGGTGCAAATATGTTCGTTTTATGTAAGTAGCGACCAAGTACGGAAGAACGTCGCAAGTGACAGCGTAGGATGTGTTAGAGATGGAAACAGTGACAATAAACAGCAACGTTTCGACCAAAAGGCCTTTATCAAGCAAACGACACAACAGGAGTGACGAATTATAGAGAACACTTACAAATGGATGATAACGGAAAAATGCAAATGTATCTAATGAACTGGGAATAAACGGGAAATGCACATACACAACAAATATAACTACTAAATCTTACCTACTACGTCACAACGAATAGTTGCAACAATATGGCGACGAATATCGAAATAGGAGGAAGACTGCGTAAAACATGGTAAATAGCGAAACACGTTGCTGTTTATTGTCACTGTTTCTGTATTTTGTAAACTATAGTACTTTGTTTGTACGTGTTTCGCTATTTACCAAGTTTTACTGCAGTCTTCCCCTATTTCGATATGTGTTTGAGTAGCGAAACACGTCAAACAAAGTACTATAGTTTTACAAAATACAGAAACAGTGACGATAAACAGCAACGTTTCGACCAACACGGCCTTTATCAAGCAAACGAACAAACAGGAGTGACAAATTAAATGAAACACAAATGGACGACCAAATACAAACGTATCTAAGGAAAATCTGGAATAAAAGAACAAAGCAGATACCAGTGGAGAAAGAGCTCAGGAAGAGACGCTGGTGATGGATAGGACATATATTGAGAAGACCTACCGGAAGCATTACAAGACCGGCACTGTTTTGGAACCCGCATGGAAAGAGAAGTAGGGGAAGGCCTAGACAGACCTGGAGAAGAGAGCTGGAGGCTGATATTAAAAGGATAGGTAAACATGGAACAGTTGGAAGGATGGCAGGAGAGGAAGAGCTGGAAGAAGTTTGTTGAAGACCTGTGCTCCGTTGGGAGTTGAACGGTGAAGAAGAAAAGAAGAAGAAGAGGTGATCCAGACTGTTTCACAAGTTTCAAGTTGTATTTTACATGTTAATCACAAAACAACTTACTGCAACCATACTTTTTACTGCAACCATATGTTTTACTGCAACCATATGTTTTACTGCAACCATACTTTTACTGCAACCATATGTTTTACTGCAACCATATGTTTTACTGCAACCATATGTTTTACTGCAACCATACTTTTTACTGCAACCATATGTTTTACTGCAACCATACGTTTACTGCAACCATACTTTTGACTGCAACCATACTTTTTACTGCAACCATACGTTTACTGCAACCATACGTTTACTGCAACCATACGTTTACTGCAACCATACGTTTACTGCAACCATACGTTTTACTGCAACCATATGTTTTACTGCAACCATACGTTTACTGCAACCATACGTTTTACTGCAACCATATGTTTTACTGCAACCATATGTTTACTGCAACCATACGTTTTACTGCAACCATACTTTGACTGCAACCATACTTTACTGCAACCATACGTTTACTGCAACCATACGTTTTACTGCAACCATACGTTTACTGCAACCATACGTTTACTGCAACCATACGTTTTACTGCAACCATACGTTTACTGCAACCATACTTTTACTGCAACCATATGTTTTACTGCAACCATACGTTTACTGCAACCATACGTTTTACTGCAACCATATGTTTTACTGCAACCATATGTTTACTGCAACCATACGTTTTACTGCAACCATATGTTTTATACACACCATACGTTTACTGCAACCATACGTTTACGCAACCATACGTTTACTGCAACCATACGTTTACTGCAACCATACGTTTTACTGCAACCATATGTTTTACTGCAACCATATGTTTTACTGCAACCATATGTTTTACTGCAACCATATGTTTTACTGCAACCATATGTTTTACTGCAACCATATGTTTTACTGCAACCATATGTTTACTGCAACCATATGTTTACTGCAACCATAGTTTTACTGCAACCATATCGTTTACTGCAACCATATCTTTTCACCAATTACTGCAACCATACTTTTACTGCAACCATATGTTTTACTGCAACCATACGTTTACTGCAACCATACGTTTTACTGCAACCATATGTTTTACTGCAACCATATGTTTTACTGCAACCATATGTTTTACTGCAACCATACGTTTTACTACAACTATATGTTTGATTTCTTATCTGGCAGCCTCAACTTGACGATCCAAGCTCATATTTATCTGGAGATCACAGTTCGATCAGGAAAGGTAAGGATGATGATGATGTTGTTGTGTGTCAAAGTATGTGTTGCGTTTGTAAAGTTGTGATGGCGTTGTGTCTGTGTTGTGGTAGTTTTGAGGAATGGATACTAATTTGTGACGACTTTTGTCTTTGTGGTAGTATCTTTGGTGCTAGTATCTTTAGTTGAGTATCTTTGTGTATTTCTTTGTGGTAGTATCTTTGGTGCTAGTATCTTTAGTGGTAGTATCTTTGGTGCTAGTATCTTTAGTGGTAGTATCTTGGTGATTACTCTGCCCATCTGTCCAGCGTGTTCGTAGCGCGTTGGCTACGGTGACAAGTCCTCTGTGAGTGCGGGTTCAACTCCGCGGACTGGCAGAAAAGCCACAGGTTCTCCAGATTTACGGTGTTCGTGGCACCGAACCGAAGGGTTACGATGTCCATGACACCGAGCCGAAGAGCTTTCAGCTCAAGTGCTTCTGGATCGAAAACCAACCCAAAACCCCAGCTGTGATGGGGTTGTGTATTTGTGATGTTCATTATGTTGTGGTGATGATGTTGTGTATGTGTTGGTGTAATTATGTTCATGTGGTGATGGTGTTGTATATGTGTTGGTGTGAATATGTTCATGATGTGATGGTATTGATGTAGTGCCAATGATGAATTTCTGTTATCACTTCTAGTATTATAATTTCCTTATTATTGTGTTTGTTTTCCTGTATATCTATATTCTCTTCAAGTCCCGTTTGACACATAATGCTTCCAAAAGAGATTTCCATTGCTACCGTTCTGTCACCTTTCTACTAATTGTTTCCCATGTCAGGTCACTATCTATCAACACTCTTTCCACTCTTGGAGGCCTCTGTGGCTAAATGGTCAAGCCCAGTGCCTTGTGAGTCGAAGGTCGTGGGTTCGAATCCGGACCGCGTCGTTCTGTTCAAGAGCGCAGTAGTTTCCAGAGACCCCTAGGATTGTTGCTGGAGCTACGGAGTTCGTGCTTTGTGCAATATTCTCGGCACGTGACATACCATTTCTGCGGAGGGGGACCGAGCCATATGGGGTAAAACCCGGTACAATGAAGACAATCCTTCGGGTTTTAAACCTTTTCCACTGTTCTTCTTCATGTTTTCTATGGACGTCCAAGCCTTCTTTTCGCATCCGCTGTCCATGAGAGAGCTGTCCTAGTCAATGCCCCTGCTGGCATGCGACATACATGCCTTATCCATCTCCATCTTTTCCTTTTATTGATGGTCTCCAATAATGCACAGTGTCTTCATTTCAAAAGCTCTTCATTCGCTTTCGTACTTGATCCAGGAATGTAGAGGATATATTGACCAATGCTAGTATGCTACATACATGTCAGTATTGTGCTGCTATGGTTGCCATGGAAACCAAACTATACGGTATGAAAATGAAAATCGTGACATAACCTATAACTTAGCAATCAACCACAGAGAACGAGTCGTCGATTTTTCTAGACACGACTTATACGTTCAGTAGTTTGACATTGCTTTCTGAACGATGGTCTATTTTTTATAGTTCGTAAAAATCCACGAGAACGAATTTGCTTCCAAACTGCCCACCACAAATTTTGAACCAGGCACGCTTGGGATGATTGAGCTCACTACCTCTTGAGCAACAGAGGCTCACAGATATAGTATATGTCACCCGTCATAGATCTTTTTTTTTTCTCCGAGCCTAAGAGCGATTGTACGTTGTGCCAGTTGTGCGCCTACAAGTCGGCCAACACATCTGTTTTCTGCGACAATTTTTATTTACTTTTTTTCCCCCGATCCACAAGCATTTTAGCTTTCAGTTCTTCGGCTTAGTGCCATGGACATCGTAATCCTTCGGTTCGGTGCCACAAAACCGTAAATCTGGAGAACCTATGGCTTTTTACCAGCCCGCGGAATTGAACCCGCACTCACAGGAGCTTGTCACCCGTCGTCCAACGCGCTACGAACACGCTGGGCAGGCGGGCCTTTTTATTTACTAGTGTAGCTTCTCAGGCCCCTACCTATGTTGCCTCTTACGACATGCCTTGTATGTTGGCAGTGTTACTATTCTTTGCTCCCATTGATAGCCCCGAAACACGCGGACGATAGTAATCTTTAAAATAGCGACGACAAAAGTCAACGATCACGTGACACAGAACGCCTGTATCCGCGTCTGTTTTTGCGAATCATACATCGTTGACCTCTGCTGCTCCAGGTCTAGTTTGAGAGTTGTTTCACTTTCTGATTAGTGTCGAACTGTGAAAGAGCATGCCTTTTCCCATTGAGCATCTGGCTGCATTTGTTTGTTGTTTGAACTCTTTAATGGTACCTCAACAACGACGACCGGACAGTAATTGCATCAGCACATGCATTTGCAGCTGTAAATCGCGTTTGCTGAAATTGAGTTTACTGGCAGGATCTTCAGACAAAATAAGACACTTAGAGACTGGCAGACGTCATTAGGCATTAGCTATCAGGCGCGTGTCTTTACCAGATGTATAGTTTGGTTCGCATGGCAAC
Organism: Arion vulgaris; assembly: GCA_020796225.1. Lineage (NCBI taxonomy): Eukaryota > Metazoa > Mollusca > Gastropoda > Stylommatophora > Arionidae > Arion > Arion vulgaris. Next base: position 33,000,222 of record CM036769.1, on the reverse strand, counting down.
AATCACTAGTGCAATGTTTACATTTCTATGGCTCGGCTGATTCATATGTCACTATGACAATCACTGTTTATAATATTTACGTTACCATGGTAACTGTTTATTACTAACGAAACGTCGTGTATTTATTTCGATAGAAGACAAACCTACAGGTAAATTAGCAGAGATTGTTTAGGCCAATATAGGTAGATAAACATAGGAAAAACGCACATTTCTGTCTTAACCCGGTGTGTTAACATTATAGCTAGCACTGATAGACAGATTACTTATATACTAGAGCGATTAAAATACAGCGTCTGCCTTTAATACTTCTTTTCTTCTCTGAACCTCTTCTTCAGCGATCTCGGTCATGCGCTTAGTTTCCGTTCAAACTGGGCTGTTAGCTTTAGGGCTGTCATTTCAGGATGTCAGCTTCAGGGCTGTCAGGTTTCCTTCTATAGCATTTCTGGGCATGGCATAGTTACTGTTACCAAACTGGCAGTCAGCTTCAGGTCTTCAGGTTTCAATAGCTTAGTTTTAAATCGACTGTATGACACGTTGCTTCTCTGCTCACAGGGATGACAGTCTTGCAGGACATGCCGGTGTCATTTCCGCCTGCTGACACTCAGAGAGCTGTTTGACTTATTTCTAGTCATATAAGTGTTTGTTGAGACTGCAGTGTCGGTATAGTTGATACACATTAAAAGAGCTTGGGAAATCACTGCACTTTAAAAGAAAATCCTTATTAATCCTATCTCTATAGTAAGAAACAAATGTAAGCCATAATTGAAACACACCAAAATGCTTACAACTCACACAGAAACACGCAAACAAAAGCTGGGTTAGTTTTCACCGAAAACACAAATTGATAAATGTCATTAAATACCACAGACCGCCAACATGAACAACTCTCGTCTCTCATTTTTTATATTTATTTTGTATTTTACTTGTTAAAAAAACAACTTTTTATTACATATCCGCACTGCTACTACTAAAGAAACAGTACTGCAATGGATCCCTTGCCACTGTGTGGCATAATAGAAAATCGAAAACACTGACGCCTTGACAAGGGAAGGTGGATACTAAAACAGACTGACAATAACATCTCATCATTAATCGATGACTAGGATAATAGCAGATGTTTAAGAAACAGATGATGCATATCCAACCAACAGCAAACCTTTACAAACAAATGACACGTTAAGAACAGATAATTATCTTCAGAATCTGTACAGGCCACAAGACTGAAAGGTCACGCGTACAGGCGGTTTAAAATAGGGGGAAAAGATTTGCAAAATATGTGAACTGGTTTTATATAATTTTTTTTTCTGCTTTTTTTCTCTCGCGATCTTCTTCATCTTTTGCGATTTTTTTTCATGTTATTCGCCCGCTATCTTCTTTTTCTTCTGCGATCAACTTCGATGCAACTACTCTGGTACGTTCTCAGAAACAGGACAGTGCGCGGTTTTCACCAGTCCCCCATAGGTTGGTCTCTTCTTCATCTTCGCGATCGCCCATAGACTGATGTACCAGATTTCCCCATAAATCTCATTCCTGTAGAAATCTGATTCATGCAGCCTTAGCATGGGTGGGTTTCGTCACATCTTCAGCGCCATTTGGAGCCTCTGGTGCTTATCCTTCGGCGATGTGTCCGGTTTTAGCCATCGTTTACTGGGTTCGCTCTCCGTCAGCCTTTGGCTGTCCCCAGTCGACCTGCAAGGCAGCAGGTTTAGTTTCACCTGAAGGGTTGTTCCTAGTGACCAGATTTTCATTCTCACGCTGCTCAGATTGGGCAGTCTTGCAAGATGCGCTTTGGCGACTGTTTCGGTGCTCCACGGGTGCACTCGCCCCGCTATGAATTCAATTTTAGTCGCGCCTTCTTCTCCATCTTCGAACGCTCCATATCGACTACTTGTTAATTACTCTGTGTTTGATTTGTATGTGATCTGAGCCTAAGAACGATTGTACATTGTACCAGTTATTCGCCTACAAGTAGGCTAGCACATCCGATTTCTGCGATGCTTTTATTTACTAGGGTAGCTTCCTAGGCCCCTACCTCAGTCCCCTCTTACGACATGCCTTGTAAGTAGCAGTGGTACTATTCTTGGCTTCCCTTGTGGGTCCCGGCACCACACGGGCGGTAGTCGCGCTTAATATTACACATCAGATTTCTGCGGGAAGGCTTAATATCCTTATCCCTAGTGTCCCTCGCCATTTAGGTTAGCCTTACTCTGACATCAGAGATACTTGCAATTTAGAGATTCCTAAATAAAAGTTCAGGCTTTCAGTCAACAGTGTCCCTTGTAGGTTTTCTGTAGTCCAATAGTGGACCGCTTGTAGGCTTTTGTCAATGTGTAGTCGCAACCGGGGTTTCTGTAGTCACATGACCGCTTGAGGCTTTCTGTAGTTCAACAGTGACGCTTTAAGCTGTGTTTCTGTCGGAACCTGATATTTGGTCTCTTGAAAATACTTTTTGATCAAACATGGTGATTAACTGTTGCCAACTAGCTATAGTTCCTCCTTCTTTGCGTTCGTTCTTTCAACAGATTTTAATCACTTATATGTTTTCTTTACGAGTTCACATTTTCCCTTAACTTCACGTTTAGGAAAGTATAGTTTGGATTCTTTGCACTAAGAACGTGTAACATAGTTCAATTGTTATGGTAGCTCTAAACGCTGACTTCTTCCGTTTAGGCACGTGCTCCAATTCAGCCAAACCTCCCTACCCTTTCCTTACGATATGTTGGCAGGTAACAGTGGTTCTATTTTTAACCAAATTTGGCCGGTAACACTCTGGCGTACTATATTTAACATTTATCAGAAATACAATTTTTATACCTTGCAAAATCTGATTTCTTTCATTTCGCGATGTGAACTCCATTAAGAATTGTAAAATTCAGTTTGACCTCCCCCTTTCCTTCAGGAAAAATGTATGCGAACGCTAATGGATATTAAGAAAAAATTACTGAGATAACACATGGTAACAACATTTTTTCAGGAGGCAATGAATTAAAAATAGTTGTGTTATTGCGCGGAATAGTAAAGTCCAGTTTACTACGCTGGAATGGTAAAGACCAGTTTACTACGCGGGAATGGTAAAGATCAGATTCACATACAACTGTGTTATAAAATAAAATTTTTCAGGGGCGTGACACTTGGCCCCCTCTTGTGATGTATGGACGCCTATGGGCATAATGTTAATCATAGCAAATTGTTAATATAAAGTCGTTAATTTGTTAACATTATATCTTGTACATTTATGGGTATTTGTCTCACACCGGTTTACGTCTCTTTGATTTGTATTTATCTTATACCGGTTTATGTCTCTACAAGTATTCGTATTTATCTCGTACCGGTTTATGTCTCTGCAGGTATTTGTATTTATCTCGTACCGGTTTATGTCTCTGCAGATATTTTGCATTTATCTCTACCGGTTTATGTCTCTACAGGCATTTGTATTTATCTGTACCGATTTATGTCTCTGCAGATATTTGTATTTACCTTGTACTCGATTTTATGTCTCTGCAGGTATTAGTATTTATCTTGTACCGATTTATGTCTCTGCAGGTATTCGAACCAAGAATGAAAATAGTAAAGACCTCGTCGTGTCCTCACACATTGCTTCACCTAGCGACGTGTTCTGCTCGGTCCCAGGTCGTCTGTCTCTTCTAAGCTCAACCTCCAAGTATAAGGTCACAGTGGCTGAAGTACAGAGACGGTTATCGCCACCAGAATGTCTCAATGCATCTCTTCTCGGAGGTGTCCTCAGAAGGTATGTGTTTTTGTTACATATATATATATATATATATATATGTATGTATGCATCTGTCATAATTCTGTGTGTGTGTTTTTGCAAGAGTATGTATGTGTGAGAAGTTACGATATGTGTACATTTGTGGATTCGCGTTTGTTGGAGGGTATGTGTGTGTGTTTGTGCTTCTTCTGCAATAATATTCTCAGGTAACCTGCAGCCTTGCAGGGAACAGTCAAAGACTAATGGAGAGCGAACCAGTAACGCTTCTTGAAACCAACACGTCACTGAAGGATAAACACTAGAGCTCCAAATGGCGCTGAACGATGATACGTTCTTGGCAAAGGCTGTTTATGTATCACAATAATGATGATCGAAAATGGCCGAAAAGAACGATCGATCGAGAGAGAGAGATAGAGAGATAGAGAGAGAGAGGTTATCAGGTTGGGGCGCAGGAAAGCTACCCTAGTAAATAAACAGCTGACGGGAAACCAGTTGACCCAAGTGTACAAAGATCTTTGATCTAGAAGTACTAGACAACATAGGACCGGAGTACACAGGGCAACAGTTGACATAAGTGTACAAAGATCTTTGATCTAGAAGTACTAGACAACATATGACCGGAGTACACAGGGCAGCAGTTGCATAAGTGTACAAAGATCTTTGATCTAGAAGTACTAGACAACATATGACCGGAGTACACAGGGCAGCAGTTGACCTAAGTGTACAAAACCTTTGATCTAAAAACACTTGACCTAAGTGACAGAAGTTATTTACCTATATTTCTCGAATGTACAGAAAAGTATGTTTGTCAAAATATCCTCTGTCGCCATCTTGGTCTGTGCTCACTGATGTGAAACGCTCTATGTGGGAATTACTTAAGCGTGACGAAGAGAGGCTACTATCCTTAATTTGGGATGGACTGAACAACTTTGGAGGAATGTGGAGAGGGAAGGTTGTTACAAGACATGGCACAGCTACACAATATAGTCTTATGTTGTTTTTTTTTTTCCGATCCAGAAGCACTTGAGCTTTCCAGCTCTTCGGCTCGGTGCCATGGACATCGTAACCCTTCGTTAACACCGTAAATCTGGGGAATCTGTGACTTTTTCTGCCATCTCGCGGAATTGAACCCGCACACACAGAGGGATAGTCACCCATTGTCCAACGCGCTACGAACACGCTGGGCAGACGGGCATAGTCTTATGTACACCCGTGTGTTGCCGGGGCTTGCTAGGGAAGTAAGGAATAGTAACACTGAGACCTACAAGGCATGTCGTAAGAGGCGACTGAGGAAGGGACCTAGGTAAGCTACCCTATTAAATAAAAAGTGTCGCAGAAATCGGATGTGCTGACCTACTTGTAGGCACATAACTGGCACAATGTACAATTGCTCTTAGGCTCGGATCACATACAAATCACAAAGAGTGATTAACAAGTGATCGATATGGAGCGTTTGAAGAAGAAGAAGAGGTTTTAGGTATGTATATAGTTGAGGTATACCGTACTGTTAGCATCATTATTATTATTATTCAATTACTTTAATACCGTTATATTTTTAAAAGAGTCGCCAAGAAATTTCTCTATACAGCTTTATCCTGTACAACTTTGTGATTTCCGTTGAAACAAACACTTCTTCATCCTTTGCCCCTAGGGAGGCTAGGTCCGCCACCCAGACATTCCAAGACCATCTTTTCCAGATTACTCCATTTTCTTCCCATTTTCTTGCATTCCGTCTCCCAACTCTCATCTCCAGGTGTTCCTGTGTCTTCCCTTACCACTACCAACCTTGCAATAAACACACATACGTTTTATCGTGATATGAAGGTACTTACATTTATGTTCGCAACACATGTGTCCCCAAGTAGCACACACATGTGTCCTCAAGTAACACACACATGCGCCCTCAAGTAACACACACAGCCCTCATAACACACATGTGTCCTCAAGTAACACACACACGTGTCTCAACACACACATGCGTCCTCAAGTAACACACATCGCTCAAGTAACACACATGTGTCTCAAGTAACACACACGTGTCCTCAGTACACACACATGCGTCCTCAAGTAACACACACATGTCCTCATACACACATGGTCCCGAAGTAACACACACACCAAAACACAATGGTTCCCAAACACACACACCAAGAAACACACATGCACCCTCAAGTAACACCCACCAATGCGTCTCCAAGTATAACACATGCATCCCAGTAACACCCAAGCATCCTCAAGTAAACACATATGCATCCCAAGAGCACACATGATCCCCAACAAATACACACACGTCTACATTCTGATAGAGACAACACTTAACATTGATCGATTGACTTCAAACACACGAGTTGTGTTATGACAACCTAACTAAACGTGTGAGCAAGATCACCGTACCGACACCCATTAGATCAGCGTTATCAAACATTATTTATTGAGGCGCATCTGACTACTGACTGTGAAGGCGCGGACGCCATGGGGGTGGTTCAAATAATAATATTAACAATAATAGTAATAATAATAATCATAGATAAAAATTAATCCTAGACTAAACGTTTAATTTTGAAGAAAAAAATTGTGCTTAGAAGAAAGCTGAACAACTCTTTACTGACTGTAATACCGCCCCTTTTTTAGGGCGGTATAAGACGTGGTAGATATCAGCTTGTGGAATTTAACGACCACATGGCTAGTACAGTCGCAGCGACACTTTTCATGTTCAGATTTTTTCTTTATGCCCCGACAAAAAAAAATCTTTGATCTTACCGGGGAATGAACCCGGGTTTCCTGAATGGAAGCGCGTGCTCTAATCCTTTGTGCCAGACGCTTCACTGAAAGCTGAAACATATTACTATTCACAAATCTTTTCTTGATATTATCTTCTTCTTCACTTTCAGCTCCCAACGGAGCACATGTTTTTAACAAACTTCTTCCAGCTCTACCTCTCTCTTGCCATCCCAATCCTTTCCATGTTTTACCTATCCTTTTAATATCAGCCTCCAGTTCTCTTCTCCGGGTCTAGGTTTGCCCCTACTCCTCTTTCCTTGCGGGTTCCAAAACAGTGCCCGTATTGTAATGCTTCCGGTCGGTCTTCTCAATGTATGTCTTATCCATCACCAGCGTCTCTTCCTTAGCTGTATCCACTGGTATCTGCTTTGTTCCTTCTCTGAGTTTCTCGTTCGGAATCGTATCATACCATCTCAGTCCCTCTATTCTACGTAAACATCCACTTATGAAGATCTGTAGTTTTCTGGTGGTTGCTTTTGTTGTCTTCCATGTTTCCGAGCCATATAACAGCACTAATTTCACATTTGATTGAAAAATTCTCAGCTTTGTGTTTGCTTTGATCTCCTTTGACTTGCATATCTTACTCAATGCACTAAAGTTCCCCCTTGCTTTTTGTATTCTTATCTTGACATCTTTGTTTGTTCCTCCTTCTGTGTCTATGTTGCTACCTAGGTATGTGTATGATTCTACATCTTGTAGAACTGTTTCTATGTTGCTACCAAGGTATGTGTATGATTCTACATCATGTAGAACTGTTTCCTCCTTCTGTGTCTATGTTGCTATCAAGGTATGTGTATGATTCTATATCTTGTAGAGCTGTGTCTATGTTGCTACCAAGGTATGTGTATGATTCTACATCTTGTAGAGCTGTTTCCTGCAGCATAATCTGGTTTACATTTACTGCGTTTATTCTCATGACCTTGGTATTTCCCCTGTGTATTTTCAAACCTAGTTGCTGAGACTTAATATTTAGAATATTCATATTACCTTTAATCTGTGCGTGATTGTGGGACAGCAATGCCAGATCGTCTGCAAAATCCAGGTACTCTAGTTGTTTCATAAGTGTCCATTGTATTCCCAATCTGTTATCTGTTGTTGTTGATTTCATGATTCAATCTATGGTCAGCAAAAACAGGAACGATGATAACAGGCATCCCTGTTTCACCCCCGTTCTTATCTCAAAGGATTCCGTCAATTGGTCCTCACGTATGACTCTGCATTTCATTCCTTCATATGTTCTTGATATTCTGATTAGTGTTAAAGCTGACAGAGTCAATTGAAGGCGCCAGGGATGTATCAAACGGGCGCCACGTTGAACAGCACTGTTTTAGATTCAAGTAAGCCCGCAATCATATTCGTAGCGCGTTGGACTACGGGTGACTAGTCCTCTGTAAGTGCGGGTTCAACTCCGCGGACTGGCAGAAAAGCTACAGATTCCCCATATTTACGGTGTTCGTGGCACCGAGCCGAAGGGTTACGATGTCCATGACACCGAGCCGAAGAGCTTTCAGCTCAAGTGCTTCTGGATCGGGAAAAAAAATGCAAGTAAACGCCGCTTGGCGTCCCTATCTTACAGTCACCCTCTCTCTCAGTCACCCTCTCTCTCAGTCACCCTCTCTCTCAGTCACCCTCTCTCTCAGTCACCCTCTCTCTCAGTCACCCTCTCTCTCAGTCACCCTCTCTCTCAGTCACCCTCTGTCTCAGTCTACCCTCTTCTCAGTCACCCTCCCGTCTCAGTCACCTCTCTCTCAGTCACCCTCTGTCTCTAACGTTGATTGGTTTGATTGGACCATCATCATTGCACTTCTGTGAGCAGCCATGTGGGCTCCGATCTCTTTCTTACACATGGTCTCAACTGCAGTGCACAAACTTCGTAGCACCGGCGAGGGTCCCTAATGTAATTTTGTAGGAATTTTATTTTTAACTTTTCAAAATGAATTTTGCTCGTGCGACGACTTTCCATGCTGTTATTTTTCCATTTTGAACTGCCATGGGTTTACGTGCTTAAATTGAACACGGGACCTACGTTTTATCGTCCGTCTCCGATAGGACTAGGAACTCGATTTCACCTACACTGAGATCAGGTATCTGGAAAAATATCCAGATAATACACGAGGGAACAAACCTGGTACTTTTGGGACAAGAGATGATCACCTACCCTCTACGCCACAGAGACCCTCGTCACTAAGGTAACCACCATCCACACCCCTATGTTCACCTTCACCCCTATATGTTCACCTCCACCCCTCTGATCATGTGTTCCTGCCGCCCTATTCTCCCAGACGCCAATAATGAACTAAAAACCGGAAGAAGACAACCGCCCACTTAAGTCCACTCAAACCTATTATCTCTATCTACGGGGCTGTTGTTCTGCGACACGACCAGCAACCTCTATTCACACGTTGCTTTTCTTTCTAACCGCCCTCCTCGTTCCCTGGCTACCAATTTCTTCTGCGCGCGGAAGAAAGACCAGGAGTTGGATAGCAAGTATTTTCTCCTTCCTAGGACACTAACTCTTTCATCTGTCCACGGATTTTCCCCACCTCTTTCCCGTCATGTTCACCAAAAATACGACCCGTAACCGTGAAATTTGCTAGTTGTCAACGATGGGTAGCCATTAGAGCGTGAGTGGGGTGCCATTAGTTTCACCAACGGAGCGTGAAATTCCGACCTCCTCAGGAGAGTATCTCACCTTTTCGGCCGACACCGGGGAAAAAGTCGACAAGTTTCCGAAACTGGTGTGAGAATTGTTCACCAAATCTAAGCAAGTCGTGAGCCGTGTGACAGGGGAGTTTGAGAATATTGTTTTTGACAAACAAGTATGAGGTTACACACACAAACAACTCAATTAGGGGAATCAAAAAGGTTTAAAGCCGAAGGATTGACTTCATTGCACCGGGTTTTATCCATTATGGCTCAGTCCGACTCCACAGAAATGGCACTCCAGCTTCCAGAGTATTACACCAAGCACGAACTCCGTAGCTCCGGCAGCAATCCACGAGGATCTCTTGAAAAATAAACTCCTGAAAGAACGACGCGGCCTGGATTCAAACTCACGAGTTTTAGAACGCACGGCGAGAGCTTAACCACTTAGCCACAGAGACTCCGCAGGTGGTTACATGTTGTGAATGATGGACATTTATTTTCCTTCTAATTTACCTTGCTTTGTGCCTGTGTGTGTGTTGTATCTAGAGTTATTTTTTCATATTTTGTCTACTCACTATTTTGTCCCTCAGTTTTCGTTACTTGCAATTCATTCTCTTCCTTTTGTGATGTACGAAAATCAACAAATCTGAGGTGGTCAGCCGGATCAAATCAGATATTGGGAAAATCGTTTGGGTGGCTGCGGTAATATTGAACAAATAGGCGATTGAACAAAGACTTTGTTCAATTCTCTTCCTTTTGTACCTTATCTACATATTCTAGTTTTATTTGTTATTTATTTGAAAAGTGCCTTAATTTTATTGCTCCGCATATGGTTCTTGGGATGACGTGGCATGTACACGCCTGGACATGCTGGAGTGCGGGTAACGAGCGTGCTGACTCTCTTGCAAACAGTGCCCCGACTCAAGTGGGCAGAAGTATGGACAGAGCCGATATCATCAATGCGGTACGCTCTCAATTGTGTGACACGGGCGGGTCTCAGACGCTGGAACGAGTTCGAGAATTAGGCGTTAAGTTTGGACATGCCAGACAGTGTCGTCTTCGTGGTAGAGAGAAAGATATACTATCAACTTCTCATGGGTACTGTGAGCAAATGGACTTTGGGATGGCTGCTGCAACGGAAGACAGAGCACGAATGGGAATGCCCAATGTGCCATGACGTCGATCGCATAACATAACATGGTTCTTGGGATAACCAAAGATTTGAAGTAATGTCTGATCAACTGGCGTTACAGTTTGTAGTACCACATTTTAGCGCGGTGTTGGACAGGTTTTACGTTGAGGAGGGTTTTATATTTGGACAGTTTTTACGTTGACACAGGTTTTACGTTGTGACATGTTTTACGTTGAGGCATTTTTTATTACGTTGAGACAGGTTTATACGTTGAGACAGGTTTTATTACGTTGAGACAGGTTTTATTACGTTGAGACAGGTTTTGTTACGTTCAGACAGGCTTTATTACGTTGAGGCATGTTTTATTACGTTGAGGACAGGTTTTATTACGTTCAGACAGGTTTATTACGTTGAGGCATGTTTATTACGCTGAGACAGGTTTTATTACGTTGAGGCGTTTTATTACGTTGGAGTGTTTATTACGTTGAGACGGTTTATTACGTTCAGACAGGCTTTAACGTTGAGGCTGTTTACGCTGAGCACTAGTAGTATCCACGTAATAGAACCTCTCATGACCACTTCTATTGATGTCATTGTGTACGTATATTTTATCTGACCACTCTTTGTGACCACTCCCAAGTTTGACCACTCCCGAGGGTGACCACTCCCGCCGAGGGTGACCCCCCGCCGAGGGTGACCACTCCGCCGAGGTGACCCCACCGAGGGTGACCACTCGCCGAGTGACCTCTCCCAAGTTTGACCACTCCCGAAGGTGACCACTTCCAAGAGTGAGATCACTCCAAAGTGTACACCAGCTGAAATTGTTAATTTGTTAATTTAAGATTAACTCCTGCAAAAAAAAAAATATTTTAATTTTAACAAATTAATGCCAGTTCAGATCATTTTGGGATGTCCATTTTTTCTGGGAAAGGGGGTGGGCATGTTTTTACCCAATGTTATTTATAACGTTTCTTCGTCACGGTCAGTGACCTATATTTCAGTTGATCTCATGCTCAATCAAGCATTCACACACAAACACACAATTCTCAACACTAATCATACCCTTAACACCTTTAGCAACAAATCAACCAATTAACACGTCACCAGAAACATCAGCAGTAAAATGCCAATCAAAATGAACTTGCTGATCTCTTCCAGTAATCAAAGTCTTCGATCTGATAACCTCGTAATGGCGACGAAAAATCTCGTAATGGAGGCTTGGTCAGCCATCAGGCCAGTATTTTTAGCTCCGTCTGAGTGATCCAGTTTTCACGTGCACGCAGTTCACAATCGACTGCTGGTCGCAGCTACACCCGAGTCGGTAAAACAGCCGCGACTTTCCTGGAACAATCAATGTTAGCTATCAAATTGAACGTCAAAGCGGGACCTCTCTGATAAAGTTCCCCTAGCAGACTAAATGCTCCACCGTGTGACGTGTTTGGTTCATTTGTCCGTCAGTAATGCATCTTCTGCTCGATCAAATAGCAGACGAGAGATTTTTCTCTCTTCCATGTCCATTTTCTTGTCAAAGACTCAATCGATGATGTTGAATAGCGATCTAGCCCGTTGAAACTCATTGATCGATTGTTCTGGTTCCGGTTCGACCACCTCGCTCTTGCGTATTAAGCCGCACAGTAACAGTCGGACTAATGGCCTAACAGTAAGGTCGACTCGAAGAACTGTTGACACAGGAAATGGGACAGAGACAACACTGAGCACTGTTAGAAACTAGCTTCTGTACGTGCTAAGTACATTTATGATACGTAAAGATCATTATGTTGGAGTTTGTGCGAGCATACTGCTAGCTACGGACATCAAAATGTGTCCACACACAGGACAATACAGGAGGCGGAGTCCCCTGTCAGGGACAAGATCTAGAGCATTGCTCACTACATCAAATGCGCTCTGCTACCTCATCACCTCACACATTTCCAATCGATACAATCAATAATTATTTGCGACAGTAACAAATGAATCAATCAATATTTATTTGATTGTTCTGGTCTAAACATTCATGTCTGCACCACAGACATGTCAGGATATGTGACAGCCGTCATTAGGAAGTATATCACTCCCATCTACACGATACTGTTATGTATATCACTCCCATCTACACGATACTGTTATGTATATCATTCCCATCTACACGATACTGTTATGTATATCACTCCCATCTACACGATACTGTTATGTATATCACTTCCATCTACACGATAATGTTATGTATATCACTCCCATCTACACGATACTGTTATGTATATCATTCCACTCTACGCGATACTGGTATGTATATCACTCCCATCTACACGATACTGTTATGTATATCACTCCCATCTACACGATAATGTTATGTATATCACTCCCATCTACACGATACTGTTATGTATATCATTCCCATCTACACGATACTGTTATGTATATCACTCCCATCTACACGATACTGTTATGTATATCACTCCCATCTACACGATACTGTTATGTATATCACTCCCATCTACACGATACTGTTATGTATATCACTCCATCTACCGATACTGTTATGTATATCACTCCCATCACGATACGTAGTTCACGATACTGTATGTATATCACTCCCATCTACGCGATACTGTTATGTATATCACTCCCATCTACACGATACTGTTATGTATATCACCCCATCTACCGATACTGTTATGTATATCACTCCCATCTACACGATACTGTTATGTATATCACTCCCATCTACACGATACTGTTATGTATATCACTCCCATCTACACGATAATGTTATGTATATCACTCCCATCTACACGATACTGTTATGTATATCACTCCCATCTACACGAAACTGTTATGTATATCACTCCCATCTACACGATACTGTTATGTATATCACTCCCATCTACACGATACTGTTATGTATATCACTCCCATCTACACGATACTGTTATGTATATCACTCCCATCTACACGATACTGTTATGTATATCACTCCCATCTACACGATACTGTTATGTATATCACTCCCATCTACACGATACTGTTATGTATATCACTCCCATCTCTACATATATTTACTCTGTTATGTATATCACTCCCATCTACCGATACTGTTATGTATATCACTCCATCTACGCGATACTGTTATGTATATATCCATCTACGATATGTTTGTAATCATCCATCTACACAAACTGTATGTATATCACTCCATCACTCGATACTGTTATGTCATATACAACCCATTTCACGATACTGTTTTAGTTAGCTCCATTCTTCTATCTGTTATTATATCCCCATCTAGCAGATAACTGATATGGTATATCATTTGATGGTATTGTGAATTATCTTTCATAAATAGTATGATAGTTTGACAGGATACACTTCATAAACTGTATGTTAGGTCAACTCAGTGGCGGGACAGGATACACTTCATAAACTGTATGTTAGGTCAACTCAGTGGCGGGACAGGATACACTTCATAAACTGTATGTTAGGTCAACTCAGTGGCGGGACAGGATACACTTCATAAACTGTATGTTAGGTCAACTCAGTGGCGGGACAGGATACACTTCATAAACTGTATGTTAGGTCAACTCAGTGGCGGCTCGTAATCTTTTGTGTTGGTTGGGCCAGATACACATTTTCGGAAAACTCATGATTTTAGGTTAAGTTTTTTCTTCTCTTTCTTTCTCTGCTTTTTTGCCGCTAGGCGTAGGAGGTTTAACTGATGATCGGTTTCCAAGATAATGCACGCTCGGTCGCTTGATATGGTGTGGTATTGTGGAGTTTTAAGATGTCTGTAACTCCATCAACCCATCTTTTTCTTGGTCTGCCCTTTCCTCTTGATGATTCCATTTTCAGGTTGTACGCTCTTGCAACTGGTGTATCGGGTTCATTCTGACCAAGTGGCCAAACCATTTGAGTCTCTGTTTTTCAATAAATCCAATAGCAGGTGTTGTTCCAACTGTTCTTCTAATTTCCTCATTTCTTGTATGGTCTCTTCTTGTTTTATTTACTGCTTTCATCAGGCATCTCATTTCGCATGTGGTAATTTTCCTTTCTTGTTCTATTGTCAGTGCCCATATTTGGCTCTGGTATCACAGTGTTGGTATAAAGATTGAATTTATAATCTGTCTTTTAGTCACTACTGGAATAGCTGGGTGTTTCAAAATTGGGGTAAGCTGGTATGTAATGTTGTTGGCTTGCTGGATTCTAGTTTCGATCTCTCTGTCCAGTCTACTATCAGATGTGAAGATACTTCCAAGGTATTTGAATTCTCTCACCTGCTTTAGCGTTTTGTCATTTATTTTTATGTTGATATCTTTATGTTTGGTCAGAAGAATGACAAGATCTGCAAGAATTATGGACAATTGGACAGACATTGAGAATATGGATTAGACATTAACATACAGAAAACAAAAACTATGATAATCAACAAGGAAATGGAAAAACCTAAAATGAATATAAAAATACATGAAGAATTACTACATCAAGTAAAAGCTACTCCTATCTCGGTCAGATGATAACAGATGATGGCAGATGTATAACTGAAATTAAAAGAGAATAGGAATGGCCAAGGATAATTTCAATAGTATGAGAAAGTTACTGACATCCAAACAAATCACAAACAGGCTAAAAATTAGAATGATCAAATGCTATATATATCCTATATTAATGTATGGCTCGGAAACATGGACAATGAACAAGCAGTTAGAAGACAGAATTGATGCATTTGAGATGTGGATATATAGAAGAATAGGCAGAGTTTCATGGACAGAAAAACAGACAAATAAACAAGTTTTAGGAAAACTAGGCATGAAGAAACAATTATTAAGAGAAATAAAATTCAGACAAGTAAAGTATTTTGGGCACATAAAAGGCATGACACCATGATAAAACATTTACTAGAGGGGAAGTTGAGGGAGGAAGAGCAAGAGGAAGACCGAGAGATAAGTGGGAGGAAACTTTAAGAAATGGACAGGTTACAGTCTGGCAGTGTGCAACACAAGGGCGAAAGACAGAGGATGCTGGAGATTCATTGCAGCCAACCTTCGATGTGGAGACGGCACCTGATGATGATGATCTTTATGTTCTCTGCTTATAGTCATGACTTCTGTCTTTTGAATATTGATCTTCATGTTGTATTTGAGGCAGCTATTGTTGAGTAAGTTTATGTGTTCTTGAAGCTGTTCAATATTATTATGGAATAAACACTGGTCGTCAGCAAAGAGCAGTTCATTTTGTTGGTCTGCGTTGAGTGATGCTTCATCTATTTTGGTGATACTATCCATGTATATAATAAAGAGGAGAGGTGATAAAACACATCCTTGCCGTACTCCTGATGTTACTGGAAACCAATTTGTGAGTCCGGCGCTTGTTTGTATGGCACTTTCACTTTCTATATATATATGGCTCTAACACAGTCTAGCAGTGTTCCTTTTATTCCGTAGTTTTCGAGAACATCCCATAATATGTCTCTGTTAACCCTATCAAATGCCTTCTCTTGGTCTATGGGCTATATTCATTTGATTTTTGTGTTCTATAGTCTTTTCACTAATTTGTCTTAGGGCAAATATTGCATCTGTGCACCCTTTTCCTTTTCTAAATCCAAACTGTTGTGGGCTGAGTGTTGGCTCCACAATTGGTCTTATTCGTTGCTCCAGAACTCTTGCAAAGATTTTTCCCACATGGCTTAGGAGGGAGATGCCTCTATATGTACTACAGTCTTGTTTTTACCTTTTTTCTTCCATATTGGTACTATAATAGGTTTTTTTCATTTAATAAATAATAAATACACGTTACACATTATTATTGATGGGGCTCGTCCCCACTGGCCCTTAATGACAAGCCGCCACTGTGTCAACTACAGGATACACTTCATAAACTATACGATAAGTCAACAGTCGGAAATGTTCAAGTATTTCTATTACGTTCTTCCAGCCGTCTTTTTGTGACAGAGAATATGCTATCTTCTTTATTGTACGCTACGCTTATCCACAATCTTGCTCTCCCTTTTTGTAATCACTATCTTCTTCTTTGCGTTCGTTCTTTACGACCAATTTTAATCTCTTTGTGATATGTTTGATCTTTGCCAAGAACGTGTATACGTTGCACATTGGTTTGGTAGGCCCCTATGACGTTGATGTTTTTGTTGACATTATGTGAGTGTTGTCTACTTGTCAGTATAGTAACGGAACGTTTTTATACTTCGATGTACGCCCGCCTGCCCAGCGTGTTCGTAGCGCGTTGGACGACGGGTGACAAGCCCCTGTGAGTGCGGTTCAATTTCGCGGGCTGGCATAAAAACCACAGGTTCTCCAGATTTATGGTGTACGTGGCACCGAACCGAAGTGTTACGATGTCCATGGCACCGAGCCGAAGAGCTGAAAACTCAAGTGCTTCTGGATCGCAACCAAAAAAAAAATACTTCGAGGTGTACATAGTAATACGGTGTTAGACTCGTATTTTTCATTGACCATCAGTACACGAGTGATGTGGTAAACACCACACCAGTTGCATTTACATCCCAGTGTTTTTCCTTGTGTCCAATTTAAGCTGGGTCGACCTGAGAGCCGTTGCAGTCGGAAAAAATGTCTCGCCCAATTGTGGAATTGAACCTGGACCAATAGTATAAGAAGCGATTATAGTTGTTTAATCATTGAAAGAGAATGACCAGTATGTAGAGTCTACAATCATCAATCAACCAATCAATCAATCATTGAATCAATCAATCTATCAATCTATTTAGCTTCTTCTTCTTTGATTCTTGAAAGCTCCATATCGACCAATTGTTCTTCTTCTTCTTTGCGTTCGTTCTTTATGACCAATTTTAATCACTCTTTGTGATATGTTTGATCTTGGCCAAGAACGTGTATACGTTGCACATTGGTTTGGTAGGCCCTAAACGCATAGACTTCTACACGTTTAGGACATGTGCATCCGATTTATCCAAACCTCCTTAGTCGCCTCTTACGACATGCATGGCAGGTAACAGTGGTTCTATTCTTTACACCCCAAATTTGGGCCCCGGTAACCACTCGGGCGACCAATTGTTAAACCACTCTTTGTGATCTGAACCTAAGAGCGTTGTGCCAGCTATGCGCCTACAAGTAGACCAACACATATGCTTTCTGCGACGATTTTTATTTACTAGGTTAACTTCCTTAGTCGCCTCTTACGAAATGCCTTGTAGGTCGTAGTGTTACTATTATTTGCTCCCCTTGCAAGCCCCGGCAACACACGATAAACGAACAAGTTGGAAGCGTTAATTAGTAATGGCCTTTTCGTCATCCGATATGAATTCAGGCATAATCATGGCCCCTATTATGACGTCTCTGATTTTGTGCGTGAAGACTTGTTTTCCTTATCCCCGTTGTTTCTTGTCATCCAGGCGAGCAGTAGTCAGATTTGAGAGGTACCTGTAATTTAGATCTTAAGTATATGATATATATTGCATGTTGTCCAACCGCTCACACAGACAAGTTTTGATCCAAGCTGGACTTGAACAACTGCGTCGTCACTAGCGCAACTTGTTATCAACATTGATATTGGCAACAACACCAGCACTGATTTAAAAAAAAACCCAGAGACATTTCACAAGATTCAGCTCCTACTGACAGGATTTTTTTTCTGCATGGTCAACTGAATGATTGACACTAAGATTAGCAATTGACAATCACTGACTAAACGAAAGAGTGTATAAAGAAACTTGTGTCCAGCGAAGTGAAGCGAAGCAGAATTTCACGGTCAAATATTCGTAGCAACACGTGACACTTCACAATTGCTTGGACGAAAATTGACAATTTTGAGGAATATTGTCTTCCATTGCTATATCTCGAGATTATAATCACAGAAGACAGGACAGAAGCCCCGCTGTGGAAAAATAGCGGTAGAAAACAAATATAGGTTCGATCAAGCGGCAGAGCAAAACTTGAAGATATTTGAGGGCTGCAACTGAGGCGGAAAAGTAGTAGACTGAGGCCAATAAGAAAGTATTTGAACACGCATTTTCACGCGTTCATTAGAGCGAAACATTTGTTCAGAACGATATGCACACACAACAGTGACGATACAAAATGGTGAGATATGCACACAGAACATGACGATACAAAACACCACCAAAAGTAGTGTATAACGTGTATTTAATATTTTATAAATTAAAATATAGCAACCAAAAACCCTGATTTATCTGGGAAAAATGTCTGGCCCCACCAACAAAAATGATCACGAGCCGCCACTGGACTCGAAACCAAGTATGGTCGCCCTACACATTAAAAGGAGTACGGTACTGCGGAGAATTTGTTTGTTTGTTAAGTAGGGGATTAAAGCCTCTAAGCCGAGGCACGCCCTTTCAACCTAAGGTGAACCTTTTATTGGTTATATCAGAGCGTGTAGGCCAACAAACATGAAAATAAGAATTAACTCCTTTCGGAGAATAAAGTAGTTAACTACCCTTTATAGAGGCATTCGTTCTACTAACCTAGTGGTTCTCAAACTTTTGAATCGTGACACTTGACGTCCTACAATAATCGTGAACCAGAGGAAACCGACGTACGTATTGCGGAGATGCCTTCTGCACCCTTTACTGAGCATCCGTTCACTAGCCAGTGGTTCTCAAACTTTGAAATCGTCACTGAAGTCCTAAAATTGTAGCGCTGTACACAACTTAATAAATGATGCAAATATAAAGAAAATAATTTTAAAATGTTACACTTAATTTCATCATTTAATTTCGTCTATATGAAGCATGCTGACTTGTCTCTGTCATTTTGTCACCATGTCCCCTTACACCGCATCCCGTCCTGATCTGGCTTACCTAGAATGCTCATGGCACTGTGGACTAAGCACATCTCTTGACCATCTTAACTAATCTCAACGTCACTGACAAGAAAACAAACAAGAGTTAGTTAAGAAGGACTAGGATGAACAACATTCTACATCAGCATCGATCACATAGTCAAACAGATACTGCAAATTTCAAGAATAATGTGTCTATATTCTGTCTCATTACCTTATGTGAAACTCATGCACATTATGCTGTCGTCCTCTTTGTGTTAACGCATCATACCACTTAGACAACATCTATACCCATTATACTGACGTCTAATGTCCCTTATACTGACATGTCATGTCACCTTATACTGACATGTCATGTCATCTTATACTGACATCTCATGTCACATTATACTGACATCTCATGTCATCTTATACTGACATCTCATGTTCATTTATGCTGACATCTCATGTCATCTTATACTGATATCTCATGTCATCTTATAGTGACATCTCATGTTCCCTTATAGTGACATCTCATGTTCCCTTGAATGGACATTTCGTACCATCATTTACTGGAGTGTCTTTCCCGTTTCCTTACCCCGCCCTCCTCACTACCCTTGCTTAGAGAGGGCGTGTACATGATTCACGTAATAGCGGTGAATCCACAACTCTAACCAGACTGCAAGAACTCAAAGTTAAGTGTGGTGTAGCTCGACAAGAACGCTATGCTGGCAGACAAAGAAGAATTGTAAACCAACAAAGAACCGGTGTCGTTAGTCGCCACACTCTGATGGACATACTGAGGGAGAGATCGGAGCACTTATGGACTAATTTGTTCGACGTGCAGTGATGGTGATCCGACGACTAAACTAAAACTAAAACTAAACTTGCTTAGAATGACCACTTTTATTCTGACACTTACCTTGTAATAGCATTATTTTATCTTCTGTCAGTGATAACTTTAATATAGCATTTCAGCCGTATATTGCCGGGGCTCACGGGGGGAGCAAAGAGTAGTAACACTGCAACCTACAAAGCATTTCGTAAGAAGCTACTGAGGTAGGGGCCTAGGAAGCTACCTAATAAATAAAAAGCGTCGCAGAAATCGTATGAGTGCTTGTATTCGCATAACTGGCACAACATACAATCGCTATTAGGCTCAGATCAGATACATATCACAAAGAGAGGTTAACAAGTGGACGATATGAAGCGTTCGAAGAAGTTATAGCATTGAATTTATGTATAGTAATAATGGTTATACGTTAATTTATGTTTATAATGAGTTAGCCATACCGTTGAATTTATGTATAGTTTATATAATGAAGTTAGCCATACCGTTGAATTTATGTATAGTATATAATGAATTAGCATACGTGATTATGTTATATAGAGTTAGCCATACCGTTGAATTTATGTATAGTTTATATAATGAAGTTAGCCATACCGATTTGAAGTTTTTTATGCAATTATAGTTTATATAATGAAGTTAGCCATACCGTTGAATTATGTATGTTTATAATAGTTATCTTAATTAATAGTTTATATGAAATCTGATTAGTAGTTTATACTGATTCATACCGTTGAATTTATGTATAGTTTATATATAATCAACTGAATGTAAGTTATACTATAGCCATACCGTTGAATTTATGTATAGTTTATATAATAAGTTAGCCATCTGTTATGTATAGTTTATATAAGTTAGCCATACCGTTGAATTTATGTATAGTTTATATAATGAAGTTAGCCATACCGTTGAATTTATGTATAGTTTTATAATGATTAATACTGTTAGTATAGTTTATATAATGAAGTTAGCCATACCGTTGAATTTATGTATAGTTTAATATATTAATATTAATGTATAGTTTTATACTAGTTAGCCATACCTTGAATTTGATGTTATATAATAGTACATACGTTGTAGTAGTTTATATAATGAAGTTAGCCATACCATTATGTATGTATAATAGTTGCATACGATGAAGCATTCTTTATAACTACAGATTGGACACGTTTTGCTCTGTCCGCTTCTCTATTCTCTTTCTCTGAAATACAATGTTAGGATTCCATTTTACCGACACATGTGCAGTGTGGCGCTCTTGTTTACACACCCAACATGATATTGGGCTCGCACAAAGCTTGTTCTTCGTTACAAGAGAGGTTTGCAAATAGCCCACCCTACGCTGAAAACAGTTGCCCCCTTTCAGACTTTGCCACGATCCATGTTCATGTTAACAGTATCAATGTGAAGGATGTCTAGACCTAGCAGTGACAATGATTCTTTTCCCGCTGATCGAATCTGTGCTGGTTCCAGGGAGTACAACAATGAGATCATGAAAAGACGGGAACAAATTGCTGGTGCCGATGCTGATGAAAACGAAAATACTGGTGAGATAAAAAGATGAGAAGTGAGGATGAGTTTGATGAGATCAAAGACGATTTGAGTGTCTGTTCTTCTGATAACGAGTGCACTTCGTGGATATTGAGATGAAGCGCCCTAGTGCGCGCGTTGAAAACCGACCTCGACTCTTGGCTCCCATGTTTGGTACACATCCTGGCTACTAGTCCTCGTGAACACTTACAACATCCGGCATGGCACTCAACGCGTGGTGAGATCTTCACGACGTGAATTCCACATGCAAGTAATTGTGTGTTTGTTTCTCCATGTTTTGAAGACTTGTTCCACGGAACTGAGTCCATACTTGTTCTGTTCTAACAGATTCAAGTACTCTATGCCCATCAGATCTGGGAATGTTGTCCACTAAGCTATCTGTCTGTCTTCATTGCCTAAATACTATGTTCATCGTTTCAGTTATAACAACTGCATGTTCATTCTTCTTGTTTCAAGTCAAACTTATGGAACGTGGATTGAGATTCTGTTAAGATTTTCATTAGATTCAATAAGTTATATTCTAGATATTTTGCGAATTTTTGTCACTATTTTTTTGTAAGAGAGGCATATGTTTCTACATTTTCACATTTTTGGTAAGACAGACATATGTTTCTACATTTTCACATTTTTGTAAGACAGGTATATGTTTCACATTTTCACATTTTTCTAAAACAGACATATGTTTCTACATTTTCACTTTTTTAAGACAGACATATGTTTCTACATTTTCACATCTTTTGTAAGACAGACATATGTTTCTACATTTTCATTTTTGTAAACACATATGTTTACATTTTCACATTTTTGTAAGACATATGTTTCTACATTTTCACATTTTTGTAAGACAGGCATATGTTTCTACATTTTCACATTTTTGTAAGACAGACATATGTTTCTACATTTTCACATCTTTTGTAAGACAGACATATGTTTCTACATTTTCACATTTTTGTAAAACAGACATATGTTTCTACATTTTTCACATTTTTTGTAAGACAGACATATGTTTCTACATTTTCACATTTTTGTAAGACAGACATATGTTTCTACATTTTTCACATTTTTTGGTAAGACAGACATATGTTTCTACATTTTTCACATTTTTTGTAAGACAGACATATGTTTCTACTTTTTTCACATTTTTGTAAGACAGATATATGTTTCTACTTTTTCCATATCTCTTTGTCAGACAGCTGTTATTTTTTTCTGATTTATTTGTCTATGATTCTTGTAAGAAATTCGTATTTTCTTTTTTTTTCATGCAGAACAACCATACATGTTTCTGATTATTTCAGATTCTCGTAAATCAGCCGTATCTGTTTCTAATTTCTTGTCATTATTCTTGTAAGACAGCCGTATCTGTTTTTAAATTTTTTCCTCATTATTCTTTTAAGACAGCCGTATCTGTTTTTAATTTTGTTTATAAAAACTATCTCTTGAACAAAAGCCGTTTGTTTAAAAAGAGAGAGAGGGTTAACGTGTGTACTTCATAGAATGAACTAAATGCGTGATATTATTGTACATTCTACAGAGCCAAGTCTAAAAATGGAGGACGATCACTACGTGACAAACTCGAGAAGATAGGATTGAGCCTCCCAGCAGGAAGAAGAAAAGCAGCAAATGTGACACTACTAACCTCATTGGTGGAAGGTTAGTGGTTTGATCATCTTGTTTCTATCGTTAGTTACTTACGTCGTTCTTTCGTGTGTTCTGTGTGTTCTCTGTTTATGATGTGTGTGTTGTATGATGTGTGTGTGTTGTCTGTGTAGGATGTGTGTGTTGTCTGTGTATTATGTGTGTGTTATGTGTTTTTTTGTATGTTGTTGTGCATGTTGTGTGTGCTGTGCATGTTGTGTGTGCATGTTCTGTGTGCCGTGCATGTTGTGTATGCTGTGCATGTTGTGTGTGCTGTGCATGTTGTGTGTACTGTACATGTTGTGTGTGCTGTGTATGTTGTTGTGTGTGTTCGAGTTTGTGTGTGTTGTACATGTGTGTGTTGTGCATATTGTGTGCTATGCATTTTGTGTGTGCTGTGCATATTGTTGTGTGTGTTGTGCGTGTTGTTGTGTGTACTGTGCATGTTGTGTGTGCTGTGTATGTTGTTGTGTGTGTTCGGCGTTTTGTGTGTGTTCTGCGTTTTGTGTGTTGTACATGTGTGTGTTGTGCATGTTGTGTGTGCTGTGCGTGTTGTGTATGTTGTTATGTGTTTATGTTGTGTGTTTATATTGTGTGTTTTGTGTATGTGTGTGTGTTGGAATATTATTTACAACTAAAAGGGAAGACTGCAGTAAAACTATGTAGCAATGTCGATATAAGGAAAGACTGCAGTAAAACTATGTAGCAATGTCGATATAAGGAAAGACTGCAGTAAAACTATGTAGCAATGTCGATATAAGGAAAGACTGCAGTAAAACTATGTAGCAATGTCGATATAAGGAAGACTGTGAGTAAACTATGTAGCAATGTCGATATAAGGAAAGACTGCAGTAAAACTATGTAGCAATGTCGATATAAGGAAGACCAGTAAAACTATGTAGCAATGTCGATATAAGGAAAGACTGCAGTAAAACTATGTAGCAATGTCGATATAAGGAAGACTGTAGTAAAACTATGTAGCAATGTCGATATAAGGAAGACTGTAGTAAAACTATGTAGCAATGTCGATATAAGGAAAGACTGTAGTAAAACTATGTAGCAATGTCGATATAAGGAAGACTGTAGTAAAACTATGTAGCAATGTCGATATAAGGGAAGACTGTAGTAAAACTATGTAGCAATGTCGATATAAGGAAGACTGTAGTAAAACTATGTAGCAATGTCGATATAAGGAAGACTGCAGTAAAACTATGTAGCAATGTCGATATAAGGAAGACCAGTAAAACTATGTAGCAATGTCGATATAAGGAAAGACTGCAGTAAAACTATGTAGCAATGTCGATATAAGGAGAAGACTGCAGTAAAACTATGTAGCAATGTCGATATAAGGAAGACTGTAGTAAAACTATGTAGCAATGTCGATATAAGGGAAGACTGTAGTAAAACTATGTAGCAATGTCGATATAAGGAAAGACTGTAGTAAAACTATGTAGCAATGTCGATATAAGGGAAGACTGTAGTAAAACTATGTAGCAATGTCGATATAAGGAAGACTGTAGTAAAACTATGTAGCAATGTCGATATAAGGGAAGACTGTAGTAAAACTATGTAGCAATGTCGATATAAGGAAGACTGCAGTAAAACTATGTAGCAATGTCGATATAAGGAAGACCAGTAAAACTATGTAGCAATGTCGATATAAGGAAAGACTGCAGTAAAACTATGTAGCAATGTCGATATAAGGAAAGACTGCAGTAAAACTATGTAGCAATGTCGGAACACGTAAAAAAGTACTGTAGTTTTACAAAATACAAAAACAATAACAATCCACAGCAACGTTTCTACCACAGGCCTTTATCAAGAAAAGAATACACCAGAGGTGAAGAAATTTACTTCTTACATAGCACATACAACATATAGAATAAAATAATATATTCTTCTTCTTCTTCTTTGCGTTCATTCTTTACGACCAATTTTAATCACTCTTTGTGATATGTTTAGTCTTTGCCAAGAACGTGTATACGTTGCACATTGGTTTAGTAGGCCCTAAACGCATAGACTTCTACACGGTTAGGACACATGCATCCGCTTTCAGCCAAACCTCCTTAGTCGCCTCTTACGACATGCGTGGCAAGTAACAGTGGTTCTATTCTTTACCCCCCAAATTTGGGCCCCGGTAACCACTCGGCGGCTAGATAATATATTCATAACGGCCTTAAAATGTAAATATGTGACTAAAAACAAATAGCGAAATAAATGAAAAAAACTATAAGTGGAAAAAAGACGATATAAACAATAATAATCAAATATATACATAACATATATACATTTAAGTTATCATTTGATTGATAAAGACCTTTTGGTCAAAACGTCGCTGAGTTGTGTTATTATTCTTGGAATATGTAAAACTACATATATTTTTTACGTTTTGTCGTTGTTTACCAATCAACAATAAAAATCACTCATAATACAAATCGCCCGAGTGGTTACCGTGACCGAAATTGGGGTGTAAAGAATAGAACCACTGTTACCTGCACGCATGTTGTAAGATTCGAATAAGGAAGTGGGGCTAGCTAGCCCACACCGTAAAAAACACTAGATGGCTACAGAACGGAGAGCGAACCGTGTAAACGCTGGCTGAAACCGGGCACATCGCCGAAGGATACGCACCAGAGCTCCAAATTGTGCTGAAGATGTGACGTAAAACACACCAATGCTAAGACTGCATGAATCAGATTTCTACATGAATATAGTTTATGGGGAGGGTCTGGTACATTGGTCTGGGCGGTGATCGCGCGAGAGAGATAATACAAATAGATTTTGGTAGAGACCCAACCGAAAGGATAAGAGATCATAAACAGATGCACCCAAGTATGGTGGGGGTGGTATGTCAAACTTCACACATTTCTTGTTTGTATATTTTAGCGAATTATCACATCTTTAAGCCGAAGTACGCCATTTTCAAACTAAGAGTGAGTCATATGTCAGTGGAAATATACTTATACTTTAGTTTATACTCCAGTTTATACTTTAGTTTATACTTTAGTTTATAATTTAGTTTATACTCAAGTTTATACTTTAGTTTATACTTTAGTTTATACTCCAGTTTATACTTTAGTTTATACTTTAGTTTATACTCAGTTTATACTCAGTTTATACTTTAGTTTATACTTTAGTTTATAATTTAGTTTATACTTTAGTTTATACTTTAGTTTATATTTTAGTTTATACTTTAGTTTATATTTTAGTTTATACTTTAGTTTATACTTTAGTTTATACTTTAGTTTATACTTTAGTTTATACTCCAGTTTATACTTTAGTTTATACTCAAGTTTATACTCCAGTTTATACTTTAGTTTATATTTTAGTTTATACTTTAGTTTATACTTTAGTTTATACTTTAGTTTATACTCAAGTTTATACTTTAGTTTATACTTTAGTTTATACTCAGTTTATACTCCAGTTTATACTTTAGTTTATACTCAGTTTATACTTTAGTTTATACTCCAGTTTATACTTTAGTTTATACTCAGTTTATACTCAGTTTATACTTTAGTTTATACTTTAGTTTATACTTTAGTTTATACTCCAGTTTATACTCAGTTTATACTCCAGTTTATACTCAGTTTATACTTTAGTTTATACTCCAGTTTATACTTTAGTTTATACTTTAGTTTATACTCCAGTTATACTTTAGTTTATACTTTAGTTTATATTTTAGTTTATACTTTAGTTTATACTCCAGTTTATACTTTAGTTTATACTTTAGTTTATACTTTAGTTTATACTTTAGTTTATACTCAAGTTTATACTTTAGTTTATACTTTAGTTTATAATTTAGTTTATACTCAAGTTTATACTTTAGTTTATACTTTAGTTTATACTCAGTTTATACTTTAGTTTATCTTTAGTTTATACTCCAGTTTATACTCAGTTTATACTTTAGTTTATACTTTAGTTTATAATTTAGTTTATACTTTAGTTTATACTTTAGTTTATATTTTAGTTTATACTTTAGTTTATATTTTAGTTTATACTTTAGTTTATACTTTAGTTTATACTTTAGTTTATACTCAAGTTTATACTTTAGTTTATACTCAGTTGATACTCAGTTTATACTTTAGTTTATATTTTAGTTTATACTTTAGTTTATACTTTAGTTTATACTTTAGTTTATACTCAAGTTTATACTTTAGTTTATACTTTAGTTTATACTCCAGTTTATACTCCAGTTTATACTTTAGTTTATACTCCAGTTTATACTCCAGTTTATACTTTAGTTTATACTTTAGTTTATACTCCAGTTTATACTTTAGTTTATACTTTAGTTTATACTCAAGTTTATACT
Organism: Arion vulgaris; assembly: GCA_020796225.1. NCBI lineage: Eukaryota > Metazoa > Mollusca > Gastropoda > Stylommatophora > Arionidae > Arion > Arion vulgaris. The sequence goes on along the minus strand of CM036769.1, from coordinate 32,972,834 downwards.
TTAGTTTATACTCCAGTTTATACTTTAGTTTAAACTTTAGTTTATATTTTAGTTTATACTTTAGTTTATACTTTAGTTTATACTCCAGTTTATACTTTAGTTTATACTCAAGTTTATACTTTAGTTTATACTCCCGTTTATACTCAGTTTATACTTTAGTTTATACTTTAGTTTATACTTTAGTTTATACTCAGTTTATACTCAGTTTATACTCCAGTTTATACTCAGTTTATACTTTAGTTTATACTCCAGTTTATACTTTAGTTTATACTTTAGTTTATACTCCAGTTATACTTTAGTTTATACTTTAGTTTATATTTTAGTTTATACTTTAGTTTATACTTTAGTTTATACTCCAGTTTATACTTTAGTTTATACTTTAGTTTATAATTTAGTTTATACTCAAGTTTATACTTTAGTTTATACTTTAGTTTATACTCCAGTTTATACTTTAGTTTATACTTTAGTTTATACTCAAGTTTATACTTTAGTTTATACTTTAGTTTATACTCAGTTATACTTTAGTTTATACTTTAGTTTATATTTTAGTTTATACTTTAGTTTATACTTTAGTTTATACTCCAGTTTATACTTTAGTTTATACTTTAGTTTATAATTTAGTTTATACTCCAGTTTATACTTTAGTTTATACTTTAGTTTATACTCCAGTTTATACTTTAGTTTATACTTTAGTTTATACTCAAGTTTATACTTTAGTTTATACTTTAATTTATACTCTAGTTTATACTTTAGTTTATAACTCTTATAACTCCAGTTTATACTTTAGTTTATAACTCCAGTTTATACTTTAGTTTATAACTCCAGTTTATACTCCAGTTTATAACAAATTAAGTAACATAAGTGTGTAATGTTAACATTACTTGTCACATCAACAAATTATGATAGCATTCACATTTACATGTTTTAGGTGATATGATTCATAAGGGTGTAATGTTAACAAATGAAGTAACACAAGTGTGTAATGTTAACAAATGAAGTAACACAAGTGTGTAATGTTAACAAATGAAGCAACACAAGTGTGTACTGTTAACAAATGAAGTAACACAAGTGTGTAATGTTAACAAATGAAATAAAACAAGTGTGTACTGTTAACAAATGAAGTAACACAAGTGTGTAATGTTAACATATGAAGCAACGCAAGTGTGTAATGTTAACATATGAGTAACGCAAGTGTGTAATGTTAACAAATGAAGTAACACAAGTGTGTAATGTTAACAAATGAAGTAACACAAGTGTGTACTGTTAACAAATGAAGTAACACAAGTGTGTAATGTTAACAAATGAAGTAACGCAAGTGTGTAATGTTAACATATGAAGCAACGCAAGTGTGTAATGTTAACATATGAATCACGCAAGTGTGTAATGTTAACATATGAAGCAACGCAAGTGTGTAATGTTAACATATGAAGCAACGCAAGTGTGTAATGTTAAAATGACTTGTCACATCAACAAATTCTGATACCATACAAATTGACATGTTGCAGGTGAGACGATTCGTTTAGCCAGAGATTACTCATACCTGTGTGAGACTGAGTTCCCATCCAGACAGATGGCAGAATACAACACTCGACACCTGGACCCAAGCGAGTACCACAATCGGAAGAACATGTTACTAGCAGCCAAGTAAGGACAATCATTGTCTGTGAAATTGATGTTAAGTTTAGTCATAGTTTGTGCGATGTAAGAGTTTAGTCATAGTTTGTGCGATGTAAGATCTATAAATCTGAGGTGGTCAAACCGGATCAGATCAGATCTGGAGAAAACCGTGGAGGAGGCTGCGGTAATACTGAGTAAACGGGTGACTGAACAAAGACAGAGATATATACATTATTACATAAGTAATGAAAAATTAATGATTAAATGAGGAAATAAACAACACTCGACGTTTCGGTCATAGACCTTAATCAAGAACAAATATACATATTATACTTAATAAACTTCTTCTTCTTTGCGTTCGTTCTTTACGACCAATTTTGCCAAGAACGTGTATACGTTGTTCGTTGGTTTGTAGGCCCCTAAACGCATATATTTCTACAAGTTTAGGACATGTGCATCCGATTTCATCCAAACCTCCTTAGCCGCCTTTTACGACATGCATGGCAGGTAACAGTGGTTATATTCTTTCCACCCCAAATTTGGGCCCCGGTAACCACTCGGCGACTTAATAAACTGAAACATAATGCTATCTAAGAATGTTAAGAAATTGATACTAGCATACAGACCTGTCTCCAAGCACGTGTTGTCTTAGGGCTGGTAACGAATAAAGTGGATAGCCATAGTTTGTGCGGTTCTCATGCCGATCCACTCTCAATTAGATACCAGGAAAAGTACTGGGAAGTAAAGGTGACGGGCGTGATGTTGACCACATCGACCATCGTGTACCGACGGTCAATGAAAAATACAGTCCTAACACCGTATTACCTAATATACCGCGAGGTATGAAAAAGGGGTTCATTTACTTTGTGTCTCGGTGATATGTAATTTGTTTTCTCTCTCTGTGATAAAAATAAATAAAAATACCATATTACTTTTGCCTCTGAAGTCTTGGTATGGCTTGCCTGAATGGAGGGGGACACTGACGATTTGAAAAACATAGTTAGTTTCTTTTGTGTCAAAGGCGGCACATAGGGCAGAGGTTTTATATCTCCATGTGATGCGGTTCGTTGCTAGCAGTTGGAGATCTCGTATGGTTTTACATCCCAATAGATTACTTTCTTGTAGGATTGTTCTTCGAAGAGTGGTCTTAGGTCTTCCACGTTTTCTTTTCCCAACTGGTGACCACGCAAGGACTTGTCGATTTAGTCTCTTTTCGTCTGCTCTAAGAACATGACCTAAATATTTCCACCTTCGTTTCCTTATAATATTTGATACGGGTTGTTGGTGTGTTCTATCTCTCACTGTTGTTAGAAAGAAAATCACTCCATTTTACTTTTAATAATTTTCGGAGACATTTAACTCAAAGCTGTCCAGTTTCTTATCAATTTTCTTTGTTGATTTCCAACTTTCACAACCGTAGGTCAGTACAGGGAATCACACATGACCTAAATAATTTAACTTTTGTACATATAATGTCTTTAGATTGCCAGGTATTTGTGAAGGCACTAGCTGCTATAGCAATACGAGAGTTTAACACGCCTTCGCACAAAAATATCAGAGGCGCCTTCAGTTATCAGTTATATGAGGACTATCATCATAGCACTCAGACATGTCCATAGGTGCTCCGATCTCCGCCTCAGCAAATCCAGCAGCGTCCAGCGACCCAACACGCCAGTTCGATGTTGATTAATCAATCTCATCGCATATTTAGTATGTCGGTCTTTTCGGACTGCATATTAGACAGAGGCGCCTTATTAGACACCACGACTACACCCGAATTTATAACGGGCGAACGAAAAATAAAATTTTTAGTTTCATAACACAATCACAAACTCATAATTTCTGTAAACAAATAATTCTGGTAGCGATTTGTTCTCATTTTCCGAGATTATGTTTACGGATTCTGTAGAGCAGAATATCTGACGTCGATTGTTGGGGAGTTGAAGATGGATAAGGGGGATATCTTCTGTAACATTCCTCATGATGTTGAGGCTTGCATCAACAGCATCGATTGTTGGGGAGTTGAAGATGGATAAGGGGATATTCTGGTCTCTTCGAGACTCTCTGTTGGATGAGGACACTAAAATCGATGTTGAATCGATCAACCATTTGCAGTTTGGAATTACCCTTTGTTCAAGTCGAACTGGATGCCTCAGAGGCAGAGTGAGAGTGTTTAATCAGCGAGCCACAGGAACCATCAGTATGCATACTCTTCGATATCTGTTGGGAGACTGAGCACCTATGGGTTTGCCCTGAGTGCAATGACGTCAGTTTAGTAACCAATAACCAATAACCAATCTGACGTCACTTACACGAGGCTGTCGCCCTGCATGATCAGATCATCTGCAGTTTTGTTTTTCTCCAGCAGAATAAACTTTTGACCTTAACGAGGTGTCGAACCCTTGATCTTTATGTTCATCATCATCATCATCAAATAGTTTGTCCTGATCAGAACTTTGCCACCAAAAACAGTCCTCCGAAATTTCTCTCATAGGCCAGATGTCCTGCCTCTGCAGCCGGCATGTTCAAACCATCAGTTACATCCTGAATCCATCTTCTCCATGGTCTTCCTTCTTCTCTTTCCTGGTATGCCTCTTTCCATGATGGTCTTCTCCAGCCCTTCATGTCTTTTTATATGTCCAAAATATCTCAACTTTCTCTTTCTTATTTGTAGCATCAGCCAGTTTTCTTTGATTTTGAGTTCTTTCTGGTTATATTTATTTGTTCTCGTCTCTGTCCAAGATAAACTAAGGGCTCTTCTGTAACACTTATATTCGAAACCACATATATGCTTTCCACTTCTTTATTAAATGTCCATGCTTCACACCCATACATTGCCATTGGGAATATGCATGCTCTTAGTATCATGATCTTTGTTTTCTTATCAGTTCCGTTCCATATTGTTTTGAGTTGTTTAATTTTTTGTAAAGCCTTGTTTGTTCTTCTTTTAATTTCCTTCATCCCATTTCCATCTGTTGTTAGCAGTGAACCAAGATATTCAAAACTGTTCATGTTCGTTTTATTCTGTTCGCATTATTTTTTGCTTTTGCCACATTGAGATATAGATTTTTTCGCTTTTATCTTTCACTTCCGCTAATAATTTCTCAGTCTCTTTTTGTGATGTTGACAGTAACACTGTATCGTCAGCGTATCGTAATTCAGGTATTTCTCTTCCTCCGATTACAAAGGATCGTATTGTTCTTTTCCGCTACCTTCTGTAACATTCCTCATGATGTTTTCTGTCTATATGTTAAACATACAAGGCGATGTTATGTTAGTAAACCATATAATCGATATAAGGGAAGACTGCAGTAAAACTATGTAGCAAGGGAAGACTGCAGTAAAACTATGTAGCAATGGCGAAATACGTAAAACAAAATGCTGTCAACTACACAAACGCGGTTTCGGCCAAAAGGCTGTATCAAGCAGATGATACAACATAAGTGAAGAAATTTACTTCTTACATGGCACACAACATATAGAATGAGATAGTAAATTTCTGACGGCCTTAAAATGAAAATCTGTGACTAAAAACGAATAACGAAATAAATGATTTTAATAAAACTAGGCTGGTAAGTCACAGCCCGAACAAATTCACAAATCTATTTGCAGACACACTTAAGATATATTCTTTCAGATCTCTAGTATGCGCTATCTCTCTCGACCTCATCCCTCACCAGTTTGTATACAGGTGTTCATCTATAATTCGGAGCAATCTCTATGTTGTGTTCGTTATGCGTAGATAAAGGCCTTTTGAGTCGAAACGTTGCTGTTTATCGTCACTGTTTCGAAGTTTTGTAAAACAAGGACTTTTTTATTGCAGTTTCGATTTGTCATCCTCACCATTGTTTTGATTTATATACTATACACATATGTCAGGTCTCAGACTTAACCCTCAAATCCTTGTTTCAGGCAAGTCCTCAAGGAGTTCCTCGACGTTGTCATCCAAGACAGGTCCCCCCTGAACAACACTCGCCCTACACCTGTACTAGAGCTAGGTATGCAGAGACACCTGACCCATTTTAGTCTGCTCACTCACGGATTTGGTCAGCCTGCCGTGTTAGCCTCGCTCAACTGTGCCATGACCTACCTCACCGAGTCGCTCAAGATCATTGACAAGAGCTACAGCAGCGGCAACCAGCAGCAGCAACAGCAACCTTCCAACGGACAACTTATGAGTAACAACAAGGTAGAACGATTGGAGGGAGATAAGTCTGATGTGTTGTAGAACAGAAGGACTGATGTTGATGTGTAGTATGTGTGTGTGTGTGTTTGTAGAACAGATATGTGTATGTTGTTGGTGTATGTGTGTGTTTGTGTAGAACAGATATGTACGATATGTTGTTGGTTGGTATGTGTTGTGTTGTAAAAATGTGTTTTTGTTGTATATTGTGTGTGTGTTTTGTTAGAACAGATATGTACGTATGTTGTTAGTATATAGTGTGTGTATGTGTTTTGTTAGAACAATATGTACGTATGTTGTTGGTATTATGTGTGTGTATGTGTGTTTGTTAGAACAGATATGTACGTATGTTGTTGGTGTATGTGTGTATATGTGTTTTTGTTAGAACAGATATGTACGTATGTTGTTGGTGTATGTGTGTATATGTGTCATATGGTGTTGCGGGGCTCGAAAGGGGAGCAAAGAATAGTAACACTACGAACTACAAGGCATGTCGCAAGAGACGACTAAGAAGGGGCCTAGGAAGCTACCTAGTATATAAAAAGCGTCGCGAAATCGGATGTGCTGGTCTACTTGTAGGTGCATAACTGGCACAACGTACAATCACCTTTAGGCTCAGATCACATACAAATCACAGAGTGGTTTAATAAGTGGTCGATATGGAGCGTTCGAAGAAGAAGAAGGTGTATGTTGGTCCAGGTATGTGTGTGTGCGCGCGTCCGTGTGTGTATGTGTGTTTGTTAGTACAGATATGTACATCTGTTACTGATTTCTGTTATCAGATATCAGTTATATGAGGACTATCATCATAGCAATCCGTACATATGAGGACTATCATCATAGCACTCCGGACATATGAGGACTCATCATGCACTCCTACAATGAGGACTATCAGTCGATAGACTCGGACATATGAGGACTATCATCATAGCACCTCGGACATTGTAGACTATCATCTACGCACTCGGACATATGAAGACTATCATCATAGCACTCCGGACATGTCCATAGGTGCTCCGATCTCCGCCTCAGCAAATTCATCAGCGTCCAGCGGCCCAACACGCCAGTTCGATGTTGATTAATCAATCTCTTTGCATTTTTAGTATGTTGTTCTTTTCGGGCTGCACCAGTATTGACACCTATCTCTTTCAATCGGGTCAGCGAGTGGGATTCACAGCCCTGAAACTCCTCTGTTCGGAAAGACTCTCTCAATGCGTGAAGAATGTCACTTCGATCCATGGCAGCTCCCTCTGATATTGTAGCCAAGCCAGCCAATCTATCAGCTTGTTCAGATTTCTGTGTGTGTGTACACCCTTGTGTGTTCTAGTGTTTGTTAGTAGAGATATGTGTGTGTGTACTGTTGGTAGCTGTAGGCTGGTGCAGGTATGTACACTGCAAATATGGTGCTGGTATACGTATGTTTTTTTATATGTATGTGATGTATGTTTGGTTGTTGGTCTGTGTGTATGTATGTGATGTTGTATGTTTGGTTGTTGGTCTGTGTTTATGTATGCTAGGGAGCCTGTGTTTGGTTGCCACAGTATACTTCAGTCTGTGTGTATGTATGATAATGCGCATGTGTCTGGTTGCCATAACATACTTTAGTCTGTGTGTAAGTATGCTAAGGTGCCTGTGTTTGGTTGCCACAATATAATTTAGTCTGTGTGTATGTATGCTAGGGCGCACGTATGTCCCTGTAGGTATGTATGCTAGGGCGCACGTATGTCCCCTTTTAATACCATATTACATGTAATATTTAACGTAACACTCGCGACAGCCACCATGATTTTGTGTGTGAGAAACGATTACAGTTACTTGTTATTTCTATGTATTTTTTGCTTTCCATTAAGTCAAGGGAGCTGTCACCTTGATTTGTTTAAGTTAGCCAACCTGATCTGTGTATCTTGATATCTGATAGCATCGGTCAGTTACTTTCTTCTGAGAACTTCTTACGCCTATGTGGTTAACGCTTGCATGACTTAATATCATAACGTCTAGCGTAGTGACGCTTCTGGAACTTTTTTTCTAGCAATCTTGTAATAATGAGCGGAACTAGATGGTAGTCTAGGCTGTTAACACCGACACATATATTACACAATATCTCATGCATAAACTAGTCTCACATAAACTTCACCAGTGGTAATGTAAACTTCACCAGTGGTAATGTAAACTTCACCAGTGGTAATGTAAACTTCACCAGTGGTAATGTAAACTCACCAGTGATAATGTAAACTTCACCAGTGGTAATGTAAACTCACCAGTGGTAATGTAAACTCACCAGTGATAATGTAAACTTCACCAGTGGTAATGTAAACTCACCAGTGGTAATGTAAACTCACCAGTGGTAATGTAAACTCACCAGTGGTAATGTAAACTCACCAGTGGTAATGTAAACTTCCCCAGTGATAATGTAAACTTCACTATAGTAGTAGCATAAATTTTAGCCACTAGTAACATCAGAACCATGACGTAAACTTCACACGGTGCACCTCACAGAAGCACTACATGGCATCGCCTATCAGAAACTCCAGACGTCCTCACCGCACATAAACTCGATTCGGCCTCACCACACAAACTCCACTCGGCCTTATCCTACAGAAGCACAACATGGTCTCGCCTATCAGAAACTCCACATGGCCTCACCGCACAAAACTTCACTCCACACGGCCTCACCGCACATAAACTCCACACGGCATCACTTTTACTAAAACTCCACTCGGCCTTACATCTAAGAGACTCCCCACGGTCTTACCACACATGCACTCCACACTCTTCACAAAACCACACACCCTCGATAACTAGATTGGAGTCATCCTACCTGGTTTATCTAATATGACTGAAACTTGCACCAAGTCAACTGTGCCTTAGGTCCCCGGCAGCCCTCGCCCAACTGGACCAGGTTAACTACCGCTTGACAAACCGCATCTAACTCTCAGTAAACATTGGATAAGTAGGGGGTGTTTGTAAAGTCTCACAGCACTTCATATGCAGGTCAGCTTGAAAAATGAAGTTCATGACGTCATAAAAAATGTGCTAAAACAAAGTAGTGAAATTAGTCACAATAGTTACTGCTACTGTCTACTGTTGTTCTTGGTAAACTAGAAAGAAGAAATTAAATATTCATTATAGCAGATGTTGGAAATATCCACCATAGGCTTCAAGATATGTCTGTACACGTTTCTTTATATTGTCAAATATTCTTTCTTCAGTTGAAAACACAATTATGGTTTGAGTGAAAAGAATTACCCCAGCAGATAACAGTCATTCACTGCATATTGCACCACAATTGACTACGGAACACATTTTTGATGACGTCATGTACATATGAAGTGTTGTGAGACTTTACAAACAGCCTGTAGATTGTTTTACTTCTTGCTTCAAATTTACTCACATTTCCAGATTTAGCACCATTTTGATCGACAGATTAAGGGACCAATCATCATCGATATTTGTATACTCTACCACAATCGTTACCGTCATCTGTCATCGTTGTTTCTCGTCATTTCCGGTAGATAGTCACATGTCATTAAGTCAACGTATTAAACAACGTGGAACGGATTAGCGTAAAGCGTTCGCTTTTCGAATCGGATACAAGAGGTTTGTAGGTTCAGTTCGACACTCAACGTTCATCGCGTGAGGAAAGGAATTGACTCTTGTCTCCTGCACATTTGGGTGTAGAAATTTGGAGTTAGTCACTTCATACCACAAGGCTGGAAAAGTAAACGGGTGGTTATTTTAATTGTAATTCAACAACGTATCTTCGGAATATAACCCTCACCTGTAGCGCAACACTAACCAAGTCACAGGTCAACAACTTGAATAATAGTATAAAAGTGTGATTGTTTGATCAATCAGCCAATCAATAAAAATGTGATGCTATTGCACTATGGATAGCGACCTGGTGTAACCCCCACAAATGATTTCCGATTTCTTCTTCTGTGATTGGTTTCCTATGCTCCAAGATGTAAACAGTGAGAAGAGTTACCTCCATGAATTCAGTTGTCAGTAGGAGGCCTTCGCAGGGGCCCCACCATTTCTCTTTCCTAACAGATCTATGTTTCAGGTGCATATTTGAATGATGTGTCCATGAGTCTAGGGGCCCTTTTGGTGTGTGCATTGGGGCAGTGTGAGCAGGTGTTTAGTTTATGGGGATGAACCTGAAATCTGCCGTGTTCTATGCTTCGGTACCCTTTAGCTGTTAAGGACGTATATATACGTTTTTCCCCATTGACTTCTAAAGATGCATTAACACGTCTGTTATTATCTCTCCTCTATGGACTAAAGACGTGTTAACACGTTATACATTGCTACTGTCACTCTATAGGCGTACATTCACGTTTGTGACCTAGAAATAAAGAGCAGCTATTTTTAGCACAGCCTTCGGAATGTATGTAGCAGCGAAAGGGTTAACATTGAAAGGATGTGATTGAGCTCAATAAAGTTCCTACGAACAAGCGTATGCCATAGATTTGCTGACATTGCTGAATCTAGTGTGGTTAATGCATGACGGCGTGTTGAAATCACAAGGAAGGAAAGACGAAACAGGTACAAGTGGTAGTACAGAAGTAGACAAAGAAAAGCGGAGACAAACATAATTGTAAAAAGAATGAATGAAAGATAGAGAGAAAGATAACGCTACTCACAGAAGTAGTGATTGAAAAAGAGTATTCTCAACTGTACACATAATGTTTGACCACAATCTAGTCCTGCAGTTGTTGAGTGTGTTTGCGCGCGTGTATGATTATTATAACACTTATTCTGACTTAATGTATTGTTCATTTTTGTATGTGTTCTTTTTTCATGTTTATTGCTCACTTGTCGTCAGAGTTATTTGTATTTTAATGGATGTATTTTAATTTTAAAAGTGTAACATAGTTTTAGCTGATTTGGATGTCACTTGTCCAAGAATTTGATCAGCATTTTCATGAATGAAATTTGGCTTTATTATCAATAAAAATCTGGGCTATCCGATATTTCCTGAATGGTTTGTTGTCTGTAACTTCCTGTTATATTTATTAATTTTTTTGTAGAAAACAAATTGGTTATTGTTATTGGTTATTGGTTACTAAACTGACGTCATTGCACTCCGGGCAGACCCATAGGTGCTCAGTCTCCCCAACAGATATCGAAGAGTATGCATACTGATGGTTCCTGTGGCTTGCTGATTAAACACACCTCTCACTCTGCCTCTCAGGCATCCAGTTCGACTTGAACAACGAGTAACTCCAAACTGCTTAAATCGCTTGATCGATTCAACATCGATTTTAGTGTCCTCATCCAACAGTCTCGAAGAGACCGAAGAATATCCCCTTATCCATCTTCAACTCCCCAACAATCGATGCTGTTGATGCAAGCCTGTCCGCTCTCTCATTACCGTAAACACCCGCATGCCCAGGACAGTATATCCACGTAAGCCGCTGGAGGTTAGAAACTTCTATAAACGACATCCACTCATACCGAAACCTGCCCTTCTGGATCTTGTGAAGCATCGACTGAGAGTCAGATACAACAACTGCCCCAGTAAATGAAGTCAAAACAAATTATATTTTGGAAACAAAAACGTTGCTGTATTTGTTAGTGGATAATTTATAACTTGTTTACACAACCATTAATTAGCACCAGATGGTGCATGTTAGTAGAATACAGCAGCAAGGACATATTGACAGAATGAAAGAAAGCCTAAAATTTCATATTGGATTTAAGCGAAGAAAAGCCCGCGTGTTCGTAGCGCGCTGGACTGCGGGTAGCTAGCCCTCTGTGAATGCGGGTTCAATTTCGCGGGCTGGCAGAAAAACCACAGGTCCCCCAGATTTACAGTGTTCGTGGCACCGAACCGAAGAGTTACGATGTCCATGGCACCGAGCCGAAGAGCTAAAAGCTCAAGTGCTTCTGGATCGAAAAGAAAAAACGAAGAAAAATATTGATAGAAATTAAGGGAACTAAAAAGTAAGTTATATTAAAGTGAAAAGAAAAATGTTAAGCGTAAAATTAAAATAGAACAGTAATGAAAATAAAAATGTTAAATAGTTTGAAGATGAAAGAAAAATAGAATATTCATCCAATAGCTTTGTCACCCTAACACGCTTTCGAAAACTGGTGTCATGTTCCTGGAATGTGCACAAACTTTTATCTAGAGTGGTTAGAAAAGTAAACATATCTTCACCATCTTCAAAATTACATCGGCAACCCTTGCCGGCGCTACGGAGTTCATGCACTGCAGCTGAGAACTTCATGTGTAAGAAAGAAGACAATTTTACCACCCTAAAACGCTTTTGGAATTTGTTATCTCTCTCATAGACCAGATATTCCACCTTGGCAGCCGTCAAGCTCCTCATCAGTCCCATCCTCATAGACCAGATATTCCACCTTGACAGCCGTCAAGCTCCTCATCAGTCCCATCCTCAAAGACCAGATATTCTACCTCGGCAGCCGTCAAGCTCCTCATCAGTCCCATCCTCAAAGACCAGATATTCCACCTTGGCAGCCGTCAAGCTCCTCATCAGTCCCATCCTCAAAGACCAGATATTCCACCTTGGCAGCCGTCAAGCTCCTCATCAGTCCCATCCTCATAGACCAGATATTCCACCTTGACAGCCGTCAAGCTCCTCATCAGTCCCATCCTCATAGACCAGATATTCCACCTTGACAGCCGTCAAGCTCCTCATCAGTCCCATCCTCAAAGACCAGATATTCCACCTTGACAGCCGTAAGCTCTCATCAGTCCCATCCTCAAAGACCAGATATTCCACCTTGGCAGCCGTCAAGCTCTCATCAGTCCTATCCTCAAAGACCAGATATTCTACCTTGGCAGCGGTCAAGCTCAAATCATCAGTCCCATCCTAGTTTCATTACCTGCGTAGTTTCTCTCTCCTCTTTGCCCGTATGTCTCTTCCACAATGATGCATTTTATATAATATTAAATGAATTATATAGAAAATAAAATTATGATGTACGATATAAGAGACAGTCATAATTTTTCGAGTATGTGATGAAAAAAGACCGTGCTTGAATCACATAGAGAAACAAAGAATGAAGTGGTTTTTGGCCACTTAATAAGAATGCATCCAAACTCCACAGTATACAGAGTCTTCTACAACAGAACATCGGGAAAGAAGACAAGAGGAAAACCACGGAAAAGATGGTCAGATGGCGTAGCAGAATCCTGTGAAAGAGCAAAGATAACAATCACACAAGCCACCAGAACAGTGCAAGACAAAAAAGAAAACCACGACACTGGGCAACAACCCGGTAGCAGTGTGACGACAAAAGAAGAAGAAGGTGAAAAAAGAGAGGTTTATAACACATTATAACAACTGGTTAAATCGAGGGAAGAGGAAGACAGAGGAAGATAATTTTGGATAGATTGACTTTATGGCACGAAAAATCGTCAACATCTGAGATGATATCAAACACCTGAGATTTGGGGAGATTCATGATCGTTTACGCCAGCCGGCACGGCACTTGATGACGATGATGATAGATATGATATTACGTGAGGTGGTGGTGGTGGGAGGGAGGGGGGTGGTTAAATATAATACTGAATTAGATTAGAGGCGCCCTAGTGGTTACCGGGGCCAAATTTGGGGTGTAAAGAATATAACCACTGTTACCTGTCACGCATGTTGCAAGAAGCGACTTAGGAGGTTTGGCTGAAATCGGATGCATATGTCCTAAACGTGTAGAAGTCTATGCGTTTAGGGGCCTACCAAACCAATTTGCAACGTATACACGTTCTTTACAAAGATCAGACATATCACAAATAAAAAATAATAATAATTCCTCTCGTACAGTTATACGTTACATAGAGCCTGCAAGTAATTTCTCCATACCGTTCTATCCTGGGCAACTCGCTCAATCTCCTCCATTGAACTGAGACCGATATTTCCTGCCTCTCTCAGCAAAGTTCGTTTCAGGGTCTCTTTAGATCGACCTCTCTTTCTTGAACCCTTTGCATCCCACTTCAATGCCTGCTTTGATATTCGTTGATCATTTCACCTCAAGGTGTGCCCAACATATCTCCATCTTCTCTTTCTTATAACAGTTGTTACTAGTGGTTGACCAGACACAAAGCGTGATTAAAATTGGTCGTAAAGAATGAACGCAAAGAAGCCAAAGGGTCTTCTGAAGTTGGAGAAGGCCCGCCTGCATGGGGAGAGACACAACTAAAACGGTAAGCAGCTTTCACGCAAAAACCAGTCAGAAGTCCCATCCCAGATGCCGCCTGAATTTATAGCGAACGAACGTAGAAGAAGACTTAAGTCACAAATAAACGTTGGTGTTTTTATTAAAGAAGTAAGAAAAATATACTAAGTAAAATTAAAACAGAAATGAATCTCAATCGATTGTATTGATTCTCAATCGATACTTAAAAAGGTTTAAAACGGCAGGTTGCTGTATGTGAGTGTGGTATATCAAGGCTCACACCTCCAAAGGTAGATATAACTGTTGGTTGTATTGTACGCGAGGCGGAAAGGTTTTACATAAACAGTGTTTATAATCGGGGAGTTGAAGATGGATAAGGAATATGTCCGTTCGCTTTTCAATGACCATTTATTAAATGACTTCTTGCTCTCCGCTACTCTTCTTCTTCTCTAAACTGTTTCAGATATCTATCAGTTATCAGTTATATGAGGACTATCATCATATACTCGGATACGTTCATAGGTGCTCCGATCTCCGCCTCAGCAAATCCAGCAGCTTCCTGCGGTCCAACACGCCAGTTCGATGTTGATTAATCAATCTCTTTGCATATTTAATATGTCGTTCTTTTCGGGCTGCATCAATATTGACACCCATCTCTCTTAATCTAGTCCGCAAGTGGGATTCACAGTCCTGAAATTCCTCTGTTCGGAAAGACTCTCTCAATGCGTGAAGAATGTCATTTCGATCCATGGCAGTTCCTGTGAGATTGTAACCAAGCCAGCCAATCTATCAGCTCGTTCATTATCCTAACTCCTGCGTACCCATGGAAAAAATGAAGGTGATTTCTCTGATCGTTGTCTGTGCTAGTACCTCCAACCAGTTGCGTCTCACCATTCATGATTCGACTTTACGAATCATGCTCATGGAGTCACTGAGTATGAAAATAAAGAGAGTAATTGTGAGATGTCAACCATTTTACCGCCTCTGTAACCCCCCGAACCTCCATTGTCAAACAACTTGTGGTTGTTGCGTAGGCCCCACTGGCCTCTCTTATTATTTTCCTCCTGGGCGTGCTGAAAAAGCCCATGCACAGCGTTGTTGGCGAATGACTGTACCATTGGTGTAAATAACCACATCTGTATCATTGATAATGTCATTCAAGAGAGCCTCCACCTCCACGTTAATCAGTTATGGATTATTTTGTTCGCAGTTTTTATTAATAGATGTAATAACTGTGAAAGCAGTCTGAAATTGAGGTGGCACCGGAATCTATTCCTCTCCTGGTTCAATTCCTGAAGGATCACATATTTTCCAAAGAGTATCTTCCGCCTGACTCAGCCATGATCTGCCTTTCTTGAGTCTACACCCTTTCTCCTTAATGAGCTGAGAAAGGCGAGAAATATCGAACTCAATTCAGTGGCAAAGATTGAGAGAGTTCTACAGGACAGAGTGGTGTGGAGAAATTACTTGCAGATTAAATGTAACATGTAGCGGTATGAGAGAAATGTGTACATATGAATGTATACATAGGAATGTATATACATATATATATGAGGCAGTTTCCAAGGGTTCAAGAAAGGAAGGACAGACACCATAAGAAAATTAAGAAGCGATCTTTACCGAGAGAAGGACGAGGAATATCCGACTCAATTCCATAGTAGAAATTGAGCGAGTTGCCAGGATAGAGAGATATGGTATGGAGAAATTGCTTACATGCCGTATGTAACGTTTAACGGTATGAAAGGAATGTTGAAATGGAGAAATTGCTTACAGGCCCTATTTTTATTTATTTATTTTTTTTCAGATCCAGAAGCACTTGAGCTTATTAGCTCTTCGGCTCGGTGCCATGGACATCGTAACCCTTCGGTTCGGTGCCACGAACACCGTAAATCTGGGGAATCTGTGGCTTTTTCTGCCATCCCGCGGAATTGAACCCGCACACACAGAGGGATAGTCACCGTAGTCCAACGCGCTACGAACACGCTGGGCAGACGGGCATTACAGGCCCTATATAACGTTTAACGGTATGCAGGATAGAGAGATATAAAAAAAAAAAAAAAGGAACCCTTTCATACCTCGTGGTATATAGGGCAATACAGTGTTAGGACTGTATTTTTCATTGACCGTCGGCACACGATGGGTGATGTGGTCAGCATCACGCCGGCCGCCTTTACTTTCCCAGAGCATGTCTGGTACCCAGTTGAGGCTGGGTCGAGAGGCTGGCCTGAGAGCCGTCGCGGTCGGAAAAAATTCCACGCGCACTGCGGGTTGAACCAGACCACCAGCCTAGAGAAGCGAGTTCTCTAACAACTACGCTACCGCGGCTCTCCATAGAGAGATATGGTATGGAGAAATTGCTTACAGGCTCTATATAACGTTTAACGATATGAGAGGAATATAATAAAACAAATAACAATTTTCGAAGGTTAAAATGGCATCGCAAAATATTTTGAAAATGGTGCATTCTTTAAAAAGACCATGTTTCTGAATCAGTGTATTACAATTTTAGTTGGTAATACCTAACACCGAAATCTTGGGAGCTGCAGTTCTTGTTTGCAAAAGTGAATATCAACTTGTTTTCATGAAATATAAAATGCAGATACAATTCTTTATAAAGGGAAGTAATTGCATATATTCGTGTGTGCTTTGTTGTTACGAGTTATACCCCTTGCATAAGTCGTGTAAACTCGTGTATATTAAGAAACAAAATGAGACAGGGCACGGATTTACTCATACTGGATGGAACAGTTTGGGGAGGGGGGAGGAAGGATTAGGGAGGGCAGAAGAACATATCATCATCATCATCAATCCTCGTCGCGTCCAAGGGCATATCATCATCAGGTGCCGTCTCCACATCGAAGGTTGGCTGCAATGAATCTTCAGCATCCTCTGTCTTTCGCCTTGGTGTTGCACACTGCCAGACTGTAACCTGTCAATTTCTTAAAGTTTCCTTCCCACTTATCTCTCGGTCTTCCTTTTGCTCTCCTCCCTTACTTTCCCTCTAGTAAAGATTTATCATGGTGTCATGTCTTTTATGTGCCCAAAATACTTTACTTGTCTGAATTTTATTATAATTGTTTCTTCATGCCTAGTTTTCCTAAAACTTGTTTATTTGTCTATTTTTCTGTCCATGAAACTCTGTATATTCGTCTATATATCCACATCTCAAATGCATCAATTCTGTCTTCTAACTGTTTGTTCATTGTCCATGTTTCCGAGCAATGGCGGCTCGTCATTAAGATCCACTGGGGCAGTGCCCCACCAAAAATAATGTGTAACATGTATTTATTATTTTATAAATTAAAACATAACAACCCAAAACCATGATTTTTCCAAAAATTTGTGGCTGGCCCCACCAACAAAAATATCACGAGCCGCACTGTTTCCGATCCATACATTAATATAGGATAAATGTAGCAGTTGATCATTCTCATTTTTAGCCTGTTTGCAAGGGCATATAAGACAGAGACAAAACATTCACTCAATTCGATCTTGTGCTTTACTTTTAACTTCAAACATGCATGTCTCTGATTTGCTTCTAAAATTTGCTTTATTTAACATGATTAACAAATAAACAATGTGCAGGTATTAAGAGCTTCCGAAAAAAAGAATGGCTCGCTGGTTGTGTTCGTAAGGACGCTCGTATTGCTAGGCTAGGCGATGGGTGTCGTAAGAAATGAGGATGCCCGTCTGCCCAGCGTGTTCGTAGCGCGTTGGACTACGGGTGACTATCTCTCTGTGTGTGCGGGTTCAATTCCGCGGGATGGCAGAAAAGCCACAGATTCCCCAGATTTACGGTGTTCGTGGCACCGAACCGAAGGGTTACGATGTCCATGGCAACGAGCCGAAGAACTGAAAAGCTCAAGTGCTTCTGGATCGGAAAAAAAAAAATGAGGTAAGTGGTTCGAATCCTGTGTCTGTTTATTTGTTTTTTCGGAAGCTCTTAATACTTGTACATTGTTTATTTGTTTTTTTCGAGCTCTTAATACTTGTACACTGTTTATTTGTTTTTTCAAGCTCTTAATACTTTACACTGTTTATTTGTTTTTTCGAAGCTCTTAATACTTGTACACTGTTTATTTGTTTTTTTCGGAAGCTCTTAATACTTGTACACTGTTTATTTGTTTTCAACTCATAATACTTGTAACTGTTTATTTGTTTTCGAAGCTCTTAATACTTCTAACACTGTTATTGTTTTTCGAAGCTCATAATACTTGATCCTGTTTATTTTTTTTCGAAGCTCATAATACTTGTACACTGTTTATTTGTTGATCATATTATTCACTTCCGTCGCTTTCTCTGGGGTTCTTGCAAAATAAACCCCCTTGTTCTCATCTTTATTTAACATAAATTTTTAAAGTGTTTGTCTAATTAAAACCTAACATAACGCAACAGTTTCTTTGTTATAACACATGGTTTGTAGAAGGTGAGAGACGTTATATTGTGTAGTTTCACGAATTTCTTCTTCTCTCAACGGAGCACAGGTTTTCAACACACTTCTTCCTGCTCTTTCTCTCTCTTGCCATCCCTTCCATGTCTTGCCATCCCTTCCATGTCTTGCCATCCCTTCCATATCTTGCCATCCCTTCCATGTCTTGCCATCCCTTCCATGTCTTGCCATCCCTTCCATGTCTTGCCATCCCTTCCATATCTTGCCATCCCTTCCATATCTTGCCATCCCTTCCATGTCTTGCCATCCCTTCCATGTCTTGCCATCCCTTCCATGTCTTGCCATCCCTTCCATATCTTGCCATCCCTTCCATATCTTGCCATCCCTTCCATATCTTGCCATCCCTTCCATGTCTTGCCATCCCTTCCATATCTTGCCATCCTTCCATATCTTCCATCCTTCCATGTCTTGCCATCCCTTCCCATGATCTTGCCGTCCTTTCATGTCTTGCACCTTCCATATCTTGCCACCCCTTCCATATCTTGCATCCCTTCCATATCTTGCCGTCCCTTCCATATCTTGCCATCCTTCATGTCTGCCATCCCTTTCATGTCTTGCCATCCCTTCCATGTCTTGCAATCCCTTCCATGTCTTGCCATCCCTTCCATATCTTGCCATCCCTTCCATATCTTGCCATCCCTTCCATGTCTTGCCACCCCTTCCATATCTTGCCATCCCTTGCCTTCCCTTCCATATCAGCCTCCAGCTCTCTTTTCTATGTATTTCTAGGCCTTAGACTACTTATTTTCGCTGCATTTTCCAAAACATTGCCTGTCTTGCAATGCTTTTGATCGGCCTTCTCCATGTGTGTCCTATCCATCGCCCTTTCCGTATCTCTTTCTCCACTGGTATCTGTTTAGTTCCTCGTTCCTAATTTTATCATACCATCTCAGTCCATATATTCTATGTAAACATCCATTTATTAAGGTCTGTAGTTATCTGCTGGCTTATTTTGCTGTCTTCTATGTTTACCGAGCAAAAGAACGGCACTGACTTCACATTTAATTAAAATGTACATATTGTATTTTGTTGTCATAATGATGTCGTTTGTAACGTACCCTGTTACTAGATATTTACTTCATTCGTTATTAAACCGACGTCACTACACACCAGACAGACCCATAGGTGCTCAATCTCCACCAACAGATGTCGAAGGGTATGCATACTGATGGTTTATGTGACTCGCTGGTTAAGACACTCTGCCCTTCATTTCTACAGTCTTCTTCTTTGACCAATTTAAATCATCTTTGTGATATGTTTGATCTTTGCCAAGAACGTGTATATACATTGCACATTGGTTTGCAGGCCCTAAACGCATATACTTCTACACGTTTAGGACACATGCATCCGATTTCAGCCAAACCTCCTTAGCCGCCTCTTACGACATGCATGGCAGGTAACAGTGGTTCTATTCTTTACACCCCAAATTTGGGCCCCGGGAACCACTCGGGCATAAAAGAACTAATAACACATATAACACACTAATGATAACAACAACATTGATATACAACACATACACACCATATGAGAAACAAACATAAAACCATATGAGAAACAATACATCATACCTATGAACAAAACATGCATATCATATGAGAAACAATACATGCATATCATATGAGAAATGTTTATTTGATGGGAGGAGACCAAAATAAAATACATTTTTATGAAAACCAAAAAAAAAATAGATGTTTTAATTTGCATACTCGTCATTATGACAAATCAACCTGTTTTATGTTCTATGTACAAATACAGTTTATGTGTCCAGAGAAGAATATTGCAGATTTGGGTAGAATTGTTCATGTTTTTCACACCTGGAATCAGCTGATTAGTAAACATACAGTCTCACCTGTCTGATGTGACAAAATATACCACACAGTCTCACCTGTCTGATGTGATGAAACATATAGTCTCACCTGTCTGTTGTAGCAAGACATACACAGTCTCACCTGTCTGTTGTAGCAAGACATGCACAGTCTCACCTGTCTATTGTAGCAAGATATACACAGTCTCACCTGTCTGATGTAACAAAACATACACTGCCTCACCTGTCCCATGTGACGAAACACACCACACAGTCTCACCTGTCTGTTGTAGCAAGATATACACAGTCTCACCTGTCTGATGTAACAAACATCACTGCCTCACCTGTCCCATGTGACGAAACACACACAGTCTCACCTGTCTGTTGTAGCAAGACATACACAGTCTCACCTGTCTGATGTAACAAAACATACACTGCCTCACCTGTCCCATGTGACGAAACACACCACACAGTCTCACCTGTCTATTGTAGCAAGATATACACAGTCTCACCTGTCTGATGTAACAAAACATACACTGCCTCACCTGTCCCATGTGACGAAACACACCACACAGTCTCACCTGTCTGTTGTAGCAAGACATACACAGTCTCACCTGTCTGTTGTAGCAAGACATGCACAGTCTCACCTGTCTATTGTAGCAAGATATACACAGTCTCACCTGTCTGATGTAACAAAACATACACTGCCTCACCTGTCCCATGTGACGAAACACACCACACAGTCTCACCTGTCTGTTGTAGCAAGACATACACAGTCTCACCTGTCTGATGTGATCAAAACATAGTCTCACCTGTCTATTGTAGCAAGACATACACAGTCTCACCTGTCTATTGTAGCAAGACATACACAGTCTCACCTGTCTGTGACAAATCATACACAATCTCACCTGTCTGTTATGACGAAATATAGAATTTCGTCACCTGTTCCATTATGTCAGACATGCCTGCCATCCATATCGTGTCACAGACACTACACACATACACACCAACTTGATTTCATCTTTTAGTCATATCATAGACACCACACATCGACTTGATTTCATCTTTTAGTCATATCATAGACACCCCACTGACCTGATATCAAATTACATCACACACACAAACCTGACAACATATTACAGACATGACCATAATATAAACATCTTATGCTTCATGGCAGAGACACCCTCATAGAAGTTGTCTTATATGGTCGTTTGAATACTAGTGTTACAAGAAGAGCCTCACACCATGGACAGAGAACAAATAGATCTATCAATAAGGAACTCAAAACCAAAGAAAACTGGTTGATGCTACCAAAAAAGAATGTTAAAATTGAGGTATTTTGGACATAAAAAAAAGGTAAGAGAGGTTGGAAAAGACCAGTATGGAAGGAGGCATCCCAGTAAGAGGAATAGCACAGATAAGATGGATTCAGGATGTGACTGCAAATTTGAGCATAACGGCTGCAGAGGCCTATGATATAGAGAAATTCCAAAGGATTGTTAGGGTGACAAAGTTCTGCTCAGGACAAGGTATCGGATAATGAATACTGAGACTGAAAAACAACATACAAACATTAAACAGAAAAGTGCAGACCACAATCTTCCGACTTAGAATGGGACACTGCGGTCTCAGAGCACACCTCCATAGAATGGGTCTCATGGACTCGGCTGACTGCTCCTTTGGAGCACCAAAGCAGTCCCCAAAGGACATCTTGCAAGACTGCCCTAGCATAATTCAAGATTGGCAATTCAGCCATGTGTACAGGCATATCAGACTGCAGTGACCCATACTTCAAGACTGCCCCGAATGATGATATACTGAAGCAAACTCAATGGCTTAACGAAACAACACTCAACATTTTTTTTTCCGATCCAGAAGCACTTGAGCTTTCAGCTCTTCAGCTCAATGCCATGAGCATCGTACCCCTTTGGTTCGGTGCCACGAACACCATAAATCTGCAGAACCTGTGGCTTTTCTGCCAGCCTGCGGAATTGAACCGCACTCACTGGGGGCTTGTCACCCATCGTCCAACGTGCTACGAACACGCAGGGCAGGCAGCTACAAAAAGGGAGTGAAGTTTATACAAGAGACAACGTTGAATATATAGACAATATTTCAATCAAATGAAAGGAAGGACTGCCCCAGCATGAGCAGCGTGAGAATAGAAATCTAGCCAACAGGAACAACACTTCAGAACAAACTACAATGAATCAGTGAAGACCTCAAGCGAACCGCCATGTTTATGACACATACCGGAGTAGTCGTATAACAGAAGATGAATGCAGAAGAAGAAAAGACTGGAAAGAAACAACAAGAAACTGGCATTAACTTTAGCTGCCAAGGACGTATATATACATTTTCCCCGTTCACTTCTAAAGACACATTAACATGTCTGTTATTATCTCTCCTCTGTGGGCTAAAGACGTGTTAACACGTTATACATTGCTACTGTCACTGTAGGCATACATTCACGTTTGTGATCTAGAAACAAAGAGTAGTTATTTCTAGCTCAGCCTTTCGGAAAGTATGTAGCAGCGAAAGGGTTAATAACTGATGTCAGAGAACCCTGAAGAATAAGTAACACACAATCTATGTGGGCTGGGAGAGTGCAATCATTTCATCTTGGCGTACACACACTGTGAACATACAATATTGTGTGGCTGGCTCGAGTACTCAAGAACCAAATAACATGGAAAAATAATTATTTCTCTTATGACTAAAGTCAGACATGTTACAGAAATTATCATTTGTTTGTTAAGCACTTAACATCTAAAAGACCAAGGTTGTACATAATAAACCTATCATGTCCAGAATGGGACCAGCCCAAATCTGCACTATACGGATGCTAAGCTCAACTATTTCTTATGAGGGTGTTAATTGCACCCCAAAATCTAGGACACTGTAGTCAAATGTTGCCATGACACAATACCCACCAATCACATGTTTACTCGCTAAATACACTTCATGCGTGAATCATGTGTAATTCACAATTTCATTTGTTACTAAGTTTCAACTCTGTGATCACATGTAAATATGACACAGGAAAGTAAATCCAAACCTGTTCAGTGTGCTGATCTACAGGGTCTAAAGCCGAAGGATTGACTTTATTGCACTGAGTTTACCCCATATGGCTTGGTCCCTCTCACACAATGGCATGCCATCTCAGAGAGTATTACACAAAGCACAAAATATGTAGCCGTGGAAACAATCCTAGGGGTCCCTGGAAAGAAAATGCACTCGTGAACAGACTAGTGCGGTCTGGATTCGAACCTACAGTCTTGGAATGTCAATATATTGATGTTAAACACTACAATACTTTGGTTAGAACACGACAGCAAAAGAAGGGGGATGAAGCTGATAATGAAAAAAATGATGTATGCCGTAGGGATAATTAACTAGTTAAACTTATCCAACAAAATGATGAGAAGCATACAATCAAATATCAGAACAGAACTCCAGTCCAGAAAATTGCCAGGTCTACTGACCCTACTGTCTAAACTTGCAGTGGATACTTTCTCACTGTGGAATACCAGAAATGGAAACAGCAGACCGATTGGCCAAGGAAGGTGCTGCAGGAGAGCAGCCGGATGTACCAGTTACCTACCACCAAAAGAAAAGGATGATTAAATCAATGAAAAAGCCACAAATACCAACACAAGATGATTACTACAGTATGAGCAGATTGGAACAAGTTGTTATTCTGCGCCTTAGAACAGGACACAATCGACTCCGCAGCCACATGTATACAAAATTCAAGATTGGCATTTCAGCCATGTGTACAGGCACACCAGACTGCAGAGCACATACTTCAATACTGCTCCAAATATGATACACTGAGGCAAACTCACTGGCCTAACAAACAACACTCGACAGAAAACTACACGGACCTCTGTATGAGCTTTAAAAGACAGAAGTTCATACAAGATACAACATTAAATATATAGACAATATTTCAAGTGAACAAAAGGAAGGAAGGAAGCAGAACAGAACTCTATATCAGAAAACAAACACTACAATCTCAAAGTCATGATCACTCAATTACAAGAAGATATAAATTATCTATTGCTGATTATAACTGCATTTGTGAATATATTTCTCTGAAGAGCTGCAGAAGTTTCTTAGAAGAGCTGCAGGTGTGACAAAATTAGAAATGAAGAAATCAGAAGGAGATTGGATGTGAAACCAGTTATGCAATTCATAAAAGAACAACAGATTAAATGGTTTGGACACCTGACCAGAATGCCCTGGAATCGCCTACCACAGAGAGTCACACAGAAAAAGTATAATGAGTACAAGGCAAGAGGAAGACCACGCAAAAGATGGAGCGACGGCATCAAGAACAGCCTTACAAACATGAATATCAGCTTACAAAGTGCCTTAAAAAAGCACACACAAGATCACTACGTTTCACCCCAACACTTCCATAAAGAAGTAAATGGTGGAAGAGAAGAAGAATATTTCTCTGACCAGCATTGCATGATTGGTGATGTGATTAATACCATGCCAGTGACTTTTACTTTACAGTGTTTCTCTGGTAACCAATTTAAGGAGGGTCAATTTGAGAGCTGTACTGCCAGAAGGGCGTCTGTGACTTAACGGTAGCGAGCACGTTCACAACTCAAGAGTACTAGATTCTCTCTCTCTTCTCTTGATCGCTCTTTTTCAACCATTTTTATCATTCTTATTGTGATACACAGGGTGTTCAAGATAATTGCAGCCCCATTGACAAATCAAAATTTGCCAGATAATCTATCACGTTGTGTTTATTTACTATTTAAACCGGTTCTGACTAGCTCGCCCTACGTCACATTTGTTCATCGCCCTTCCCGCACTACAATTACACACCATCACACAACCTTGACCTATACTACGTCATAACTGAACCTTCTCATTTTCATACATATATGCCAGATTAGCTCCATTCATGGGCTGCTTTTAAGTTGAACACCGTGTATAAACAACTTTTGCCTAGAATGTCTGTTTTATGTCACAATCTTCAGTACCATTTGGAGCTCTAGTGCTTGTCCTTCGCGACGTGTCCGATTTCAACCAGCGTTTACTGGGTTCGCTCTCTCTGTCACCCTTTGACTGTCCCCAGCCAACCTGCAAGGCAGCAGGTTACTATTTTCTTTTAGGGTAGCGACCCTTAGATGACGACCTACCCTCCCGGGCAGTTGAGCGTCATCTGCCCAGGTTGCTGGTTTTTTTGTGGACTACTTGGTTTTCCTTCCGTTCAGTTTTGTGAACGGTTTGCTCCGCTAGCCTTTGATTGTCATCAATCTATATTGTAATACTGTACCTGGTTCAAACTCCCTGCTGGGCAATTTGGAAGCAGATTTGTTCATGTGGATTTTATGAACGGTAAAAGTAGACTTTACCGTTCAGAAAACAATGGCAAACTACTGAACGCTCACGTGGTGCCTAGGAAATCCATAACTTATTGTCTGTGGTTAATGGCGATACCCTGTAAAGGATATACCACGATTTTCATTTCATTTTTACGGCTAGAACAAATTTTATTTCATGGAGTTTGATCCCGAGATCAAGCACTTATAAAGCAAGTCCACAAACTACTACGCTACAAATAATAATTCCTCTCCTACCGTTATACGTTACATAGGGCCTGCAAGTAATTTCTCCATACCGCCTATCCTGGGCAACTCGCTCAATCTCCTCCATGGAACTGAGACCGATATTTCTGCCTCTCTCAGCAAAGTTCGTTTCAGGGTCTTCTTAGGTCGACCTATCTTTCTTGAACCCTCTGCATCCCACTTCAATGCCTGCTTTGATATTCGTTGATCATTTCTCCTCAAGGTGTGTCCAACATATCTCCATCTTCAACTACGCTATCCAGGCTCTTAATTATAGACCAAAATATGTCATTACAACAGTGAATGAGATAATTTGCTGGATGCACTAATGGACACCAACAAAAGAATCAACAAAGTGAAAGTAAAGTAGGAACCTGCCCACATCAACTACATATAGAAATGATAAGATACAACACTTCTGAAGTCGGAGTCAGGCTCACCCGAATACTGAGGGACACTGGTGATAAGGAAATCAAACCTTCCTGTTCAGAGGCACCCTGATTATGTCTGAAATCATAGTGAAGTCGCGTGAAAAAGAATTAAACCAAAAAACTGTCAAGGATTTCATTATGTGTTGACACAGGACATTCTTGGTGGTACCAACAAAAGAGCAGATTGTTATATGTCAACTGAGAAGTAGCTACTACAGTTAGTAAAATACACAACAAATTGATAATAGGATAGCTAGATAAGTTTCAAACAAAAGAAATTTAAGGCGTAGGATTGACTTCATTGTATCATTCAAATTTTCCCATCTCAGTACAGTACACATTTGCTCTGTCTCTCATGTGTACGGTACACACTCGCTCTGTCTCTCATGTGTACAGTAACAGTCGCTCTGCCTCTCATGTGTACAGTAACAGAGTCGTTATGTCTCTCAAGTGTACAGTAACAGAGTCGCTATGTCTCTCAAGTGTACAGTAACAGAGTCGCTCTGTCTCTCGTGTGTACAGTAACACAGTCACCCTGCCTCTCATGTGTACAGTAACAGAGTCGTTATGTCTCTCAAGTGTACAGTAACAGAGTCGCTCTGTCTCTCGTGTGTCCAGTAACAGAGCCGCTCTGTCTCTCATGTGTACAATAACAGAGCCGCTGTCTCTCGTGTGTACAGTAACAGAGTCGCTCTGTCTCTCATGTGTACAGTACACACTCACTGCCTCTCATGTGTACAGTATACACTCTCTGTCTCTCATGTGTACAGACACACTCGTGCAACATTTCATTTCAAATTCCTTCATCACATCACAGTACATACCGTACACATGAGAGTACAGAACAAAGTAGAAGGGCACAAACACACACATCTAATGCATATTTTGTATTCTCTAGTGTCTAGGACACTTTCCTGGGTCCAATTAGAAACTGGACTAATGATCAAACACCAAATGTTCCATTCAAGCAGCAGTATCCACTCTCTTCTTCTTCTTCGTTATCCCTAAGGAGGCATATGTCCGCAACCAAGGTCTTCCAAGTCCTCCTATCCAAGGCCGTCTTTTTCAGATGTCTCCACATTTTCCTGCATTCCGTCTCCAACTGTCTCCAAGGTTCCTGTCTTTCCTTACCTCTATTACCCTGGGGTTTCATTGGAGCGTCTGTCTCATGATGCTGTCAGGTGGGATGAGGGGGTCAGTATGTGAGTATCCACATTACTAGACATTAATTTATGTGCCGTTTCAAGGAATCTAGAAGTAAGTATTAACATCCCTACAGACGCTAATCTCCGTTCTCACACATTTTTGTTGAGTTTTGAGACATGTCACATACTGTCATGTTGGAGTTGGACAATAACAAGACAGCAGTCAGACACACTGTTTAAAGACATGTCACATACCGTCATGATAGAGTTGGACAATAACAAGACAGCAGTCAGACACACTGTTTAAAGACATGTCACATACTGTCATGTTAGAGTTGGACAATAACAAGACAGCAGTCAGACACACTGTTTAAAGACATGTCACATACCGTCATGATAGAGTTGGACAATAACAAGACAGCAGTCAGAGACACTGTTTCGAGACATGTCACATACTGTCATGTTGGAGTTGGACAATAACAAGACAGCAGTCAGAGACACTGTTTAGAGACATGCACATACTGTCATGTTAG
The DNA here is from genome assembly GCA_020796225.1 of Arion vulgaris. Lineage (NCBI taxonomy): Eukaryota > Metazoa > Mollusca > Gastropoda > Stylommatophora > Arionidae > Arion > Arion vulgaris. The sequence goes on along the minus strand of CM036769.1, from coordinate 32,944,935 downwards.
AGTTGGACAATAACAAGACGCAACGTCAGCACATTCTTGTTTAAGACATGTCACATACCGTCATGATAGAGTTGGACAATAACAAGACAGCAGTCAGAGACACTGTTTAGAGACATGTCACATACCGTCATAATAGAGTTGGACAATAACAAGACAGCAGTCAGAGACACTGTTTAGAGACATGTCACATACTGTCATGTTGGAGTTGGACAATAACAAGACAGCAGTCAGAGACACTGTTTAGAGACATGTCACATACTGTCATGATGGAGCTGGACAATAACAAGACAGCAGTCAGAGACACTGTTTAGAGACATGTCACATACTGTCATTGAGTTGGACAACAAGACAGCAGTCAGAGACACTGTTTGAGACATGTCACATACTGTCATGTTGGAGTTGACAATAAAAGACAGCAGTCAGAGACACTGTTTAGAGACATGTCACATACTGTCATGATGGAGCTGGACAATAACAAGACAGCAGTCAGAGACACTGTTTAGAGACATGTCACATACTGTCATGTGGAGTTGACAATAACAAGACAGCAGTCAGAGACACTGTTTAGAGACATGCACCATGTCATGATAGAGTTGAACAATAGAAAGAACGTCCCATGAGTGTGGCAGCAACAAGGATTTTCATTTAAACCAATCCACATCAACTGCTTGAGAGCCGCTGTAGCGTAGTTGTTAGTGAACTCGCTTAGCAAGGCTGGTGGTCTGGGTTCAGCTCCTGCCATACGCGTGGATTTTTTCCAGACTTTGGGGCCAAAATTTGGGGTGTAAAGAATAGAACCACGGTTACCTGCCACACATGTCGTAAGAGGCGACTAAGGAGGTTTGGTTGAAATCGGATGCATGTGTCCGCTAGGAATGCTAACCCGAAACAAATGCTTGCAGAAAAGAGATGCACCATGCCGTAAGGAGCATAACATCGTGCAACGACCCATCACAACGAGGAATCGGATAACGGATTCTACGGTCGCCAATCTGCCTCGGAGATTTAGCCACGCATTAAGAATGTCAGGCTTACCATCACGAGGGTGGCCAAAACTTACTGCGGGAAGAGGTCGGCACAAACAGGAAGCAGAAATCATAGGAATTATATCCTACAGAACTGCCCCAGTATGCAGACTTGAGAAGAAAGAGGTGGCCACTTACACTAGCGTCCAAGACAAACTGTATGGCGTGGCTGATAATCCCCGAAAGGCAAACGGCCTGCCTTTTTGAGGCATTAGAGAATCCAAATCCCAATCTAGTGAGAACGCAGAAGACAAACTGTATGGCGTGGCTGATAATCTGAGGCAGATGGCTGCCTTTATTAGAGAATCCAAATTCCCAATCTAGTGAGAATACAGAAGAAGAATAACTATGCATGCTCTGATCGATTTCTTACACAGGAAAATCTCAACGGCAGTGCACGAACTCTGTAGCACAAACAAGGATCCCCCGTGTAATTTTTGAGATGATGACATTTTTATTTCAAATATTTTCATGACTTTTGTCTGGGCAGCAGCTTTGCAGCCTACTCTTAACAATTTTAAACTGCCAAGGTTCTTCTACGTCCTCAACTTGAACACAGGGTCTATCTTTTATCATTGCCTCTGATAGGACTAAGAACTTGATCTCACCTACATTGAGAGAAGGGATTTCTATAAAAATATCCTGATCACTCCACACGGGTAATGAACCGAGTACCTTTAGAGCGAGGCTTCTCTCCTACGCCACAGATACCTCTCTTGATGAAACATACAATCAGAGAAACTGTTGAAAGATGTGCAACACAATGTAACGGAGTTGCCCGTGTCTTGCCGGGGCTCTAAAGGGGAGCAAAGAATAGTAACACTGCAACCTACAAGGCATGTCGTGAAAGGCAAATGAAGTAGGGGCCTAGGAAGCTACCCTAGTAAATAAAAGTGTAGCAGAAATCGGATCTGTTGGCCTACTTGTAGGTGCATATCTGGCACAACGTACAATCGCTCTTAGGCTCAGATCACATAGAAATCCCAAAGAGTGGTTTAACAAGTGGCCAATATGGAGCATAAGAAGAAGTCAACAATCAAATGCAAGCGGAGCAAACCGTACACAAAACTGGACGAGCAGCAAACCAAGTAGTCCACAAAAATATTGGTTAGCTGGGCAGATGACGCTCATCCACCCGGGAGGGCAGTCATCTAAGGTCCTCCTAAGAAAAGGACTCGCTGCCCTAAAAGAAAATAGCGACCTGCTGCCTTGCAGGTTTGGCTTGGGACAGCAAAAGGCTAACGGAGAGCGAACCCAGTAAACGCTGGTTGAAACTGAACACACCGCCGAAGGATAAGCACCAAAACTGAAGGTTGTGAACGTATACCCGTTCTTGATATTAAGCTGTTTATATATCACATTAAAATGATAAAAATGGCCTTAAGAATGATCACAAGAAGAAGAAGTCATGGAGTTAATAGCAAGACAGTATTGGTGACACTGTTGTTTAGTTATGTAACATGTCATAGACTGTTGTGATGGAACACATAGCAAGATAGCAGTCAGTCTGACATTGTTTAATTTTCAGACATGTCAGATGGTCATGGTGGCACACAGTAGTCAGTGACTCTCTTGTATAATTATGAAACACTGTCACAGACAGCGATGATGAGCCACATTGCAAGACAGCAGTCAGCGACACTCTTGTCTAGTTAGGAAACATTGTCACAGACAGCAGTCAGCGACACGCTTGTCTAGTTAGGAAACACTGTCACAGACAGCAGTCAGCGACACACTTGACTAGTTAGAAAACACTGTCACAGACAGCAACACTTTTATCTAGTTAGGATACACTGTCACAGACAGCAGTCAGCGATTCTTGTCTAGTTATGAAACACTGTCATAGACAGCAGTCAGCGACACTCTTGTCTAGTTAGGATACACTGTCACAGACAGCAATTCTTGTCTAGTTATGAAACACTGTCATAGACAGCAGTCAGCGACACTCTTGTCTAGTTAGGATACACTGTCACAGACAGCAGTCAGCAACTCTGTCTAGTTAGGATACACTGTCACAGACAGCAGTCAGCGACTCTTGTCTAGTTAGGAAACTGTCACAGACAGCAGTCAGCGACACTCTTGTCTAGTTAGGAAACACTGTCACAGACAGCAGTCAGCGACACTTGTCTAGTTAGGAAACACTGTCACAGACAGCAGTCAACAAATCAGTCATATAGTTATCAAACATGTCACACACAGTCTCGATGGACCAATACAATCATTATGACAGAACGCTCCACATTTTTTGCATACGACCATAGCCTTGTGGTTACAGGCACAGGTTGGTGACCCTGAACTTTGGTCATTGTTAAGTCCAGACTGATGTTCACATACTGCTGATGTTTGGACGTTAACAACAGTGGCAGACCTGAGTGATGCGAGTTGATTGTTGGCAGAAGACAAAGTTGCAACAGGGTGAAATGTCACAACATTACCTAACTTAGCAGGACTAGATAGTTGCGCCACTGTAGGTAGCTGTTTACCTGGACCGGAAACGTGGATAATGCGCGCCGTACTGAATTTCTTACCTGTTAGCGTGTGGCTAACCCCGCTAGTGGGAGCCATAATTGGGGATGGGGAATACCTGAGTGGGGGGATTGTGTTTGGGATGTTTGGTGTCCCTGCCGCAGACAATGAGGAGAGATCTACTTTGTGAACACTAAAACTTCCGGTAATTGTCGATGGGCAAGAGATGGTTTCCGATGATGTTGAAAACACTGGGATATGATTGTTTGTTACAAGAGTACTTCCAGAGATCTGTAACGGAATAACAGTTCCAAAACTCTGTGATGGAGACATAGCCCTAGGACTTGTGACGTTCTCGATAGTGATGCCCTGCGGTAAGTCCCCGAGTGATACAGTAAATGTTTGATGTGATGGAGGAGTGCATCTTGATGGAGTTGATGCTCCTGATGCAGTTGCAGGTTGTAGAATTCCATTATTTCCTACACTAGCAGATCTAACAATAGCAGCAGTTGTTGGTGTTTCAACCTTAGGGTCTGCATTGTTTGGAGGTGCACTTGCAGCCCGAGGAGGAGCACTAAGGAATGCTCTAAGAGCATCCTGCGTTAGGTATCGTCTGTGTATTTGAGATGCTCCAGAGGAACCTGAAAGAGCAGATGTAGAGGATGTCATCACTAAACCAGTTTGGGAGGAAGATAAGACAGGACCTTTAACTGTTCCTAAAACGGTGGAGCTCTGGAGCTTGCTGTTAGTACTAAGCAATAAAACTGTGTTGGATGACTCTGTAACAGGACTAACACTGGAAACAACGATGATTTTGTTGTTAGCTCCTTCAAATGCATGTGCAGACGAACAAACAACAGTAGCAGGCAATGCCATATATTTGGTTGCCACAGGAGACACCGAGCTCCTACTGATGACTACTGCTGTTGGCGTGACAGACCTGGAGGAAGGTTTGGCAGGGGACGCAGGCTGTATGAAGTGTTGGTGAGAAGATGATGTGCTAGTCACATGACCAATATTAACATGAACACTTCCTGTCTGTCCTGATACGGGTGACGAGTGTGAAAATAGAATCTTAGAGGCACTGCTCATTTGTGGCGGAGGGGGTGTCTGAGGAGGAAGAGGAGGTGGAGTAAGACTCGCACCGATACCTGTCCTAGCAGCTGCCGCGGATTTGCTCAAGCTTTTCTTAAGTTCAGCTTGACATATCTGCATAGATCGCTTGAGATTAATGTCTGTTGAGATAGTTCCAAGCTCATCGGGGGACGCTCTTGACCTGCTACTGGCTGAAGACAATATATTGGGCACATGTGGAGAGCCAGGACTCCCATCAGCACAAGTGGGTTTCAGCAGCTGAGGTTGTATAGGTGCTCTTGCCTGAGTTTGAGCTTTAATTTGTGCTAAAGTTCGTGTCTGAGTGGGTACCTTGCCAACAGCAGCATTGGACAGCAAGCTTCTCATAGTCTGGTTGGTATCAGCCTGTGGGATGACGGATGATGTTGTCGAGACAGCCCTTGCAGCTTGTGTCTGTGCCTTGATCTGAGCAAGTGTCCGAGTCTGTCCCTGTGTTTTGATTATAATCCCTGTCGATGTCATTGTTACGGTCCGTGTTATGCCTTGTAATGAGTTTGGACTGACAGCTGAAGAAACCGGTGCAGATGGCGATTTATGACTTGAAGGGGGCAGCACATTAAGAGTCTTAGACCTAGCTGCCTGTGTCTGAGCTCGGATTTGGGACAGAGTTCGGGCATGAGCCTGTACTTGCTGCTGGGGTCCACTGGTTACCACAGGAGTTGATCCTAGCACACGCCTCTTTTTAGCTGGAGTCACACCCAAAATCTCTGTTCTGTCTTCCGATCTGTGGAGAGATAGAGAGAGAGGCAAACTTGAATGCAAAGTCATCATATTTCGTTTTCACAAAACTTCCACAATCGGAAGAATTTTGTTTCTGTTCACTTCTTCTTCTTGGAATGCTCCATATTGACCACTTGTTAACCACTCTTTGTGATTTGTATGTGATCTGAGCCCAAGAGCGATTGTACATTGTGTCAGACATGCATCTACAAATAGGCCAGCACATCCGATTTCTGCAAAGCTTTTTATTTCCTAAGGTAGCTTCCCTAGGTCCTACATCAGTCACCTCTTATGAAATACCTTGTCGCAGTGGTACTTCTTCTTTGCGTTCATTCTTTACGACCAATTTTAATCACTTTTTGTGATATGTTTGATCTTTGCCAAGAACGTGTATACGTTGCATATTGGTTTGGTAGGCCCCTAAACGCATAGACTTCTACACGTTTAGGACACATGCATCCAATTTCATCCAAGCAGTGGTACTATTCTTTGCTTTCCTTGCTGGTCCCAGCACCACCGTGACCAATTAATGGTCGCTATCAAATCTTCCTCATTTAATAACATATTCCACATATTTGTCCTCTGTAATGGGAACAAAACTTGGGTGGATGGGGCAGGAAATTGACAGATTCATACCAACAATACAATGTGCTGGATTATCTGATGTAAGAATGAAATCTAACAGCACCCTGTTATAACTTGTTGAGTACACATTACCTGATGTATGATGGGAACATAACAGGAATCTGTTATGTACACACCATTACCTGTTATACCCGATCAGACTTAGTGATGCTAACATTTTAAAAAATGTTTTCATACCAGACTAGGATTAATCATAGAATTGATTAATCATAGAATTGAGTAATCATAGAATTGATTAATCATATTTGGTATGTCACTCTTTTCAGGCCAATATCGACACTCATCCCTATCAATCTGGTCAGCGACTGGGATTCACAATCATGAAACTTCTCTGTTCAGACAGACTCTCTGAAAGTGTTACAAATGCCATTTTGGTCCACTGCAGTGTACTCTGATATAGTAGCCATGCCAGTCAATCTATCAGCTCGCTCAATACCCCTGAGTGCACTGGGACATAAATTAAAGTGATCTCTCTGAAGATGACATTTTGGATGTTATTGATCATGTTGTGTCCTACATTAAATTTGCAATTTGTTCATATTTTCTGTACTTTGATAAAGGTTTTTCATGAAGACGATCCAAACATCTCACTGACAGATAAGCAGCAGATGATCAACAGCATTTTCATACCTACTTTGTTACCAGAGGCAAACATGGAAAATGAGCAAAACACAGTCACAAAAACTAACTACAGGTGAAACATGAGGCCTACGAAGAGTTACCAACAACACCAGAAAAGACAGTCACCAACATCAGCATAAGAAAGAAAGTTCATACAGAACCTTGCTTGAATTACATTGAGAAACAAAGAATGAAGTTCGGACACAATAAAAATGCAACCAAACTCCACTGTATACAGTCTTCTACAACAGAACATAAGGAAAGAATACGAGAGGAAGACCACAAAAAGATGGATAGGTACCATAGCAGAATCCTGTCAAAAAAACAAAAATAACTATCACCCAAACAACTAGAGCAGCACAAGACAAAAACAGGAATGCTGTTAGGTTTCTGGGCAACAACTTGGTCACAGTGTAAGGACAAAAGAAAGAAGAAAAAAAACAGGAGTGCTGTTAGGTTTATGGGCAACAACTCGGTAACAGTCTAAGGACAAAAGAAAGAAGATAAAGATCTTTTGTTTTTCTGTCAATGTTATTGTTGTTCTTGGTATGATTGTCATTTTGTTATATTTCCATGTAGAAATTAGGCTCAGGAATATCATGCCAGGTGACTCCTTGTGAAACAAACGCCACACTACGTGACTTTGGGTTGGACGTCTTTTTACCTGGAGCCACACTAAAGGGTATTTTATTATTATTTTTTTTTTCAATCCAGAAGCACTTGAGCTGAAAGCTCTTTGGCTCGGTGTCATGGACATCGTAATCCTTCGGCTCGGTGCCACGAACACCGTAAATCTGGGGAACCTGTAGCTTTTCTGCCAGTCCGTGGAGTTGAACCCGCATTTAAAGAGGACTAGTCACCCGTAGTCCCAAGCGCTCGAACACGCTGGGCATTTTTATTATAAAAACAAATGGCTTGTAAAAATGCTCAAGTGGTTACGGGGCTCATATTTGGGATGTAAAGAATAGAACCACTGTTACCTGCCACGCATGTCGTAAGAGGCGACTAAGGTTTGGCTGAAATCGGATGCATGTGTTTTAAACGTGTAGAAGTCTATGCGCTTAGGGCCTACCAAACCAATGTGCAACGTATACACGTTCTTGGCAAAGATCAAACATATCACAAAGAGTGATTAAAATTGGCCGTAAAGAACGAACGCAAAGAAGAAAGAAGAAGAGAGGCTTGTAAAAAACATGGGTTCTGCCCTGGTTCACTAAGAGTTAAGACAGACTTCAGACAATCAATGTTAAGAAGAAGATACAAGGAATATCTGATTACGTTACCTTAGTTTCTCCACTTGTCGGGCTAACATCTCTCTGCTAGCAGCGATGGCTGAGTCTAGGGAGGAACTATTACTGGAGAGGGATGATGTGGAGTTGGGAGATGATTCTGACACTGAGGAAGCTGATGCTGGGATAGGAGATGCTGATGATGTCAGGTCTGATGACAAGTGATTGGAGGATGAAGCATTTTCTGTAGATTGTAGTAGCTTTTTGCTTGTGGGGACAACGTTCTCTAGACCAGCACGAAGAGCTCTGTGTTTTAACGATCGCTTGTGGATCATAGACGACACACGTATGTTTGACTTGAGCACAGGTTTGGTTTTGGGAACTGGGATGTTCTCTAAGGATAATCTGCTGGAGGAAGGTCCGGTTGCTTTAGGGACATCAGTCAGGATTTTGCTGAATAGAAAAGAGGGATATGAGAATAATCAAGACATAAGCAAGACACAAACATCAGACAAACACTGCAGAATACACAAGTAGATGAGCTCAGATATACATGACACTATTGATATTCTTCTTCTTCTGCATTCTCACTAGATTGGGATTTCGGATTCTGTAATAAAGGCAGCCGTCTGCCTCAGATTATCAGCCACGCTATACAGTTTGTCTTGGACGCTGGTGTAAGTGGGCCATCTCTTCTCAAGACTGCATACTGGGGGCAGTTCTGTACGATATAATTCTTGATTTCTGCCTCCCCGTTTGTGCCGACCTCTTCCCGCAGTGTTTTGGCCACAGTCATGATGGTAGGTCCGACATTCTTACTGCGTGGCTAAATCTTCAAGACAGATTGGTGACCGTAGAATCCGTTATCCCATTCCTCATTGTGAGGGGTCGTGCACCATGTTATGCGCCTTATGGCCTGGTGCATCCGTTTCTGCAAGCATTTGTTTCGGGTTAGCATTCCCTAGCGGACACATGCATCCGATTTCAGCCAGACCTCCTTAGTCGCCTCTTATGACATGCATGGCAGGTAACAATGGTTCTATTCTTGACACCCCAATTTGGGCCCCGGTAACCACTCGGGCGACACTATTGATATACAATGACTTGTACACATTTACTGTGCAAACCAGCCTAAAATTTATCGTTTGTGTGACAAGCCCATGTGCCCCTAATGACTGAGAATGTTCCTAATCTGGAACGACCTCACATAATCAGAAAGGGCACACAGTGTAGACATACTCTTAGGCGAAGATCATAAAGCCCAAATATATGGCGAAAAATGATCATTAAAGAGCAATCAATACACAAGGAAGGGGACGTTAGAGACTGACTGTCAGTAAGACAGACTCAAAACATTTCCCGTAGGAGAAAACGGAAGTCCTGACCTACACGTGTATGGTACGGTACCTAACACAAGTAGGGACCTACCAACAGAGGTTTAGCTTTAGTTGTTCTTGTCAAAGATCAATTATATATCACAATAAGAATAATTAAATTGGTTGCATAGAAGAAGACGACTGTGCACATAGTTTACTTTATTGGACGGTGGATGAACGTGCGGATAGACTTGCAGGTATGGCTACTGTACAAAGCGGGCGAGCAATGGACCAGGCTGATATTATAAATTCCTTAAGGGAGAGAGGATGTGCACATGATTCACATAATAGCGGTGAATCTACAACACTAACCAGACTGCAAGAACTTAAAGTTAGGTGTGGTGTAGCTCGACAAGAACGCTATGCTGGCAGACAAAGAAGAATTGTAAACCAACAAAGAACCGGTGTCGTTAGTCGCCACACGCTGATGGGTGTACTGAGGGAAGGATCGGAGCACTTATGGACTAATTTGTTCGACGTGCAGTGATGGTGATCTCAAAACGAAACTAAAAAAATTGGACGGTGGCATACACAACAACTGTGTAGATACCAAGTGACTGTACATATAGCTGACCACTAGTAAACTATATGTTGTCCCATGTGACTGTACATATAGCTGACCACTAGTAAACTATATGTTGTACCCAGTGACTGTGCATATAGCTGTCCTAGTAACTATTTGTACCAGTGACGCATATAGCTGTCACTAGTAATATTGTACCCAGTGACTGTACATATAGCTGTCCACTAGTAAACTATATGTTGTCCCGTGACTGTCATATATGCCACTAGTAAACTAATGTTGTCCTACTGTACATATAGCTGACCACTAGTAAACTATATGTTGTACCCAGTGACTGTGCATATAGCTGTCCACTAGTAAACTATGTTGTCTATTGACTGTAATATAGTGCCACTAGTAAACTATATGTTGTCCATGTGACTGTACATATAGCTGCCACTAGTAAACATATGTTGTACCCAGTGACTGTACATATAGTGACCACTAGTAAACTTATGTTGTACCCAGTGACTGTACATATAGCTGACCACTAGTAAACTATATGTTGTACCCAGTGACTGTACATATAGCTGACCACTAGTAAACTATGTTGTACCAGTGACTGTCATATAGCTGTCCACTAGTAAACTATATGTTGTCCATGTGACTGTACATATAGCTGACCACTAGTAAACTATATGTTGTACTATGTGACTGAACATATATCTGACCACTAGTAAACTAGATATTGTACCATGTGACTGTACATATAGCTGACCACTAGTAAACTATATGTTATACCCAGTGACTGTGCACATAGCTGACCACTAGACGCCTGTGTGTTACTGGTGCCCAAGGAAGCAAAGAATAGTAACCCTGTAACCTACAAGGCATGCCGTAAGAGGCAACCGAGATAGGAATCTAGGGAAGCTAACCTAGTAAATAAAAAGCGTCACAGAAGTGGATGTGCTGGCGTACTTGTAGCAGCATAACTAGCAGAACACATACAAATCACAAAGAGTGGTGTAACAAGTGCTCAATATGGAGCATTCAAAGAAGAAGTACTTTGATGAGTAAATCCTACTGATTGTTTCCATAAGCTGGTAAGTAAATCCATCTAAATTTAGCGTATGTATGTTAATATGGTGGTAGCCACAAAACAACATATTGTAGCTTAACAAAAGAAATATCAACTCACCTGTGTCCCCAGACTGGTTCAAAGTGTTTTGCCTAAGGAAGACAAGAAGAACAATAAAGTCATCAATAAATACATCATAGTGGATCATCATCATCATCAAATAGCTTGTCTTGAGCAGAACTTTGTTACCCTAACAGGCTTCAGAATTTCTCTCATAGGCCAGATGTCCCGCCTCTGCAGCCATCATGCTCAAATCATTGGTTACATCATTAATATATCTTCCCTGTGGTCTCCCTCTTCTTCTCTTTGTCGAGGTGTCTCTTTCTACAGAGTGTTCAAGATAAAAGTGGCCCCATTGACAAATCAAAAGTTGACAGGTACACATTGCGTTTTGTCTACTTACTAGTTAGACCGATTCTGACTAGCTCATCCTTCGTCACATTTCTTTATCGCATCTTCCAGCACCATAATTACACACCATCACAAAATGACTCACTCACTTGACCATCTATGCCATAATTGGACTTTCTCATTTTGATAAACATGTTAGATTGGCTCCCTTGACGGGGCTGCTTTTATCTTAAACACTGTACAATGGTCTTCTCCAAGACTTCATGTCTTTCTATATGTCCAAAATACTAACTTTTCTTATCCTTATTTGTAGCATCAGCCAGTTTTCTTTCTCCTTCTTCTTTACGACCAATTTTAATCACTCTTTGTGATACGTTTGATCTTTGCCAAGAACGTGTATAGTTGCACATTGGTTTGGTAGGCCCCTAAACGCAGACTTCTACACGTTTAGGACATGTGCATCCGATTTCAGCCAACAGTTTTCTTTGATTTTAAATTCTTTCTGAATGGATCTATTTATTCTCTTCTCTGTCTATGGTATACAGATAGCTGGCTCATCTATAATACTTATATTCAAAATAGCATTTATGTTTTCACACTGTCTTGTTAAATGTCTATGCTTCACACCCACATGTTGCCACTGGGAATATGCATGCTCTTAGTATTCTGTTTTTTATTTCATTACCAGGAATACTCTCTATCCAGTTAGGAAGGTGTTGTGTTTTCTCAGGCTTGGAGCCTGTAAACTAGTGCTATCCAATGTTTTTATCTATTGGGGCGCATCCGACTAATGACCGCGGAGGCACAGGCGTCATGTACCAATTATTCTTCTTCTTCTTCTTCAGCGATCTCTGGTCATGCGCTTAATTTACTGTGGACCACAAACTGGGCAGACAGCTTCAGGTCTGTCAGGTTTCCCCAAAGCTTAGTTTTCAGGTCGACTGGGTGTGGCCACATGTTGCTTCTCAGCTCACACAGAAGAGGACAGTCTTGCAGGATATGCTCTGGTGTCTGTTCTGCCTGCTGACACTGGCAGAGAGCTGTTTGACTTATTCCTAGTCTGTATAAGTGTTTGTTGAGTCTGCAGTGTCCGGTGCGTAGTCGAAATATAATGACCTGGTCTGTTCTGCTTAGGTCTTTGAGGGAGTCTTTTTGTCTTCCAGTCTACTGCAGATTTTCTCTGTATGAGGGTTTTGACCTCTTGAAAAGACAAGGGTTGGTAAATTTGCTCTTTGGCACTGCCCTCCTTAGCTAAGACATCAGCACTCTCATTGCCTGCAATGCCACAGTGAGATGGAATCCACTGCAAGTGAATTTCTGCCTTTTCTGAAAGCTGAGCAAGTTCTCTTTATAGTTTTTGTACTGTGCTGTCAGTGGATTTAGCCTCCAGGGCTTGTATAGCTGATGTACCAATTATAATAACAATAATAATAAAGTAATATTAACAACAACAGTAATAAATATAATAATAGATAACAACTAATTCTGGTTACAAGTTAAATATTTGCGTTATATTGTACATATAAGAAAACAGAATCCCACTGTTATTCTGAAACACATTTTGTCTTCTTGTAATTCTGATTACTAAATCAACAAGTCCTTATGTGGTCACCAGCTGCGAAAAGAAAACACGGAAGACCTAAGACCACTCTTCGAAGAACAATCTTACAAGAAAGTAAACTATTGGGATGTAAACCATACGAGATCTCCAACTGCTAGCAACGAACTGCATTACATGGCGATCTAAAACCTCTGCCCTTATGTGTCGCCTTTGTCACGAACGGAACAAACTAACTAACTAATTCTGATTACCGCTAAAGCCGTAGGAATAAAATAGGACACCAAGGATGTAAGTGGTGCATGAGTTGTATACAAAATTTGTGTTGCAAGAGTTGTATACGAAAGTTGTGAGTGTTGCACGAGTTATATATGAAATTTGTGAGTGTTGGATGAGATAGATGTCACAACCAACCTTCCACTCCTCCATCCTATCCTGCTCCTGGTCAATCTCTTCCTTCAGACGCTGCTGCCTGTCCAGTGTGAACTCTCCTGAGGAAACATAAGCAAAGTGATATTTACTACAAATTGCCCATATACTATGAAGTATATACAGATAACAGAAGCATACAACAATCAAGACACATCAGTGGAGATAGAATGAAGACATCAAGAAATAGTGGGAGACAGAAGACATCAAGACACACGTGGAGGACAGAAGACATCAGACACATCAGTGGAGGATAGAGATAGAAGACATCAAGACACATCAGTGGAGAGATAGAGATAGAAGACATCAAGACACATCAGTGGAAGACAGATAAGACATCAAGACACATCAGTGGAGAGATGAGATAGAAGACATCAAGACACATCAGTGAGAGATAGAGATAGAAGACATCAAGACACATCAGTGGAGAGATAGAGATAGAAGACATCAAGACACATCAGTGAGAGATGAGATAGAAGACATCAAGACACATCAGTGGAGAGACAGATAGAAGACATCAAGACACATCAGTGGAGAGATAGATAGAACATCAAACACAATCAGTGGAGAGATAGAGATAGAAGACATCAAGACACATCAGTGGAGAGACAGATAGAAGACATCAAGACACATCAGTGGAGAGACAGAAGACATCAAGACACATCAGTGGAGAGACAGATAGAAGACATCAAGACATCAGTGAGAGACAGAAGACATCAAGACACATCAGTGGAGAGACAGAAGACATCAAGACACATCAGTGGAGAGACAGATAGAAGACATCAAGACACATCAGTGGAGAGACAGATAGAAGACATCAAGACACATCAGTGGAGAGACAGAAGACATCAAGACACATCAGTGGAGAGACAGAGATAGAAGACATCAAGACACATCAGTGGAGAGACAGAAGACATCAAGACACATCAGTGGAGAGACAGATAGAAGACATCAAGACACATCAGTGGAGAGACAGAAGACATCAAGACACATCAGTGGAGAGACAGATAGAAGACATCAAGACACATCAGTGGAGAGACAGAAGACATCAAGACACATCAGTGGAGAGATAGCGATAGAAGACATCAAGACACATTAGTGGAGAGACAGAAGACATCAAGATACATTAGTGGAGAGACAGAAGACATCAAGATACATCAGTGGAGAGACAGAAATGAAAGACAGACTTGGACTATGCTAATACCTTCTGAGAGTCTGTCTTTCCACTCCCCGCAAGCTTTTGTAAAGAACTCATTGCTGAGAGCTGTTGTACTTAACCTGTCAGAGTAGACACAGACATTGAAGTCAATATATCATACAAGATCTTGAGATCACAAGGTTAATACTAAAAACATAAGTTCAGTCACTAACAAATATCTTGTTCTCTGTATGGTTGCAAAGCCCCTTTCATGGCAAACAAGAATATCAACTGTCATTGTCAGCAAGTCTTTCTTTTTCTTTTTTCCAATCCTGTTTTGTCTCACAGCTTTAGGGTAAGAAGAGATTTCTAGAACAAGTTTTTGTGTGCGCTTCATAAACAGTGTCTTTCTTCGTCACCTCTGTTATCTCGGAGGTCCACCTCTTGCGTTGCTGCCTTTTGCTCATGTTTCCATTGTATTGGAGAAACATTGCTCTTTGAGATGCACTGTCTGTTGGTAATCTGCTTATGTGGCGGTTCATTTAATTTGTTGTTTCTTGATGAAGTTCAGTACTGATGTTTTACCAACTTTCCCCCCCCTGATGTCTTCTTTTCTCAACCGGCCTCTTCTTGTTACCCCCAGAATTCTGAGTAGACACATCATCTCTGTCATGACTAGTTTTCTTCTATTATTTGATATCAGCGTCCATGTTTGGCACTGATAGCATAGTGTATGGGACTTCTTCTTTCTTTCTTTTGTTGTCACACTGCTACCGGGTTGTTGCCCAGTGTTGTGGTTTTCTGTTTTTGTCTTGCCCTGTTCTGGTGGCATGGGTGATTGTTATTTTTGCTCTTTCACAGGATTCAGCTATGCTATCTAACCATCTTTTTCATGGTCTTCCTCTCACCTTCTCTCCTGATGTTCTGTTGTAGAATACTCTGTATACTGTGGAGTTTGGATAATGTAGGCACTGACATCGAATGATAGAAGAAAACTAGTTACATTGACTGCAATTAAGATATGATAGACAAGTATGGTTCAACTCTGAATATGTCAGCTACTGGAATAATACCTCTTGTAGATAACAAATGACCAACACATTGATACTGACCTGAGGTCACTAACATCAAGACCTGGAATCTGGTCACACTGCGGCAGTAAAGTTACCAGCTTGTGTTGGTAGCCACACGGCAACTGGTTGAAAGTCTTACAGTTTAACAAGCCCTGGGGAGTACAAGAGCAACAGGTTATAAAGTGGTAGACTCCGAGTGGTTCCCGGGGGTCCAAATTTGGGGTGTAAAGAATAGAACCACTGCCACGCATGTCGTAAGAGGTGACTAAGGAGGTTTGGCTGAAATCAGATGCACGTGTCCTAAATGTGTAGATGTCTATGTGTTTAGGAGCCTACCCAACCAATGTGCAACGTATACACGTTCTTAGCAAAGATCAAACATATCACAAAGAGTGATTAAAATTGGTCGTAAAGAACAAACGCAAAGAAGAACAAGACTTCAAACTCACATTTCAATAGGGTATCCTGGTCATTTCACCGATTTCGCCCGAGTGGTTACCGGGGCCAAATTGGGGTGTAAAGAATAGAGCCACTGTTACCTGTAATGCATGTCGTAAGAGGCGACTAATGAGTTTGGGGCTAGCTACCCCACACCATAAAAACACTAGATGGCTACAGAACGGAGAGCGAACCGAGTAAACGCTGGCTGAAACCAGACACCGCCGAAGGATAAGCACCAGAGTTCCAAATATGCTGAAGATGTGACGTAAAACACACCAATGCTAAGGCTGCATGAATCAGATTTCCACATGAATGGAATTTATAGGGAGATATGGTACATTGGTCTGGGTGGTGATCGCGAGTGAGAGATATATTTTACACAAGGGGAGCAAAGAATAGTAACACTGTGACCTACAAGGCATGTCGTAAGAGGAGACTGAGGTAAGAGCATAGGGAGGTTACCATAGAGAATCAAAAGTGTCACAGAAATTTGATGCGCTGGCCTATATGTGGATGCATAACTGGTACAACGTAGAATCGCTCTTATGCTCAGATCACATACAAATCACAAAGGGTGTTTAACAAGTGATCAATATTGAGTGTTCTAAGAAGAATACATAGGAAGACAAATCTAATAATCTTATATAATGAAGACAAATCCCATAGATCTGAGATATTGAAAAAAAAAAAATAAAAATGAAAGATGAGAAGAGGTAAATGTTATTTAATCTTAGACATGGGAAGATAAATCTAACCAGTATAATCAAGACATACCTTAAGATTAGTTTTGCATAAAATTGAATCTGGAGTCATATCAATACACCCTTCCTTTGTCTGCTCTATCTGTGCAGCCACAGACTTGGACCGTTTACCGCTCCGTTTCCTTGGCTGTCGGAAAACAAGACGAATTAAACATATATTTTTATACATAAATATTCTCAGACTTTTTACACACTGTTTTTTTATATTTTGAAATGTTTAAAATGGATGTACATGGTGGCATAAAGGTGTGGAGGTACTGTAAAGATAAGGATCAGAGAAATCATCATTTTTGTTGCAGGCAAAAAAGTCATTAGTAATGAACGAGCTGATAGATTGGCTGGCATGACTACAATATCAGAGGGAGCTGCAATGGACCAAAAGGACATTCTTAATGGATTGAAAGACTTTTTTTCTGAACAGAGGAGTTTCAGGATTGTGAATTCCAGTTGTCAACCAGATTGAAAGAGATGGGTGTTGATATTGGTACAGCCCGAAAAGAACGATATGAAAAAAAGATTGATTAATCAACACTGGCGTGTTGGACCGCTGGACATGTTGAGGCAGAGATTGAAGCACCTATAGACATGTCCGGGGTGCTATGATGATAGTCCTCATATAATTGATAAATGTAAAACTATGACAACTTAACCACTGTAAGCTAGCAGTACAACATATTTACGCTCTCTGATACACATTTAATAAACCAGTGGAAAAATATATACGTGCTTTCGAATATAAGTGTTACAGAAGAGTCTTCCGTATATCTTGGACAGAGAAGAGAACAAATAGATCTATCAGAAAGAACTCAAAATCACAGAAAATTGGCTGATACTACAAATAAGAAAGAGAAAATTGAGATATTTTGAACATATAAAAGACATGAAGGGCTGGAGAAGACCATCATGGAAGGAGGCATACCGGCAAAGAGAAGACGAGGAAGACCACGAAGAAGATGGATTCAGGATGTAACTGATGGTTTGAACATGACGGCTGCAGAGGCAGAACATCTGGCCTATGAAAGAGAGAAATTCCGGAGGACTGTTGGGGTGGCAAAGTTCTGCTCAGGACAAGCTATTTGATGATACACATAACAGAGTGGTTAATCTGGAGCGATTGCAAAGAAGAATATCTTAAACACCCAAACTTAAATGATGTGACACTGCAATAATTACCAGAATAAGAATGACCAAACATATCTGTAGTACAACCATTTACTATATGATTTATATTGTTCTATTATGATATTAAGGTTACTTATTGCTATCGACTCACTAGTAACCATGTGCTGTGCTAATTACAGGGTTTAAGGCCAACTTGGGCATAATATTTTTGTATGTGTATATGGTACACGGATGGACTAATGTTTCCTGATCCGTGACTTGGGGATCTCTCTCTCGCGATCACTCTTATACTGATGTACCAGATCTCCCCATAAATCTGATTCATGTGGAAATCTGATTCCTGCAGTCTTAGCATGGGTGGGTTTCGTCACATCTTCAGCGCCATTTGGAGCTCTGATGCTTATTCTTTGCGATGTGTCCGGTTTCAGCCAGTGTTTATCGGGTTCGCTCTCCGTCAGCTGTCCCCAGTCGACCTGCAAGGCAGCAGGTTACTTGGGGATCTAAATTACAAGTACCGCAGAAGTCAAAGTAAGGCTTGCCTGAATAGTGAGGGACACTGGTGATAAGAAAAACTAGACCATGCAAAAATCAGTCATAGGTGCCATTTTAGGCGCCCCGACTACGACTGAATTCACAGTGGACCCCTCAAATAAAGAAGAGTTTTTCTTTTTGTGTTATCTTATCAACGCGAAGGGCACGCATGCCCAGCGTGTTCGTAGAGCGTTGGACTACGGGTGACTAGTCCTCTGTAAGTGCGGGTTCAACTCCGCGGACTGGCAGAAAAGCTACAGGTTCCCCAGATTTACGGTGTTCATGGCACCGAGCTGAAGAGCTTTCAGCTCAAGTGCTTCTGGATTGGAAAAAAAACAAAAACGCGTCTGTATAAATTTGTGTCCTGTTGGATAAAAGGCATACACTTTGGTCAAAATTGTGATGTACATGTTCTACATGAAGTACAAACCTAACGAGGGCACAATGTACTAATACTCTCTACGTAGACCCCACATGCCACAAACAGTAGTTAACTTGGGTGGTAGGAACAAAAACAAATGACAACATAACTGAAGTCTTTGAGTTGTGGATTTATAGAAGAATAATGCTATATCATTGAAACTTCTTCAAATGCTCCATAACCTGCTGCCTTGCAGGTTGGCTGGGACAGCCAAAGGCTGACGGAGAGCGAACCCAGTAAATGCTGGCTAAAACCGGGCACATCGCCGAAGGATAAGCACCAGAGCTCCAAGTGGCGCTGAAGATGTGACGAAACACACCCACGCTAAGGCTACATGAATCAGATTTCCCCATGAATCAGATTTATGGGGAAATCTGGTACATCAGTCTAAGCGGTGATCGCAACGCAGAAGAGAGACAGAGAAACGCTCCATATCGACCATTTGTTAAACTACTCTTTGTGATTTGTATGTAATCTGAGCCTAAGAGAGATTATACGCTGTACCAGTTATGTGCCTACAAGTAGGCCAGAACATTTGATTTTTGCGATGCTTTTGAGTTACTAGGGTTGCTTCCATAGGCAACTACCTCAGTCGCTGCCTACGACATGCCTTGTAGGTCGCAGTGTTACTATTCTTTGCTCACTTTGAGGACCCTGGTAACACACATGCGATATCATTTAAACAATAACATACAAATGAGGATCATTGGAAAATTATGGATGACAAAAATACTGAACGGCAAATAAAATATTTTGGACAGATAAAGAGACAGGACACTGAAGGTAATTACGAAAAAGGTGGAGGCTGCAGTAAAACTTAGAAAAATAGCTAAACACGTAAACACAAAGTACTACAGTTTTACAAAATACATAAACAGTGACGATAAACAGCAACGTTTCGACCAAAAGGCCTTTATCAAGCAAACAATACAACAAGAATGACGAATTTCGAGGAACACTACAAATGGACGATTACATGTGGAAACATAAACCTATCTAATGAAAATCTGGGAATAAAAACGAACAGCGAAATGAGTGCAACACAAAAACCGAAAGTGGAAAAGAAGAGAAACAATAAACAATATAGTGGATAAATGACACATATATGGAGCAAACACACATATAGATAACAAGGCACGAGATAAGACAGTACTAAGAAGCATAGGAATGTAATGCGTTGAGTCAAAGAGGTCGCAAAGTGAAGGTAATTACTTAAATTAGAAGGAAACTAAGACAAGTGGCCAAGCAAGAGAGGACTATATTTGTCGAAAGTGCAATGAAGTCAATCCTTCAGCTTTAGACCCAACATGTGCCATTGGTCACATCACATATCGTATGCCGTTGGTCAAAGAATAATATTAGTCAAACAAAACCTTACCTTCATGCTAAATTTTATTCCAGTCTTTGTGAAGACATTGCTCAAACAGCGTTTGTTGCCAGGTTTTCTGATAGAGCTTGATGTAGTCATTATGGACAATCCATTTGTTGCACTACCATTTGATTTCAGTGAGGAGTCGCTGGACTTACTGGTGGAAGAGTCTTCGCTCAGTGCTCCATTAATTTTAGAGCCAGCTGTCGTGAGACTTGATGCTCGAGGTTTGGGTTTGAGGTCAGATGGATCAAATTTGTCTGTTGTAAAATGTAAAAAAATAAATAATAAAAAATTAAAAGTATGATCATGATCACCATAGTTATTTAAATATGAATGTAAATCACTAGCCATTACATGACTATTAAAGAAGACAATTGGGGGACCGCCTAGAGTAGTTGATAGTAGCTCTGCCTGCTAGCTGTGAGACGCCTCATAGCTCGGGTTCGAACCTACTGTCCGGCATTTGTTCGAGTCCCTGGTCTTACTCAGGACAATAACGTGAGTACCTCTGAAGTCGGAGAAAATCTGCCTGTATGGCGAGGGAATACTAATTACGAGTACATTGAGCACACGGCTGCCAGTGTAAAGTAATTTACAATGTGCACGCTGCTGCCATTGTAAGAAATTGGAAAACAGATTTTCACGCAAAAATCAGTTTCAGAGATGGAACTTCGTCTGAGTTGAAAGCGGACGAGAAAAAAAAAAGAAGACAATTCTATGTTCATTATTATTTGCAGACATCCATGTATTTGATAAAATATATACGAAAAATAATGAACATAAAATGGGACGAATTCAGGAGAAGTGATATCAGAGAAATGATCGTCAACCACTTGTAACAATTGTTATAAGAGGGAGAAGATGGAGATATGTTGGACATACCTTGAGAAGAGATGATCAAAGAATACCAAAGTAGGCATAGAGGTGGGATGCAAAAGGTTCAAGAAAGAGAGGACTACCTAGGGAAACCATGAAACAAACTTTGCTGAGAGAGGCAAGAAATATTGGTCTCAATTCCATGAAAGAGATTGAGCAAGTTGCCCAGATAGAGCGGTATGGAGAAATTACTTGCAGGCCCTATGTAATGTATGACAGTATGAGAGAAATTGACCACAACACTGGGTAACAACCTGGTAGAAGTGTGACGACAAAAGAAGAAACTGTCCACATGAAACATCTCTTGTAGTATTTTTCTAAGGTGTATCATTCATTTTTGTGTTGTTAGGGAATGATGATCACCTTTTCCTACAAAAGTGCTCGGTTCATTTCCTACATCTAACAATCGAGCTATTTTTCCCAGTAATCTCTCTGCGCATCATCGCCAGACCGATGTACCAGATATCCCCATAAATTTTATTGATATGGAAATCTGATTCATGCAGCCTTAGCATTGGTGTGTTTACGTCACATCTTCAGCACCATTTGGAGCTTTGGTGCTTATCCTTCGGCGATGTGTCCGATTTCAGCCAGCGTTTACTCGATTCACTCTCCGTTCTGTAGCCATCTAGTGTTTTCTACGATGTGGGGTAGGTAACAGTGGTTCTATTCTTTACACCCCAATTTGGGTCCCAGTAACCACTCGGGCGTCTAGTGATCTAAATCTCAAAGTAGATAAGATCCAGTTCCTAGTCCTATTGAAGACAAAGGATAAAACATAGGCCCCATGTTCATGATGAGCATGTAAAAGTGAAAATAGTGGAATAGAAACCACAGTAAATAATCATTAATAACAATTACAATCAAATCCCTGAACATTTTCCCCATTCTCAAGATTACATCGAAGACTGTCATCGGTGCTACAGTGTTCGAGCACTGTTGTTGAGATTGATTGAACCATCATGATCGCACTTTGATGAGTAACCATGTCTGCTTCGATCTCTTTCTTACACAGGAAGATATCAGTGGCAGTGTACAAACTCTGTGGCACCGGCAAGGGTCCCTGATGTGATTTTGAAGATGGTGAAAATATTTTTAGGAATATTTATTTTTAATGTTTCTAAGAGTTTTGCCCGGGCAGCAGTTTTCCAGCCTGCTCTTATCGATTTTGAACTGTCAAGAGTTCTTTTACGGGTCAATTTGAACACTGGACCTATAAAAGAGATTGAGCGAGTTGCCCAGGACAGAGCGGTATGGAGTAATTACTTCCAGGCCCTATGTAACGTATAACGGTACTGGAGGAATATATATATATATATATGACAGCCACACACTTACATTTCTTGTTGCGCAATGACTGCCGCACACTTCTTCGGCTTGGCACTACAGCTTTGACACTGTTTTCCTTAACCGCTGGAGTTTCCATCATGGTTTTCTAAAATAGTAGTCATAAATGTAACTTGATATGTTGCATATCTTGCATGTACACAAGTTATATATAAACATATCTTGCATGTACACAAGTTATATATAAACATATCTTGCATGTACACAAGTTATATATAAACATATCTTGCATGTACACAAGTTATATATAAACATATCTTGCATGTACACAAGTTATATATAAACATATCTTGCATGGGCACAAGTTATATATAAACATATCTTGCATGTACACAAGTTATATATAACATATCTTGCATGTACACAAGTTATATATAAACATATCTTGCATGGGCACAAGTTATATATAAACATATCTTGCATGGGCACAAGTTATATATAAACATATCTTGCATGTACACAAGTTACATACAACATATTTTGCATGTGCTCATTGTATATAATTGTTGCATAAAGAAGAAAGTGGAACAAATTAATTTCTGAACCCTTTTTCATACCTCGAAGGTATATTGGGTAATATAGTGTTAGGCCCGAATTTTTCATTGACCATCGGCATACGATGGGGATGTTGCAATATCACGCTGGCCATCTTTACTTCCACAACAGTGCAAATAGTCCAACCAGGACATATCACTTGTTCTGGTACCCAATTGAGGCTCGGTTAGCCTGAGAGCCATTACGGTTGAAAAAATATTCCATGCCCACTGTGGAATTGAACCCATACCCCTAGCCTATGAAGCGAGTTCACTAACACCTGTGCTTCTGTGGCTCTCAAGTGAATTTTTTTTTTTTCTCGATCCAGAAGCACTTGAGCTGAAAGCTCTTCGGCTGGTGTCATGGACATCGTAACCCTTCGGCTCGGTGCCATGAACACCGTAAATCTGGGGAACCTGTAGCTTTTCTGCCAGTCTGCGGAGTTGAACCCGCACTTACAGAGGACTAGTTACCCGTAGTCCAACGCGCTACGAACACGCAGGCCTCAAATGATTAATTAGATTATCAATAATGTGCAGACTTGCAATAAGCTAATATTTTAGTTTAGACTGCTGATAGAGATAAAAGTGGGATAGATATACATTTAAACACAAAATGAAAAGATGCGTGTAGTAGGTAAGGAATATTTATCAACATGGAAAAAAGTACGATATTGGTGAACATATATAGGAATTAAATCTCCACTAACATTACGCTAAGTGGACAAAAATTACAAGTAGTACAGACTTTTAAATGCTTTGGGGACACACATTTCTAGCGAAGTTCAGCTAACAAAATTAAAGACATGAAATGGCTGTAGTGAGAGCTGGACAATAAATAAAGATACAGAGAGAATAATTCAGACTTTTAACGATAAATGTTATAGAGGAATATTTCTGAGCTCTTACAATGAACACAAAAATCTGTCAGGGATTTGATAACTATTTACTATGCTTGCATGTCAGTTCTTGCAGAGATAAAACGTCACAAGCGTGCATAGTTCAAACATGTATTAGAGGTGACATCATTCTTCATCAGAGAAAACTGAGGGTGATAGGAGAAAAGGTAACGAAAAGCATCAAGGATTGATTAGAAAAGGACTTTTTCAAACTTCAACTTGCAATGGAAAGAGCTTTTTGAGGGACTTATGTGTTGGACTATATTATCATATAAGTGGGAGGGAAACATAAAGGGTTGGTTGCACACAAATAGTGTAATACTACCACGGGTATGAGCAAGAAAATATTGGAGACCCATATGTCATAACTAAAACAGTTGGCTTTTGATAGAGATACTATAACTTCTTGATATGATACTGTATAATTTTGTCAATATTTTACTGATATCAACTTACACGCCCTCTGAAACAAATGTGATATTGTTCTACTTCACAAGACAACTGTACCAACTTACCATTTTAACATCAGGCCAGACTAGCAAACATGAGCAAAGTCAAATTGCAGTTTGTCAACAATGGCATTGTGTTCTGCATCAATTTCCTTTCAAAGCAAATATCCCGACATTACATGGCCAGTTAGTGGTTGCAGGCACTTCTATATCAGATAATATTATGGATGCATGAGATTTGTGATGTCTAATAGTCTATGTTGTCGTCTCAAACATACAACTGATCGATGGAATTGATGAACAATACTCAAATCAAATAGTCATCTTGAACACCGGAGTTATGTTTCTTTTCCTACCGTAGGCAATACCGGTCATATTCATTGTCCATATATTGACTGGTTATAGTTTGCGGTGAAGGTGCAAATTGACGTGAACTGACGGAATTAAATTATTGAACAACTACAATATGTATATGGCTACACATTATGATTTCCAGCAACACATGATTTTATTTGAGTTGAGTTTTAGTGTTTGGGAGAAGTTTTGTCCGATTCGGCGATTTCAAAAATTTAATGTTTAAAAAAAACAGCAAAATGAACCAAGATTTTCGGACAAATAATAATATACTGCATAAACTTGCAATTATCTTATTACACCATAAACTGCAAAATAGATTGAAACATTGTGTTAAATCCTTTACTAGAACCTAAAACACATCTTTTGTTTATCAACGTTTAAAGAACTGCCGTCGCCATTTTGCTTTTTGAGTCTGTCGGTAAATCTCGCCCGGAAGTTAGACTTCGTCCGACTATTTCCGCCCATAGAAACCAAAGCGTCAAAATGGCGGTTCAATGAATCTTAAATGGTATTAGTTCACTCATAGCTGTTACTCAATATTAAACATCCTACAGGCGAATGTTGAGAATTATATGATGCTATCAATAAAACAATGGATAAGATAGCAAATTCATACGAGAAAAAGATACAAGAATTCAGTTTGTATAATCTGAACCAGGAGTTGTCAAAAGAAAATAACAGTTCGAAGATGGCTAAGATGGCACCTCCCAATGAAGATAAATATAGTAGTTCAACTATCGCATTGCAAGATCCAGCCTTTCGAAGTGAGTATACTTCAAGAATTTAAATGATACAATTTAAAAGCCGATAAATGAATCAAATATGCTTTGTTTATTATTATTGCAATATTTTTTTGTACACTGATACTGGTTTGTGTATATATTATTATTTACCAATTTAGTTATAACTTCTAGTATTTACTACTAGTACGCTTGTAAAATGTAAATTAGTGGTTTGTAGAGAAACAATTTGTTAATTTATGTTTTAAACAGACAAACCGTTCATGTTTGACATAGACAAACCCCTGGACAGAGTGCAGAATCAGGGTCTCAGGTTTATATGTGGGAAAATGAGAACAACCCCAACTGCTGCTTGTGAAATCGACGCCAACATCGAACCACTAGATATTAGGAGACGAAGGGCACTAATAGAAGCAGTCGAGCGATATAAAAGAATAGAAAAAACCATCCCAACAGACAAACTATTGAAAGGTGGAAATCCAATCAAAGAATCCAGCAAAAATCATTGCTGGAAGTTGGGAAAAATCTTGAAGAACATTACCATCTCCCAACTGACAGAGAACCGATCACAGGATGCCCAGGCCCACCACCATGGCTAAACATAAAACAACCAGTAATCCAGAAATACCTCCTTGACAAAACTATAAACAAAGCAACACTAGCACCGATCTTAAAAACCTGTGCACTGGAGACAATAGACAGTTATCCAACTTCCTCTATCCATGCCTACACTGATGGTTCAGCTTTCAAAGCCACTACTTACACTGGCTTCGGCATATACCTGAAATATCCAGATGGAACTACCTATAGTTACTGTGCCCCTTGTGGTAATATATGTTCCAACTATGAGGCAGAGATTATAGCCATAAAGACCGCTGTAGAACTAGTCCACCAGCAGTTTGAACTTGGAGAGAATATTGTCCAAGACATGATAGTCTTCACTGACTCACAGTCCACACTACAAGCTTTAGAAGAACAGCAGAATCAGTCAAGCAAGATCCAGTCATTGGCATCAGTCATCCACAATCTGATTTCCTCCTTTGATATTAATGTCATTCTCGCCCGAGTGGTTACCGGGCCCAAATTTGGGGTGTAAAGAATAGAACCACTGTTACCTGCACGCATGTCGTAAGAGACGACTAAGGAGGTTTGACTGAAATCGGATGCACATGTCCTAAACTTGTAGAAGTCTATGATTTAGGGGCCTACCAAACCAATGTGCAAAGTATACACGTTCTTGGCAAAGATCAAATCATATCACAAAGAGTGATTAAAATTGGTCGTAAAGAACGAACGCAAAGAAGAAGAAGAATGTCATTCTACAATGGATTCCTGGGCACACAAATATCCCAGGAAATGACAAGGCAGATCATCTGGCCAAACAGGGATCATCAAAACCACAAATAGACAAACCTGTTAGCATACAAAGTATAAAACAGATTCTGAAAAACAACTCCAGAGAAGATTGGCTGAACCGATGGGCTATGGGGATGACTGGTTGGGACATGTATGCAGAGATGAATAGACCAAGGACAATATAAATCTGCTACAAAGAAAAGATCAAAGCACTATCTTTCAGTTAAGAACAGGACATGTTGGACTGAATTACCACCTACACAGAATAAACCCCACACACCTACCACACTGTAGAAAGTGCAGTCACTCATGTGAGACAGTACAGCATATCTTGCTTGAATGTTCTGGACTGCATAAAGCTAGACAAGAACTCCTCCCACCACATCCATCTGTTCATAATACACTTTACACTAGTCTTCCACAATTACAGAACACATGCAGATTCTACAAACTGGCATTGGCTGCCCAAGAGTGAAAACTTGCAGCCCTGGTTAGAAGAAGAAAAACATAGACAAACCATTCATGTTTGACATAAATTGGGGACGATAATAGTGATTAGGATCTGATAGTAGTGTAAATAAGATGGCAATCATACCTCTGAAGTTGGAGAGGAATGGCGAGGAAACCAGTAAAATGGTAAGCAGGCTTTCACGTAAAAATCAGTAAGAAGCGCTACACATGGCTACGTCTGAATTCATAGCGGGCGAACACAGAAGAAGATGGCAATCCTTACTGAACTTCTCCATTAGGTATTGTTTTTTACCCCTGGATGCAAAATCCTGCTTTCAGCCTCACAAAATTGTATGCACATAGTTAATTGAACTAATAAATATGACTAAAAACCTATTACTTGCTAACTTATAGAGAAATTGATGGTCTTTGTAGAAATAAGTTAACTGTTAAAAAATAGTAGTAGTAATTTTAAAAATATCAACAGTAATATTTAGAATAAAACTGTCAAACAAAGCTTGTCATATAGATAATTCAAGTTTTAATTCATGAAATGAATTGGTGAAGTGGTTTGGTGCACAATTCACTGCCTCTTAACATACTAGGAACATCAGTGACTTGTCAACAAATTAAAATAATGAAAATAACTATTTTGCACAGACTAAGACATATTAAACAGATTCTTACCTTATTTGGACTGTCTCTATAAGGGAAGCAATTTATGGTCAATATAGAAAGGAAACTGGGTGAAGCTTAACTAAAACCATTAAAATATGAGGTGTCATTAAAGTGATGGTGTGGCTTGGTATTGTACATACTGGGTCACTTTAGTGAGAACTGTACATCAGCTAAAATATAAGCCTGTAATTATTCACCATAATCCATCTAATCCCATCTTTAGAAATATCTGAGGAATAATAGTAGTACCTTACATTGACAGTTTTAATGTAATACTGAAGTTGAACAGGAACAGAAGACTATCTTCTTGTCATCATCAAATAGCTTAGTCCTGAGCAGAACGTTACCACCCCAACAGTCCTCCGGAACTTCTCTCTCTCATAGGCCAGATGTCCTGCCTTCAAATAGCTTGTCCTGAGCAGAACTTTACCACCCCAACAGTCCTCCGAACTTCTGTCTCTCATAGGCCAGATGTCCTGCCTCTGCAGCCGTCATGTTCAAACCATCAGTTACATCCTGAATCCATCTTCTCCGTGGTCTTCTTCTTCTCTTTGCCGATATACCTCCTTCCATGATGGTCTTCTCCAGCCCTTCATGTCTTTTCATATGTCCAAAATATCTTAATTTTCTCTTTTTTATTTGAAGCATCAGCCAGTTTTCTTTGATTTTGAGTTCTTTCTGGATAGATCTATTTGTTCTCTTCTTTGTCCAAGATATACGGAAGACTCTTCTATAACACTTATATTCAAAAGCACATATATGTTTTTCCACTGCTTTACTAAATGTCCATGCTTCACACCTCTGTAAAGTCTTCATATAACTGACAGTTCTCAGTGCAATAAAATTTTCATTGAAAAATCTGTATTGAAACATATAGTGATATTGATTCTGTTGTGACAGTTACAGAGAGCATTTATACACTTCCTGAGAACTGGCCAAAGATTGCACAAATGAAGGATCATATAAGAATAAGTGAACTATCTAATTGCAAGACACCATCTGTGAAGAGGGCTGTTTCTCACATCGAACTTATGCAGAGTGTCATTGATGACTGGTTTTTTAGAGTGTCTGAAGAGATGAAATCTAGAACAGACAACCTGCATGGCTGTACACCTGGTAATTTAAATATATGCATGTGTGATGTTAGAGTGGTATTAATGTGTGACGTTAGAGTGGTATTTATGTGTGATGTCAAGGGTGGTATTTATGTGTGATGTCAAGAGTGGTATTAATGTGTGATGTCAAGAGTGGTATTTATGTGTGATGTCAAGAGTGGTATTCATGTGTGATGTCAAGAGTGGTATTAATGTGTGATGCCAAGAGTGGTATTAATGTGTGATGTCAAGAGTGGTATTTATGTGGGACCTCAAGAGCAGTATTCATGTGTGATGTTAGAGTGGTATTTGTGTTATGCTAGAATGGTGTACATAGCCTTTCTGTTGTTCGCCCTTCTCTTTCTGTTCTCCAATCTTGTTTTACCTCACAGCGTCAAGAAGAGATTTCTAGATTACAGTTTTTAGGGAATGCTAACCCAAAACAAATGCTTGCAGAAAAGGATGCACTAGGCTGTAAGGCGCATAACATGGTGCAACGACCCCTCACAATGAGGAATAGGATAACGAATTCTACGGCCGCCAATCTGCCTCGGAGATTTAGCCACGCAGTAAGAATGTCAGACCCACCATCATGAGGGTGGCCAAAACTTACTGCGGGAAGAGGTCAACACAAACAGGGAAGCAGAAATCATAGGAATTATATCCTACAGAACTGCCCCCAGTGTGCAGACTATAGAAGAAAGAGGTGACCCACTTACACCAGCGTCCAAGACAAACTGTATGGCGTGGCTGATAATCTGAGACAGACGGCTGCCTTTATTAGAGAATCCAAAATCCCAATCTAGTGAGAATGCAGAAGAAGAAGAAGATTACAGTTTTGTGTGTGCTTCATAAACAGTTCATGATTAGCGCACACAAAAGTACGTTCTAGAAATCTCTTTTTATCCTGATGCTGTGAGGCAAAATGGACTAGAGAAAAGAAGAAGTATGTATTCTATTCAGTTTGACCCCAAAAAATCTGTAAAAAATTGTGTACAGACTTACTGATCTGAAAATGAAAACAATCATGAAAGATTGCTGGTGCACATTTGTTTTAGCTGCATCTGTTTCAGTATTTTCTTTCACTTTAGGCAGTAAAAAACATCTCAAGTTTCTAACTGTAGTTCGAGAAAATAGTATGGTTGCCCATGACTACCATTCACACAGAACAGTGCCAGCATCTAGAGCCTTGTCATCAGGGTGCAATGACTTATCATTGATATTCCAGAGCGGACATGTACATAAAGGTAACTTCATCATGTACTGAGTAATCCCATCTGACAAATGCTGTAATGTTTATATTACTTTATTTAAGATACAAAAGATAACTTTTGTAATTTTGAATTGAAATAAATGTTAAGTAATGAGGAACTTATGGAGAGAACAAGACAGATTTCAGTAAACCAAGAGGTTTAAAAATAGATGCTGGTGCTGGATAGGACACAACTTGAGAAAATCAGAATGGAATATAACAAGAAGGCCCTTTCCTTGACCCACAGGAAAAGGGAAAGAGGAGGCCTAGAAATACAAAGAGAAGAGATTTGGAGGCAGAGATAAACAATATACAGAAGAGCTGAAGGAGATACCTAAAGATAGAAAGAGTTAGTTGAGGGCCTATGCTTCAATCGGGATTAAAAAGACATGTGAGAGAGAGAAAATACAAATGATAAACTTTGTGATATTGACTAGAAATAAATGTTCAGTTATATGAAGACTATCATCATATCTAGGACTCCTGTCCGTAGGTGCTCTGTTCCCTGCCTCAACAAATCCAGCAAAGTCCAGTGGTCCAACACGCCAGTTCGATGTTAATTAATTAATTATTTTTGCATATTTGGTATATCGTTTTTTTTCAGGCTGTACCAATATCTACCCATCTCTCTCAATCTGGTCAGCGACTGGAGTTTTCAATCGTGAAACTCCTCTATTCGGAAAGACTCTCTCAATGCGTTAAGAATATCTTTTCAAATGTTAAGTAATACAAAAGATAAGCTTTGTTATATTGACTTGAAATAAATGTTATGTAATACAAGAGATAAGAGAGCAGCAGTAGCGTAGTTGTTAGCGAACTCGCTTCTTAGGCTAGTGATCCGGATTCAATTCCACAGTGGGCGTGGAATTTTTGTCAGACTGTAACAGCTCTCAGATCGACCCAGTCTCAATTGGGTACCAGGAAAAGCACTGGGAAGTAGAGGCGGCCGGCTTGATGTTGACCACATCACCCATCTTGTGCTGATATTCAATGACAAAATACTGTCTAGCACTATATTACCCAATATACTTTGAGGAAATGAAAAAATACTGTTTAACACTGTATTACTCAATATTACTTGAGGAAATGAAAAAATACTGTCTAACACTGTATTACCTAATATACCTTGAGGAAATGAAAAAATACTGTCTAACACTGTATTACCCAATATACCTTGAGGAAATGAAAAATACGTCTACACTGTATTACCCAATATACCTTGAGGAAATGAAAAATAGTCTAGCACTATATTACCCAATATACCTTGAGGAAATGAAAAAATACAGTCTAGCACTGTATTACCCAATATACCTTGAGGAAATGAAAAAATACAGTCTAGCACTATATTACCCAATATACCTTGAGGAAATGAAAAAATACTGTCTAACACTGTATTACCCAACATACCTTGAGAAATGAAAAATACTGTCTAACACTGTATTACCCAAATACCTTGAGGAAATGAAAAATACGTCTAGCACTGTATTACCAATATACCTTGAGGAAATGAAAAATACAGTCTAGCACTGTATTACCATATACCTTGAAAATGAAATACAGTCTAACTATATTACCCAATATACCTTGAGGAAATGAAAAATATCAGACTATATTACCCAATATACCTTGAGGAATGAAATACAGTCAGCACTGATTACCCATATACCTGAGGAAATGAAAAATACAGTCTAGCACTATATTACCCAATATACCTTGAGGAAATGAAAAAAATACAGTCTAGCACTATATTACCCAATATACCTTGAGGAAATTAAAAAAATACAGTCTAGCACCGTATTACCCAATATACCTTGAGGAAATGAAAAAGGGTTCCTCCTTTTAATACAAAAGATATGCTTTGTAATATTGACTTGAAATAAATGTTAAATAATACAAGAGATAAGGAAGACATTAAATATTTGATCAATAGATGATGACATGCAAGATATCCCTTACCTCGGAGCTGAGGAAGTCATAGGGGAAGTGATCACACTTCTAGCAGAGTTAGAGAATGATAGAATGGAGACTCAGGAGAAATACACTAAGGAAATCAAGCGAGCAAAATTGCTGCGCAGAAAAATTGATGAACTGCAGCTTCATCATCTGCAAGAGCTGCCTGCCTTGGTACAAAGAGGTGAGTAACAGTAACTTTGTGTGGGATCTCTGTGCAGTAGAGGTTTAGTTTAGTCATCGGATCATCATCACTGCACCTTGAACCAATTAGTCTATAAGTGCTCCGATCTCCTCCTCAGTATGTCTCTCAGCATGTGGTGACTAATGACACCGGTTCTTTGTCAGCATAGAGGTACGGTGCTCAACCCTCATTCCAAAGGTACTCAATTTGGTTGCTGAGTGGAGCAATCAGTATATTTTTCCAGAGATCCCTGATTTCAATGTAAGTCTTCTTCTTTGCGCTCATTCTTTACGACCAATTTTAATCACTTTTTGTGACATGTTTGATCTTTGTCAAGAACATGTATACGTTGCACATTGGTTTGGTAGGCCACTAATCGCAGAGACTGCTACACGTTTAGGACATGTGGATCCGATTTCAGCCAAACCTCCTTAGTCACCTCTTACGATATGCGTGACAGGTAACAGTGGTTCTATTCTTTACACCCCAAATTTGGGCCCTGGTAACCACTCGGGCGATTTCAATGTAAGTGAGATTGAGTCTCTAGTCCTATCAGAGATGGATGATAAAACGGAGGTCCCATTTTAAAGTTCTCTTGAAAGAACTTTGCAGTTAGAACCAATGATATAGACCTGGGAATTCATTAAATAATGTCCAAAATTTTCACCATCTTAAATTACATGGACCTTTGTTTGTGTTCTGAGTTTGTGCACTATCGCTGAGATCTTCTATATTAGAGAAAGAGATTGAAGCACACATAGTTATTCGCTGAAGTGCAATGATCATGGTCCAATCAATCAAATTTGTGTGTGCAATTTATGGGGTGTAAGCTTGAACATTAAGTACTTAACTGCTGCATACAATATTTTAATTTTATTGAGCCTTTACTCGGTAGCGCGCAGCGTTGGACTCAGTTATGGTTGAACGCATAAAAACGCTTAGTGTCATCCTTCTTTGTCAGTTTCAGTTTGGAATATCTTCATTGCACTCTGGACATGTCCATAGGTGCTCGAACTCCTTCGCAGTATCTCCAACAGCGTCCAGTGACTGACCATTTCAGTTCGATTTTGATTGATGAGCCTACTCACGTACCTGTTATGCTGTTCTTTTCTTGCTACTCCAATCTTCAAACCCAGCTCCGTCAATCTAGTAGTTGACGTG
This sequence comes from Arion vulgaris, assembly GCA_020796225.1. Taxonomy (NCBI): domain Eukaryota; kingdom Metazoa; phylum Mollusca; class Gastropoda; order Stylommatophora; family Arionidae; genus Arion; species Arion vulgaris. The sequence continues at coordinate 32,911,556 of CM036769.1, read as the reverse complement.
GATTGGTTTAGATGAAAATCTTCTCTGTGACCACTCTCTATGAAGATGTTCAAGATGTCAGCTCTCTCCATTTGCTGACCATCTGATATAGCGGCAGAACCAGCCAGCTTTTGCTCTCTCATTGCCAACGACATTTTCATAAACATATGCCAGATTGGTTACCTTGACCAGGCTACATTTACGTGAACACCTGTAACATCTCAAGAAAATGACTTGGCTGTACACACCTGGACATGCTGGAGTGCAGGGTAACGAGCGTGCTGACTTTCTTGCAAACAATGCCCTAACTCAAGCTGGTAGAAGTATGGACAGAGCCGATATCATCAATGCGGTACGCTCTCAATTATGTGACATGGGCACGTCTCAGACACTGGAACGAGTTCAAGAATTAGGCGTTAAGTTTGGACATGCCAGACAGTGTCGTCTTCGTGGTACAGAGAGAAGATATAGTAATCAACTTCTCATGGGTACGGTGAGCAAATGGACTTTGGGATGGCTGCTGCAGCGGAGGACAGAGCATGAATGGGGATGCCCAAGGTGCCGTGACGTCGTTCACATAACATAACATTTAAAGGGACAAAATCTTATCTAAATTTTTGGTTAAATTGTTATGATTTTTCACACTATATATATCCTTAAAAAATTATTAATTAAATTTGTATTAAAATAGTATCCCAATGTTAATTTTAGTTGCACCAGTTATAATATTAAAGCTCCTATTAAAGTTTTATTTTAAAAACATTTTTAACTTATTGTCTAAGGCCAAGGGAGCCCATTTCATAAGTGGTCTGCTGGCCACTAGCTACATGTGTGTTTCATAAGTTGAAAAGTAAAAGACGAAAGATTTTATCGTTTGTGTAGAGAAACCAGAGGGTTCTCATATCAAGAAATATACTTCTTCTTCGAATGCTCCATATCGACCACCTGTCAGCCACTCTGTGTGACTTATATGTGTTCTAAGCCTAAGAGCGATTGTACGTTGTGCCAGTTATGCACCTACAAGTAGGCCAGCACATCGATTTATGCGCTGCTTTTTATTTACTAGGGTAGCATCCCTAGGGCCTACATCAGCGCCTCTTTCGACATCCCTTGTAGGTCGCAGTGGTACTTTTCTTTGCTTCCATTGCGGGCCCCAACACCACACGGGTGAAGAAATATACAAGAGTGCGCCCCTGAAGTTTACAACATGAGATACTGCATCTATTGGGTCCCTACATGATTAACACTTTCACTCCATCATTTGTGTTACTCTCGGACACAAGCATTTTGCAATGTATAATGAATCAGCTTTGAGACACGTTAAAAAATACCCAGAGCCAATGTAGCAGCTCAGACAGGTGTTGGAGTTAAAGTCGAGTTTTCAAGTCAACAAAAAGTGAAACTACATACATAGAGATAGGCAAAGTTATATATTTGCTACATTCTGTCTCCAGTGGTTACGGGGCCCAAATTTTGGGTGTAAAAATAGAACTACTGTTATCTGTCATGCATATCATAAGAGGCGACTAAGGAGGTTTAGTTGAAATCGGATGCACCTAAATGTGTAGAAGTCTACGCGTTTAGGGCGTACAAATCAATGTGCAACGTATACACATTCTTGGCAAAGATCAAAGATATCACAAAGAGTGATTAGAATTGGTCGTAAAGAACAAACGCAAAAAAGAAGCTACATTCTGTTATCTATTTACTACATTCTGTTATCTATTTGCTACATTCTGTTATCTATTTGCTACATTCTGTTATCTATTTGTTACATTCTGTTATCTATTTGTTACATTCTGTTATCTATTTGCTACATTCTGTTATCTATTTGCTACATTCTGTTATATATTTGCTACATTCTGTTATCTATTTGCTACATTCTGTTATCTATTTGCTACACTATGTTATCTATTTGTTACATTCTGTTATCTATTTGCTACATTCTGTTATCTATTTGCTACATTCTGTTATCTATTTGCTACATTATGTAATGCATTTGCTGCACTTAATATTGCACATTTTACATTTGTGTATACAACAAATCATGATGTATGAAATGTTGGTATTTTCTAGAGCATGAGGCATGTCTGATGAATCTGATAGAGCTACAATGGCACGTGACCTACACCAAACGTCTGCAGGTTAGAGTGCAGAGCAAGTTTTCAGTATCAAGCAAACGTAATGCGCAGCTAAAGGAGGATATTGGTTTTGTCAAACATCATGTGTATGTTTTTGACATTCTTGACTTTCATGCCTTCGTTTGTATCAAATTATTTGTGTTTCTTTATGCTTGTTTATCTGTCGGATGCTCATATAGCAACGACTTATCAACTAATTAATCTGTCTATCTTGTGTTATCATCAGCTACTGATTATGTCTGCGATTTGTTATCATCATCTCTGTAGCGTAGAGGCTAAGTGCTTGCCTCTTGCACCAAAGATAACCGGTTTGCTCCCTTGTGGAGCCTTCGGGATATTTTTCCAGAGATCCCTGATCTCAGTGTAGGTGAGATAGAGTTCCGAGTCCTATCGGAGACGGATCATAAAACGTAGAATTTTTGTCAGTTCAAAATCAAGAAAGCAGGCTGGAAAGCCGCTGCCCGGTAAGAATTCATTAGAAAAAGATTAAAAATAAATTTCTACAAAATATCTTCAAAGTTACATTAAAGACCCTTGCCGGTGCTACAGAGTTTGTGCACCTGCTGCTGAGATCTTCCTGTGTAAGAAAGAGATCAGAGCACACATGGTTACTCACCAAAGTGCAATGATGATGGTTCTATCAATCAATAAATCATCATCTACTAGATCTGTCTGTCGGAGATCATGAGAGAGAGGGGAGAGAGAGATCTGTCTGTCGGGATCATGAGAGAGATCGAGGAAACTGTCTGTCGGGGATCATGAGAGAGAGAGATCTGTCTGTCGGGGATCATGAGAGAGAGAGAGATCTGTCTGTCGGGATCATGAGAGAGAGATCGAGAGATCTGTCTGTCGTGTGTTATCATCAGTTAATTAATCTGTCTATGGTTAGTTATCAGTTAAATGAGAACTATCATCATTGCACTTCGGACATGTCCACAGGTGCTCCGATTTTCACCTCAACAAATCCTGCAACGTCCAACAACCCAACACGCCGGTTCAAAGTTGATTAATTAATCTTTTTGCATATTTGGTATGTCATTCTTTCAGACCATACCAATATCAACACCCATCTCTCTCAATTTGGTTAGCGACTCAGATTCACAACCCTGAAACTCCTCCATTCGGAAAGACTCTCTGTGTGCTAAGGATGTCATTTTGGTCCATTTCAGCTCCCTCTGATATTGTAGCCATACCAGTCAATCTATTAGCTCGTTCATTACCCCTGACTCCTGCATGCCCAGAGACAAAAATGAAGATGATTTCTCTGACTCTGTCTGTACCAGTACCTCTATTCAGTTTCTTCTCACCATTCTTGTTTCAACTTTACTAATCATACTCATGGAGTTCCCGCGTATAAAAACATGTGAGTATTCATGAGATGTCAACCACATCATCACCTCTGTAACCGCCCATACCTCAGTTATCAAACTACTTGTTGTTGTCATGTATGTCCCACTGGCCTCTTATTATTTTTCTTCCTGAGAGTGCTGAAAAAGTCCACACACAGCATTGTTGGTAAATGACTGAACCTCCGGTGTAAATAACTGTGCAAATGTGGTCTGTTATCATCTACTGAGCTTGTCTGCCCTGCATTATCATCTACTGAGCTTGTCTGCCCTGCGTTATCATCTACTGAGCTTGTATGCCCTGCGTTATCATCAACTGAACTTGTCTGCCCTGCATTATCATCAACTGAACTTGTCTGCCCTGCGTTATCATCTACTGAACTTGTCTGTCCTGCATTATCATCACTGAACTTGTCTGCCCTGTTTTATCATCTACTAATAGATCTATCTGTTGTATGGCTAGATTATAAATATTTGCACTTCTGTCTGATGTATAAACATAGAAAAAAACCAATGTCAATTTGTGCCTATCACTCTCTGCTACTGCTGTCTATGAAGTATGTAAAGACTTTTCTAACTTATTACTGACCCCTTCTTCTCCTCAGTCCACTTGTCCAGGAAAAGTTGGTTCTGGAGATAGAAACAATGGATGTGATCCGGAAAGCTCAGGGGGATGTAAGTAGCCAAAGTTTAGTTTGCTAACTGGATGATAATATGAGTGACTGAAGGAATAGAGATACGCTGGCGATGGATAGGACACACATTAAGAAGATTGACCGGAAGCATTGCAAGACAGGCACTGTTTTGGAACCCGCAGGGAAAGAGGAGTAGGGAATGCCTAGACAGACCTGGAGAAGAGAGCTGGAGGCTGATATTAAAAGGATAGGTAAAAGATGGAAAGAATTGGAAGCGAGGGCAAGAGAGAGGAAGAGTTGGAAGAAATTTGTTGAAGACCTGTGCTCCGTTGGGAGTTGAAAGGTGAAGAGAGAGAAGGAATAAAGATGGTGAATATAAGACTGAAGAAAAATGAAGCGGTGGGATTATATGTGACTGAAAGGAAACTGGATGAGAATATGAGGGGCTGATGAAGGATGGCACTTAGTTACTGATCATATGCTCAAAACCAGTAACATACTTATAATACATATCGCCCGTGTGGTACCAAGGCCCGCAAAGGAAGCAAAGAATAGTACCACTGCAACCTACAAGGCATGTCGTAGAGCGACTGATGTATGACCTAGAGAAGCTACCTAGTAAATAAAAAGCGTTACATAAATCGGATGTGCTGGCCTACTTGTCGGCACATAACTGGCACAAAGTACAATCGTTCTTAGGCTCAGATCACATACAAATCACAAAGAGTGGTTAACAAGTGGTGGATGTGGAGCGTTCGAAGAAGAAGAAGATAATACACATTACATATATTTCTGTTGGTATATGACTTGATGTTATGTATTTCCTCATGCTCAAACTTTATAACATTGCCAGACTGACCAGAAGCTAGTTGTAGCACAACAGAGACTAGCTAAAACAGAGATGAAATCACAAGAAGCAGTGTCCAAGACTAACACAGAGAAGATGCACATGGCAAAGGAACTGACAGCTGCTAGAGATGACCTGAACAGCATCAGGTAGGCAGCAAGCCAGAGAGCAATCAGTGACAGTTATTACCTCAACACCTTATTTTTGTTGTTGTCCTAAGCAGAGAATGCGAACGTGAATAAAAAGCATGCAGAAATCAGATATGTTGTGTGATCGATGTCATGGCGCTTTAAGCATTCCCATGCGTGCTCCACCCTCTGCTACAGCAACCATCCCATAGTCAACTTGCTCACCACACCCATCTGCTTCTTCTTCTTATGCTCCATATCGACCACTTGTTAATCCACTCTTTGTAATTTGTATGTGATCTGAGCCTAAGAGCAATTGTACGCTGTGCCAGTTATGCGCCTACAAGTAGGCCAGCACATCTGATTTATGTGACGTTTTTTATTTACTAGGGTAGCTTCCCTAGGCCCCTACCTCAGTCGCTTCTTACGACATGCCCTGTAAGTCACACTGCTACTATTCTTTCCTCCCCTTGAGGGCCCCGGCAACACATGGGCGACCGCTTCCATGAGAAGTTGATTAGTATATCTTCTCTCTCTACCACGAAGACGACACTATCTGGCATTTCCAAATCTAACTCCTAATTCTCACACTTGTTCCAGTGTCTGAGAGTCATCCATAAATGAGCGCATACCGCTTTGATGACATTGGCTCTGTCCATACTTCTGACAGCGTATCAGGGAATTAATAATAATAATAAATAATAATTCATCTCGTACCGTTATACGTTACATAGGGCCTGCAAGTAATTTCTCTATACCACTTGATCCTGGGCAACTCGCTCAATCTCCTCCATGGAACTGAGATTAATATTTCTTGCCTTTCTCAGCAAAGTTTGTTTCAGGGTCTCCTTAGGTCGTCCTCTCTTTCTTGAACCCTTTGCATCCCACTTAAATGCCTGCTTTGATACTCGTTGATAATTTCTCCTCAAGGTGTGTCCAACATACCTCCATCTTCTCTTTCTTATAACAGTTGTCACTAGTGGTTGACCAGGGAATTGTTTGCAAGAAAGTCAGCCCTATTTTTAAGCAAATAGACCACACAATGGCAAGGTTGGACCTAAAGCTGCTATGTTTTGTTGTTTCATAGATTCATTAATTTTCTACATTTATCATCTTTATTATTATATTATTATTATATTAAAGGTGGTTGGGAATGTCAGGATTAGTGGTACCTCTGTAAGAATGGTGGTCAGGGCCCATCCCCTTTGATCCAAACCTGACTTCCAGCTCATGCCTGTGGCTCCTAGTAGTTGTCATCATGCGACAGTGGCCACCCCCAGGCAACGACTGTGACAGGCCGGCTAAACCAGGCACGGTTAACCGATTTGGTACTAAACCAACCAGTGAATCAGGGTATGCTAACCATGCATGATGGTAGTCATCATCACCCGTGATGGACGAGCATCATAACTTTTATCATGTGCATGCAAATTATGTTTTAGCAGAATCACTAACTGTGTATGTTGCTTACTTTTGTAAGACAGTTATGCTATTTGTTTTGTGTATCATGTTCCACGTTAATCAGTTTGTCTTGTAGTCAGTCTTTATTGAGGTTCATGTGAGAAGACTGCGACATCTTGCTCTTATGTACCAGTTCAGGAATTTGTTTAACTCATTCAACCTTCAGGCCCAATATACTGGCTCTATGGATCTCTGTGGCGTAGAGGTTAGCTGTTCGTCTCTCGTTCCAAATGTACTTGGTTCGCTCCCTCATGAAGCCGTCAGAATATTTTTTCAGAGATCCATGTTCTTAGTGCAGGTGAGATCTAGTTCCTAGTCCTATCGGAAATGGACGATAAAACATAGGTCCCGTGTTCAAATTGAGTTCGCAAAACTAACCCTTGACAGTTCAAAGCCGAGAATAGCATCTTGGAACACTGCTGCTCTGGCAAAACTCATTAAAAAGATTTAAAAATAAAATTCCTACAAAATATTTTCATCATATTTTACATTACATTGGGCACCGGTGCTACTGAGTTTGTGCACTGCCACTGAGATATTTCTGTGTAAGAAAGAGTTTGGAGCACACATGGTTTACTCACCGAAGTGCAATGATGAGTGTCCATCCAATCAGTCAATCAGTTTGTCTTATATTCTGTCTATATTGAGTGTCAAGTGAGAAGACTGTGATATTGTCTATTCCCAGGTGGAAGATGTAGTTGGCTGTCCTCTTGCCATTAGCGTAGGGATGGGAGCTTTAATTTGCGTTCTAGGGTCAGATGAGTCGCCCTTGTTGTGTTATATCCATGTTTATGTAGTCTTGATATTGTCTTCATCTTTTTGTCTTCCCTTAGCTCTAGTACCCGATCTCTTTTTATTGTATGTTGTATTTGGTGGTTGGTTGTATTTCATTCCATTAAATGTCCAAACCACTGCATTTGTTGTCTTTTGTTGTATTTGGTGCATGAAGTTATGCCGTCTGCTTCTGATGTTCTTCATTGTATGCTTCTTCATTTCTCATGCTTCCTCAAGCATTTCCTCCCACTGCCTTCCTCAAGCATTTCACTCCCACTGCCTTCCTCAAGCATTTCACTCCCACTGCCTTCCTCCATTTCACCATGCTTCTCCCTGCTCTCAAGCATTTCACTCCCACTGCTTCCTCAAGCATTTAATTTCCCTTGTGACTTTCCTGTGGGTGTTGCTTAAGAGACCAATGCTTGCCTGGTACAAAGTGTTGGTCGAAAATCTAGAGAATACTAAGAGACTGATATCCTGCTCTTATTCCAGTTCAGAATATTTTAACTCATCAGCCTTCCAAGCATTGCTGCTGCATGTTTACAATGACTCAAGGACAATAAAAAGCATTCAGAGGTTTAAAAAACGATTAAGACTAGACATATGCTTGCAGTGATCAGCTGAGTGAAGCCAAACAGACATATGAAGCTTATGTCCAACAGATGAATGACATTGATAGGAAGCTTGCTGAGAATGAACAAGAGATGGAAGTCCTCAGAGTCAAGAATGGGAATGCCAAAATTTTGGAGGAAGTGCAGGCCACAAAGGTGAGTAAGCTTACAGTTTTTAAGTAACCTTATTGCCCGTCTGCCCAGCGTGTTCGTAGAGCGTTGGACTACGGGTGACTATCCCTCTGTGTGTGCGGGTTCAATTCCGGGGGATGGCAGAAAAAGCCACAGATTCCTCAGATTTACTGTGTTTGTAACATCGTAACCCTTGGTTCGGTGTTCATGGCGCCGAGCCGAAGAGCTGAAAAGCTCAAGTGCTTCTGGATCGGTTTAAAAAAAAAAAAAAAAAAAGTAACCTTATTGTTTATCACATCATCATTACTGTTTGGGACATCATCATTACTGTTTGGGACATCATCATTACTGTTTGGGACATCATCATTGCTATTTGGAGAATCATCATTACTGTTTGTTATATCATCATTACTGTTTGGGACATCATCATTACTGTGTAAATTCGGGGTCTTAGCCTATCTTGTGCTAGTTACTTCTATATTAGTTAACTCGGAGGATCGAGAGAGAGAGAGATATTAGCTTACTCTGAAACCCTCTGTTTGAAAGTCAGAAAAGACGCGCCTGTATGGTGGGGAACACCAATAATAAGGAAAGCATGCCTTCATGCAAAAATCAGTCAGGAGCAACATACCAGACGCCTAACAGGCAAACACAAGAAGAAGAAGGAGAAGAAGCTATGTGTTAGTTCTATTTTGGTTATCTCTGAGACCTTATGTATTACTTGTTGCTTAACTCTTTCCATACCAAATTATTTTCTCAATTTTTAAACAGTTTTTTTTTTTTTTTTTTTTTTCTTTCTTTTTTTTTTTTCTTTCTTCTCTTCTTCTTTCTTCGATGTTCTAGGCCTGTTTTAATCATTCTCATTGTGATATATAAACAGCCAAACATCCGAACGTAATGTACGTGCACCAGCCTTCAGCACCTATTGGAGCCCAGTTGCTTATCCTTCGGTGGGGTGTTGGTTTTCAGCCAGCTTCTTTTCTTTCGTCCGCTTTCAACTCAGATGAAGTTCCATCTCTGAAACTGATTTTTGAGTGAAAATCTGTTTTCCAATTTCTTACAATGGCAGCAGCGTGCACATTGTAAATTACTTTACACTGGCAGCCGTGTGCTCAATGTACTCGTAATTAGTATTCCCTCGCCATACAGGCAGATTTTCTCCGACTTCAGAGGTACTCACGTTATCGTCCTGAGTAAGACCAGGGACTCGAACAAATGCCGGACAGTAGGTTCGAACCCGAGCTATGAGGCGTCTCACAGCTAGCAGGCCGAGCTACTATCAACTACTCTAGGCAGTCCCCCTTAAACAGTTAATTCAAGGGAGGAGAGCCGCTGTAGCGTAGTTGTTAGTGAATTCGCTTTGCAAGGCTGGTGGTCTGGGTTCAGCTCCCGCAATGCGCATGGAATTTTCCCACCACGCGGCTCTCAGGTCGACCCAGCCTCAACTGGAGTACCAGACATGCTGTGCCTGGGAAAGTAAAGGCGGCGGCTGATGCTGACCACATCACCCACTGTGTGCCGACGGTCAATGAAAAATACAGGCCTAACACTGTATTGCCCTATATACCACGAGGTATGAAAGGGTTCCTTTACTTTTTTTTATTCAAGGGAGGTAAATTTTTTTTTAAATAAAAATCTTAACTTCTCGTTAATAAATAACATATATATATTATTATATATAAATTGAAGAAAATTGGACAACTTAATAGAATAACAAGGTTAAAAAGTAATAGAAGCAAAACAAATAGAAGTAAAACTAGAAAGACTTCTTATAAGGGAAGCAACTCTATGGCGCAGAGTGCGGCTAATGGCGTTCAACGGACTTCCACCATGACACAGTGTGAGACGAAAATTGTGGAAAGAGTTAATTAGAGCTAAAGTATGTCTTAGTGTTTGTAAATGGATAAAAGTGTGTGCTTATTGTGTCTATTATCTTCTTTCTGTCTGTGTGATTAGGTCAGAGACTTTCAGTCTAAAGTCACTGAGGCAGAGTTTGACCACAACAAGCTGGTCAATGATAACCTGCGACAAGAACATGTGCTGAAAATGAATGTAAGAGCATAAATAATAGATGTGTTCATGTGGGTAATCACCAGGAGGTCAAATTATTTAACGCGTTCATCTCTATAGGCGGATATACCGGCTAATGATATTTTTTAAAATGATGATACAGAATCATTATACTGGCTAATTCAGTCTATTGTCTAAACGTACACAAAACTGGACAGCAGGCAAACCAAGTAGTTCAAAAAAAGACTGGTAACCTGGGTAGATGACGCTCAACAACCCGGGAGGGAAGGTTGTCTAAGGGTAGCTACCTAAAAGAAAATAACAACCTGCTACCTCAGTCGGCTGGACAGCCCAAGGCTGAAGAGCAAACCAGTAAACGCTGGCTAAAACCGGACACCTTGCCGAAGGATAAGCACCAGAGCTCTAAATGGCACTGAAGATGTAGAGAAACACACCAATGCTAAGGCTGCATTAATCAGATTTCCACATGAATAAAAATTTATGAGGAAATCTGGTACATCAGTCTGGGCGGTGATAGCGAGAGAAAGAAAGAGTCTATTGTCTTTCCCCAGGTGGATGATGGAATTGTTTATCCACTCTTGCCGTTAAGTGTAGGGGTGGGAGCTTTACTTTGCATTCCAGTACCAGTGTTAATTCAGTATACAATGTAAAATAAATGCGTCCAGAGGCGAAAAAGTATTATAGAATTAGAGGGTTAACACTTTCGCTGCCATCCATTTTTCAACAAAGTCTGGCTCACTGCCACACTATATTTTGGGCATGATCAATTTTCAGAGTGATAATTTCAAAACATCTGTACCCCTGGGAATATCTACTATTGATCTATAATCATCATCATTTGAATCAAAGTCCAAATTTGTATCACATTCAGAGACTAATTTTATCGCTATCACTGGCTAAGAAGTCTGAATCAGAGTCATTTTGGACTTGACTATCATCAGCTACATCGCTTATTTAAAAAATCTTTGTTTACTTACAAAAAATTACTAAAACATTCGTTGAAAAACAGACTACATGCATTTTAAACACAGGTACGTTAGATTTGCCATTTTGGATAGCTCTTCTGAAAGGATAAAAGGAAGTATTGTTTAATGTAATACCAGTGTACAGTCAGTGAAACTCCCCATGAAGAAAGACATACCCACGAACGACAAAAGCCAATTGTGGCAGTGAAAGGGAGTTTGTGTTTGATCGACTTTTGTTGTCCGTGGCAGCAAAAGTGTTAAATAATATATATGCTTGTAGAATTTGTCATCAGAAGGTCAGATTACTCAAATAGTAGTTTTGTTCATGTCAGTGGTCATCAGGATGTAAGAATACTTAAGTAGAAAATGTACCCATAGAAGAAGTTTGGAGTACTTAATAGTAAATGTACTCATTAAAGAGAGCCATACATGTATGGTAAATGTAGCCATGAAAGAAGGTCACAGTACTTGAATAACCAGTGTACTTATAGAAGAAGTTCAGAGTACTTGAATAGTAAATGTATTCATGGATAAAAGGTCAGAGTGCTTGAATAGTAAATGTATTCATGGAAAGAAGGTCAGAAAACTTGAATAGTAAATGTACTTATCAGAGAAGGTCAGAGTACTTGACTAGTAAATGTATTCATGGATAAAGGGTCAGAGTGCTTTAATAGTAAATGTATTCTATGAAAGAAGGTCAGAGTACTTGAAAAGTAAATGTACTTGTAGAAGAAGGTCAGAGTACTTGAATAGTAAATTTATTCATGGATAAAAGGTCAGAGTTCTTGAATAGTAAATATATTCTATGAAAGAAGTTCAACGTATAGTAAATGTATAGGGTAGAGTACTTGAAAAGTAAATGTACTTATAGAAGGTCAGAGTACTTGAATAGTAAATGTATTCATGGATAAAGGGTCAGAGTGCTTGAATAGTAAATGTATTCTATGAAAGAAGGTCAGAGTACTTGAAAAGTAAATATACTTATAGAAGAAGGTCAGAGTACTTGAATAGTAAATATATTCTATGAAAGAAGTTCAAAGTACATGGATAGTAAATGTACTTATAGAAGGTCAGAGTACTTGAATAGTAAATGTATTCATGAAAGAAGGTCAGAGTACTTGAATAGCAAATGTATTGATGAAAGAGGATCAGAGTACTTAAATAGCAAATGTATTCATGAAAGAAGATCAGAGTACTTAAATAGCAAATGTACTCAGAAGTGATCAGTTGGATGTGGTCAGATTGCTACATATGTAGATGACATAGTCAAATATCATAACTCATGATGATGATAGTTTTAACTTAGACGGATATGATGATGTTGTAGACAATGGTAGGGATGTTGAATACATGTTCTGAGTGATAGTGGCACAGGATGTTGGAGATCTAAGATCCAGTATTATTTAATCTATGACAGAAAGACAACCACATCCACACGTTGACTGGCCTGGAGCAGAAGAGAATAGCTTTGGACAAACAGCTTTGGAAGTTGTCCAGGAAGAACCAAGAAAGTGAGATGGAAGTCCAAGACTGTCAGGAGAAAATTACCAAGTGGTAAAGTACTCTCTAGATTTGATTATTTTACTGGTTATATCCCTTTGTTAGTATTATGTGCCCTTCGTTAGTCTCTATTTATCTTTGATCAACTGTACATTATGGGTGATGTGGTCATCAGCTTCATGCCACCATCTTTACTTCCCAATGTCTGTCTGGCTGGGTCGACATGAGAGCCGTTACAGTATGAACAAATCTCGCTACCATTATGGGATTTGACCCTGTGAACACATACCTATAAGCCAAGGGAACTAACCACTACATTATCGGTGTACTCAGTATAATAGTAACATCTCTAATAGTAAATGCTAACTTTGTTCCATATTCTGTGTCAAATTTTCTTTGTTGTTTCTGTAACGAAGTCACAATAATAAATATTAGTTGTTAGCTTTAGCTCCTACCTCTAAAGTCAGAGTAAGACTCACCTGACTAGGAGTGACACTGGCGATAAGGAAAGAAAATCTTCACGCAAACATCAGTCAGAGGCAACATATAGGTATCATGACTATGCTTGAATTCATTGCAGACGAACAAAAAACATTTGCTAACTCAACCCATGATAGCTAAAGGGGAATATTATCCAACAGAACACAAATTTGTACAAATTGAGTTATTGATACAAATTTGTACAAATTGAGTTATTGATACAAATTTGTACAAATTGGGTTATTGATACAAATTTGTACAAATTGAGTTATTGATACAAATTTGTACAAATTGGGTTATTGATACAAATTTGTACAAATTGGGTTATTGATAGGATATTATGAACATGGATCCCAACTTTACTGTACCACAACGTCTTCGCCCTTTGACCCTAGGGAAGCATAGGTTTGCAACCAAGGCCTTCCAAGCCCGCCTATCCAATGCCATATTTTCCAGATCTCTGCACTCTCTCCTCATTTTCTTGCATTCTGTCTCCAACTCCTGTCTCCAGGTGTTCCTGGGTCTTCCCTTACCTCTACTGCCCGGGGGGTTCCATTGGAGAGCTTGTCTTGTGATGCTGTTAGGGAGTTTCCTCAGTGTGTGTTCTATCCATCGCCACCTTCTGCTCTTTATCTCTTGTTCCACCTGTCGTTGTCCTGTTCTGTTCCAGAGTTCTGTACCAACTGTACCACATGTACTGGGTTATTCTGTAGAATGATGTCAGGTCTGATTAGTAATAGGAAATATTGTCAAAGATGACTTATGTCCAGCGTTTTTTTCCTACAGTGACCAACAGAAAGCTGCAGATGTAAAGAATATGGCCAGGATGAAGCAGGAGATGGAGAGAGCTACAGCAATGTTGCAGAATACATTAGACCAGCACCAACTCATCTTCAACAATAACAACCACATGCAAGACCAGCTCAAGGCAGAGCAATACCAGACCTTCAGCGCAGAAGAGAAGCTCAAGGTGAGAATTATATGACTATTTTTGTCTTTATAGACGGTATAGAAGTGTTTTACTGTGACAACTTCTGAGTTTGCACTTGTCTCACTTGCCTTACAGCTCATTTCTAAGTCTCTTTTCAAAAGATTCTGCACTTTGGCGTAATGTGGTTTTCTGCATAACTCGGTCATCAGCTAGTTTTTCTCTTTTGTTGGGATCAATAGAAAAGTTCTTTCATGTGGCCTTGCAGACATCCTGATATCTGAGCAGTGGTCGGAGGTGAGAAGTAGAAACTATCTATTCTCTATCTCAGTTTTTTCCTTTCTATGTCAGGCTCTTCTTCTTCAAACCAGCCAGGACTCCAAGTCAGTGCCAAATTGTAGAATCTTCACTTTTTTCTGCAGTTATAGAAGCCTACCATAAATGTTATTATGAACAGATCGGCAGGGATTCTATCAAGATGGTGATTCAGTCCATATCCCCATTCTTAACTCGAAGATGGTACAATGATAATTTCATCATCATCGTCATCACCTTTCAACTCCCATCGGAGCACAGGTCTTCAACAAACTTCTTCCATCTCTTCCTCTCTCTTGCCATCCCTTCCAATTCTTTCCATGTTTTGCCTATCCTCTTTATATCCGCCTCCAGCTCTCTTCTCCAGGTCTGCCTAGGCCTTCCCTACTAATTTTGTCTATTCCTTTCCATCTTGTCTCCGAGACTCCCAGAATGTCTATCTTGTAGTTTTACATCTCTGTCGCAAGCTGGGCCGTTTTTCCCTGCTCCAGCAACGTTCTCACGTTCCAGCAACCAATTCTGGCTATTTTCCGACAGGAAAGAAGGCTAGTCGGCATCCCCGGATCCTTGCGGCTTTCCCGGTGATACATCATTTGCCCCCTGTTGGGGACCTTCCCCCTGGTTCGGATGGTTGAGTTGAGTTATTCCATATTGTTGTACTATCCATGTTTGTTGAAGTTTTTTTGGCTTATTTTTTCTACAGGGTGAGGTAGCCAGCCCCACGCCCAACCCTCCTTAGTCGCCTCTTACGACATGCCTGGCAGGTAGACATTGCTGCATATTCTTTCCTCCCCTGTGGGCCCCGGCAGCACTCGGGCGAATGATCATTTCACTGTAGTATATTTATATTGTTCTTAGAGTTTGATCTATTCATCTCTGTATACATTTAATATGTATAGTTTGGTTAGTTAGTTAGCTAGTTTGTTCCTTTCATGTCAAAGACGGCACATAGGGCAGAGGTTTTAGATCTCCATGTGATGCAGTTCGTTGCTAGCAGTTGGTGATCTTGTGTGGTTTTACATCCCAATAGTTTACTTTCTTGTAGGATTGTTCTTCGAAGAGTGGTCTTAGGTCTTCCACATTTTCTTTTCCCAACTAGTGACCACATAAGGACTTGTCGATTTAGTCTCTGTTCATTGATCTAAAAACATGACCCAAATATTTCCACCTTCGTTTCCTTATAATATTTGAGATGGGTTGTTGGTGTGTTCTATCTCTCACTGTGTTGTTAGAAACGAAATCACTCCATTTTACTTTTAATAATTTTCGGAGACATTTATTCTCAAAGCTGTCCAGTTTCTTATCAATTTTCTTTGTTGATTTCCAACTTTCACAACCGTAGATCAGTACAGGAATCACACATGACCTAAATAATTTAACTTTTGTGCATATTCTAAGGTCTTGAGATTGCCAGATATTTGTTAATTTAGTGAAGGCACTAGCTGCTATAGCAATAGGAGAGTTTATTTCTTTCATCGTGTCTCCATTGTTTGGTCTTGGCAGAATTAATCTGGAGACCAACGTGTTCTGCAAGTGTGCAAAGATTGCTCGTTAGTTTTTGGGTTGCTTGTGTGGTTTAATATGTATGCTCAGTTAATATGTAAACAAATTCTTAAATTTTTTGTGACACTAAGTTACTATATCAGCTCGAAGAGAGTTAAGAAAAATTTGCATGTTGACTGACCATTCAGTGCATGGAAGTTGGTCAGTTAATGGACAACTTTGTTTTTGTTTTAGAAAATTGCAGAGTCCTTACGGAAACAGGTACAAGATGAGATTCATGCAAAAACAGTCTTACAAGCTCGTATCAGATCAGACCTATCTGAGAATGAGAAGTCAAAGTTGGACTCTGAGATCAAGAAGGACAAGGTAGGTAATTCATATTTGAAAATTAATAGAGAAGGGAGGTAACATACTATATGTGACTGTTATCTGTATGGGATCT
The DNA here is from genome assembly GCA_020796225.1 of Arion vulgaris. NCBI lineage: Eukaryota > Metazoa > Mollusca > Gastropoda > Stylommatophora > Arionidae > Arion > Arion vulgaris. The sequence continues at coordinate 32,895,338 of CM036769.1, read as the reverse complement.
TTGGTTTTGGATCTGTGTGTGATCTGTGTGTGATCTGTGTGTGATCTGTGTGTGATCTGTGTGGTTTGTGGGTTCTGTGTGGGGTCTGAAGATTATGGCTTGTTTTTCATTTATTGAGATGGTAATATACACCTTTGTCTGGAGGCTCGGATGATCTATTAGTTCATTTGGTATGCATTTTCTTGTTTCAGGCTTCTTAGTTTGCAGGTTGAGTTAGTTTTACTTCTCTGTCAATCTGGTGGAGAGGGTCTAGTTATCAGTTATATGAGGACTATCGTTATAGCACTTGCCGTACATGTCCATAGGTGCTCCAATGCCCGCTTCAACAAACCCTGCAGGCAGTTCTGTTGATAATACGAAGCTCCAACCCTTACCCTGCCTTAGTTCCATAGTTGATTAGATCATTCCACACCTTCAGCCAGCTCAGCACACCCCTAAGCCTCGTGTTTCTGCTTAGTAGCTGCAACAGCTTCCGCGCCAGCCCAGCATACAGCTACCCATACAGCTTCTTGTCAGCTAGCGAGCTCGCCAGAAATCCTCAGTCTCTCACCTGTTAAAGGCCTGAACTAGATCGCATAAGCTCAGCAGAGCACAGCTTCAGTCAGCCTAATACAGCTCCTCACCCATGTCAGATACACACTTTTAGAAGCTTAGGATTGTATCCAGCAGTCTCGCCCGTTCATAGTAGAAATAACGACATGAAACTTAGCTTGGATTATCCATTTGTTAAAAAACTCCAACAGTTAAAATTTAGCCACCATCTTGCCTGCACCGGATAGTTTTTAGATTTAGGGTCCAGTTATGATGTATTTTAGAAAATTGGTTTAGCAGTTATTAATACCATTACATGCTCTTTAGAGATGTCGACAATCTGAGGGTAACAATTAAATTCCTTTGAAGAAAATAAAGTTGATATATGTAAGTTTTTTTTAATTTTTCGTCCGCTTTCAACTCGGGCGAAGTTTCATTTCTGAAACTTATTTTTGCGTGAAAATCCGTTTTTCCAATTTTTTTTTACAATGGCAGCAGCGTGCACATTGTAAATTACTTTACACTGGCAGCCTGTGCTCAATGTACTCGTAATTAGTATTCCCTCGCCATACAGGCAGATTTTCTCCGACTTCAGAGGTACTCACGTTATCGTCTTGAGTAAGACCAGGGACTCGAACAAATGCCGGACAGTAGGTTCGAACCCAAGCTATGAGGCGTCTCACAGCTAGCAGGCCGAGCTACTATCAACTACTCTAGGCAGTCTCCCGATATATGTAAGTAAAGGAGGAAGAAATCATCTACTGATTCCTAACTTGTGATTTTGCAGGCCAAAGCTGTGACAGATGAGTTGGAGCAGGCTGTCTCTATTGTCCTTAAGAAGGTCAAGAAACTGCAGGCTACCAAGACTGAGATGCAGAATGTAAGATACATTATATCTGACAATTATCTTTCCTGTGTGATGCAATCGTTGTCTCTATCAGCCTTCATGATCTTATCAGCTTTGTTGACAGACAGATGATAGATTCAGAAACAGTTTAGTAGAGTCAGTGAGAAAACAGTTCAAGTACAATCAAATTATAAATCAGGGGTTATGATTAATAGTTGCATAGCCCAAGTTTACATTCAGGGGGATAATTATTATTAATATAGGCATAGTCCAAGTTAAGATTTAGGGGGAAAATTATAATTAATATAGATATAACCCAAGTTTTTATTCAAGGGGGAAATTGGAATTAATATTTGCATAATCCAAGTCATGCTGCGGACAGTTTGGTTGCAAATTGTTTCGCGTAGATTTTTACAAAGGACGATGGCACCACCCGTTCAGAAAGCAATGGCAAACTACTGAACGTAATAATACCTAGAAAAATCACAAACAGCGCTAAAAAGCTGGGGTTGATTCACAAAGTCCTGTAAAGGATATGCAATTAACTTTTATAATCCAAGTTTAGGTTCAAATGTCAAATTAAGATTAATAGATGTATTACTCATTATTTTGAAGTAGCAAAGCTGGTCACAGTAGCTAAAGAGAGTGTTCTGATGGGCAGATGGGGCTGCCTTGTGGAATATACCTGGGCTTGAGTATTATTATTATTTGTCATTAGTGTCCCCCAAAAGCTTCATAAATTTGTATAGCATGTATTTGTTAGTTTTGGTATCTATGCCAAATAGCCCCAATGCCTTGTGGGAGACTCAGGAGAGGCAAAGCCTATGGGAGTTGACCCATACAGAAAATCTGGAGTAGAGCCCCTAAGGCAGGCAGGCATCATGTGATGCTCTACCAGCAGTTTATGCAACCAAACTGATAGCAGATGCTGTGCTTGCACTCCTCTGTACTCTTATCAGCGAAGTTGAGAGGGGTAGATGACACTTGGCACCAAACTCCTTAAAATTTCCAGGCATACAATGCATGTTACATAGCAAAATTTTTGTTAGACTTGTTATTCCCTTGATTTCATACTGCCCTTGTGGTGCCGGGGCCCACAGGAGAAGCAAAGAATAGCACCACTGCAACCTACAATGCATGTCGTAAAAGGTGACTGATGTAGGCCCTAGGATGCTACCCTAGTAAATAAAAGCAGCGCAGAAATCAGATGTGCTGGCCTACTTGTAGGCGCATAAATAGCACAATGTACAATTGCTCTTAGACTCAGATCACATATAAATCACACAGAGTAGTTGACAAGTGGTCGATATGGAGTGTTCGAAGAAGAAGAATTCATAGAATTCATATATACGTGTTCCAATATTTGAAACTACTTGTTTTGTGTCCATCATATATATTAACATGAAGGTCTATGATATGTGCTTGTACAAACCTGTTAGAACCTGGACCAGTATTCCAATTTCTAGTCTGATTAATTTGAAAGATACAACTTGTCAACTTTCTTTCTTTATTTTTCTTTTCTCCAATCATGTTTTGCCTCACAGCGTCAGGTCAAGAAGAAATTTATTAAACGGGCCTTTGTGTGCGTTTCGTAGATAGTGTCTTTTGTCACCTCTGTTATCTCCTAGGTCAATCTTTTGAGTGAACTGCCTTTTGCTTTGTACCCATTGTATCGGAACAGCATTGCTCTTTGAGGTGCACTGTCTGTTGGTAATCTGCTTACATGGCCGAACCATTTAATTTGTTGTTTCTTGATAAAGTTTAGTACTGATGTTGTATCCACTTTTTTCCTGATGTCTTCATTTCTCAACCGGTCTCTTCTTGTTACCCCTAGGATTCTGTGTCGACACTTCATCTCTGTCGTAACTAGTTCAAAACTTGTCAACACTTTTTAAAAATGGATGAAGCATGATCACAGTCATAATAATCAGTGGTCTCATGGCCAGGTGAAAATGCATAATTTCCACTGATGGATAAATTCAGTTCACTGCCATAAATGTTGATGAAATGTTTTCTTCTTCACACTTCAGAGAAAGAACTAAGCAGATCTTTCTTTCTTCTTTCTGTTATCTTTCTCTGCTTTTTTGCCGCTAGGCGTAGAAGGTTTAACTGATGATCGGTTTCTGAGATAATGCACGCTCGGTCGCTTGATACCAGTAGAAAAGAGCTGAGGAAGAGATGCTTGTGATGGATAAACACACATTGAGAAGATCGACGTAAGCATTGCAAGACAGGCATTGTTTTGGAACCCCATCTACTCTTTCCTGCGGGTTCGAAAACAATGCCTGTCTTGCAATGCTTCCGGTCAATGTTCTCAATGTGTCCTATCCATCACTAGCATCTCTTCCTTAGCTCTGTTTCCACTGGTATCTGCTTAGTTCTTTCTTTGAGGAGTACATCATTTATAATCTTATCATACCATCTCAGTTCCTCTATTCTACATAAACAAGTGAAATGTTTTGAGGGCAACAAAATCAAATAAGTGATCAAGAAAATAACATTTTTAGAGATCACTCTTGTTTGATTTTTATATTTTTGCAGAGTTATCAGTTCTTGTTTTCTTTGACGCTTGAAGAGTTTGTTAGCAACGAGAGTTTATTTTTGTTTATAAAATGAGAAGGAGCTATAGAAAAGTTCTTAGAACATCCTGTACAGAGAAGAGAAGAAACAAAGACATCCTACAAGACCTGAATATCAAGGAGCATTGGCTAATAAATAACATCATGTTCCGGAAGATGAAATATTTTGGCCACATTAAACACCACAGTGGTCTGGAGAGAAAGGTAATGGAAGGCATGGTTTCTGGAAAACGAGGCAGGGAACGACCAAGATGAACTTGACAGTGGGACATCAAAGAAACCTTCAACATGACACTGGAAGAGGCAGGAGAACTTGCAAGAGACAGAGAGCTTTTCAGGCGGGTTGTGATTAATGTGACGTTCCGCAAGGGACATGTTACTACTTAAAAATGAGAAACAAAGTAGGCCAACATTTGATGTTAATTTGGTTTGCCCCTTTGAGTTGATATACTTGCTCCCAGTATTTATTTAGATGATGCAGAGCTAGTATATTAGCTAGTTCAGTATATAATGCAATATCTTCTTCTTCTTTGAGTGCTTCATATCGATCACTTGTTAATCACTCTGTGTGATTTGTATGTGATCTGAGTCTAAGAACAATTGTAAACTGTGCCAGTTATGCATCTAAAAGTAGGCCAGCACATCCAATTTCTGCGATGCCTTTTATTTACTAGGGTAGCCACCCGAGTGGTTACCGGGGCCCAAATTTGGGGTGTATAGAACAGAACCACTGTTACCTGCCACACATGTCGTAAGCGCACCAAGGAGGTTTGGCTGAAATCAGATGCACATGTCCTGAACATATAGAAGGCTATGCGTTTAGGGGCCTACTAAACCAATGTGCAACGTATACACGTTCTTGGCAAAGATCAAACATATCACAAAGAGTGATTAAGATTGGTCGTAAAGAATGAATGCAAAAAAGAAGAAGAAGACTAGGGCAGCTTCCTTAGGTCCTACATCCATTCCCTCTTACGACATGTCTTGTAGGTCACAGTGGTACTATTCTTTGCTTCCTTTGCAGGCCCCGGCACCACACGGGTGTATTGCAGTATAAATGTGTCTGAAGGTAAAACAAAATTACTGAGTGAACGGGTTAATGGAGATTTGATATTTTTCAAACAAAGAAAGATTTGATGACTAAGTGTTGATGTTTGCTAGTTAAATAAAGATTTGATAATAACCAACTTTTGATGTTTGTTAGACAAAGGAAGATTTGAGGGCCAAGATCAATGAAACAGAGAAACAGTACAAGGAAAGCAATGAGAGATTTAGTCTGACAATGGCAGAAGTTAAACCAAATCACCAGACTGTGAAGGTATGAATCGTGTGAATCATGTGAAGGTATGAATCATCTGAAGGTATGAATCATGTGAAGGTATGAATCTTGTGAAGGTATGAATCTTGTGAAGGTATGAATTGTGTGAAGGTATGAATCTTGTGAAGGTATGAATCATGTGAAGGTATAAATTGTGTGAAGGTATGAATCATGTAAAGGTATGAATCGTGTGAATGTATGAATCTTGTGAAGGTATGAATCATGTGAAGGTATGAATCATGTGAAGGTATGAATCATGTGAAGGTACAAATCATGTGAAGGTATAAATCTTGTGAAGTTATGAATCGTGTGAAGGTATGAATCATGTGAAGGTATGAATCATGTGAAGGTACAAATCATGTGAAGGTATAAATCTTGTGAAGGTATGAATCGTGTGAAGGTATGAATCATGTGAAGGTATGAATCTTGTGAAGGAATGACGGTAATGTGACTGTTGTACAGGTTATGTCAAGGTATAAGTTATGTGAATGTATGAATCTTGTGAAGGTATGAATCTTGTTCATAGTTCATAAGTACGGTTCCAACTTCACTGCAACGGGTCACCCCATAATTGCTCCGTTCCTGTGCCAATGAATATCACACGAAATGCTAACACCTGTGAAAAGTTTCCTGTGTGAACTAATTCCAGAATGAAACAGCCGCGTACCGCCACAAAAAGCAACCTGCACCGCATAATATGCATATGGCCGTCGCGAATGTAGCAACACAAAACTGTTCATCACTTGAATAGCAATTCTTGTCGAAGGGACATCAATCACGGCAAAATCCAGCTTTCTGCACTCGCAATATAACTGCATACGGCAGATTGAGCTTATTCGTCATAACCGCTGTCCGCCATTTTCTGAATACACACAACAACGCACGGTTGACACAGCAAAAATCATTACATGTAACAGTCACAGCTCACATCGTTGCTCAAGCACTAACTCAGTAGCTCGGCAAACGAAACCAGAAAATACCCGACCAAACATGGCGGGAATGCGCTAGCAAAGTCGTGTTCAGAATCAAATCGTTCTGACTCTGAATGGTCCTCCCGCATTCCGCCATTGTTGGCCAAATTTTCCTTATGAATCTTGTGAAGGAATGACGGTAATGTGACTTTTGTACAGGTTGTGTCAAGGTATAAATTATGTGAATGTATGACAGTCATGTAAACGAGCAGCGCGTCCAAATGGATTAGAGTCCTGGCTCCCATTTGGGAGACCTGGAGTTCAATCCCTATACCTGCATGTGTGTTGCGGGCCCATAAGGAGAGCAAAAAAGAATATTAACACTGCGACCTACAAGGCATGTCATAAGAGGTGACTGAGGTAAGGGCCTAGGGAAGCTACCCTAGTAAATAAAAAGCGTTGCAAAAATCGGATGTGCGATATTTATACTTGTAGGCGCATAACTGGCACAACATACAATCGTTCTTAGGCTCAGATAGCATGCAAATCACAAAGTGGTTTAACAATTGGTCAATATGGAGCATTTGAAGAAGGAGAAGAAGAATCCCCGCTAAGGTCAAGGAGATTGTTTCCTATCAGGGGAAAAAACCTTACCTGAACAGCTTTGCTGTGATAATTTGACAAACCTGTGAAAGTATGGCTGTCATGTGATAATTTGACAAACCTGTGAAAGTATGGCAGCAATGTGATAATTTGACAAACCTGTGAAAGTATGGCTGTCATGTGATAATTTGACAAACCTGTGAAAGTATGGCAGGAATGTGATAATTTGACAAACCTGTGAAAGTATGGCAGGAATGTGATAATTTGACAAACCTGTGAAAGTATGGCAGGAATGTGATAATTTGACAAACCTGTGAAAGTATGGCAGGAATGTGATAATTTGACAAACCTGTGAAAGTATGGCAGGAATGTGTTAATTTGACAAACCTGTGAAAGTATGGCAGGAATGTGATAATTTGACAAACCTGTGAAAGTATGGCTGTCATGTGATAATTTGACAAACCTGGGAAAGTATGGCAGGAATGTGATAATTTGACAAACCTGTGAAAGTATGGCTGTCATGTGATAATTTGACAAACTTGTGAAAGTATGGCAGGAATGTAATAATTTGACAAACCTGTGAAAGTATGGCAGGAATGTGATAATTTGACAAACCTGTGAAAGTATGGCAGGAATGTGATAATTTGACAAACCTGTGAAAGTATGGCAGGAATGTGATAATTTGACAAACCTGTGAAAGTATGGCAGGAATGTGATAATTTGACAAACCTGTGAAAGTATGGCAGGAATGTGATAATTTGACAAACCTGTGAAAGTATGGCAGGAATGTGATAATTTGACAAACCTGTGAAAGTATGGCTATCATTTGATAATTTGACAAACCTTTGAAAGTGTGGCTGTCATGTGATAATTTGACAAACCTGTGAAAGTGTGGCTGTCATGTGATAATTTGACAAACCTGTGAAAGTATAGCTATCATGCTAAGGTGTGGAGTCACTGATAGCTAGGTTTATAATCCGCTGTTCTAGTGACCACATGCTGCTGGAAATTCTGGTATTCAAGTCCAGCTTGGGCCAAACATTCTCGCTAAGCACATGGTACTCAGTTGAACTACATGAGACCCTGATCCTTTACTTGGGAATCGAAATTGCAAGTACCTCTGAAATCAGAGTAAGACTTACCTGAATGACGAGGAGCACTGATGATAAGAAAAGCAAACCTTCACGCAAAAATTAGCCAGAGGCATCATATTAGATGCAATGACTACCACAAGGAACAGAGAGAAATATAAGTTAGGTATCGGATATGTCCTTGGTGTTTGGTATATTTAAGATGTTGACCTCTTCCGTGTTTATCACCTTTTCTTTTTAGTTAATTGCATATCCTTTAAAAGGACTTTGTGAATCAACCCCAGCTTTTAACGCTGTTTGTGATTTTTCTAGGCATTATTACGTTCAGTAGTTTGCCATTGCTTCTGAACGGGTGGTGCCATCGTCCTTTTGTAGAAATCCACGCAAAACAATTTGCCACCAAACTGTCCGCAGCGTGAATCGAACTCAGAACGGTGGGGTTAATAGACCGAGTCACTATCCCCTAAGCCACAGATGCCACCTCACCTTTTCTAAGTGAATGAAATAATTGTTTGACTGACATGAACGAGTTTGACGATACCATTACTATTCACAGGATGAACTATTTGCTCTGACTAGCCAATTACAAACTATGGAAGAAAGATCTATAACAATAAAGAAGAAAGCTGAAGAAATGGATGCTGCCCAGATCATGATGGAGAAGGTGGCTCGGACACTGCAGCAGAACATTCAGACCTTGACGTAAGTCAGTACATGTCCTACACGAATGTCAACAAATACCTTATCATCAGCATCAAATAGCTTGTCCATAGCAGAATTTTGCCACTAACAATCCTTTAGAATTTCTCTCTCTGATATATGCCAGTCTCTGCAGCCGTCATGCTCAAATCATCAGCTACATCCTTAACCCATCTTCTCTGGGGTCTGCATCTTCCCTCTTTCCCGGATGCTTCTTTCCATAATGGTCTTCTCCAACCTTTCATGTCTTTTTATATGTCCAAAATACTTCAATTTTCTCTTTTTTTTTTGGGAGTATCATCCAGTTTTCTTTGATTTTGAGGTTTTTTTTTGGATAGAGTTCTTGTCTAGCTTTATCTAATCAGGGAATTTAAACAGGACATGCTGTACTGTCTCACATGAATGACTGCACTTTCTACAGTGTGGGTAGGTAAGTGTGGTTTAGTCTGTGTAAGTGGTAATTCAGTCCAACATGTCCTGTTTTTAACTGAATGATAGTGCGTTGATCTTTTCGTTGTAGTAGATTTATATTCGGCCGAGTGGTTACCGGGGCTCAAATTAGGGGTGTAAACAATAGAACCACTGTTACCTGCCATGCATGTCGTAAGAGGCGAATAAGGAGGTTGGATTTGGGGCTAGCTACCCCACCTTGTAAAAATCACTAGATAGCTACAGAAACCACAACCAGGAATATTCATAGCTTGCTACCGAGGAAAGACCAGCAAGGAGGGACTCATGGCAAGAAAATGGGTAGAGATCAAGAAAAGATCGTCTTGGATAGGCGGACTTGGAAGGCCTTGGTTGTGGACCTGTACCTCCCTAGGGGTGAAGGGTGAAGAAGAAGAAGATTTATATTGTCCTTAGGGTTTGGTCTATTCATCTCTGCAGAGCAAGGATCTAAACAACATATATTTATGAAACTGAATGGAATGGTCTATTTATTATTATGAGACAGAAATGAATGAGCTAAACCTGCGATGGAGGCTGAAGAAAATAGTGATGACTGCTCAAACAGTTCAATGATACTCTGTGAGTACTGTTTTGTCAGACTTACTTAAAGACACCTAAGCGCATAAACACACCTGATGACTAAACACACCTGAAGACATCAAGATATTCCTGGACACCTGAAGACATCAATGAAACCTGGACACACTGGAACATATCTGATTACACCTGAGGATACCGATACATCTGAACACACTGAAGACTAAACATACCTGGACACACTGGAACATATCTGATTAACTGAGATACCTGAATACATCTGAACATACGAGACCAAAATACCTGGGAACACTGGAACATATCCGAAGACACCTGAGGATACTTCAAAACACTGAAGTACCTGAACACACCTGCAAATATCTGATGACATTGTTCAGCTTGTTATGATGTCAGATTGATCTTGTAATAAAATTGGAAAAGAACATATACAGATATTAAAATGTAACAAAGAACATATATGATATGAACATGAACATAAGAATATATACAGATAATAAAATGTAACAAAGAACATATATTATTTTAAACATGAACAAGAACATATAGATATTAAAATGTAACAAAGAACATAATAGATATTAACATGTAACAAGAACATATATATATATTAATGTAACATAAGAACATATATAATATTAAAATGTAACAAAGAACATATATAGATATTAACATGTAACAAAGAACATATATAGATATTAAAATGTAACAAAGAACATATATGTATTTTAAATAATAACAATAAAAAGAATGTAACAAAACTCCACTGCATAGATTCCCAAACTTTTTCGGTCCACCACCCACTTTGCACAACATAAACTTTGCAACGCCCCTCCACATTTTAATAGTTTGCCAACGTCCCCTCCCACATAAATACATGCTCTTTTTCTCTTTACATATAAAATTGATATATATTTCTGTAATATATGGTCAATTTTCAAATGATTATATGCATGAAATAGAAAAATTGATTAAAAAATGGATCGTGTAAGACGGGCATAAGATAAATTAAAATGCAGAATTCAAATTTTAAATTATTATTCAATCGTAAAATCACAAAAATAATTTATTTTAAAATATTTATGATTAATTTCTTCTTTAAGGAACCACCGACCCATAATCGTCTCAACACCCCCACCCCCAGATTCTTCTGAACCCACTATCGCCCACCCCACCCCTAGAACGCTTCAACGCCCACTGAGGGTGGTACCGCCCACTTTGGGAAACGCTGTTCCACTGTATACAGAGTCTTCTACAGCAGAACACCTGGAAAGAAGTTGAGAGGAAGACCATGAAAAAGATGGCATAGCCGAATCCTGTCAAAAGCAAAAATTGTCGCCCAAGCCACTAGAGCAGCAAAAGATAAAACAGAAACTACAACACTGGGCAACAACTCGGTAACAGTATAACGGAAAAAAGAAAGAAGAACCACTTTATAGTACCACATCTACTGAATTATGTTAGCATGGTGTCAGATCTGATTGATCAACTATAGCATGGTGTCAGATCTGATTGGTTAACTATTGCATGGTGTCAGATCTGATTGGTTAACTATAGTATAGTGTCAGATCTGATTGGTCAACTATAGCCTGGTGTCAGATCTGATTGGTCAACTATTGCATGGTGTCAGATCTGATTGGTCAACTATAGCATGGTGTCAGATCTGATTGGTCAACTATAGCATGATGTCAGATCTGATTGGTCAACTATAGCATGATGTCAGATCTGATTGGTCAACTATATCATGGTGTCAGATCTGATTGGTTGTAGAGAAGACCATCAGAGCTGACTCATGCTATGATTGGATGGTTAGAATGACATGCACAATCTATTTATAGCGAAACACGTAATAACAAAGTACTGTAGTTTTACAAAATAAAAAACAATGACAATACACAGTTGACTAACGTCTATTGATAGTGACTTCATGTTTTTCAGAACGTTTGAAAGGCAGCGAAGGTAAACATAAAAGCCTACAGAAAGACAGACACCAGGTTCTGACACAACATGAGGTAGTAGCTTGTGCATGTTGTTGATTATTTTACCTTTAAAGTTTGATTGATTGATAGGACAATCATCATTGCACTTCAGTTAGTAACTATGTGTTCTCCGATCTCTTTATTACACAGGAAGATCTCAGCGGCAGTGCACGAACTCTGTAGCACCGCAGAGGTCCCGATGTCATTTTTAAGATAGTGAAAATATTTTGTAGGAATTTTGTTTTCTGTCTCTAATGAATTTTACCAGGCAGCGGCTTTCCAGCCTGCTCTTCTTAATATTGAACTGCTAAAGGTTCTTTTACGGGCTCAACTTGAACACTGGACCTATGTTTCATCGTCCGTCTCCGATAGAACTAGGAACTCGATTTTGCTTACACTGAGATCGGGGATCTCTGGAAAAATATCTTCATGGCTCCACGAGGAAGCGAACTGACTAGCTTTGGAATGAGAGGTGAGCGCCTAATCTCTACACCACAGAGACATCAATACTTTTGAAGGTATTATTAATATAAAGTAAACTGACCGGAAGCATTGCAAGAGAGGCACTGTTTTGGAACCTGCAGGGAAAGAGGAGTAGGGAAGGCCTAGACAGACCTGGAGAAGAGAGCTGGAGGCGGATATTAAAAGGATAGGTAAAACATGGAAAGAATTGGAAGGGATGGCAAGAGAGAGGAAGAGCTGGAGGAAGTTTGTTGAAGACCTGTGCTCCGTTGGGAGTTGAAAGGTGAAGAAGAAGATCAATATAAAGTGAATACTGCAATAAAACTATGTAGCATAGATGAAACTCGTTAACAAAACAGTAATATAGTTTTACAAAGCACAGACACAAGATATAGCAACACTTCGACCAAAAGGCCATTATCAAGTGAAGGATACAACAGAAGCAAAGACATTCAGACTTCCTATACGCTAGACATATACGCCAGACATAACATATACAGCGAGACAATAAATCCGTAAATGACCTAAAATGAAAATATGTGACTTAAAATGAAAAACTAAATAAATTTTGTGAAAAACTAGAAAGGGAAAAAAGAAGATAAAATAATAATAATAATCAAATATATAAATTGAACGTATACACATATATAATGGAGCATGAGAAGAGACAGTGTTAAGAAGTATAGGAATGTAGTACATTGAGTCCATGGGGTCACAAGATACTATATAAAGATATTAGTAGGTTTTCTAGAGCACTTTTAGGGTAGAGAGTTGAGATAGCGTAGTGGTTAGTGCACTTACTTTGTAGCCATGTAGTCAAGGATCAAATTCCACATTGGGAATGGGACTTTTTCAGACTGTATTGACTCTTGTGGGCATTCTGTGGCTTAGCTGTAGTGAGCTCAATCACAACTGAAGAGTACCTAGTTCAACCTCCGCAGCAGGCAGAATGAAAACAAATTTGTTCCAGCTGATTTTTACAAACGGTAAAAATAGACCTCACCATTCAAAAAGCAATGGCAAACTACTTAACATATAAGTGCTGCCTAGAAAATCAAAGACTCATTTACTGTTGTTGATTGCAAAGTCAGCATCAAGACAATATCAAGACCACACTACATAAACATGGTTATAACACAACAAGGGTGACTCATCTGGCCCTAGAATGCAAATTAAAGCTCCCATCCCTACGCTAACGGCAAGAGTGGACAGCCAACTCCATCTTCCACCTGGGAATGGACAATAACTTGCAATGTCCTATAACGGATATGCCACAATTACGATTTTAATTGGCTCTTAGGTTGACCCAATCTCAAGTGGGTACCAGAGATACTCTGGAAGTCTTCTTCTTCTTTACGTTCGTTCTTTACGATCAATTTTAATCACTCTTTGTAATATGTTTGATCTTTGCCAAGAACGTGTATACTTTGCACATTGGTTTGGTAGGCCCCTAAATGCATAGACTTCTACACGTTTAGGACACATGTATCCGATTTCAGCCAAACCTCCTTAGTTGCCTCTTACGACATGCGTGGCAAGTAACAGTGGTTCTATTCTTTACACCCCAAATTTGGACCCCAGTAACCACTCGGGCAACTCTGGAAGTAAAGAAGACCTGTGTGACACTGATCCTCATTCGTCATGTGTCATTTTTTTTAAAAACATATGGGCCTGTTTTCCCCAGTATACCTTATGGTATGAAAACTGGTTATTTGCTTACTTGTACTTGAGCACAACGGATGTGATGTGAGCTTGCTTAACTGTTTTCTTACAGCCATTTTGTATATCTGTTGTAGACATCCATCTTGTTTATCTGTTTTCATACAGCCATCTTGTTTATCTGTTGTCATACATCCATCTTGTTTACTTGTTGTCATACATCCATCTTGTTTACCTGTTGTAGACAGACAAAGCTCAGGAAGCTGAGAAGAACAAAGAATTAGCTTCAAGATACAGGCAGTTACAGAGAGAGTACATTAAACAGAAGGAACGTATGTTGACTAGCTATGATGAAAGAGTTAAAACTGAGGCATCAATCACAGACATGAAGCAGGTACTTTGAATTATCATAATATTATTTGTATCTCTAAAAGAGAAGATGGAGATATGTTGGGTATACTTTGAGAAGAAATAATAACAGAGTCACAATGTATGTACTGAAGTGGGAGGAGACAAAGGGTTCAAGAAAGAAAGGATACCCTAACCATTAAACAAGCTTTACTGAGAGAAGTGAGAAATATTAGATTTAGTTCTTCAGCAATCGCTGGTCATGCGCTTAATTTACTGTGGACCACAAACTGGACAGTCAGCTTCAGGTCTGTCAGGTTTCCCAAAGCTTAGTTTTCAGGTCGACTGGGTGTGGCCATATGTTGCTTCTCAGCTCACACAGGAGAGGACAGTCTTGCAGGATATGCTCCGGTGTCTGTTCCGCCTGCTGACACTGGTAGAGAGCTATTTGACTTATTCCTAGGATATATGTGTTTTTTGAGTCTGCAGTGTCCGGTGCGTAGTCTAAATACAGGGTGTTCAAGATAATTGCAGCCCCATTGAAAAATCGAAAGTTGCCAGATAACCTATCGCGTTGTTGTTTATTTACTATTTAAACCGGTTCTGACTAGCTCGTCCTACGTCACATTTGTTCATCGCCCCTTCCGCACTACAATTACACACCATCACACAACCTTGACCTATACTACGTCATAACTGAACCTTCTCATTTCCATACATATATGCCAGGTTAGCTCCATTCATAGGCTGCTTTTAAGTTGAACACCCTGTATAATGACCTGGTCTGTTCTGCTTAGGTCTTTGAGGGAGTCCTTTCCATAATCATATCCAGTGTTGTCTTCCAGTCTACTGCAGATTTTCTCTTTAGCTCAATAGAAGAGATTAATTTAATTGAACAGGATAGAGGGGTATGGAGAAATGTCAGTACCTATGTAACACATAACAGTATGAAACGTATACAATACAAGTTTTGCTTATGTTCCTTCGTGAGAGTAGAGTCAATTGCAGTGACCCACTGGAAGCAAACTATGCCACAGGGATCTTGTGTAATTGAAGTAGCTGCAGTCACCTTGCAGTTACAGATTGGCTGGCATGGCCACAGTATCCAAGGGGGCTGCAATGGACCAAAATGACATTCTTAACGCATTGAGAGAGCCTTATAGAACAGAAGAGTTTCAGGATTATGAGTCTCACTCGCTGAGCAGATTGAGAGAGATGGGTGTCAAGATTGGTGCTGCGCGTAAAGAACGGTATACCAAATATGCAAAGAGACTGATTAATCAACATTGAACTGGCATGTTGAGCTGCTGGATGCTGCTGGATTTGCTGAGGAGGAGATCGGAGCACCTATGGACATGTCCGGAGTGCTATGATGATAGTCCTCTGATAACTGATAACCTTGCAGCTACCTCCTCTTTGCTCTAATATTTTTGCAAACATCTTTCCTGTATAGCTCAAAAGAGAGATACCCTTGTATGCTTCGCAATTTATTTTGTCTTCCATATCGCCCTCGTGTTGTGCGGACCGCAAGGGGAGCAAAGAATAGTAACACTGCAACCTACAAGGCTGTAAGAGGCGACTAAGGTAGGAGCCTTGCCAGCCTGCCCAGCGTGTTCGCAGCGCGCTGGACTACTGGTGACTAGCCCTCTGTGAGTGCGGCTTCAATTCCGCGGGCTGGCAGAAAAGCCACAGGTTCCCCAAGTTCACGGTGTTTGTGGCACCGAATCAAAGGGTTATGATGTCCATGTCACTGAGCCGAAGAGCTGAAAGCTCAAGTGCTTCTGGATTGAAAAAAGGTAGGGCCTAGGAAGCTACCTAGTAAATAAAAGCGCCGCAGAAATCGGATGTGCTGGCCTACTTGTAGGTGCATAACTGGCAACACACAAGGCTCAAATCACATAGAGTGGTTTAAAGAGTGGTCGATATGGAGCATTTGAAGAACAAGTAGTTCTTCCATATAATAGATACATTTTTTCTCAGCGTTTTCAGACCTTAGGGTATGAAGTCACTTCACATTTCTAGGTCCCAGTGTGCAGAAGGTAGGAAGGCCAATTCTTTTCATCACATGTTGAACGTCTATTGTGGGATTGAACCTACAATCCTCTTGTGACCCAGTGGATAGGCGAGCGGTTCTGCATTGCTCTAATCTTTCCAGCTGTTCTGTCATACGGAGACTATAGTTGCTCTCTGCCAGTTGTCTGAAGCTTCTTGTGTCTTCCAAGCTATGTTAAATATTCTGGTCAGCCAGGTTATTGCTGTTGTTTTACATGCAAGTAACATTTCTGTTGTTCCTCTTCTTCAAACATTCCATTTCAACCACTTGTTAACCACTCTTTGTGATTGGTATGTGATCCGAGCCTAAGAGTGATTCTATGTTGGGCCAGTTATGCACCTACAAATAGGCCAGCACATTAAATTGCAGTGGCACTTTTTATTTACTAGGGTAGCTTTGTTAGACCTCTGCCTCAGTTGTCTCTTACGACATGCCTTGTAGGTCACAGTGTTTCTATTCTTTGCTCCTCTTGTGGGTCCCAACAACACACAGTCAACATTTCTGTTGTAATACCATCTATCCAGGCTGCCTTTTCTTCTTCTTCTTCACCTTTTAGCTCCCAACAGAGCACAGGTCTTCAACAAACATCTTCCAGCTCTTCCTGTCTCCAGCCATCCCTTCCAATTCTGTCCATGTTTTACCTATCCAATTCTGTCCATGTTTTACCCATCCAATTCTTTCCATGTTTTACCTATCCAATTCTGTCCATGTTTTACCTATCCAATTCTTTCCATGTTTTACCTATCCAATTCTGTCCATGTTTTACCTATCCAATTCTGTCCATGTTTTACCTATCCAATTCTGTCCATGTTTTACCTATCCAATTCTTTCCATGTTTTACCTATCCAATTCTGTCCATGTTTTACCTATCCAATTCTGTCCATGTTTTACCTATCCAATTCTGTCCATGTTTTACCTATCCAATTCTGTCCATGTTTTACCTATCCAATTCTGTCCATGTTTTACCTATCCAATTCTGTCCATGTTTTACCTATCCAATTCTGTCCATGTTTTACCTATCCAATTCTGTCCATGTTTTACCTATCCAATTATGTCCATGTTTTACCTATCCTTTTAATATCAGCCTCTGGCTCTTTTCTCTAGTATGTCTAGGCCTTCCCCTACTCCTCTCCCTGTGAGTTCCAAAATAGTGCCTGTCTTGTAAAGCTTCTGGTCGGTCTTCTCAATGTGTGTCCTATTCATCGCCATCGTTTCTTCCGTAGCTCTGTCTGCAATGGTAGTTTTTTCTCTGCTTAGTTCTTTCTCTGAGTTCCTCATTTGTAATCTTATCATACCATCTCAGTCCCTATATTTTACGTAAACATCCATTTATGAAGGTCTGTAGTTTCCTACCTTTTTACCATCATCAGGTGCCGTCTCCACATCGAAGATTGGCTGCAATGAATCTCCAGCATCCGCTGTCTTTCGCCTTAGTGTTGCACACTGCCAGACTGTAACTTGTCCATTTCTTAAAGTTTCTCTCCCACTTATCTCTCGGTCTTCCTCTTGCTCTTCCCCTCAACTTTCCCCTCTAGTAAAGATTTTATCATGGTGTCATGTCTTTTTATGTGCCCAAAATACTTTACTTGTCTGAATTTTATTTCTCTTAATAATTATTTCTTCATTGCCTAGTTTTCCTAAAACTTGTTTATTTGTCTGTTTTTCTGTCCATGAAACTCTGCCTATTCTTCTATATATCCACATCTCAAATGCATCAATTCTGTCTTCTAACTGCTTGTTTATTGTCCATGTTTCCGAGCCATACATTAATATAGGATATATATATATAGCATTTGATCATTCTCATTTTTAGCCTGTTTGTAATTTGTTTGGATGTCAGTAACTTTCTCATACTATTGAAATTATCCTTGGCCATACCTATTCTCTTTTTAATTTCTGTTATACATAGATTCTACCTTTTACTAACATATTAAACAAACTGATTTCTTATTTATCTACAGCTGAAAGCATTCCAATCCAAACTACATGCAGCCCTGGTTGAGTACTTCAAGCTACGAGGCCTCTACAGCCAATCAGAGTTGTCCAAGTTAGAACAAGTTTCCTCAGATAATAGTGTTCGCGTGTCAGAACTACAGGTCAACATGCAACGTGCACTAGATCACATTGCACGCTTTCTGAGTTCTCAATCTGAGGAACAATTGGCCCCACATTATGTTTGGGACTCTGCCAGAAAAGGCAAGGATTCTCAAAATATTCCAGCATTAGGGGTCAGTGTCAAACCAGTGGCCCCTCCAATGTTGGTATAGAAGTTGGACAGTATTAATTTTTGCAGTCTTGTGTTAGTAAGTTGTATCATCGGAATTAAAGTGCACGCCTTTCTGACCATACCGTTGACATGTGTTTGTATGAGTTTTATAAGCTGTTCACACATGTGTTTGTATGATGTACATATGTCCCGCATGTTGCGCAACGCGAGCAAAGAATAGTAACACTGTCGCCCGAGTGGTTACCGGGGCCCAAATTTGGAGTGTAAAGAATAGAACCACTGTTACCTGCCACGCATGTCGTAAGAGGCGACTAAGGAGGTTTGGCTGAAATCGGATGCATGTGTCCTAAACGTATAGAAGTCTATGCGTTTAGGGGCCTACCAAACCAATATGCAACGTATACACGTTCTTGGCAAAGATCAAACATATCACAAAGAGTGATTACAATTGGTCATAAAGAACAAACGCAAAGAAGAAGAATAGTAACACTGCGACCTACAAAACATGTCATAAGAGGTGACTGAGGTATGGGCATAGTGAAGCTACCCTAGTAAATAAATAGTTCCGCAGTAATCAGATGTACTGCCTACTTGTAGATGCTTAATTGGCACAACGTACAATCACTCTTAGGCTCAGATCACATACAAATCACAAAAGAATGGTTTAACAAGTGGTCGATATGGTGTGTAAGAAGAAGAAGATATATACTGTTGACACATGTGTTTGTATGATGTATACACATATACTGTTGACACATATGTTTGTATGATGTATATACATATACTGTTGACACATATGTTTGTATGATGTATACACATATACTGTTGACACATATGTTTGTATGATGTATACACATATACTGTTGACACATATGTTTGTATGATGTATATACATATACTGTTGACACATATGTTTGTATGCTGTTTATTTATACTGTTGACACATATGTTTGTATGCTGTATACACATATACTGTTGACACATATGTTTGTATGATGTATACACATATACTGTTGACACATATGTTTGTATGATGTATACACATATACTGTTGACACATATGTTTGTATGATGTATATACATATACTGTTGACACATATGTTTGTATGCTGTTTATTTATACTGTTGACACATATGTTTGTATGCTGTATACACATATACTGTTGACACATATGTTTGTATGATGTATACACATATCGTTGCACATATGTTTGTATGCTGTTTATTTATACTGTTGACACATATGTTTGTATGCTAATACACATATACTTTGACACATATGTTTGTATGCTGTTTATTTATACTGTTGACACATATGTTTGTATGATGTATACACATATACTGTTGACACATATGTTTGTATGCTGTTTATTTATACTGTTGACACATATGTTTGTATGATGTTTATATATACTGTTGACACATATGTTTGTATGATGTTTATATATACTGTTGACACATGTGTTTGTATGATGTATATATACCGTTGACACATGTTTCTTTTTTGTCTCTAATCATGTTTTGTCTCACAGCGTCAGGATAAGGAGAGATTTTTGCATGGCCTGCCTTTTGCTTTGTATCAATTGTATCGTAGCAACATTGCTCTTTGAGGTGCACTGTCTGTAATCTGCTTATGTGGCAAAACCATTTCATTTGTTATTTCTTGATGAAGTTTCACTCATGTGTTGCTGGGGCTCATAAGGGGAGCAAAGAATAGTAACACTGCGACCTACAAATAATGTTGTAAGAGACGACTGAGATAGGGGCCTAGGGAAGCTACTGTAGTAAATAAAAAACATCACAGGAATCAGATGTGCTGGCCTACTTATAGGCACATAATTGGCACAGTGTACAATCACTCATAGGCTCAGATCACATACAAATCGTAAAGAGTGGTTAACAAGTGGTTTATATGGAGCGTTCGAAGAAGAAGATGAAGTTCAGTAATGATATTGTACCCACTTTATTTCTGATGTATTCATTTCTAAATCGGTCTCTTCTTGATATTTCCAGCATTCTGCGTTGACACTTCATCTCTTTCGTGACAAGTTTTCTTCTATCTTCTATCATATATGTATGATTTTATATATAAATGATTGAATATAAGTGTTACAGAAGAGTTCTCTGTATATCATGGACAGAGAAGAGAACAAATAGATCTATCCAGAAAGAACTCAAAATCAAAGAAAACTGGCTGATGCTACAAATAAGAATGAGAACAAAGAGGTATTTTGGACATAAAAAGACATGAAGGGCTGGAGAAGACCATCATGGAAGGAGGCATACCGGCAATGAGAAGAAGAGGAAGACCACAGAGAAGATGGGTTAAGGATGTAACTGATGGTCTGAACATGACGGCTGCAGAGGCAGAACATCTGGAGTATGAGAGAGAAAAATTCCGAAGGACTGTTGGGGTGGTAAAGTTCTGCTCATGATAAGCTCACATGATGATTATCTGATGATGATTATGTCTCTGTGGCTAGTGGATAAGCCCTTTGCCTTGCGAGTCGAAGGTCGTGGGTTAGAATCCGGATCACGACCTTCTGTTCACGAGTGCAGTTTTTCCAGAGACCCCTAGGATTGTTGCCGGAGCTACGGAGTTCGTGCTTTGTCCCATTCTCTCGGTAGGTGGCGTGCCATTTCTGCGAAGAGGGACCGAGCAATATAGAATAAAACCCGGTGCAATGAAGTCAATCCTTCGGCTTTAACCCCATTTTTACGTGTTTTATATATATATATATATATATATATATATATATATATAAAAAAAAAAAAAACTTTTCTACGCGTGTTTGTATAACGTATAAAAGAATATTTAAAAACCACACCTTTCTTCATTAGTGTGTGATGTCCCATCATTTTTCTAGTATTAAAACCTGTCCTTTGTTCCGGAAATTTAAGTACCTCAGGGATGGTACGTGGGCGAGCTAGTGACGCAATTTATTTTCTTCCAATCACCCCCCACCGTTCCCACCTCCACACCCTCTCCTCCTTCCCTTTATTTGTGAACAAACACGATCCTCATTATCCTGCGGTTTTGCTGACCTCTGACCTTTTTGCTGTAACTGTTGATGCAGAATGACGTCAAAGACAGTGTGGCTGACTGACCTCAAGGCTAAAGACGATCAATAACTCGTGCAAGCATCTCATACGACAGTCGCTGGAATACAATTTGTCTCAGCAATCAGCACTCCAAGTCTGTCTGCAGCAGTCCACCTTTCCAGCATGTCACATCCATAGAATAATGTGCAACTGTGTGGGTGAGAAGAGTGGGGTAGTATATGAGAATGACAGTGTGGCTGATTGTGTGTGAGACTGACAGTGTTTCTAATTGTGTGTAGGACTGGCAGTGTGTCTAATTGTGTGTGAGAGTGTTTGCAGAGAGTTGTTTGTTTGCTTGTTATTGTGTTTGCTTGTTATGTATTGAAGTGTGTTGATGTGTGCATTCGCGTTTGTGAGGACGAAGATTGAGAACGTTACTGCTGTCTGTCCTTCAATGTCGCTTCAAGACGTCATTTACAAGGGCAAGATTCGTGTCTTCCTCAGCCATCTCTGGTCATGCGCTTAGTTTACTGTGGACCACAAACTGGGCAGTCAGCTTCAGGTCTGTCAGGTTTCCCAAATCTTAATTTACAAGTAGACTGGGGTGGCCACATGTTGCTTCTCAGCTCACACGGGAGAGGACAGTCTTGTAGGACATGCGTCGGTGTCTGTTCCGCCTGTTGACACTGACAGAGAGCTGTTTGACTTATTCCTAGTGTATGTAAGTGTTTGTCGAGTCTGCAGTGTCCGGTACGTAGGCGAAATATAATGACCTGGTCTGTTCTGCTTAGGTCTTTAAGGAAGTCATTTCCATAATCATATCCAGTGTTTGTCTTCCAGTCTACTGTAGATTTTCTCTGTATGAGGGTTTTGACCCCATGAAAAGCTTCCAACCACATGGTCTTTTATGAATATACTACCTGCACATAATTGTTCACAGGTAATGAGAGAGCTGCCAGGTGTGCCCAGGGACCTGTATGATACGAATTTACTAACTGTACATACAGGTGTTCACAGGTAATGAAAGAGATCATGGGTTGACACACAGCCAGACTCTAGCACAGGCCCGACAACTGGCCGGGTATTCTCTGACCTAGATAAAAAAGGGATCTGGAAATTACAGATGTTTGATAGAACACTGCACGCTTTTTGCAATTTTACTCAATTCGGTGAGTCTATGGTTATTTATTGGTGAAAAATATTTATAATATTGATATTCCTTATTGTTAAACTTAACTTGTTGCATAATATAACTTCGAGTTAGCATTTTGTGTTGATTTTAAAATGAATTCGTCTGTATACAGCAAATACTGGAATGCGAGGTCACGTGGTGTAGTTGGGGTCTGATTTCCACAATTCTTACCTGAACCCGAAGGCCCAGTAGTTTATAGTTGGCTCTGGTTTTCATCAACAATGTATAATGGGTGGGGGACGATCGAAGATGAACTAACATGGACGGCAATTGCGTTCGACCGACAGTTGAATGAGCACTTGTAATAATATCAACTAGGCACAATTGCTTTACAACTGACAGTTGGATGAGCACATTGTAAATCATATCAAACTCGATGAATATGCCTTAAAAGATTTAATCTGGAAGTCTACGCGCAGAATGGGTGGCCAGCATTTGGAGATCACATCTCAAGACAATGACTTATCAGTACATACCTGGACATCTTGGAGTGCAGGGCAACGAACGTGCTGACTTTCTTGCAAACGATGCCCCGGTTCAAACTGGCAGAAGTTTTTTTTTTCCTATTCAGAAGCACTTGAGTTTAAAGCTCTTCGGCTCGGTGTCATGGACATCGTAACCCTTCGGTTCGGTGCCACGAACACCGTAAATCTGGGGAACCTGTAGCGTTTCTGCCAGTCCTCAGAGTTGAACCCGCACATACAGAGGACTTGTCACCCGTAGTCCAACGTGCTACGAACACACTGGGCACGCGGGCAACTGACAGAAGTAAGGACAGAGCATCTGTCATCAATGCGGTGTGTGCTCATTTGTGCGGGCGAGTCTCAGACACTGGACCGATTGCGGGAATTAGGAGTTAAGTTTGGACACTCTAGACAGTATCGTCTTCGTGATAGAGAGAAGAACGATATACTAATCATGGGTGCAATGAGCAAGTGGGCTTTGGGATGGCTGCTGCAGCGGAGGACGGAACACGCATGGGAATGCCCAATGTGCCATGACGTCGATCGAACAACATAACACTATACACGATTACACATCTACGCAAGGAACGACTGTTATAAATGAGAATAATAATGCCTTCCATAGCAAGCAAGGATAACAACAGCCTCAGACGTGTGCTGCTGCACTTCTTTGGTGTCTGCAGAGGTGACTATAGAGTCCAGTCCTAGAACACAATCCCCTACCACAGGTGGGGCATACATGATCAAGGTTAGACATGTGGGTGTTGTGTGTTTTGTCTTTTCGCACAGCTCGTTTTCTCTGTGCCTCAACATCACGACGATTCTCAGCTATGCGAGTTCCTCTTGTGTTGTTACAGCGCCACATTGGCGATCTTGCGCCATGAATTCCCAGCACTTGGTGTCTATATTATATATCGAAGCATTTCAGAGACACTTTAAGTGTCTTTAAAGCGTTTTATCTGTCCACCAGCTGAACGTCTGCCCCCTTCAAGCTCGCCATACATAAACTGTTTTGGGATGCGTTTATCAGGCACCCGAGCAACGTGACTGACCCATCAAAATGAGAATAAGACCCCATGGGGTGGAAAATGCAGCAGCATGCTAAAGTGTGTCATCAAGACAAGGAACATCATTTGCTGAAAATGCATTGCAGCCAACCGATACATGATGATGATGATGAATTTACTGACTGCCCAGCTCACATCTGCGACAGATGAGGAAAATTAATATTGCTCTGTAAAAGAAAAAGTGGGGGGTGGGAGAGTAAGTAGTAAGGGAGGGGTCGAGATAATTATAGATGGAATTAATAGCTTTACATCTACGAGTATGGCTTATGGAAATGTCGTGAGGTCAAAGTTGCAGATGATCGTTCGCTGAATGTCAAGGTTGTGTGACATTACAATGACACGATTTGTCAGTTCACAGTGTGTCTCCTATTTGTGTCTTCTGTTTGTTTGTTTACGACTTTGCTGAAGCTGCGTGTGACTGAAGGGATGGTCAGATCGACTGTCACATACAACGCTCGCGCGCTGATAGCACGAGAGTTGAGGAATGGATGGAAATGGTCGATAAAAGGCCGGTGCTTGATCGCGATCTGTGTTTTGGCGTTTATGTCTGTCTTTCGTGCGACTAAATCCTTCGCAGTTTCTGGAATTCTTGAGCACGGAACCTGGTCTAGGACTGCTAACACGCCCACTTACATATGACACAGGCCGGAGCACGCGCGTTACTACTTGTGACGTAAGCAGTGGCTGACGTCTGGTGTGGGGTTTTTGGACTAGATTCGAGCGGCCGTCATACCTGGGGATCGTTCAAGTTTTTACATGTTCAATAGTGAAATCTGGTAGTCGTTTGAAGTCGCACCCATTATAAATTGTCAATTTTGACTTCAGACTTATTGATTTAAGTCGCAATCAGTCATATAGTATTGTATTTGGCACCAGACTAATCGTTCTACGTCACATTCATAGAGTTTCGACACAAGACACGAATATTCATGTGTACGGTCATACCATTTCTTCGTGTCTTGTGACATAACACACTTTGAACACATACGAATCAAGGGACGTCGTTTCACTGGAACTAACTTTGGCAGATTCATTAGCCGTGTCTTTTTGAGGGGTAAGTTGTTCATCATTTGATGTTGTCACCAAAGAACCAAAGTGTTGATGTTGTGACCTAGCGTCAATGTTGTGACCAAGCGTCAATATTGTGACCAGAATCAAACTGTCGATGTTGTGACCAAGCGTCAATGTTGTGACCGGAACCAAAGTGTCGATTTTGGCACCAAGAAACAAATGTCGATTTTGTGACTAGAACCAAAGTGTCAATGTCATGACCAAGAACCACATTGTCGATGTTGTGACTTAGAGCCACATTGTCGATGTTGTGACTTAGAGCCACATTGTAGATGTTGTTACGAGGAACCACATTGTCGATGTCGTGACTAAAAACCACAGTGTCGATGTTGTCACCCATAACCAAATGCATGTTGTGACATGTCGAGTTTTCACCAGAGCCACGTGATACGCCCATGTATGCTCCCAGATATGCCCCGTAACTGCCAGGATGTTCTCAGATATGTCCGAGTTTCCCAGGTATGCTCCCAGATATGTTCTCCGGTACACTCCCAGATATGCTCCCAGGTATACTCCAGATATGTTCCTCCAGGTACACTCGCCCAGATATGCTCCCCAGGTATATCCCCAGATATGCTCCCAGGTATAATCCCCAGATATGTTCTCCAGGTACACTCCCCAGATATACTCCCCAGGTAACTCCCAGATATCTCCCAGGTATACTCCCAGATATGTCTCCCAGGTACACTCCCAGATATGCTCCCAGGTATACTCCCATGTATGTTCCTCCCAGGTATACTCCCAGATATACTCCCAGATATACTCCCCCGATATACTTCCCAGATATGTATTTCCAGATATACTCCCCAGATATACTCCAAGATATACTCCAGATATACTCCCAGATATCTCCAGATATACTCCCAGATATACTCCCAGATATACTCCCCAGATATACTCCCAGATACTCTCCCAGATATACTCCCAGATATGTTTTCCAGATATGCTCTCCCAGATATACTCCCCAGATATACTCCGTATACTCCAGATATGTTTTCCAGATATGCTCTCCCAGATATACTCCCAGATATACTCCCCAGATATACTCCCAGATATACTCCCAGATATACTCCCAGATATGTTTTCCAGATATGCTCTCCCAGATATACTCCAGATATCTCCCAGATATACTTCCCAGATTTTCAGATATGCTCTCCAGATATACTCCCCAGATATCTCAGTATTTCCAGATATGCCTCCCAGATATACTCCCAGATATGTTTCAGATATCTCTCCAGATATCTTCCAGTATACTCCAGATATTTCAGATATGCTCTCCCAGATAACTCCCCAGATATGTAAAGTCTTTAACTTGTTTGAATTGATACTTACGAGTGCACATATTGGTAAGGCGTTCCACTCTCATTTGAACGTCTGTAGCTTAAGCGGTAGTAAGCTTGATCACAACTCAAGCGTATCTGGTTCAAACTCCGCGGTGGGCAAGTTTGGAAGCAAATTAGTTCCCTTGGTTCTTTATGAATGGTAAATATAGACCTCACCGTTCAGAAATCAATGGCAAACTACTGAACGTAAAAGTGGTGCCTAGAAAATCAACGACTCGTTGACTGGTTAATGGCTACGTCCTGTAAAGGATATGCCACGTGTTTCATTTTCCTCTCTAGTTAATATCTTTTTTCAGTTGTGCTATTGTTTTTGTCCATGTTTTTATCTATGTTTTTGTTCATGATTTGGTCTATGGTTTTCTCCATGTTAGGTCCATGTTTTTGTTCATGTCTTTGTCAATGTTTATGTCTATGAGTTTGTCCATGTTTTTGTCTATGCTTTTGTTTGTATTTATGTCTATGTTTTTGTCAATATTTTTGTCTATGTTTTTTGTCAATGCTTTTGTCCATGTTTATGTCTATATTTATGTCCATGTTTTTGTCTATGCATTTGTCCATGTTTATGTCTATATTTATGGCTATGTTTTTGTCCATGTTTAGATCTATGTTTTTCTCCATATTTAGGTCCATGTTTTTGTCCATGTTTATATCTATGGAGAGAAACTGAAAGTAGTCAAAGTTTTCGCACATCTTTGACATAAAATAAAACAGAATGGAGGATATGAAACCGAGATCAGGAAATTGCATTTATTGAGTATATATTTATATATATACATTTTCCTCTCTTACCGTTATACGTTACATGGGGGTTGCGAGTAATTTCTCTATACTGCTTTATCATTGGGCAATTCGCTCAATCTCTTCCATGGAACTGAGTCCTATATTTCTTACCTCTCTCAGAAAAGTTCGTTTCAGGGTTTCCTTAGAGCGTTTTTTCTTTCTTGAACCCTTTGCCTCCCATTTCAATGCCTGCACTGATATTCCTTGATCATTTCTTCTCAAGATGTGTCCAACATATCTCCATCTTCTCCCTCTTACAATAGCTGTTACTAGTAGTTGACCATACATTTCTCTGATTTCATCACTTCTACTGAATTCGTCCCATTTTATGTTCATTATTTTTCGTATACATCTATTATCAAATCCATTCAACTTACATTCCAAAATAGCAGGCACATATTACTTATCCAAACAAATAAATAATACAAATAAAAATTAGAGTTACCAGAGTGATACATTCTCTATGACTCGGAATCATGAACATCAAACGAACAGCGAAAAGATAAAATTATAACTATTGGGATATACTTTATAGAACTATTGTTTATTTATTTATTTTTTTTCCGATCCAGAAGCACTTGAACTGAAAGCTCTTCGGCTCGGTGTCATGGACATCGTAACCCTTCCGCTCGGTGCCACGAACACCGTAAATCTGGGGAAACTGTAGCTTTTCTGCCAGTCCGCGGAGTTGAACCCGCACTTACAGAGGACTAGTCACCCGTAGTCCAACGCGCTACGAACACGCTGGGCACGCGGTCAACTATTGTTTATCAGTTATTAGTTATATGAGGACTATCATCATATCTGTTAATAATTAGCAATAACGGCGACTGCTCCAAAGAGATCTCAAAAAGATTGGCAATAGCAATCAAGAAGTTAAACACAACGAAGAACATGTGGCAAAGCACCTGCAAAATATTAAAATGTAAAATATTGAGAACATGCACTTTCCCAGTGGCTACTTATGGTTGTGAATTATGGACTATTACACAAACAACAAGAACGAAAATCCAGTCCTTCGAAACGAAATGCTACAGAAAGATCCTACAAATACCATGGACAGAAAAAGAAAGAACACTGATGTCCTGAAAGAACTAAATGTTAAAGACAATTGGATGATAAACAATATACTGTACAGAAAAATTAGATACTTCTGTCACATCAAGGCAGACCAGGAAGAAGATGGCTATAAGATATTTTAAAGAAACTATGAATATGACGATCGACGAAGTGGGTGAACTGGCTAGACAGATATAATTTCAGATGCGATACAAAGAAAGCAACATCCTATTTAGGACACGCACCTTGATGATGATGATTATCATTGCACACTGGATACGTCCATTTGTGCTCCGATCTTCGTCTCCACAAATCCAGCAGCGTCCAACGACCCAACACGCCAGTTCGAATTTGATTAATCAATCTTTTTGCATATTTGGTATGTCGTTCTTTTCGGGCTGCAGTAATATCGACAGCCATCACTCTCAATCTGGTTACTATTGTGTATATTCTCATGGGCCTCATTAAATAGCATGTCTTTTTCACAACGTCGTTCTCATCACAAGTCCGACTGAACAACCCTCGTTTTCCAATCAGTTCTCCCACCGCCTTCTCCATCGTCATGTTCAATGTTTATTTCATATCCTGTTTCCATTGACTTCTTTGTCGACGGATGCTGGCATATGCCTCAATCTGGGTTGAAAAGGCACAGAGAGAGAGAGAGAGAGAGAGAGAGGGAGGAGAGAGTAAGCAAGAATGAAGAAATCTTCGTATTAACCCTTTTGCTGCTACATACTTTCCGAAGGCTGAGCTAAAAATAGCTACTCTTTGTTTCTAGGTCACAAACGTGAATATACGCCTATAGCAGTGACAGTAGCAATGTATAACGTGTTAACACGTCTTTAGTCCACAGAGGAGAGATAATAACAGACGTGTTAATGAGTCTTTAGAATGGAATGGGATAAACGTATATATGCGTCCTTAGCAGCTAAAGGGTTAAAAAAAATAAAGAGAGAATTGATGACGTTTAACAAATAAAGACACATCATATATTTTGGGTATATAAAAAGAAAGTAAATCTGTTGAAAACCGTACAGGAGGTAAACGTTGAGTGTACAGAAGAAAAAAACCACCAGCTGTTTTGCCTCAAAGCGTCAGGATAAGTAGATATTTTAGAACAGGCTTTTGTGTGCGCTTCCGGTTAGCCGATTCTTCAAATCTCTTCATAATTCTGTTAGCATAAATTAAATGAAACCACTATCAGCTTGCTAGGCCTGTCACAGTAGCTTCGGAGTACCTTAGATAAGCCACGCAGTGCACAAGTCTATCACATTCTGGCTAGAATACACACATTTCGTCCAAGGAAAACTGAAAATCGACTGCGGTTAGAGGCCGGTCGAAATACATCTCCAATCTGCTGCGCCATCTTGACCTGAAATATTTCAAGTTGATGTCTGAAAGTGAAGAAAGAGGTGGAAAAAGTAACATTTCTGCAACTGAGTTCTTCAATGAACCAGCTGCGCTTGTGCAACATACTCACATTCTCGGGGTAAACCACACCGATTACAAAGAGTGGTTAACTTGGTTGATAAGAACGAGCAAACACACAACACACAATACGATGGGTGTCAGTAGCTAGAAAGCTTCTCGCATCTGTGCGAACACTGTTTGATCGAATCTGACCTGATTGGGGACAATCAAAGCCTAGCGGAGCAAACCGTACACAAAACTGGACGGGTGGCAAACTAAGTAATTCACAAAAAGACCTTTTCGCTGGGCAGATGGCCTCATAAACCCGGGAGGGCAGACCATCTAAGGGTCGCTGCCCTAAAAGAAAATAGCAACCTGCTGCCTTGCAGGTTTGGCTGGGGACAGCAAAGGGCTAACGGAGAGAGAACCCAGTAAACGCTGGTTGAAACCGAACACACCACCGAAGTATAAGCACCTGAGCTCCAATAGGTACTGAAGGTTGTGCACATACATCCTTTCTTGATGTTTGGCTGCTTATATATCACATTATAATGATAAAAACGGCGTAAGAACGATCGCGAGAGAGATAATCTGACCTGATTATTCGGTGTTCTGTAGACGATGCTGTTTATAAAAGACACGATTTAGACACGATTTAAATCGTGTTATATGACCGAACCGTTTAACTTGTTGCATCTGGGGGAATTCTGTTGCTGTTGCATCATCTTCAACGTTCTAAGAGATTACATACGCTCTGGAGAGTTCAACAAAGAAGATAAATGGTGATCTCTATCTTGGTTGCGCAGGTTATGCATACCGATATGTGCGGCAAGACGGGAAAACCACGAGAGAAACCCCAGTAGATACATCAGGCAACACAGAACGGGAGTTGTTAGTCTAAACACACTGAAATACATGCTTGGGAGGAGATCGGAACAATTATGGACATGTCCGATGATCCTCAAATGAACAATGTTACCTTATTTGGACTTGAAAGCATGATAACACACTAGAGCAGTGGCGGCTCGTCGTTAAAGACCAGAGGGCCGGGCCCCACTAAAAATAGTGTTTAACGTGTATTTATTATTTTATAATTAAAATATAAACTAATCTAAAATCATGATTATTGCAAAAAATGTGTATTGGCCCCACCAACAAAAATGAACACGAGCCGCCACTGCACTAGAGTATAATATATGCGGTATTGTAATCACAGTGAGATAACCATGTTGAATAGACGATACAACGTTGCTAGCGTAGTCTTGCGGCTCACAAAGTTATGTTATCCGCACATCTTGAGCATAGACTACTTGTCCTTTTGTTCGATCGACTGGTTATGTACGTGGTAGATTACGGACTCGGCATTCTTACGATATCAAGATCACAATGTGAACGACTCGAGCGTGTTCAGAATGAAGGCATGCGTATAGTCCTTGGCTGCACTAGAGATACCCCCTTTGTGAAGATGAGATATATGATTGGCCTTCTGTCAATACGTCCTCGTAATGTAATCGCCTAAACCAAGGCATATATGCGGGTTACTGCGGATAAGAGACATCCACTACACAAGAACACTAATGATGTTAAGGGCACGAGAATCAAGCGTGGCATGTCGTAGATGGCCCAGGCTGAGAGAACAATTGGCCAGATGACTACGGTTGCGACCCTACCAAAATGGGAAGAATGGATCCCAACAGATGGTGTAACAGGGTAACCTCCTGATATGCTATTAATATTCTTCGACACGTATTTACAACTACTATCAACACCATCCACAACTACATACATAGACTACAAATAAAAGAAATGGCCGTCAAGTACATCGTACATCTATGTGAGAATCAAACCCGATTCTCAACTTTTATTTCTTTATATTTACTTAATTAAATATCTCATCTATGTTCAAAATAATAGCACATACATCAAATTATCAAAATAAAGAAAATCCTGAAAAGAAAAATCAACAATTCAAAACACATACCAATGCACATATAGCTGAAAAAATATACCTACTAACTAATATTGATTTGTCTCCCCTAAGTGATATCTAATACACTGACATCCTATCTCAAAAAATGTTCACTGTTCACTGTTTACCTTGCTTGCGATGTCCTTAGAATAAATACTTGTTCTGTCACAATATGTTATACCGCTTCTAGCTAGAATGCTGTCCTAATAGTATACACGAAATGTCTCTGCTACTGATTAAAATAATGCATCCTGAAAAATGGCTGACATCTCTCTCTCTCATATACTGTTATAGCCTCTCCGTCGGGTCTGACCCTACCCCTTTAGTTTAGCTCTACCGCCTAGTTTTCCAACTCTGACAACTAGTCCTCCGGTTCTAATGTAACCGGTTCACCAATTCTGAACAGGAACTCTCTCTGATTTGGACAAAAATCTCCGTGGAGTTCTACATCTACGTCTTAGTTAGGCTCTCTCTCTGTCTGCAACTCAGTTCAATTCTACTGCCTCGTTCTCTATTCCGCTTATAACTCGCAGCAGAGTTGTTCTGCTCTATAATTCTTGTTACTATCTACTAAGTTCTTGTCGATAACTGTGTGAGTCGCTTATGCTAGACTACACTCCTTGACTTGTTGATTCTTTCTGTCCCTCTGTCTCTATCCGAATACCTATCTAAAGTTGTGTCTTCACTCTTTCTAACTGGCCAATATTAACTGTTGAAGTCTGTCTCGGCACTACCTACACTGACTGTTCCTGGGTACCTCTCTGTCCATCTGTCTCTATCCGAATCGCCTATATAAAGTTTCTGCCAACTGTCCCTCTGCCAAGTGTGTGTGAAGATGATGTGTCTCGAATCTACAATGTGTATTCTATTTATCCACTGGCAATTTTCTTTGTTTCTAAATCAGTCATTGTCCTTTTTGTAAAATTCTCACGGTCAAATCTGTTTTGTTGGTTTGGAAAAACCCAGCTAATTTCATTTTTTGTGACCTATGGAATTTCTAGAAAACAAGAATACAATTAACCTCAAGTTGTCTGCAGGAGAAAGAAAGGCAGGGCATAAGTTCAAACCTAGTTAAGGAAAAACCCACCTAGTTTATATTTGTGACCGGACACTCACCCAGACGTTCAAAAAAAGAATACAATTAACCGCAACTTAGCTGCATGAGAAAGAAAACAGGGCAAAGGTTCAAACCTCCAGTTAAAGAACAACCTACCTTGCTAATATATCTCTGTTATCCTACGTCAACAGACCAGGTATATTGTTACCCCTTTTGTTTAATTGAAAAAATACGTGCCTTGTTGCAGCTTGGGACTAAGAATAAAGCAAGGGGAAAACATGGTGTCATATTCCCTGCTACAATGGTAGCATGATGAACTATCTCAACGTTATCATTACTCTTGGAAGAGAATGTAGAGATTGGGGCAACATGAAGGCTGATCTGGCAGTTAAGCAGCTGATAGAAGATAATGCAAATGATGATGATGTTGTTGTATATACCGGTGTGTCAGTTCATTGTGGTGAGACGTCAGGCTGGGGTTTCTTGGCTAATGCGCATGGTAGGGCTGTTGCAGAGCAATGTGGAGCGATACAGGACAACTACTTTTAGTATGAGGATGAAGGTTGAGGCCGTTACTGCTGCCCTCCATTGGCTCTCTGGGTCTTCATTTACTGGGGCCGTTGTTGTATCTAACTCTCAGTCGATGCTTCACAAGATCTAGAAGGGCAGGTTTCGATATGAGTGGATGTCGTCTATAGAAGTTTCTAACCTCCAAAGGCCTACGTGGATATACTGTCCTGGGCATGCGGATGTATACGGTATTGAGAGAGCGACCAGGCTTGCATCAACAGCATCGATTGTTGGGAAGTTGAAGATGGATAATGGGGATGTTCTTCGGTCTCTTCGCGACTGTCTGTTGGATGAGGACACTAAAATAGATGTTGAATCGATCCAGCGATTTAAGCAGTTTGGAGTTACCCGTACAATAAAAAGAGATCGGGTATCAGAGCTAAGTGAAGGACAAGAAAAAGATGGATAGACAATGTCAAGACCACACTACATAAGCATGGATATAACACAACAAGGGCCACTCACCTGGCCCTAGAACGAAAATTAAAGCTCCCATCCCTACGCTTAACGGCAAGAGTGGACAGCCAACTACATCTTCCACCTGGGAAAAGAGAATAGACAATAGGATTTACCCGTTGTACAAGTAGAACTGGATGCCTCAGGGGCAGAGTGAGAGTGTATTTAACCAGCGAGCCACTGGAACCATCAGTATACTCTTCGATATCACCGGAAGAGACTTAGCACCTATGTTTCTGCCCGTAGTGCCATGACGTCAATTTAGTAACCAATAACCAATAATAAAGAAAGATATGTGATTTACGGAAACCTACACACCTGAGGTGGTTAGGCCGGATCAGATCAGATCTGGAGAAAAGCCGACGGGAGGCTGCGGTGATACTTAATAAATTAGCGTTTTAGGACAAAGACAGGTATGTATGCTATCACATTATCAGCATCAGGTGCCATGCCGGCTGGCGTAGGCGATCATGGATCTCTACAAATCTCTGTCTCTGGTGTTTGCTATCATCTCAGATGTTGACCCAATTCCGTGCCATGGTATCACATAAGCAAGCAAAATGAATAACTAAATGATAAAACTAACCTACGTTTCGACTATAAGTCTTTTTGCAAGGATACAGACAAACACAAGGACAACTAAATAAACGAAATCATAGATATGATTTAAGAAGATCTAAGTAGGATGGATGATTAGAGATTGATACAACGAGTCAAGAAAGAGATGACAATATAAGTATACTTCTTCTTCTTCTTCGTTCTCACTAGATTGGGATTTCGGATTCTCTAATAAAGGCAGCCGTCTGCCTCAGATTATCAGCCACGCCATATAGTTTGTCTTCTGTGTTCTCACTAGATTGGGATTTCGGATTTTCTAATAAAGGTAGCCGTCTGTCTCAGATTATCAACAACGCCATACAGTTTGTCTTCTGCGTTCTCACTAGATTGGGATTTCGGATTCTCTAATAAAGGCAACCGTCTGCCTCAGATTATCAGCAACGCCATACAGTTTGTCTTCTGCGTTCTCACTAGATTGGGATTTCGGATTCTCTAATAAAGGCAGCCGTCTGCCTCAGATTATCACACACGCCATACAGTTTGTCTTCTGCGTTCTCACTAGATTGGGATTTCGGATTCTCTAATAACGGCAGCAGTCTACCTCAGATTATCAGCCGCGTCACACAGTTTGTCTTGGACGCTAGTGTAAGTGGGCCACCTCTTTCTTCTCAAGTCTGCATACTGGGGGCAGTTCTGTCAGATATAATTCCTATGATTTCTGCTTCCCCGTTTGTGCCGACTTCTTCCCGCAGTAAGTTTTGGCCACCCTCGTGATGGTAGGTCTGACATTCTTACTGCATGGCTAAATCTCCGAGGCAGATTGGCGACCGTAGAATCCGTTATCCCATTCCTCATTGTGAGGGTCGTTGCACCATGTTATACGACTTACGGCCTGGTGCATCCGTTTTCTGCAAGCATTTGTTTCGGGTTAGCATTCCCTAGCGGACACGTGCATCCGATTTCAGCCAAACCTCATTAGACGCCTCTTACGACACGCATGGCAGGTAAAAGTGGTTCTATTCTTTACACCCCAAATTTGGGCCCCGGTAACCACTCAGGCGACAATAAGTATACAGAAAGCAAGACGAGCTTTTAACACGCTAGGGAATCTAAAGTGTCTACAGCCGAAGTACTAACTTCATTGCACCGTGTTTTACCCCATATGGCTCGGTCCTTTCCGCAGCAATGGCACGCCATCTGTCGAGAGTATTGCACAAAGCACAAACACCGTAGCCGCTGTAGCGTAGTTGTTAGTGAACTCGCTTCTCAAGGCTGGTGGTCTGGGTTCAGCTCCGCAATGCGCGTGGAACTTTTCCCGACCGCGACGGCTCTCAGGTCGATCCAGCCTCAACTGGGTACCAGACATGCTCTGGGAAAGTAAAGGCGGCCGGCGGGATGCTGACCACATCACCCATCGTGTGCCGACGGTCAATGAAAATACAGGCCTAACACTGTATTTACCTATATACCACGAGGTATGAAAAGATTCCTTTTTTTTCCTTTTACAAACACCGTAGCTCCGAAAAACAATCCAAGGAGTATCTGGAAAAATCCACTAGTAAACAGAACGGCGCGATCCGGATTCGAACCCACGACATTCGGGACGCAAGGCAAAGGCGTAACCATTTAGCCACAGAGACCCAGCCACTATAGAATTCTAAATAAATCAAATCTAGAACCAAAGTTAGAACATTAAATTCCAATGTTAAAACAATTCTACTGTATGGGTCAGAAACATGTAGAACGAGTATAATAATAACTCAGAATGTACAAACATTCACCAACTGGTGTCTGCGCAGAATAGAGGGAATAAGATGGTATGATAGGATCACAAATGAGGAACTTATGGAGAGAACAAGACAGATTCCAGGGGAAACCAAGAGGTTAACAAAGACACTGGCGCTGGATAAGACACACCTTAAGAAAATTCAAGGGAATATAGCAAGAAAGGCTCTTTCCAGGAACCCACAGGATAAGCGAAAGAGAGTGATACCTAGGTATACATAAAGAAGAGATTTGGAAACAAGAGATTAACAAAATATAGAAGAGCTGGAGGGAGCGGCCGATGATAGCTAAATATAGGAAGACTGACATGAGTTGGTTGAGGCTAATGCCATAATCGGGGTTTAAATGGCATGGGAGAGAGAGAGAGAGAAAGAGAGAGAGCTTGTGATCACAGACTGGAATATAAAATATGAGCCATTGTGATCACACCAGAAAAAATCACATAATGAACATATTTTGAAAAGAGACCAATTTGAGATAATTAACAAGAAACGTCAGATTCGATTAAGACATGGGATTTCCACATTTCCCAGGTGTGTTATCTTGTGTCAACAGCAAGATCACAAGCGTGTACAAGATATTGTAAGCTCACTCTGCTGTCCAGCAGCCTCTATGGTTGTCAGTATGGTAAAAAATCAATACTGTGTGTATCAGATGATTACATCACTTCCTGGTTACTTCCTCACTTCGCGATGCGCGGGCGTAACCAGTTGAAATATTACGAGAAGTAAATAAACTCCACCTTTATTTCCACCTGTGACCTGTCGTTCAACTACGGCTGACGTAGTCCAGCTGATAGAATGCTGTGTACAGCTGTGGTCTTCGATAACATACGGTCGGCGGGCTCAGGTAACAATTCTAGGAAAGCAAATGATTTTTAAGCCGAAGGATTGACTCATTGCACCGGGTTTTACCCCATATGGTTCGGTCCCTATCCACAGAAAAGACACGCCACCTGCCGAGAGTATATAATAGCCGTCCATCGCGAGCGATGATGACAACAATCTCAGACGTGTGCTGCTGCACCTCTCTGATGTGTGCGGAGGTGACTGTAGAGTCCAATCCTAGAGTAGAATCCCCTACCACAGGTGGGGCACACATGATGAAGGTTAGACATGTGTTACCCGAGAGTATTGCACAAACCACAACTCTCGCGTGATCCTCGCATTACAGTGTTGTTGCATATAGACAAATTCATTTTAAAAACCACACAACATGTTAAATCACGGTTATATTATGTTTTAAGTTAAGTTTAACACTAAGGAATATCAGTATTATTAACAGTTTTCATTAAGAAATAACCAGGGAGTCGTAGAATTGTTTAAAATTGAAGAAAACCTTACAGTTCTCGATCAAACATATACAAAATCCAGCATATATTAAACAGGAATTTTCGATTTCCCATCTGAGCTAGTCGGCCTTATGTTGCCGGAGCCACTGTACAGCCCAGACCAGTGATATCCAACATTTTCATATATTTGGGAAAGTTGCTATAGTTCGCCTCTGTACCGGCCATAACAGGCTTCGGGTCCATATGTTCAACATATTTAAAATTGGCACAACCAGCCTGTGCTACTGTGAATAAGCGGACATGACGGCAGAGCACATACTACAAGACTGTCAGCTGTCAGCAGGCCTGAGAAACGAAATCTGACCCGATAACACAGAATTTCGCGAGAAGCTGTACGGAGAGACGGAATCCCTAAAAGCAACGGCATCCTTCATGAGAAAACTTGTTCATCGGTCTACGCGGTGATCGAAAGAAAAAGAATGTATTGGAAAGTATCTTATTGAGCATAAAATGGGACGAATTCAGAAGAAGTGATCAACTCAAATACAGATCTGGTCAACCACTGGTAACAACTGTTATGAGAAGGAGAAGATGGAGATATGTTGGACGTACTTTGAGAAGAAATGATCAAAGAATACCGAAGTGGGATGCAAGGGTTCAAGAAAAAGAGGGCACCCTAGGGAGACCCTAAAACAAACTTTGCTGAGACAGACAAGAAATATCGGTTCCAATTCCATGGAAGATATTTAAAGAGTTGCCCAGTATAAAGCGGTATGGAGAAATTACTTGCATGCTCTATGTAATATATAACGGTACGAGAGGAATTATTATTATTACTATTATTATCTTATCGATGGCTGTGGAGGTGCGGGCGGGATATTGCAGTTGCAATCGCTCAAGTGGTTACCGGGGCCCAAATTTGGGGTGTAAAGAATAGAACTACTGTTACCTGCCATGCATGTCGTAAGAGGCGACTAAGGAGGTTTGGCTGAAATCGGATGCACATGTCCTAAACGTGTGAAGTCTATGCGTTTAGGGGCCTACCAAACTAATGTGCTACATATACATATTCTTGGCAAAGATCAAACATATCACAAAGAGTGATTGAGTAAAATTGGTCGTAAAGAACGAACGCAAAGAAGAAGAAGAAGGAGAAGCAGTTGCAATAATAATTCTAACAATACTAATAATATTAAAGTCATAATAATAATCATGTTTATCATGGGTTAAGAATAGGAAAATTACATATTTCTGACACATCAAATGATATGAGTTTTATAGAGAAAATAATTTTGGAGGGAATGGTGCCTGGAAGAAGAGTGAGAGGAAGACCTAGAAGACGATGGGTGCAAGATATCATTGAGGATCTGAGAATGACTGCTGCTGACGCCAGTCAACTTGCACAGAACAGAGAGTTTTTCAGGACTGCTGTCATGGGAGCCAAGTTCTGGAAGGGACAAATCACCTGATGATGATAGTGATCAGTGGCGGCTCGTCAATAAGGGCCAGTGGGGCCGGGTCCCAGCAAAAACAAGGTGTAACGTGTATTTATTATTTTATACATTAAAATATATCCTATCCGAAACCATGATTTTCCCGAAAATTTCTGTCTGACCCCACCAACAAAAATTATCAGGAGCCGCCACTGATGGTGATGATAATGAATATTAATAGCTAACATTAACAAAAATGATCACGAGCCGCCACTGATGGTGATGATAATGAATATTAATAGCTAACATTAACAAAAATGATCAGGAGCCGCCACTGATGGTGATGATAATGAATATTAATAGCTAACATTAACAAAAATGATCACGAGCCGCCACTGATGGTGATGATAATGAATATTAATAGCTAACATTAACAAAAATGATCACGAGCCGCCACTGATGGTGATGATAATGAATATTAATATCTAACATTAACAAAAATGATCACGAGCCGCCACTGATGGTGATGATAATGAATATTAATAGCTAACATTAACAAAAGTAACAACAACAACTCATTCTTGACAAAAAGTGAACCATTAAATTTTGTGTTTCTTGATGAAGTTCAGTACTGATGTTGTGCCCACTATTGTTCGGATGTCTTCATATCTCAACCGGTCTCTTCTTGTTACTCACACTTCCTCTCTGACGTGGCAAGTTTTCCTTCTATCATTTATTCTCAGATGTCCAGGTTCGGCACAGATAACATAATGTAGTGATAAAGATTATGTTGAACAATTCTCTTTTAGTGTTCACGGTGACATGTATGCATTTCAAAGTTGGTGCCATCTGTCCTGTGATTTGATTTTCGTTTATGCATCAATGTTGGATTTCGTTAATTATTCTTCAATTTGCTGAACAAATGCTCCTTATGTATGTAAAGTCTTTGACTTGTTTAAATTGATATTTGTCGATGGAGATATTGGTAGCGTTTTTCTCTCTAGAGAATGTCGTTACTTCGGCTTTGTCAATGTTTACTAGTGCCATTTGTTGAACAAAACGAAAATAGAAACTTCCGGTCAGCGTGACTGGGCTACATAAGATATGACAGCATGCCATTTTTTTAAAAATTCCGACCCAGAAGCACTTAAGCTTTCAGCACTTCGGCTCGGTGCCGTGGACATCGTAACCCTTCGGTTCGGTGCCACGAACACCGTGAATCTGGTGAACCTGTGTTTTTTTTGCCAGCCCGCGGAATTGAACCCGCACTCACAGGGACCTTGTCACCCGTAGTCCAACGCGCTACGAACACACTGGGCAGACGGGTATGACATTTGTTACAAACTTGTACCAGATATGATAGACAGAGACAATTGTTTGTGATCGTCTATCTATGATATGAATTCAAGGCAAGGTTTTAAGAAATACTGACAAGCTTACTTACTTACTTACTTACTTACTTATTTACTTACTTACTTCCTTATTCCTCTCCGCTCCTCGTGGAGCATAGGGCCTCAACAGTTGTTCGCTACTCTTCTCGGTCTCTGGCTGTTCTCTTTATGGTCTCCCAGGATAGTCGAGCACTCTTCAGTTCCTCAAAAAGACTTCGTCTCCAGGTCTGTTTAGTGCGTCTTCTTTTTCGTTTTCCTTGCGGGTTCCACTCAAGTGCTTGTCTAGTGACACTCTACGGTGTCTTCCGTAGGGTATGCCCGACCCATCGCCATTTTCTCCTCTTGACCTGGGTCATCATGGGTTCCTGTCCGGTTCTTATCCACAGATCTGTGTTTGTAACTCTATCATACCATCTCAGTCTGAGAATCCGCCGAAGATATCAGTTGACAAATGTCTGATCTTATTGTATTTAACTGGTGACTCCCACGTTTCAGCCATACATCGATTTCAATTTGTATTTAACTTGGTGACTCGCCACGTTTCCGAGCCATACAGTAACACAGATTTCACATTTGTATTTAACTTGGTGACTCGACACGTTTCTGAGCCATACAGTAACACAGATTTCACATTTGTATTTAACTTGGTGACTGACACGTTTCGGCATACAGTAACAGATTTCCATTTGTATTTAACTGGTGACTCGCCATGTTTCAGCAACAGAACACAGATTTCACATTTGTATTTAACTTGTGACTCGCACGTTTCGCTACAGTAACACAGATTTCATTTGTATTTAACGTGACTGCCACTTTCAGCCATACAGTAACACAGATTTCACATTTGTATTTAACTTGGTGACTCGCCATGTTTCAGAGCCATACAGCAACACAGATTTCACATTTGTATTTAACTTGTGACTGACGTTCAGCCATACAGTAACACAGATTTCACATTTGTATTTAACTGGTGACTGCAGTTTCGACCATACAGCAACACAATTTCCATTTGTATTACTTGGTGACTCCATGTTTGACCCACACAGCAAACAGATTTCCATTGTATTTAACTGTGACTCGCCATACAGCAACACAGATTTCACATTTGTATTTAACTTGGTGACTCGCCATGTTGACATAGCAACACAGATTTCACATTTGTATTTAACTTGGTGACTCGATACAACAGTTCATTTGTATTTAACTGGTGACTGCATGTTTCGACATACAGTAACACAGATTTCCCATTTGAGCTGAATATCTTGAGCTTTATTTTCATGGAGATGGCAGTGGACACTGTGTGCAGGACAGCAAAAACTTGTCGGACTTTCCTAATCCTGACATTAATATCCAGCTCTGTACTGACAAGCTTACGATGACCACATAAATATCTTAAATTGAAGGATTAACTTAATTGTAGCGTTTCCTCTTCCCCCTTTCATATCGCTCGGTCACTCTCCATAGAAATGGCATGCAATCTGCAGAAAGGCAACAGTTTAGCATCATTTATACATCTTACGTTGAGCAGTTTAAGGTTGTGTCAGTCTAGACCAGTGTTTCCCATGTGGACCTTGGTCTTGCTTGGTCTTCCTCTTGCCTTCTTTCCCGATGTTATGTTGTAGAAGACGCTGTATACTGTGGAGTTTGGATGCATTCTTATTAAGTGGCCAAACCACTTCATTCTTTGTTTCTCAATGTAATTCAAGCAAGGTTCTGTGCCAACTTTCTTTCTTATGCTGATGTTGGTGATTCTGTCTTTCTTGTGTTGTTGGTAACTTTTCGCAGGCAACGCATTTCACCTGTAGTTATTTTTGTGCCTTCGCTTTGCTCATTGTCCATATTTGGCTCTGGTAACACAAAGTAGGTATAAAAATGTTGTTGATCATCTGTTGCTTAGCTGTCTGTGAAATTTTTAGGTGCCTTAACAATGGGGCTAGCTGGTAGGTTACAGAATTTGATTTTTGCACTCTAGCCTCTATCTCTCTATCCAGTTTTCCGTCTTCTGTGAATATGCTTCCTAAGTATTTGAATTCTTTCACTTGGTTTATTTTAGTGACTGACATATGCCGCATATAAATAATAAGAAATACCTGCAGTCAAGTCAACATTATCTTCACGTGATGCTCCCTGTTTAAACCAACACGGCTCTGGCAAAAGCGAGTCCCCAGCGCTATAACTGCCCCCAATGCCGAAGGGGTAAAATATCAAGCTATGGCTGGGGTAAGTCAGACAAAAACCAGTGGGGAGGTGTGATTCCCCCGATAGGTGAAGCGGATGCTGGGCCCACCGGAGTGTGGACAAGTCCCGATCCCCACCAAGATCACACCCAGGAGTTCACCTTGGTTGAAAAAAAGCTGAGAAGGTAACTCCTAAAACCTCTGATGCCTGGCAGGCAGTGTTGGGAAGAACCAGGACATGGATAGGAAGACTCCATAACTTCCCCCAAATGAAGACGGACATGTCAGCCAGAATGGCATGGGCACCCAGAAATGGAAAAAGACATCAACGCACAATACGGTTAGTGAGTATGCTCAGATATTTACTTAGATATGGGACTGCTCCTGTGGACTGCTGCCATGCGGGAGCAGCGCCGGATCTCAAGCCTCGAAGGGATCCACCCCAAGCTACTGACAGTAACTCTGCGCATCGAAGAACCAGGATTAAACAGAGTATTGCCACTGGTCAAAACAAGAACAGCATACTAAGATCGTGCAATGGGATGAAGAAGGTGTAACCAGAAAGAAACTCAAACTGCACTAACGTTGGATAGCATTAACTTACAAACTCAAAGTAAGATAAAAACGTTGGATAGCATTGACTTACAAACTCAAAGTAAGATAAAAACGTTGGATAGCATTAACTTACAAACTCAAAGTAAGATAAAAACGTTGGATAGCATTGACTTACAAACTCAAAGTAAGATAAAAACGTTGGATAGCATTAACTTACAAACTCAAAGTAAGATAAAAACGTTGGATAGCATTGACTTACAAACTCAAAGTTAGCAAAAACGTTGGATAACATCGACTTACAAACTCAAAGTAAGCGAAAACATTGGATAGCATCGACTTACATACTCAAAGTAAGATAAAAACGTTGGATAACATTGACTTACAAACTCAAAGTAAGATAAAAACGTTGGATAACATTGACTTACAACTCAGTAGCAAACATTGTAGCATTGACTTAACTCAAAGTAAGCAAAAACA
Source organism: Arion vulgaris (assembly GCA_020796225.1). Lineage (NCBI taxonomy): Eukaryota > Metazoa > Mollusca > Gastropoda > Stylommatophora > Arionidae > Arion > Arion vulgaris. Next base: position 32,851,879 of record CM036769.1, on the reverse strand, counting down.
TTGGATAGCATTGACTTACAAACTCAAAGTAAGCAAAAATTGTCATTGATTAAACTCAATAGCAAACATTGAGCTTGACATAAACTCAAAGTAAGCAAAAACATTGGATAGCATTGACTTACAAACTCAAAGTAAGCAAAAACATTGGATAGCAATGACTTACAAACTCAAAGTAAGCAAAAACATTGGATAGCAATGACTTACAAACTCAAAGTAAGATGAGAACTTGATTTCCTCCAAGTAACAGTTTCTAGATTTCTGAAGACGAATCTCGTAGGAACGAAGTAAGTTAGTTTTCAGTTTTAGTTTAGAATATCTTCATTGCCCTCCAGACATGTACATAGTTCCTCTGATATCCTTGGCAATATCTCCAGCTGCGTCCAGCGACTAACTGTACCAGTTTGATATTGATTGATGAGCCTACTCCCACGTCTGTTGTACTGTGCTGTTGACATGGAATGGTGAAGATCACGGGTTCCCAAAGTGGACGTACCCCCCCAGCTGGCGCTGAAACGTTATAGAATGGCGATAGTGGGTTCAGAAGAATTGGGGGATAGTTCCTGATTTTGCGATTGAATAATCATTAAAAACTTGAATTCTGCATTTTAAGTTATCTTATGCCCGTCTTACATGATCCATTTTTAAAATAAATTTTCTATTTCATGTATGTAATCATTTGAAAATTGACCATGTATGACAGAAATATATATATATCAATTTTGTATGTCAAAGTAAAAATAGAGCATGTATATATATATGGGGGTGGCGTTAGCAAACTTTATAATGGAGAGGAGCGTCACAAAGTTTATGTCGTACAAAGTGGGCGGTGGGCGTTACAAAGTTTATGTCGTACAAAGTGGGCGGTGGGACGTTACAAAGTTTATGTCGTACAAAGTGGGCGGTGGGCGTTACAAAGTTTATGTCGTACAAAGTGGGCGGTGTGGGCGTTACAAAGTTTATGTCGTACAAAGTGGGCGGTGGGCTGAAAAGTTTGTTGTGAAGTGGGCGGTGTGGGCGTTAAAAGTTATGTTGTCAAAGTGGAATGTGGCGTTACAAAGTTTATTTGTACAAAGTGGCGGTGTGAGGCGTTACCAAGTTTATATTGTACAAGTGGCAGTGTGGGCTTACCAAATTTTGTTTACAAAGTGGGCGTGGGCGCAGGCTGAACAAGTTTGATCTATGGCTGAATAAGTCCCACTCAGTAAGGACGTTCAGAATTTCAGCTTATCCACTGACTGACTCTCCGATATGGTGGCAAGGCCAACCAACCTGTCTGCTCTATCCACTGACTGACTCTCCGATATGGTGGCAAGGCCAACCAACCTGTCTGCTCTATCCACTGACTGACTCTCCGATATGGTGGCAAGGCCAACCAACCTGTCTGCTCTATCCACTGACTGACTCTGCGATATGGTGTCAACCACCCTGTCTGCTCTATCCACTGACTGACTCTCCGATATGGCGGCAAAGCCAACCAACCTGTCTGCTCTATCCACTGACTGACTCTCCGATATGGTGGCAAGGCCAACCAACCTGTCTGCTCTATCCACTGACTGACTCTCCGATATGGTGTCAACCACCCTGTCTGCTCTATCCACTGACTGACTCTTCCCATATGGCGGCAAAGCCAACCAACCTGTCTGCTCTATCCACTGACTGACTCTCTCGATATGGGGCAAAGCCAACCAACCTGTCTGCTCTATCCACTGACTGACTCTCCGATATGGTGCCAACCACCTGTCTGCTCTATCCACTGACTGACTCTTCGATATGGGGCAAGCCAACCAACCTGTCTGCTCTATCACTGACTGACTCTCCGATATGGTGGCAAGCCAACCACCTGTCAGCTCTATCCACTGACTGACTCTCCGATATGGTGTCAACCACCCTGTCTGCTCTATCCACTGACTGACTCTCCGATATGGTGGCAAAGCCAACCAACCTGTCAGCTCTATCCACTGACTGACTCTCCGATATGGTGGCAAAGCCAACCACCCTGTCAGCTCTATCCACTGACTGACTCTTCGATATGGTGGCAAAGCCAACCAACCTGTCTGCTCTATCCACTGACTGACTCTCCGATATGGTGGCAAGGCCAACCAACCTGTCTGCTCTATCCACTGACTGACTCTCCGATATGGTGGCAAGGCCAACCAACCTGTCTGATCTATCCACTGACTGACTCTCCGATATGGTGGCAAAGCCAACCAACCTGTCAGCTCTATCCACTGACTGAATCTCCGATATGGTGCCAACCACCCTGTCAGCTCTATCCACTGACTGACTCTCCGATAAGGTGGCAACCACCCTGTCTGCTCTATCCACTGACTGACTCTCCGATATGGTGGCAAAGCCAACCAACCTGTCTGCTCTATCACAGCCAGGCTTTAGCACAGGCCAGACAACTGGCCGGATATTCCCTGACCTAGATAAGAAAAGGGATCTGGAAAATACAGATGTTTGATAGAACACTGCACGCTTTTTGCAATTTTACTCAATTCGGTGAGTCTATGGTTATTTATTGGTAACAAATATTTATAATATTGATATTCCTTATTGTTAAACTTAACTTGTTGCATAATATAACTTCGAGTTAGCATTTTGTGTTGATTTTAAAATGAATTCGTCTATATACACCAATACTGGAATGCGAGGTCATGTGGTGTAGTTGGGGTTTGATTTCCCACAATTCTTACCTGAGCCCGAAGGCCCAGTAGTTTATAGTTGGCTCTGGCTCTATCCACTGACAGACTCTCCGATATGGTGGCAAAGCCAACCAACCTGTCTGCTATATCCTTGCCATCACATCCCTATACGTGTAGTTCCGTGAATTATTGACGCGTGTAGTGATTCAGCTCATTGCCTGCACACCGAACCAGCCTCCACCTTTCGGATCAAACTCAATGAATTACTCAGAATGCACGGACGAGTGAAGTTTTGCAACTCTAGCCAGAGTAGTGCCCTAGTCCCCGCCAGTACTTCCATTGTCATACTACTTGTTGTCATACTAAATGCACCACTGTATTCCTTGATCTTTCTGCCGTATGTATTAACAGAGAATGCCTATCCATTCGTGTAAATCACAACGTCGTCATCATTACATTAAAGTAGTTTTACAAAGTACAAAAACAAGATACATCGACGTTTCGACAAAAGGCCTTTATCAAGCAAAGTCTCTCTCTCTCTTTAGCCTGTTACGCCCTTGGCGTTTAGGGCACAACAAACACACCATTCTTCTCTATTCATGGCATTCCTCTGTATTGTGTTCCAGCTATGATTCATTTCCTTCAGTTCTTGCTCTATCGTTCTCCTCCAGGTCGTCTTGGGTCTTCCACGCTTTCGCCTACCCTTTGGAGTCCATCTCAGTGCAGTTTTCGTGTCGGAGCCAGTCTCCATGCGCATCACATCTCCAGCGTCGTCTTCGGATGATAGTGCCCATATTCTCTTGTTGGCATCGTGAACATCAAGCATAGGATACACGACAAATACAAACTTCGGTTCTATACAACATATATCATTGACCTCAACGATTAATTCCTTAGTTAGTTAGTCTTTCCTCTTGGGCCTGTGGGCGGCGCATAGGGCAGAGGTCATAGCTCTCCATGTCTCGCGGTTCGTTGCTATTTGTTTTAAGTCTTTAATGTTTACTAGGCCCATCATTGAGCCTTCTCTGGTGATGGTTCTACGCAGAGTCTCTCTTGGTCTTCCTCGTTTTCTTTTTCCCTCTGGTGTCCATATGAGGGATTGGTAAGGAGTCTTCTCTCATCCATTCTAAGTGTGTGGCCGATGTAGTTCAGCGGCGCTTTCTTATAAAATTTGATACATTTTCTTGCTTGGTCTCTTGTCTTATTTGTGTATTGGGTCTGAAATCTGACCATTTGAGGTTCAGTATTCTTCTAAGACATTTATTCTCAAAGTTATCTAATTTTCTTTCTAGAGCTTTTGTTGCTTTCCAACTCTCGCATCCATAAGTTAATACTGGAATCACACAAGAGTTAAAGATCTTTAATTTTAAGTGCTTGCTGAGTGAATTGGACTTCCATATATTTGACAATTTGTTAAAAATGTGTTAATTCCTAACTGCCCTAAATATAAATATGGGACTAAAAACGAGAAACAAAACATAAATGTCCAAAAAATATAAAGGAATGTAAAACAAAATTATTCAAATGTCATGCCACATGATGGTGATGTTTGATGAAATTGTAGTACTGTCAACACATCACAAGACTAGATCTCCAGCAGATCTCCTCATAAAGAACATATTGAGCCAGTTGGTGGTTACTAAAGAGATGGTTTGGCTGGAATTACAGACTTTTATCCATGCATGTTTTCTCAGTGACTCAATGAGTATGCTCAGGAAGATTGAAACAGGATGGCTAAGGAGACATTGGATGGAGTCGATTGGGAGGTCTGAGCTGACAAAGATCACTTTTATTTTTGTGCCAGGACATGCAGGTGTAAGAGAGAATGAACGTGCGGATAGGCTTGCAGGTATGGCTGCTGTACAAAGCGGACGAGCAATGGACCAGGCTGATATTATAAATTCCTTAAGGAGAGAGGGCGTGTACATGATTCACGTAATAGCGGTGAATCTACAACACTAACCAGACTGCAAGAACTCAAAGTTAAGTGTGGTGTAGCTCGACTAGAACGCTATGCTGGCAGACAAAGAAGAATTGTAAACCAACAAAGAACCTGGTGTCGTTAGTCGCCACACTCTGATGGACATACTGAGGGAGAGATCGGAGCACTTATGGACTAATTTATTCGACATGCAGTGTTGATGATCCTACGACTAAACTAAACTAATATTGAGCCAGGCTTATTTAGCCAGATGAACCTGTTATCAAAGTGCACTGTGGGAAATCGAAATAAAGTTTAGACCAATGAGTCTTCTGTTGACTCTAACCTTACGTGCAAAGCACGAGTCGTTTCTGCTCCCCAGTCCAGCAAGTTTGAGAACTGCTTCTTCTTCTTCACCCTTCGCCCCTAGGGAAGCATAGGTTCACAACCAAGGCCTTCCAAGCCCGCCTATCCAATGCCATCCTTTCCAGATCTCTCCACTCACTCCTCATTTTCTTGCATTCTGTCTCCAACTCCCGTCTCTAGTTGTTCCTGGGTCTTCCCCTACTTCTATTGCCCTGGGGTTCCATCAGAGAGCCTGTCTTGTGATGCTGTTAGGGGTTTCCTCAGTGTGTGTCCTATCCAACGCCACCTTCTGCTCCTTATCTCTTGTTCCACCTGTCGTTGTCCTGTTCTATCCCAGAGTTCCCTATTTGTAGTCCTGTCATACCATCGCAGATGAAGTATCCTGCGCAGGCATCTATTGATGAATGTCTGCAACATTTTGGTGTTCTCCTTAGTTGTTCTCCATGTCTCCGCTTCATATAGAAGGACAGCCTTGACATTTGAGTTAAATATAATTATCTTAGTTTTATTCCTGATCATTCTTGAACTCCATATGTTCTTCAGAATGACAAAGGCTGATCTTGCCTTGATCTTCATCTGAGCCACCTTGAAAACATATGATATGGATAAAACTTCCCTAAGAAATATATGTAAATGTGTCCATCTCCTTAATGGTGATCCTTTCTGTATGATCAGGTCTCTGGAATTAGCATTTAATCTCATGATCTTTGTTTTTTCCCCATAAATAGTCAGACCCAGTTGTTGTGAGATTGTTTCCAGTTTAGTTGTTTTCTCTTGCATCTGTTGATGGCTGTGGGAGAGGAATGCTAGATCGCCTGCAAAATCTAAATCCTCCAGTTGACTCATCATGGTCCACTGTCTTCCATTTCTCCCCCTGGCTGTTGTTGATCTCATTATCCAGTCAATAGCCAGAAGGATAAGGAAGGGTGATAAAAGGCAGCTCTGTCTCACAGCTGTCTTCATTTCAAAGGCCTCTGTCAGTTTTCCTTCATGCATTACTCTACCCATTATCTCTTCATACATTTTCTATATTAGGTTGGTTAGCTTCTGGGTGGACGCCTTAATGCCGTAGCAGTTTCCATAGTGTTTCGCTGTCTAGGATATCAAATGCCTTTTGAGAACTGCGATTCTTGAATATAGTTATAGACAATTAACAAATATTTGAGGCTTCCGGAAAAAATAATTACCAACACAAGATTATAAACCTTTATTTTTACGGTACCCATTGCCTAGCCATACAGACGATCGTTTTACGGTACAATTGCCTAGCCATACAGACGATCGTTTTTACGGTACACATTGCCTAGCCATACAGACGATCGTTTTACGGACATTGCTAGCCATAGACGATCGTTTTACGGTATTCAATGCTAGCCATACAGACGATCGTTTTACGGTACACATTGCCTAGCCATACAGACGATCGTTTTTACGGTATTCAATGCCTAGCCATACAGACGATCGTTTTTACGGTACACATTGCCTAGCCATACGACGATCGTTTTACGGTATTCAATGCCTAGCCATACAGACGATCGTTTTACGGTCACATTGCCTAGCCATACAGACGATCGTTTTACGGTATTCAATGCCTAGCCATACAGACGATCGTTTTTACGGTACACATTGCCTAGCCATACAGACGATCGTTTTTACGGTATTCAATGCCTAGCCATACAGACGATCGTTTTTACGGTACACATTGCCTAGCCATACAGACGATCGTTTTACGGTACATTGCCTAGCCATACAGACGATCGTTTTACGGTTTCAATGCCTAGCCATACAGACGATCGTTTTACGGTACCATTGCCTAGCCATACAGACGATCGTTTTACGGTAACATTGCCTAGCCATACAGACGATCGTTTTACGGTATTCAATGCCTAGCCATACAGACGATCGTTTTACGGTACATTGCCTAGCCATACAGACGATCGTTTTACGGTATTCAATGCCTAGCCTACAGACGATCGTTTTAAGAACACAGCCAGCTCATCATCATCAGGGCTGTGCCGGCTGGTTAGGCGATCATAGATCTTCACAAATCTCTGTATCTGGTGTTTGCAATCATCTCAGATATTGACGCTCTTCCGTGGCATGACGTAATGCTATCTAAAAATTGCTCTCTTTGCCTTCCTCTGTCTCTTGTCTTCCTTTAATTTCACCAGTTGTTACAATGTGTTCTAAACCTCCCTTTCTCATCACATGTTCGTAAAACGATGACTGCCTCTTTCTTATACTTAAACACAACCAGCTGGCTCTCCAAAAAAAAGAGCTTCACTAAGTGGTGTCTTTTATAAACAGCGTCGACTATAGAACACAGAATAAAACAGGTCAGATTCGATCGAACAGTGTTTACACAAACATATGCGTGCTTGGTAATTTGTTTGTCCCGGAAGCCCGTACTACTTGTTGACTAACTATTTACTGATCATATTCAATGGTTCCGGTGTCTCCCCTGGGGTTCTGAACACTCCGTATTCTCTTGAATATAGATTTATGTAGCTTTCTACAACCGAATATATCTCCAGTACAGGAAGTATGAGTAATATATATTTGCTTCTGTCGCCTTGTGTATTCACAGGTTCGTGTTGACGAATAGTCCTGTTCTCGCTCGAAACCTTGTGCACATATAAATATTGTTGTGCCGGTGTGTATACGTTCTCATATAATATATATACATATATATGTGAGTGTGTAGTTTTGTGGTATTTTTTCCCGTTCTTCCACGATGAATTCAGGTGTAGCGAAAACGCCTAATACGATGCCACTTCTAATTGATTTTTGCGTGAAAGCTTGCATTCCTTATCACCAGTGTTCCTCGTCATTCAAGCGAGCCTTACTCCAACTTGCGAGGTACTTGTAGTTTAGATTCTCAAGTAAAGTATCAAGCTTTCATGTAGCCTAACCGCGTACCATAAGCACACCGATCATTTTTGGCCCAAGTTATTCTCGAATCCGGAATCTCCACGGCACGTGATTACTAGCGCAGAAAGTTATCAACTTTGTTGTCGGTGACCTCTGTGTGCATGCATGATTGTATCAAATTGTGTGTGTGTGTGTGTGCATTATGATTGTATGTGTGTGGATGTATGTGTACACGTATGTGTATGATTGGGAAGTCAGTAAGTTTGCGTATGTGTACGTGTTTGTATGTATGTGAACATGTTAATCCGGGCAACGTTTTTTAACGCTTTAAGACGTTTATTAACGTTTTCTGTCTTCTTCTTTACAGTTCAACTCCCAACGGAGGACAGGTCTTTAACAAACTTCTTTCAGCTCTTCCTCTCTCCTGCAATTCTTTCCAATTTTTTCCATGTGTTACCTATCCTTTTAATGTCAGCCTCCAGCTTTCTTCTCAAGGTATGTCTAGGCCTTTCCCTACTCCTCTTTCCCTAGAGCGTTTCAAAACAGAGCCTGTCTTTCAATTCTTCCGGTCGGTCTTCTCAATGTGTCTTCTCCATCGCCAGCGTCTAGATTTTCTTCTATCGTTTGGTGTCAGCGTCTAGATTTTCTTCTATCGCTTGGTGTCAGCGTCTAGATTTCAAACTCATCTCTACAAAATTAAAGATGCTCAAATCGACTGATGAACATGCAAATAGGGCATCCCAGACTTCAGGGTACATTCTACAAACATGCCCCTTCTTCAATGACAATACCTCACACATGGTTCAGTATGACTAATTTGAAGAAAATATTTGTGGGGCACACGCGCGAAGAACTCATGCAGACAACTAACTTGAAAAAGGCAACTTATGTCACTGTTTAGATTTTTAAAATAAGATGATTTAAAGTCGAAGATTTAAAGTCGAAGATTTAAAGTCGAAGATGATTTATCAACATACGATGAACAGTGAAAACACCCATTGTTAACATCTATGTCAGTCCAAGACAAACTATATATAGATGGACACAGTGGCGGCGCGTGATCCTTTTTGTTGGTGGGGCCAGACACATTTTCCTAAAAATAATGGTTTTGGTATATTTTATTTTATTAAATAATAAATAGACGTTACACATTATTTTTGGTGGGCCAACCCCACTGGCGCTTAATGACGAGCCGCCCTGGAGGGACAACATACGACGAACAGTGGAAACACCCATTGCTAACATCTATGTCAGTCCAAGACAAGCTATATAGAAATGGACAACATACGATGAACAGCGGAAACACACACACATGACCAACATAAATGTCAGTGCACGTCGCTGGTTAGACTTCTTTGAATGAATTAAAGTCGAAGGAGTGGCTTCATTGCACCGGGTTTTACCCAATATGTCTCAGTCTCTCTCTGCAGAGATGGCACGCCACCTGTCGAGAGTATTGTACAAAGCAAGAATTTCCGAAGCTCCGGCAACAATTCTAGGGAATTCTGGGAAAAAAATGCAACCGTGAATAGAACGGTGCGGTCCTGATTCAAACCACGACCTTTGGAACGCATCGCAAGGGCTTAACCACTCTGCCACATATATCCCCTGTTTTGACTTCTAATAAAAAAATGCAGTGGTTTAGACACTTAATAAGAATGTATCCAAACTCCACAGTATACAGAGTCTTCTACAACAGAACATCAGGAAATAAGGCAAGAGGAAGACCACGAAAAAGATGGTTAGATGGCGTAGCAGAGTCCTGTGAAAGAGCAAAAATAACAATCACCCAAGCCACCAGAACAGCGCAAGACAAAAACGGAAAACCACGACACTGGGCAACAATATGGTAGCAGTGTGACGACAAAAGAAGAAGAAGAAGACTTCTAATCATTGGAAACTGATCAGAGAAGAAGAAATATATGGCACAGAGATGTTACAAAATGTTAACGATTATCACAGAAGAAATATATGGCACAGAGATGTTACAAAATGTTAACGATTATCACAGAAGAAGAAATATATAGCACAGAGATATTACATAGTGTTAACAATTATCACAGAAGAAATATATGGCACAGAGATGTTACATAGTGTTAACCATTATCACAGAAGAAATATATGGCACAGAGATGTTACAAAATGTTAACGATTATCACAGAAGAAATATATGGCACAGAGATGTTACAAAATGTTAACGATTATCACAGAATAAATATATGGCACAGAGATGTTACAAAATGTTAACGATTATCACAGAAGAAATATATAGCACAGAGATGTTACACAGTGTTAACGATTATCACAGAAGATGAACTATATAGCACAGAGATGTTACACGGTGTTAACGATTAATACACTGAGCTACGTAAAGGGTTACTGCGTACAACAGACATCATCCATGGATTAAGCTAATCTCGTGGTATGGTATTTATCATTGTGCGTCACGTCTAGCGATGTTGTCCATCATGAATGAATGAAAGTGAATCCTGCTGGATTCTCATATTCCACGTACAAAGCTCTTGTTTGGTTTCACGGTAATCTCAGTAAGTCACGATCGTGAGCTGCTGTAATGATATGATGTGTCATATGTAAGTCAGGAATCACGAATTCATTTTCCCCGTTGATCCCTAGGATTGTTCCTGGAGCTACGGGGGCTCATGCTCTGTGCAGTACACTTTACAAGTCGCGTGTAATTTCAGCTAATTAATTCGCGTGTAATTTCACACCGAGTCATACTGCGAAGCTGGAGGCAATGAAGTCAAACCTTCACTTTTAATTAGTTTAAAACCAGTATCTCCAAACACTCCGGGAGGGGGGGATGGGGGAGAGTTTCCGGTTTCTATACAAATTATGCATCTAATTTATGTTGCGATACAGCTCGCTATTATCTTAAAAAAAATTTTTAAGTTCTTGTTATGTATTATCTCAGTGGCGGCTCGTTATTAAGGGCCAGTGGGGCCGGGCACCACCAAAAATCATGACAAACTAATGTGTAAATACTAATATAAAAAGTAACCCCAAAACCATGGTTTTTCAGAACATATTTGTCTGGTCCCACCAACAAAAATGACCATGAGCCGCCACTGTACTATCTCCTGATGGAAGAACGGAAATGGTGGACAAGAGCAATGTGTACCTGGATCTGCCCCACTGGCAGGCCCATTCAGTAGACTGTGAGACACGCGACTCGAACTTATTGCTTTGTTAAAACTATCCTTCAAAAAATATAGATAGGAAAAGAAACAGCGATGTCAGTCCACGACAAGTTGTATAGAGATGGGCAACATATAATAAGGAGAGGGAACCACGCATTCTCTTCTTCTTTTTCTTCTTCCAACTCTCCATATCGATCACTTATTAACCACTCTGTGTCACCTGTATGTGATCTGAGCCTAAGAGCGATTGCACATTGTGCCAGTTATGCGTCCATAAGTAGGTCAGCACATCCGATTTCTACGATGCTTTTTATTTACTAGGGTAGCTTTCCTAGATCCTACATCAGTCGCCTCTTATGACATGCCTTGTAGGTCGCAGTGGTACTATTCTTTGCTTCTCGTGTGGACCCCGGCACCACACGGGCGAAGCACACACATGGTAAACATTCATGTCAGTCCAAGACAAATTATATAGATAGGGACATGATACGATAAACAGAGGAAACGCACATGGTAAACATCAATGTCAGTCCAAGACAAGTTATATTCTTCTTCTTCTGCGTTCTCACTAGATTGGGATTTCGGATTCTCTAATAAAGGCAGCCGTCTGCCTCAGATTATCAGCCACGTCATACAGTTTGTCTTCTGCGTTCTCACTAGATTGGGATTTTGGATTCTCTAATAACGGCAGCCGTCTGCCTCAGATTATCAGCCACGCCATACAGTTTGTCTTGGACGCTAGTGTAAGTGGGCCACCTCTTTCTTCTCAAGTCTGCATACTGGGGCAGTTATGTAGGATATAATTCCTATGATTTCTGCTTCCCCGTTTGTGCCGACATCTTCCTGCAGTAAGTTTTGGCCACAATCGTGATGGTAGGTCTGACATTCTTACTGCGTGGCTAAATCTCTGAGGTAGATTGGCGACCGTAGAATCCGTTATCCCATTCCTCATTGTGAGGAGTTGTTGCACCATGTTATGTGCTTACGGCCTGGTGCATCCGTTTTCTGCAAGCATTTGTTTCGGGTTAGCATTCCCTGGTGGACACATGCATCCGATTTCAGCCAAACCTCCTTAGTCGTCTCTTACAACATGCGTGGCAGGTAACAGTGGTTCTATTCTTTACACCCCAAATTTGGGCGAGACAAGTTATATAGAGATGTACAAAGACTCCAATTGACAACTGACTACATTTGAAGTATACACGCCGAAGTCTGAAAACAATGATAGAAAAAACAATTCCATAACTTCTAAACGTACAAACAAGATCATTGCTAAATGGGAAACCCTTGAGATAGTCAAATATTTTCAGAATAATATGAAGTCATTTGAACATTAGATTTAACGATGCGCACTGAGCACTAACATTGAGCGAAAGTTTACAAAGAATGAGAAAATATTCTTTTAAAAAATGAGTCGGTAATGGATAGAGCATGCTTTAAGAATGTAGCCTGCCCGTCTGTCTAGCGTGTTCGTAGCGCGTTGGACTACAGGTGACTATCCCTCTGTGTGTGCGGGTTCAATTCCGCGGGATGGCAGAAAAAGCCACAGATTCCCCAGATTTACGGTGTTCGTGGCACCGAACCGAAGGTTACGATGTCCATGGCACCGAGCCGAAGAGTTGAAAAGCTCAAGTGCTTCTGGATCGGAAAAAAAAAAGAATGTAGCCTGCCATATCTTAAAGACCAGTTTTCACTTGGACATCATCAACATCAGGTGCTGTACCGGCTGGTGTAGGCGATCATAGATCTCTGGATCTCCACAAATCTCTGGTCTTTGCTATCATCTCAGATATTGACGCTCTTTCCTGTCAATGTATCCAAAATTTTCTCTCTGTGTCTTCCTCTGTCTCGTCTACCTTCGATTCTACCGGTTGTTACAATGTGTTCTTAACCTTCTTTCCTCGTCATATGTTCACTTGGACATGGGAGAAGAAAATAAAATAAACAAAGATCAATTTGAAGAAGGATGAATTTAAAGTATTCACGATAAAGAAAAAATACATCAAATTTGAAGTATTCACGATAAAGAAAAAATACATCAAATTTGAAGTATTCACGATAAAGAAAAAATACATCAAATTTGAAGTATTCACGATAAAGAAGAAATACATCAAATTTGAAGTATTCACGATAAAGAAAAAATGCATCAAATTTGAAGTATTCACGATAAAGAAAAAATACATCAAATTTGAAGTATTCACGATAAAGAAAAAATACATCAAATTTGAAGTATTCAAGATAAAGAAAAAATACATCAAATTTGAAGTATTCACGATAAAGAAAAAATACATCAAATTTGAAGCATTCACGATGAAAAAGAAATGTATCAAGTCTAAATGGCCTAAAGCTGAAGGATTGACTTAATTACACCGGGTTTTGCCCCATAATGGCCTAAAGCTGAAGGATTGACTTAATTACACCGGGTTTTGCCCCATATGGTTCGGTCCCTCTCGGCAGAAATGATCCGCCACCTGCCGAGAGTATTGCACAGAGCAGGAACACCGTAGCTTCGGCAACAATCCTAGGGGTCTCTTGAAAAAATGCACTTTTGAGCAGAACGGCGATGTCCAGATTCGAGTCCGCAACCTTCGTAACGCAAGGCAAGGGCTTAGCCACAGATACCTCCCCCTCCTCCCAATTGAAGTGTCAGTGACAAGGAATACTGCGCGTAGGGCAGCAAATATATTGGCGCATGCAGTGGGGAAGGGGAGGAGAGAAGTCAGAACAAAAACATATTGAGGAAGCTACAAAACTAGAAACAATAAATATATACACTGATAACCCAGAAAAATACTACTGAGAATAGGGAAACCAAAATAATGCACAGTTAAAGCCAAACAAACTACTATTTAGGTTAGTTTTATCAATATAAGGGAAGATTGCAGTCAAATTATGTAGCAATGGCGAAACACGTAAAAACACAGTACTGTAGGTTTACAAAGAGTGCAACAAATGCGAAGAAATTCAGACTTCTTGGACGCAGACAAAACATATAAAGTACTTTGCTTTTACGTGTTTCGCCATAATTAGGTTAGACAAAGCAAATATATACAGTAACAGGAAAATAATCTGCTAGACATGTATGCGAGGCGCTAGAGGGGGAAAAATGGCATTATCAGCATAAGTCTACGTCGCACCCAAGGGCATATACGGCAGAGACGACACACTTTCACTCAATTCTATTTTGTGCTTTTCTTTCCATCTCACACCTAGTTCTTCTTCTTCTTCTTTCTTCTTTGCGTTCGATTTCGGTTGCTTGTCTAAACCATGAGATGGGTTGCCTCTATGAAGCTGCATGTCAGTTGGAGTTCTTCGAGAGTTCCCCATAGCTTGGTCTGTGAGCTTCGTTCATGAGGTCATGTTTCGTTTCCTTGGTGTATGTATGATGGGCATGACTGCAGGATGTGCTCTGGAGTCTGTGTTTCTGTCTGGAGTCTGTGTTTCTGTCTGGCATACACACTGTGCAGTCTGAGCTGAATTTATTCTGTACATGTGATGGTTCAGCCTGCAGTAACCTGTTCTTAGGGGAAAGATTGTTGTGAGTGAAACCTAGTTCTATTCATGTCTTAGAGCTCGGTTTCAAAAGTTATCTTTCATGTTATCAGTTATTTGATGATTATCATCACGACACTCCAGACACTTCTATATGTGTTCCGATCTGCTCCTCAAGAAATCCAACCACGTCCAGCGGCCCAACACGCCAGCTCGTTGTTGATTAATCAATCTCTTTGCATATTAGGTATGTCGTTCTTTTTCGGTCTGCACCAATATCGACATCCATCTCTGGTCAGCGATTGGAATTCACAACCCTGACACTCCTCTGTTTGGAAAGACTCTCATTGAGTGAATAATGTCAATTTGTTTCATTGCAGCTCCCTCTGATATTGTAGCAATGCCAGCCAATCTATCATCTCGTTCATTACCCATGACTCCTACATGTCCAGGGATAAAAATGAAGGTGATTTCCAGTGGCGGCTCGTGATCCTTTTTGTTGGTGGGGCCAGACACACATTTTCAGAAAATCATGGTTTTGAATTAGGTTATATTTTAATTTATTAAATAATAAATGCACGTTACACATTATTTCGATGTGGCCTGGCCCCACTGGTCCTTAATGACGAGCCGCCACTGGTGATTTCTCTGATCACTGTCTGTACCAGTTACTCCACCCAGTTTTGTCTCACCATTCCTGTGTCGACTTTACGAATCATGCTCATGGAGTCACTGAGTATGAAAACACGAAAGTAGTTATGAGATGCCAACCATTTCACCTCCTCTATAACCGCCCGTACCTCCATTGTCAAATTACTTCTGATTTTTACAGCTATCCTCCATGTGTCCTAGGTTTCCCTTTTTCTGGTTGCCAAGAGACAGGTCATCAGACTCTACTGTGGATTTTCACTATGTCCTTCCTCATTGACAGTTGTTTCGTCTCTCTCTCTCTCTCTCTCTCTCTCTCTCTCTCTCTCTCTCTCTCTCTCTCTCTCTCTAGTCTGTTACGCCCTTGGCATTTAGGACAGCAACAAACGTACACCATTCTTCCCTGTTCATGACCTTCCTCTGTATTGTGTTCCAGCTATGATTCATTTCCTTCAGTTCTTGCTCTATCGTTCTCCTCCAGGTCGTCTTGGGTCTTCCACGCTTTCGTCCACTACCACTATTCCATCGGATTATGTTGCTATGCTTTTTCAGGACAGTCCAGGTTTTGAACGAAAAAATTTGTCAAAAAAAAGGCTTTTGGAATGTCCATTTGTCCCGGTTTTTTTCCCTGTCAATTTGTCAAATGAAAGTTGCAAATAAGTCGAATTTTTTTCTCGATTTTGAAAAATGTTTTAATTTGAAAACTTGAAATGTCCACGTCAACACGTAACACTGTCACAGTAATTTTGTTTTCATTATCGTTGTGATTTGTATGAAGCTGTAGTGTTTAATTTGAATCTGCAAATTCCTCTTTAGCGTTCCAGAAAACAATACAAATGTAGAAAGCATATTTTTCTCTCATGAATGTGCAGTGGACAGAGGAACGAAATCGCTTGCATATGTCAACAGTTAAAGCAATAATTACATGTGTATTTAATGATGGAATTAGCTGCGCTGAGTTTTATGATGACGCCACTCAGAGACAAGATCTTCTTCTCTCCATGGCTTAGAAGTCTGACAAATATCAGACTTCGCCGATGCAACAGTGAGAGAGGGAAGTTAAAGTAAACATTCCAAACGTATAACAAAACACAAAATAATTAAGTTTTAGCACAATATGCAATTTATATTATTAATATAATTTATATTAGTAGGCCTATTAATGCAAGTAGTAGCAGTGGGGATGCGAATCGTGGACCATAACACAAACATTAGGAAATAAAATTGAAGCTTCTGAAACACGGTGCTATAGAAAAGTTCTTAGAACATCCTGGACAGAGAAGAGAAGAAACAAAGACATCCTACAAGACCAGCATATCAAGGAGCATTGGCTCATAAATAACATCATGTCCCGGAAGATGAAATATTTTGGCCACATTAAACGCCACAGCGGTCTGGAGAGAAAGGTAATGGGTTTCCGGAAATCAAGGTAGGGGACGACCAAGACGAAGGTGGCAGCAGGACATCAACGAAACGTTGACGCTAGAAGAGTCTGGAGAACTTGCAAGAGACAGAGAGCTTTTCAGGAGCGATGTGATGATTGCGATGTTCCGCAAGGGGCAAGCTACTACTTGATAGCAATGTGAATGTTTGTAGCATCTTTAGTTCTTCTTCTTGTAGTTAAGACTCGTTAAGTATAACAAGAATCACAAATCTTAGTATTGTTATTGTGTGAATTATTTTATACAAAATAATGATTGTCCCTGAAAACCGGAACGGATGGCAAGAAATGCCCCGAAAAAACGGACGTATATCGAGAACAAGGTTGTCCAAGCTGGAGAATAGCTCCTCGTGTGGATGTGGAGTACAAGAGGAAACCACCACATTATTTTTCCAAGAAATTTCATGGATCGAAACTTATCGAGACTTTGCCAAAATGCACCATCACAGTAAATGGGACTGAGCTAAGACAATTGCAGGAATTTAAATATTTATATACCTCAGAGTCCTGGTAACATCAGATGGCAGATGCCGATCAGAAATAAAAAGCAAAATAGGGTAAGCGAAAACATCGTTCATGAAAATGAGAAGCATTATATGCAACAAGTCCTTGTCAGTTGAGATCAGAATGCGAGTTATTCAGTGTTACATAGAACCAATACTGACATACGGATGCCAGTCATGGACAATAAACAAACAGATAGAAAAATCTCTGGAGGCCACAGAGATGTGGTTTTACAGAAGAATGATGAGAATTCCATGGAATGCTAAAATCTCGAATGTGTTGAATGAGGTCAAGACACAGAGAAAGCTTATCACCAATATAAGAAAGAGACAGTCATCATTTTTCGAACATGTGATGAGGAGGGAAGGTTTAGAACATATTTAACAACCGGTAAAATCGAGGGTAGACGAGACAGAGGAAGACAGAGAGATAAAATTTTGGATAGCGTGACTTCATGGCACAGTAGAGCGTCAACATTTTAATTGATAGCAAACATCAAAGATAGAGATTTGTGGAGATCCAGGGTCACCTGCGTCAGCCGGCACGGCACCTGATGATTATGATACCAAGAACGTGCACATCAAACGACATGAGTGTCTAGATAAGATAATGTTGGAAGGAATAGTGCCTGGAAGAAGAATGAGAGGAAGACATGGGTGCACGGTGTCATTGACGATCTGAGAATGGCAGCTGCTGACGCCGGTCAACTTACCCAGAACAGAGAGTTTTTCACGACTGTCGTCAAGTTTAGGAAGCGACAAACTACTTGATGATGATGATCTCACGAAATGTCCCGGTTTCTTGGTTGCAAGATCTGGTAACCCTGATCTGGATCTCCATGAGTAGTTTGAAGTCGTCGGTTCCACCACCACCCCCTCCTAGACGCTGTTAGAACATTTGATTAAAATAAGCAGTGCTTCTGTACTTTGATACACCGGAAACTACACATGGAAAAAAGGGTGGGGGGGGGCTATACATCAATCAAAATCTATGAAAATAAAGAAAGAGGCAGCTTAAATTGAAAAACAGACTCGTCCTAACTCGAACTCGCTAATAAGGCACTGGAGAATTCGTGTTTATTGAATGCAGTAAATTGAAGATTAAAAGCGTCTAAAGGTGAGGGTTGACTTCATTGTACCGGATTTAAACTTATGGCTATGCACCTGTTGGCAGAAATGGCATGGGTATCTTCGGACATTTTGTTATCTCTCTCTCTCTCGCTATCTCTCTATCTGCCTCTCTCTATCTCTCTATCTCTGTGTCTTGTAATGATCAGACATGTTAGTCAAAAGAGTATAACATGTCTTAGCTCCGTATTTATATTAACAGCTCAGCAGTGGCGTCTCGTCATTAAGGGCCAGTGGGGCCAGGCCCAAACGAAAAGTTTAACGTGTATTTATTATTTTGTAAATTATTTGTTCATAATTAATGCTTTTATCGTGATTATAATTATCTTTGAATGTTGATTATATAACGCTAAAATAGCCTATACGGTCTGAAATTCAGCGTCTTTCTCCCTAATTATTATACTTCACGCACTTTCAGCTCACTATTATTTTAGGGCCAGTAGAAATGTGGTCTATTTAGACCGTCTGTTAACACCTCTGTTAGTGACCTTTGACCTCTCTCTCGACTGGTTATTTAACACAGACAAATATGTGATTTTTATTCATTCAGTAGGGAAATTCTTCAGCAACCAAGCCAGTGCACAGTTAAACAGTGTTATTTCGCTAATGATTAGTCTCACCGCGTAACTACCGAATAATATACACAAATAATAGGAAATAATATAAATAATTAACTAACCATAATAGAATAGTTTACGGTAATCGCCCGTTCCATCAATATACATCAGTGTACAACAATGTACGTTTAGATAAGTTGAAGAGTTATGGCCTAGTTCTCAATAGTTAGTGACTGTGTCGCATTCAAAATGGCAGGCCCCACCAAACCAAAATGATCAGGAGCCGCCAGTGCGTCCTAGTATAGTTAATCGTCCTCACATTCAAACAGAGGTAACATCAATATTTCTCACAATCAAACAGAGGTAACATCAATATTTCTCACAATCAAACAGAGGTAACATCAATATTTTTCACAATCAAACAGAGGTAACATCAATATTTCTCACAATCAAACAGAGTAACATCAATATTTCTCACAATCAAACAGAGGTAACATCAATATTTTTCACAATCAAACAGAGTAACATCAATATTTCTCACAATCAAACAGAGGTAACATCAATATTTTTCACAATCAAACAGAGTAACATCAATATTTCTCACAATCAAACAGAGGTAACATCAATATTTCTCACAATCAAACAGAGGTAACATCAATTTTTCTCACAAACAATCAAAGTAACAATTATTTGGCGTCGCCATTCATCGTATTATATCCGATAATCCTTGCAAAGAACTTCCATATTTTCAAACCTCTTCCGTAGCATTTCCTCCATGTAAACCAACTTACAATAAGTTTGTCGTCTGCACGGATGAGAAAGGATCTTCTAGTGTCCAGATCAGACGCGCTTACTACATTCCCTTCCCTTCACAGTCTGCCCACTTCCATTTAAGCGTGTGATTCTTCCTGCTGGTCTTGTATTCACACCCCCTTTTCCTCCACACCTCCCCCTCCTACACACACGCCGCCTTGCAAACGTTTTCCAGCATCAATGAAAGATAATCAATAACCAGCGAGTAAGTACACGCAGACGACGACGGTCGCGTGCAGGGCTACTTAATATCGGTTAATGTGTTAGGTTGCAGCCTGGTTCATGACAAATTTCGCTAATATTACAGACAATGTTGTCTACAGCACAGCAAAATGGCCGAGGTTACGCCATCAACAGCTAGTTTACTACTACTGCATATGTTTCACAACAACGTTGTCAACAGAACTGCAACAAAGTTAGACTAATTTGTTACAGATAGAGAGATGAGATTGCATAGATGTATGCAGGGAAAAATGATAGATAGATAGATAGATAGAGAATTCATGGATAGATAGATTAATAAATAGATAGATGATAGATAGATAAATCTATATATAAATAGATAGATAAATAGATAGATCGATAAATGGATAGATCGATAAATGGATTTATAGATGGATATATAGAAAACAAAAGGACTAAATCTTAGGACAAAGCTTAAAATATATAGAAGTAATGTACTGGGAGTGTTATTTTACAGTAGTGAATGCTGGAAAATGACCCAACACATAATACACAAGTTGGAGACATTTCAGAATAATTGTTTAACCCATTAGCTGCTAAAGACGTATATATACGTTTTCCCCATTCACTTCTAAAGACGCATTAACACGTCTGTTATTATCTCTCCTCTGTTGGCTAAAGACATGTTAACACGTTATACATTTCTACTGTCACTGCTATAGGCGTACATTCACGTGTGTGACCTAGAAACAAATAGTAGCTATTTTTAGCTCAGCCTTCAGAAAGTATGTAGCAGCGAAAGGGTTAAGATGAATCCTTCAAATTTTCTGGCCAAATACCGTAACAAATGAGGAGCTTTTAAAACGAACAGACCGTGCATCCTTGGAGACCATCATTAAGATTGATGGAGATTTGATGGAGGATTGATGGAGACCATCATTAAGAGATGAAGATGGAGGTGGTTTGGGCATGTATATCGTATGTCAGTGGGGGCATTGGCTAGGACAGCTCTCAGATGGACAGACGATGTGCAGATAAGGCCTGGACGTACAAAGGAAACATAGAGAAGAACGGGGGAGAGAGAGTTGAAGGAGTGTGGCCTGACTTGGAAGATGGTGGTAGAAAGGCAGCAGAACGGCAACAGTGGAGGGCTCTTGTGGAAGCCTTATGTGTCAATAGGGACACGAAGAGGATATAGATATATATATAGACAGATAGACAAATAAATAGATAAACAAATAAATACGTAAATAGATAGACAGACAGACAGACAGACAGACAGACAGACAGACAGACAGACAGACAGACAGACGACAGACAGACAGACAGACAGACAGACAGACAGACAGACAGACAGACAGACAGACAGACAGACAACGAAGACAGACAGACAGACAGAAGAAGATGAAGAAAATATATCATTGACTAGACAGAGGCAAGACGCGACAATAGCAGACATTAAATATACCTCACGGACTTGTCAGTCGGACAGACATCGTGAGACGGTCTCGACTGCGCGTGGGAAGACTGATTACGTCACGCACGTTTCTTAAAGCAGTCTTCATGAAGTGAATAATTTCAAGTCCTCCTCCTCCCCCTCCCCGCCCCCTTCTTCATTTACCACTGTCGCTTGTGGGCACCGATCGAATGGGGTTAATGTCGTGACCACGAAAACCAAAGAGCCTTCTTGAAACCAAATAAAAGAACTTCAGTAAAGATGGTTTACAACAATTCCCATTTCTAGAGGTTTCAGTATTTTTCTTCATCTCAGTTCCTCATGGAGCATGCGGAATCACCAGTTGTTCGCCACCTTTCCGATCTCTGACTGTTTTCTTAATGGCTTTCCAGGATAGTCGATCACCCTTCAGTTCCTGAAGAAGACTGTCTCCAGGTCTGGTTAGGTCGCCCCTCTTCTTACACAGGAAGATCTCAGCTGTTGAGCACGAATTCCGTAGCACCGGCGAAGGTCCCCAGTGTTATTTTGAAGATGGTGAAGATGTTTTGTAGGAAATTATTTTTTTTGTTGATAATGAATTTTGACTGGGCAGCGGCTTTTCAGCCTGTTCTTATCGATGTTGAACTGCTAATGGTTCTTTTTCGTGTTCAAATTGAGCACGGGGCCTACGTTTTATCGTTCGTCTCCGATATGACTAGGAACTCGATCTCACCTTCACTGAAATCAAAGATCTATAGAAAAATACCCAGATGGCTCCGCGAGGGAGCGAACCTGGTACCTTTATCACGAGAGACGAGTTTCTAACCTCTACACCACAATACCATATGAATATATAGCTGGGAATCACTGAGTGAATTTCTGTATATATATATGAGGTACCTTGCGACCTCATGGACTCAACACACTACATTCCTATGCTTCTTAGTACTTTCTTTTCTCTTGCTCCATATTCTATATGTGTATATGTTTAATGAATATATGTTATATATTAATATTTGATTTTTTTTTATTGTTTCTCTTCTTTTTTCCACTTCTAGTTTTTTTGCATTTATTTCGTTATTCGTTTTTAGTCGCAGATTTTCATTTTAGGACCGTTGTGATCAGTGGCGGCTCGTCATTAAGGGTCACTGGGACCAGGCCCCACCAAAAATAATGTGTTACGTGTATTTATTATTTTATAAATTAAAACATAACAACCCAAAACCATGATTTTTCGAAAAATGTATGTCTGGCCCTACCAACAAAAATGATCACGAGCCGCTACTGGTTGTGATGATTCTATCGTAGTCTATATATAGTGTGCTGTGAAATTCGTCACTCCTGTTGTATCGTTTGCTTGATAAAGGCCTTTTGGTTGAAACGTTGCTGTGTATTGTCATTGTTTTTGTATTTTGTAAAACTACAGTAATATGTTATTACGTGTTTCGCTATATTTTTTTGGACCGAATCACACATAAATGTATATTTTTAAAATTTCTTTCAGAACAGCAATGGCCTTGTCTACTAGTATGCCATGAGAGACTGTATTTCTAGTGTTCTGGTGGATACTGTGCAACAACTACACACTCTGATCACGTCATGATACTTGAACCCTACATCCAACACATCAACTTGCACTGAAATATGATATGGATAGGAGATCATCCACCGGAGCCACGCCGGTAAGGATTCATCATCATCAAATAACTTATCCTTAGCAGAACTTTGCCACCCCAACAGTCCTTCAGAATTTCTCTCTCTCTTAGGTCAGATGTCCTGCCTCTGCAGCCGTCATGTTCAAAGCATCAGTTATATCCTGAATCCATCTTCTCCGTGGTCTTCCTCATCCTGTCGTTGTTGGTATACCTCCTTCCAGTGGCGGCTCGTCATTAAGGACCAGTGGGGCCGAGCCCTACCAAAAATAATGTGTAACGTGTATTTATTATTTTATACATTACAATATACCCTAACCGAAACCATGATTTTTCCGAAAATATCTGTCTGCCCCACCAACAAAAGTGATTACGAGCCGCCACTGCCTCCTTCCATAATGGTCTTCTCCAGCCCTTCATGTTTTTTCATATGTCCAACATATCTCAATTGTCTCTTTCTTATTTGCAGCATCAGCCAGTTTTCTTTGAAAGGGTAACCTTACGGGTTAATGAATTATATTGTGTGGATTCATACAATTGGAATTTGTGAATTAGTACACGATGTACAATCTGTGAGTGAGTGAGTCTCTCTCTCTCTCTCTCTCTCTCTCGCGATCACCCTTAGACTGATGTACCAGATTTCCCATAAATCTCATTCATGTGGAAATCCGGTTCATGCAGCCTTAGCATGGGTGGGTTTCGTTACATCTTCAGCGCTCTTTTGGAGCTCTGGTGCTTATCCTTCGGCAATGTGTCCGGTTTTAGCGATTACTGGGTTCGCTCTCCGTCAGCATTTGGCTGTCCCCAGCCGACCTGCAAGGCAGCAGGTTTGTGAATGAATATAAAAGTGTGAATGTAAATGTGTGAAATGTCTTGAACATTTGCTTCATTAATAATAATAATTCCTCTCATACCGTTTATGTTACATAGGGCCTGCAAGCAATTTCTCCATACCGATCTATCCTGGGCAACTCGCGCAGTCTCCTCCATGGATCTGAGACCGATATTTCTTGCCTCCGAAAAATTTGTTTCAGGGTCTTATAAGGTGTCTCTCTTTCTTGAACCCTGTGCACCCACTTCAATGCCTGCTTTGATATTCTTTGATAATTTCTTCTCAAAGTGTGTCCAACATATCTCTATCTTCTCTTTCTTAAAACCGTTGTTACTAGTGGTTGACCAGACATTTCTTTGATTTCATCACTTCTCCTGAATTCGTTCAATTTTATGTTTATTATTTTTCACAGACATCTATTTTCAAATGCATTCAACTTGCTTTCTATATCTTTAGTCATTTTCCAACTCTCGCTAGCATATGTTAGGATTGATACAACATTTGAATTGAAAATTCGTAATTTATTTTAATACTATATAACTTTCAGTTCCATATTTTATTTAGACTTTTAAAAGCTGATGTTGCTTGTTCTCAAACAGTGCCTCCTTTAAATTTGACATCTCTCCTCAATTTCTCAAACAATTCTTCCATTTGCTTGCAGATTCTCTCCATTAATCTCTCAAACAATGCTTCCATTACCTTTAGTAATATGAGACTCACTTAACCCTTTCCATCTGCATATTTGTTAAACCACCGGACGAACTTATTTTGCAATGTATACTAAATTAGCAAGTAAGCTGGCTTTGCGTCATCTTTAAAAACATCGTGAGCCTTTTTATCGGCTCAGTGGGACGAACGGGTTAAAGCATAATCATATTGCCCGCCTCTTCTCTCAATTGTTTCTCCAACATCTAGAACACAGTCTTTCAATCTCATCACGAACTTAATCCAACCAGACCGTTTGTCAACAAAAGGCAAAGTATGCTTTCCTGTGTTAGACGATCTGATTTCAGACCTCCGATCGATCTATTGAAAGACAGAAAACGCGCTGAAGGCCAACACGGTTTAATCAGTCGTGCCATTATGGTAGTTGTGAGGGTTCTACGTTCAAACGTATAACAACAACAAAACATGAAGATATTTAGCAAACTGTAATTTAAACCGGCTGTGGCAATAGCAACCTATGGTAATCTGGGCGAAATAGCAACAGATAGCAATATAGCAACATGTAACCATGGTAACCAGTTGTAGGAGAAAGATTTAGTAAAAGAAATCTCTAGCTATGGTAATTTGTGTAATCAGCACATTTTCACAAGCCAGTCGTCATCTCTAAGCGGCTAAGTCATCGCTTTGCGTTCCGAAGTGTGTATGTTTGAATCCTTCTTCTTCTTCTTCTTCTTCTTCTTCTTCTTCTTCTCTTCTTCTTCTTCTTCGAACGCCCCATGTCGACCACTTGTTAACCACTCTTTATGATTTGTATGTGATCTGTTCAGAAAGCAATGGCAAACTACTGAACGTATAAGTGGTGCCTAGAAAATCAACGACTTGTTTACTGTGGTTGATGGCTACGTCCTTTGGGATATGCCACGATTTTCATGTGATCTGAGCCTAAGAGTGATTGTACGTTGTGCCAGTTATGAGCCTACAAGTAGGACAGCACATCCGATTTCTGCGACACTTTTTATTTACTAGGGTAGCTTCCTAGGCCCCTACCTCAGTCGTCTCTTACGACATGCCTTGGGGGTCACAGTGTTATTATTCTTTGCTACCCTTGAGGGCCCCGTAACACACCCGCGAGGGATCTCCCCGCTATGTTCACTAGTGAATTTTCCCTCAGAGACCCCAAGAATTGTTGCCGGAGCTACGGAGTTTGTTCAATGCTCTCGGCAGGTGGCGTACCCCTTCTCTGGAGAGGGACCGAGCTATATAGGGTAAAACTTGGTGCAATGAAGTCAATCCTTTGGCTTATATTCTTTAGATCTTCTATCAGCTGCCCTTTAGCTGCTATGGACGTGTATAGACGATTTTACCATTCACTGCTAAAGACGCATTAACACGTCTGTTATTATTTCTCCTCTTTGGGCTAAAGACGTGTTAACACGTTATACATTTCTATCACTACTATAGGCGTACATTCACGTTTGTGACTTAGAAACAGAGAGTAGGTATTTTTACCCCTGTCTTCAGAAAGTATGTAGCAACGAAAGAGTTAATTGCGAGTTCAGCCTTCATGTTGTCCCATACTCTACATTCTCTTCCAAGAGTAATGATAACGTTGCGATAGTTGGCCATTCTACCATATATTGGGAACCACTCTTTCTAAGACTCAGAATACGACTTGCTACTGCTTAGTAATTTTATTATGTAGAGGTTGTGTGCTCGCCTCTCATTTCAAAGGTACTTGGTTCGCTCCCTCATGGAGACATCGGAGATATTTTTTCAAGAGATCCCTGATCTCAGTGTATGTGGTGAGATCGAATTCCTATTGCTATCGGAAACGGACGATTAAAAAGTAGTTCCCGTGTTCAAACTTAGAACGTAAAATAACCCTCGGCAGTTCAAATGAGAAGAGTAGCCTGGAAAGCCGTTGCCCAGGCAAAATTCATTAGCAAGATTAAAAATAAAAATTCCTACAAAATTTTTTATTATCTTTAAAAATTATATTGGGGTCATCGCCGGTGCGACGGAGTTCGTGACTACCGTTGTGGTCTTCCTGTGTAAGAAAGAGATCTTATCCCACATAGTTACTCACCGAAGTGCAATGATGATGGTCCATCAATCAATCAATCAATCAATCATTTTCCAAAATCTTCAGTTGAATATTAAACAATCAAATTTGAATATTGCTCTAATGTTGACTAGTTACCAAGGCAACAGATTCAACTGTGAACTTTGAACTCTTACTAAAGAAAATGCTGTGTTACGTTTATAACAATAAAATGTATCAAATAAATAGGGCAGATCTGGATTTCCCCTCAACACCTTCTTGTTGACGTCACAGATGTTGTTCTGTGCTCGTGTGTAGCTTGTAAGATGTCAGGAGCATGTATAGTGTGTGTTTTTTTTCGATCCAGAAGCACTTGAGCTTTCCGTTCTTTTATTCGGTGCCATGGACATCGTAACCCTTCGGTGACCCACGAACACCGTAAATCTGGAGAACCTATGGCTTTTCTGCCAGCCCGCGGAATTGAACCTGCACTCACAGGGAGCTTGTCACGCGCCGTCCAACGCGCTACGAACATGTTGGGCAGGCGGGCGTATATAGTGTGTTGTTAAAATCCTATCCTGAACAGCTTCGTGGCGACTGTCCTAGCCATGCGACCATTACATTCCTAAGGCTCACTTTCTACCTGTTCTACAGTGCCCTAAAAAGCAGTACTAGCTTTTCTTAAATTAAAGCTTTTACCCGTCTGTCTTTCTATCCATCCATACATACATCCATCTGTCCGTCTGTCTGTCTGTCCGTCTGTCTGTATATATATCTCTCTCTGTATATCTCTGTCTGTCTGTCTGTCTTTCTATCCATCCATACATACATCCATCTGTCCGTCTGTCTGTCTGTCCGTCCGTCTGTCTGTCTGTCTGTATATATATCTCTCTCTGTATATCTCTGTCTGTCTGTCCGTCTGTCTGTCTGTCTTTCTATCCATCCATACATACATCCATCTGTCCGTCCGTCCGTCTGTCTGTCTGTCTGTTTGTCTGTCTGTCTATCTATCTATCTAACTATCGTTATATCTCTGTGTTTGTTTGTCTGTCTGTCTGTCTGTCTGTCTAACTATCTTTATATCTCTGTCTGTTTGTCTGTCTGTCTATCTATCTAACTATCTTTATATATCTGTCTATCTGTCTGTCTGTCTATCTGTCTGTCTGTCTATCTATCTATCTTAACTATCTTTATATCTCTGTCTGTTTGTCGCTCACAAGCTAAATTTTTTTTTAAAACCGATCCAGATGCACTTGAGCTTTCAGCTCTTCGGCTCGGTGCCATGGTCATCGTAACCCTTAGGTTCAGTGCCCCACGAACACCGTGAATCTGGTGAACCTGTGGCTTTTCTGCCAGCCCGCGGAATTGAACCCGCACTCACAGGGAGCTTGTCACCCGCAGTCCAACGCGCTACGAACACGCTGGGCAGACGGGCCACAAGCTAAATCTGAGTGTTCATACACAAACTACGTGGTTGTGGAGGTCAGGGAAGATAATGATTATACTAGTGAAATGTATTGACATATTGTAGAATCTGTTGGGAATGCAAGTAACAATAAGTGTACACACACTTATATAAACTCGCAACAACACAGACACACTTACTAACACACTGACACACACTTATATAAACTAGCTTCTTCTTCTTTGAACGCTCCATATCGACTATTTGTTAAACCACTCTTTGTGATTTGTATCTGATCGGAGCCTAGGAGCGATTGTATGTTGTTCAAGTTAACAGCGTAAAGGTAGGACAGCCCATCCGATTTCTGCGACGTTTTTTATTAACTTGGGTAGCTTTTGTAGTCTCCTACCTCACTCGCCTCTTACAATATGCCTTGTAGGTCGCAGTGTTACTATTCTTTGCACCCCTTCGTACACGCCACAACAGCAACCATAGACGCACAAACTAACACACAACATTGTCATACCCAGACAGACTTTACCTTCCCTCCTACCTTAGACCAAACCACTTACCTGAACATACCTGTACACAGGAGAAAAATCACAACATGAGACTCAACAGAAAATTCTCGTGTGCTGTTCGCGTAGCAGTATGCGTGTCTTTTGTCAGATTTGCTCACACCGATACATATATATATATATACCCCAAGTCGATACGAATTTGTGTACACATTGTGTTATCCACGGTACTATCTGCTTTCTCATGTAAAGGAGTACATTAGTAGTACATTGCGTACTTCCTTGACGTAATTGGTTACTACTTCATAAGGTGTTAAACTGGAGAAGAACAGGTAAGATACATATCTTTCATACTTATGCATTCAAAACTGTCTGAGAGTGGCAGCAATGGAGGTGCATATGTTAAGGCAAGGAGGGTGGTGGTGGGGGGGCAAGTGTCTTCCCAGTTAAATGGTTTTTGATTTTCTGGAAAATGGTTAATTAGTGTAGCCCTTCTTCTTCTTCTACTACTACATTCTCACTAGATTGGAATTTCGGATTCTCTAATGAAGGACGCCGTCTGTCTCAGATTGTAAGTCACACCCATACATTTTGTGTTGGACGCTGGTGTAAGTGGGCCACTTCTTTCTTCTCAGGTCTGCATACTGGGGACAGTTATGAAGGATATGCTCTGTTGTCATGCTCGCCAAGCCACAGAGGCAGATATCGTTGGTGAATAACCTTTTATTTAGTGCGCAGGTAGTGTCTCATTCTGTTGTGACCGGTCCGGAGGCGATGGATGACAGTCTGATCCCTTCTGGACAGTTGGCAGTATCCATCATCCTTGCTGTGTTTTGTGTATTCTTTCTTCCACATTACTTTATATTGCCCTCTGGTTAACGGTCTTAATAGAACCTGCATTTGACATGAAAGCTTCACATATTTGATTGTCTAATGCTAACTAGCAATAGTTTCAATATTTATAAGTAGATAAGAGAAAGTTTAGAACATTTGGTAACAACAGGTTAAATTAAGGGAAGGAGAGATCGCGGAAGACAGAGGGAGAAGATGCTGAATGGTCTGACATCATGGTTCGACACAAGATCGACGTCAGAACTGATTACATGCACCAAGCAGAGAAGAGTTGTGGAGAGACATGATCGTCTTCGCCGGTAGGCGTGGTACTTGATTGATTGAAGTAGTTAATATTTCAATACATGGAGCACTCAATGAAAATCTGATCTGAATCAGGTCTTCTCCTTTACTGCGTAGTAAACTATCAACTATGCGACAAATAATGAACATAAAATAGGACGAATTCAGAAGGGATGAAATCAGAAAAATGTCTGGTCAACCACTAGTAGCAACTGTTATAAGAAAGAGAAGATGAAGATATGTTGGGTATACTCTGAGAAGAAATGATCAAAGAATATCAAAGCAGGCATTGAAGTGAGACTCAGAGGTTTCAAGAAAGAGACGACGAAGAGAAAAAATCCTGAAATGGACTTTGCTGAGATATGCAAGAAATATCAGACTCTTCTTCTGCGTTCTCACTAGATTGGGATTTCGGATTCTCTAATAAAGGCAGCCGTCTGTCTCAGATTATCAACCACGCCATACAGTTTGTCTTGGACGCTAGTGTAAGTGGGCCACCTCTTTCTTCTCAGGTCTGCATACTGGAGCAGTTATATCAGACTCAATTCCATGGAAGAGATTAAACGAGTTGCACAGGACAGAGCGGTATGGAAAAATTACATGCATGCCCTATGCAACGTATAACGGTACAAGAGGGATATATAAACTATCAACTACATTTTATATTATTCATTTTGCCTCTTCCTGGAAAAAATGTATGGAGACGCCCATGGTTACAATATGTCACCTACCATTAATGACATATCACATCCGTGCTGTGATGTTGTGAGCAGTGTGGTAAGAGATGAGGTGGTGTTCTTATTCAGTCTGGTAGAGGTTTGGATCATGCTGAGGTTTGTGGTGTAGATATGAGATGATGCTGTGGTCATATGACGATTTCAGAGTGACAGCAGGTGAGATGATTCTATCAGTTTGGTAGTAGATACAGTTTTTGTGGGTTTATGTGTGGTAATTAGTGAGATGATGTTGTGAAGCGTCCTGTAGTAGGTGAGGTGATGTCATGGTCAATCTGGTAAAAATGGATATAATGTAGTGGTCAGTTTGATAGTGGATGAGATGATGTGGTGATCAGTATACAAACAGTTAAGATACTGTAGTGGTCAGTCTGATAGCAGAAGCTTTGACGTAGTGGTCAGTATGGTAGCATATACTATGATGTAGTGGTCAATATGATAGCACATACGATGTTGTAGTGGTTATTCTAGTAGCAAATACGATGTTGTAGTGGTCATTCTGGTAGCATATACGATGATGTAGTGATCAGTATGATAGCAGATACAATGATGTAGTGGTCATATGGTAGCAGATACAATGATGCAGTGATCAGTAGGATAGCAGATACAATGATGTAGTGGTCAGATGGTAGCAGATACAATGATGCAGTGATCAGTATGATAGCAGATACAATGATGTAGTGGTCAGATGGTAGCAGATACGATGATGTAGTGGTCTGTATGGTAGCCTGATACAATGGTGTAGTGTGATATGAAGACTGATTAAGAGATGAAAATGATGAAGATAAACTGATTGAATAGATAAAGAACCGATTGAAGAGATGAAGATCTGATTGAATAGATAAATAACTGGTTGAATAGATAAATAACTGGTTGATGGGATGAGGAAATCGATGAGTATAGAAATGACCGTGTTGTTAGAGAACGGATGAGTCGATGAATGAACGAGGCAACACACGAATCAATACGTTTCAAGTTGATGGTTGAATGAGAGAATCAAATACTCAGATATGTACCACAAGTGAATGGTTATTGATCAGAATAGTTTGAACATGTCAGCAGCTCATTATTTATAGTTCACATTTTTACAGGTGTACACAGGTGACAGGCAGGCTTCAGTGTCAGGGTTCCTGACCAGTATTGTACTCTTGGCGGGAGTTCTTGGTGGCTTGGTTATTGTTGTCGCAGTTATTCTGGTCTGCAGGTACTGTCAAGGTCAACGGAAGCCTGTCAGAAGGTTAGTCAATGTATTTAAAAATTTTTTTTAGTCACTCCATATTTTTGACAGCTTCTTCTTCGTCTTCTTCTTCTTCTTTAACGCTCCATATTGACCACTTGTTAACCACTCTGTGTGATTTTATATGATCTGAGCCTAAGAGCGATTGTACGTTGTGCCAGTTATGCGCCTAAATTAGGCCAGAACATCCGATTTCTGCGACGCTTTTTACTTACTAGGGTAGCTTTCCTAGGTCCCTACGACATGCCTTGTAGGTCGCAGTGTTATTATTCTTTGCTCCTCTTGCGAGCCCTGGCACCACACAGGCGGTATTGACAACCAGATATTTCGTAATGTGACGTCATTGCTAACGTTGGAGCATAGGGCTACACCTGTCAATGACAACACACTTCAACATTGATCCTTCCTTATAAGATCCACTTTTAAGTACAGATTGTCTGTATTTGTTATTAAGCTGTTTGTTAGCTGGTGTTCTGTATTTGTTATTAAGCTGTTTGTTGGCTAGTGTTCTGTATTTGTTATTAAGCTGTTTGTTGGCTAGTGTTCTGTATTTGTTATTAAGCTGTTTGTTGGACTAGTATTCTAATTGCTATTAGCTGTTTGTTAGCATAGTGTTCTATGTTGCTATTAACTTTTTTTTAGCTTAGTGTTCTGTATTTGCTATTAAGCTGTTTGTTAGCTAGTGTTCTGTATTGTATTAAGCTGTTTGTTAGCTAGTGTTCTGTATTGTATTAAGCTGTTTGTTAGCTAATGTTCTGTATTTGTTATTAAGCTGTTTGTTGGCTAGTGTTCTATATTTGCTATTAAGCTGTTTGTTAGCTAATGTTCTGTATTTGCTATTAAGCTGTTTGTTAGCTAGTGTTCTGTATTTGCTATTAAGCTGTTTGTTAGCTAGTGTTCTATATTTGCTATCAAGCTGTTTGTTAGCTGGTGTTCTGTATTTATTTATTGCTTTTTAAAACTGTTTTTACGTAGATGTTTCTTATTGTTTTCTTGGCTGTTTGTGAATATATGTTCTTTATTGTTTGTATAGTATTTGGGTGCAAATGTTCTGTCTTTATATTCTGTTCTTTGACAGTTATTATCAGATTATTTTTTTCTTTTCTTCAATTCTGTTTTGCCTCACAGCGTCAAGATAAGAAGATATTTCTAGATCGGGTCATTTTGTGTGTTTTATGAAGTGTCTTTCTTCACCTCTGTTATCTCTGAGGTCCACCTTTTGCATGGCCGGAAATTTGCTTTGTATCCATTGTATCGGAGCAACATTGCTCTTTGAGGTGGTGCACTATATGTTGGTAATCTGCTTATGTGGCCGAAGCATTATTTACTGACTGTTGAATAGCTGGGATTGAGACGTTTAAAAATAGTTTATAGTTCTGTACATGGATCAATTAATCGACATCTGATCCGAATTTGGTCTTCTTCATTTCCACCTAGTAATGGTTAATCAACAGTGGCGACTCGTGATCATTTTTGTTGGTGGGGCCAGACATTTTTTGTCGTATAAATCATGCTTTTTGGTTGCTATATTTATTTTTTTTAAATAATAAATACACGTTATACGTTATTTTTAGTGGGGCCCGGTCCCACTGACCCTTAACGACGAGCCGCAACTGGGTTAATGGTTACTAAACTGACGTCACAGCACTCCATATAGACATATAGTGCTCATTCTCCCGTAACGTATATCCAAGGGTATGATACTGATGGTTCCAGTGGTTCGCTGGTTAAACCCACTCTTTTCTCTGTCCCTCAAGCATCCAACTCTACTTGCACAACGTGAAATTCCAAACTCCATAAATCGCTGAATTGATTCAACTACAATTTAAGTGTCCTCATCCAACAGTAGATCGCCAAGGGCATGAAGAACATCCTCTTTATTTATCCTTAATTCCCAAACAATCAGCGCTTTTGATGCCAGCATGTCCACTTTCTCGTTGCCGCGAGCACCCGCATGACTTGGAAAGTAATATCTGGAAGTTAGAAACATCTACAGACGACATCCACTCTTACTGCAACCTGCCTTTCTCGATCTTCCGAAAAATCGAATGAGAGTCAAAAATAACAACGTCCCAGTATACAGGTCCCAGAGCGCCAATGGAGGACAGCAGTAACTGTATCAACCTCCATCTTCATACCGGAAGTAGGGATCCTTTATGCACAACTTACTAAACTAGCAATTAAATTTTGTAAAAATTAGTTTTGCTCATCTCCATCCCTTCCTTACCTCCTGGATAAATTTCTGGGGACGCCTATGAGTAAGTTACAAAGTGAATATGTTGGAATGCAGTAGATCTACGACTCTGTTCCAGGAATTAAATAAGTCTTTGTGAGAGAATGTTGGAAGCAGGCCCGTATGATGCTGGGGCTCATAAGGAAAGCAAAGAGTAGTAATACTACAACCTACAAGTCATATTGTAAGAGGCGGCTACAGTAGGGGTCTAGGGAAGCTCATCATTATCAAGTAGCTTGTCCCTTCCAGAACTTGGCTCCCAAGACAGCAGTCATATAAAACTCTCTGTTCTGTGCGAGCTGACCGGCTTCAGCAGCAGTCATTCTCAGATCATCAATGACATCTTGCACCCATCGTTTTCTAGGTCTTCCTCTCATTCTTCTTCCAGACACCATTCCTCTAAAATTATTTCCTAGCACTCATGTCGTTTGATGTATCCGAAATATTAAATTTTCTTGATTTTATGCTCTTTAATAGCCAACCTCTTTAATATCAAGCTGTTGCAGAACAAAGCATTGTTCTTTTCTCTGTCCATGATAAGGAATCTACCTAGTAAATAAAACGTCGAGAAATCGGATGTGCTGGTCTACTTGTAGGCGCAGAACTGCACAACGTATAATCGCTCTAGTGCTCAGATCACATACAAATCACAAAGAGTGGTTTAACAAATTGTCGATATGGAGCGTTCGAAGAAGAAGAAGATTCGAAGCAAATTTTCGTGTGACCCAGATTTCGAAACATCACCGACGAGAGGAAAGCTAAGCGTTGGACACCCATGTTTATTGGTACAAACAGACCTGTAACAGACGTAATCACAGTAGTGTGCAGCAGACGCTGGCACCAGGACGCATAAGGATAAATTATTCAAGCGATGACACGCCAGCGATACTGAATACACGGAAATATCCGCAGGCTTGCCGCTCATGTGTGCGTTAAACACTTTCAATTGTGACTGACATCTGTCGAGCGACAAGAGTGTATAAACAAAACTTGCGACAATTAGTCGACTTTTGCGATCATTTTCCAGTTGACTCAGAACAGATTTGAACTTTACCAGATGATCTGTAATAACACGACCAGAATCGGTTGGTAAGGCAAAAATTGTGAGACCATGGTACAGGAACTAGATGCATAACTTTATAATCTTTGTCACTAGGTTTGAGGCTTTCTCAGTTATTAACTAAAACATACGTCGATGTTGAACTGTGTTACAGTATACTCGCTGATTCATCAAGTTCACACAGTCTCATTACATCATAGTTGCATCGCAGGGTCACTAAATAATTAGTCAGTTAACACACGAGTCACAGGTACATCCCATTCATCAGTCAGTTCATCAGCAGTCACTACGATTAGAAACTTCAGCAGACATCAGGGTCACCGCATCGTTACATCAGTCATTACATCAAGTACCTATCCATTACGTCAGTATCGCATGTACTTAATCTTTACTCAGTCAGTTACATCAGCAGGGTCCACTCTAATCCCATTACATTCAGTCAGTTACATCAACAGGGTCCACCTATCCCATTACATCAGTCAGTTACATCAGCAGGGTCCACCTACATCCATTACTCAGTCAGTTACATCAGCAGGGTCCACCTACATCCCATTACTTCAGTCAGTTACATCAACAGGTCTACTCTTACATCCGCATTAACATCAGTCAGTTACATCAGCAGGTCCACCTACATCCATTACATCAGTCAGTTACATCAACAAGGTCTACCTCATCCCATTACATCAGACAGTTACATCAGCAGGGTCACTACATCCCATTACATCAGCAGTTACATCAGACAGGGTCCACTGAATTCATTACATCAGTCAGTTACATCAAAAGGTCTACTACATCCATAATCAGACAGTTACACGCAGGGTACCTGTCTACATCAGACAGTTACATCAGCAGGGTCCACCTACATCTCATTACATCAGTCAGTTACATCAACAAGGTCTACCTACATCCCATTACATCAGACAGTTACATCAACAGGGTCCACTCATCTCATTACATTAGTCAGTTACATCAACAAGGTCTACCTACATCGCATTACATCAGACAGTTACATCAGCAGGGTCCACCTACATCTCATTACATTAGTCAGTTACATCAACAAGGTCTACCTACATCGCATTACATCAGTCAGTTACATCAGCAGGGTCCACCTACATCTCATTACATCAGTCAGTTACATCAACAAGGTCTACCTACATCCCATTACATCAGTCAGTTACATCAGCAGGGTCCACCTACATCTCATTACATCAGTCAGTTACATCAACAAGGTCTACCTACATCCCATTACATCAGACAGTTACATCAGCAGGGTCCACCTACATCTCATTACTTCAGACAGTTACATCAGCAGGGTCCACCTACATCCCATTACATCAGTCAGTTACATCAACAGGGTCTACCTACATCCCATTACATCAGACAGTTACATCAACAAGGTCTACCTACATCCCATTAAATGATCAGTTATGGAAGCCTCTGTGGTGGAGAGATAAGGTACTTGCCTCTCTCTCAAAAGTTACTCGGTTCATTCCCCAAATGAAGCAATCAGGATATCTTTCCCAAACATCCATGATTTCAATGTAAATGAGATCGAGTTCCTAGTCCTATCGAAGACGGACGATAAAACATAGGTACCGTGTTCAATTTGAGCATGTAAAAGAACCCCTGGCGTTTCAAAATCAAGTAGAACAGGCTGGAAAACCGCTGCTCGGGCAAAATTCATTAGAAAGATTTAAAATACAAAATTCCTACAAAATATTTCACCATCTTGTAAATTATATCGGTCAACCTCGTCGACAGATGAACAGAGAAATCGAGACTAGATGCCAGAAGGCAAATGCAGTGACATACCAACTGTCACCACTATTAAAACATCCAAGCATTAACATGGCAGTCAAACGACAACTGATAAACTGCATATTTATTCCAACTCTCTGCTATCAGTGCCAAACATGGCCCCTGACAAGACACGAAAGAAAGATTAAAACATGTGAAATGAGATGTCTCGCAAAGCTGTCAACGTTAGAAGAGAATAAAGAAACAGAATATCAGTATCGTTGGTACTATACCATGCATACGTGCATCAAGAAGCAAAGAATCAATGGTTCGTCCATCTAATGAGAATGGAACCATTTACTACCATCACGTGCCTACAATAATCGACACTCAGGGCGCAGAGCACGGGGCAGGCCAAGAACACGATGAATAGATAAATCTCGGAAGGCTTCTCGAACAGCATCGGCTGCAACGTCACATGCGCAGACATATCTGGCACAAGATACTACTTCCACGACGTTAACGGCGAAAGCTTAGATAAGATAAGATAAGACCTTAGGTGCTACGGGTTCGGCATTTCATGAGATATTGCGTAAAGCCATCGGGTACACATGGTTACACACCGAAGTGCAGTGCTGCTGGTCGTGGCCACACGCAGTCGACCTGAAAACACTCTCTCTCTCTCTCTCTCTCCTTTTACCCGGGTTGGGGCATAGGCCCTCAACCAACTCATGCCAAGTCTTCCTATCTCTAGCTATTTCCTCCAGCTCCCTCCAGCTCTTCTTTATATTGTTGATCTCCGCCTCCAAATCTCGTCTCCATGTATTTTCGGCCTCCCTTCTTTCGCTGTCCCTGCGGGTTCAGGCAAGGACCCTTCTTGTTATATTCCCCTCCAGTTTTCGTAAAGTGTGTCCTATCCAGCGCCAGCGTCTTCTTTTAACCTGTTCGTTCACTGAAATCTGTCTTGTTCTCTCCATAAGTTCCTCATTTGTGACCCTATCATACCATCTTAATCCCTCTATTCTGCGCAGACACCAGTTGATGAATGTTTGCAATTTATGCGCTATTGTTTTAGTTGTTCTCCATGTTTCTGACCCATACAGTAGAGACCTGAAAACTAAGCTTTGGGGAAACCTGACAGACCTGAAGCTGACTGCCCAGTTTGTGGTCCACATAAATTAAGCGCATGACCAGAGATCGCTGAAGAAGAAGTATCAAGTACATCACACAATTACGCCACCTAAGTATATCACACAATTACATCACACAAGTACATCACACAAGTACATCACACAAGTACATCACACAAGTACATCACACAAGTACATTTTAGCTCACGGTTCCACATCACAACATACTTTGATGTTTAAGCATCGCTACCATCTGGGCGATAAGTCTCAGATAAGCTACACAGGTAACACACCTGTATCTCTACCTGAATACACCTGTGCATATCTTACATTCATTAGAGTGATTGATAAGACCACAATACTTGCACTTCGAAAGAGATTATTTACAAAGAGATTATTTACAAAGAGATATTTTTACAAAGAGATTATTTACAAAGAGATTATTTACAAAGAGATTATTTACAAAGAGATTATTTACAGAGATTATTTACAAAGAGATTATTTACAAAGAGATTATTTACAAAGAGATTATTTACAAAGAGACTATTTACAAAGCTAGGGAAAGTTTTAGAAATCTCTTCTTGACCTGACGCTGTGAGGCAAACTGGATTCGAGAAAGAAAGAAAAATTGCCTTCAGCGAGTGTGTGCTCCATCTCTTTCTTACACAGGTAGATCTCAGCTGCAATGCCCGATACTCCGAGCATCGGCGAGGGTCCCTGATGTAATTTTAGAAGATAGTAAAAATATTTTGTTGGAATTTTGTGAAAAGTCTCTGCCTGCGTGCCCAGCGTGTTCGTAGCGCGTTGGAATACGGGTGACTAGTCCTCTGTAAGTGCGGGTTCAACTCCGAGGACTGGTAGAAAAGCTACAGGTTCCCTAGATTTACGGTGTTCGTGGCACCGAGCCGAAGGGTTACGATGTCCATGACACGAGCCGAAGAGCTTTCAGCTCAAGTGCTTCTGGATCGGGGAAAAAAAAATATCTAATGAATTTTGCCTAGGCAGCGGGTTTTCAGCCTTCTCTTCTCTATTTTGAAATGAAAATAGTTCTTTTACTTACTCAACTTGAACACAGGATCTACATTTTGTCGTCCATCTCCGATAGGACTAAGAACTAGATCTCACCTACACTGAGATCAGGGATCTCTGGAAAAATATCTCAATTGTTCCCGAGGAGCGAACTGAGTACCTTTGAAACGAGCGTCGATCACGTAACATCTACGCCACATGATGATGATGCTCATCCATCACGGGTGATGATGACCACACACATTTTCATCCAAAGGAATGTAGTTGCTTTATGTTTGTCTGTGTGTGCGTAGATGACTAGTGAGCCCGATCCGGCTTGAAATGTTTTTGAACAGTGTGGGCAAGGCACTTGTGGGAAGTTTTACTGCTTTCTGTTTTCGATGTTTTTACGCCACATAGACCACTGACATACATTAGAGTGTGATCTAACTTTGATTTTTTCTATTGTTTCAGACAGGTGTTTCAGACATCCAGGGGAGACTTGTCGGAAAGACACTCTAAATACGACACTATCAACTCCGATATTTTGTCAGAACCAAGCTCGTGCTCTGCGCATGGACAGTCACTCACGCCCCGATCAACCCTTCATTTCAGGTTAGATTTAATTTAGCGTGTTATGTTCACATATAACTGATGTTTCGCTTAGTGATACATATTCTTTCTTTCCTCTCGTTATCTATCTTCCTCGCCCGTCTTCCCTACTGGACTACGGGCGACTATCCCTCTGTGTGTGCGGGTTAAATTCCTCGGGATGGCAGAAAAGCCACAGATTCCCCAGATTTACGGTGTCCGTGGCACCGAACCGAAGGGTTACGATGTCCATGGCACCGAACCGAAGGGTTACGATGTCCCTGGCACCGAACCGAAGGGTTACGATGTCCATGGCACCGAACCGAAGGGTTACGATGTCCATGGCACCGAACCGAAGGGTTACGATGTCCCTGGCACCGAACCGAAGGGTTACGATGTCCCTGGCACCGAACCGAAGGGTTACGATGTCCCTGTCACCGAACCGAAGGGTTGCGATGTCCATGGCACCGAACCGAAGGGTTACGATGTCCATGGCACCGAACCGAAGGGTTACGATGTCCATGGCACCGAACCGAAGGGTTACGATGTCCTTGGCACCGAACCGAAGGGTTACGATGTCCATGGCACCGAACCGAAGGGTTACGATGTCCCTGGCACCGAGCTGAAGAGCTGAAAAGCTCAAGTGCTTCTGGATCGGAAAAAAATAAACTGTCTTCCTCTACTTCTTCTTCTTCCAACGCTCCATATCGGCCACAGGTTAAACTACTCTTTGTGATATATATGTGATCTGAGTCTAAGAAGAATTGCACGTTGTTCCAGTTATGCGGCTAAAAGCTGACTAGCACATCCGATTTCTGCGACGCTTTTTATTTACTAGGTAGCTTCCCACATCAGTCGCCTCTTACCTAAGGTAGTGTTCCTACATCCGTCGCCTCTTACCTAAGGTAGTTTTCCTACATCAGTCGCCTCTTACCTAAGGTAGTGTTCCTACATCAGTCGCCTCTTACCTAAGGTAGTTTTCCTACATCCGTCGCCTCTTACCTAAGGTAGTTTTCCTACATCCGTCGCCTCTTACCTAAGGTAGTTTTCCTACATCAGTCGCCTCTTACCTAAGGTAGTGTTCCTACATCAGTCGCCTCTTACCTAAGGTAGTTTTCCTACATCAGTCGCCTCTTACCTAAGGTAGTTTTCCTACATCAGTCGCCTCTTACCTAAGGTAGTTTTCCTACATCAGTCGCCTCTTACCTAAGATAGTTTTCCTACATCAGTCGCCTCTTACCTAAGGTAGTTTTCCTACATCAGTATCTCTTACCTAGATAGTTTCCTACATCAGACTTCCCTTCGGTTAAATCCTCACAGAAGCTACAGATTCCCATCAGTGCCTCTACCAAGGTATTTCCATCAGTCCCTTACCACTAAGGTAGATGTTCCTACACAGTCAGCCTAACTACCTGAAGGTAGTGTCTCTACATCAGTCTGTCTTCTTACCTGGTAGTTTTCTACATCAGTCGCCTCTACTATGGTAGGTTTCCTACATCAGTCGCCTCTTACCTAGTGTGTTCCTACATCAGTCGCCTCTTACCTAAGGTAGTGTTCCTACATCAGTCGCCTCTTACCTAGGTAGGTGTTCCTACATCAGTCGCCTCTTACCTAAGGTAGTTTCCACATCAGTCGCCTCTTACCTAGGTAGTTTTCCCATCAGTCCCACTTACCGAGGTATTTCAATCGTCCTCTTACCTAAGGTATTTCCTACATCCGTCACCTCTTACCTAAGGTATTTCCACATCGTCGCCTTACCTAAGGTGGTTCTCTACATCAGTCGCCCTTACCTAGTAGTTTCCTACATCAATCGCCCTTACCTAGGTAGTTTTCTACATCCAGAATCGCTTTGAGTATCATCATAACTAAGGTAGTTTTCCTACATCATCGCCTCTTACGCTGGAGTTCTCTACATCATTCGCCTCTTACCTAGTAGTTTTCCAATCAGTCGCCTCTTACCTAAGGTAGTTTTCCAATCAGTCGCCCCTTACTCTAAGTAGTTTCCCACATCAATCGCCTCTTACCTAAGGTATTTTCCTTATCACGCTCTACCTAGGAGTTTTACATCAGTCCTCTTACCTAAGGAGTTCACATCAGTCGCCCTACCAAAGGGAGTTCTACATCCGCGCCTTTCTGAGGAGTCAAACAGTCTAAATATTTCCATCGTCCTCACAGTAGTCATCGGACTTGAGTCACATCGTCATCACTAAGAGTTTCACATCATCGCTCACCCAGGGATTCACATCATCGACTTTCTGGTAGTTACATCAGTCAGCCTACAAGTTTACTCATCGACCTCAGTATTCAACTTTGAGACATCATAAAATATATATGATTTCCCATATCGACTTGTGAGTTACATCATAAAATTTCTATCCATCGAACACAGTATATCGATCTTTTCGAGATTACACTAACTATAAAACATGTATATACTGGGCCAGTATATCGACTTTGAGATATCATCATAAAATATATATCGACCCAGTATATCGACTTTGAGATATCATCATAAAATATATATCGACCCAGTATATCGACTTTGAGATATCATCATAAAATATATATCGACCCAGTATATCGACTTTGAGATATCATCATAAAATATATATCGACCCAGTATATCGACTTTGAGATATCATCATAAAATATATATCGACCCAGTATATCGACTTTGAGACATCATAAAATATATATCGACCCAGTATATCGACTTTGAGACATCATAAAATATATCGGCCAGTATATCAGCGCAAAAGAGTTAAAGGGTTAAGGAAAAAAAAAATGTTCATTATATATTGATGTAAAGAGAGGAATGAGAAAGGATTTGCTCTATCCCCCTTCCTCCGCCGGTTTTATATATATAAGGGCGTCTGTAGCTTAGCGGTAGTGAACTCGATCAGAACCCAAGATTACCTGGTTCAAACTCCACGGCGGACAATTTGGAAGCAAATTTGTTCCTATTTTTACGAACAGTAAGATAGACCG
Organism: Arion vulgaris; assembly: GCA_020796225.1. NCBI lineage: Eukaryota > Metazoa > Mollusca > Gastropoda > Stylommatophora > Arionidae > Arion > Arion vulgaris. The sequence goes on along the minus strand of CM036769.1, from coordinate 32,809,752 downwards.
CATCGACGAAGTGGGTGAACTGGCTAGAGACAGAGTGAATTTCAGATGCGCTGCAAAGAGAGCAACGTCCTATAAAGGATACGCACTTGATGATGATGAAGATAGAACCGCACCGTTCAGAAAGCAATGACAAACTATTGAACGTATAAGTAGATCCTAGAAAATCAACGACTCGTTTACCGTGGTTGATGGCAAAGTCATGTAAAGGATATGCCACGATTTTCATCTTTCATTTCTAAATTAAAGATATGTTGGGCATACTCTGAGAAGAAATCATCAAAAAATAACAAAACTGGCATTGAAGGGGGAGGCAGCAGGTTGAAGAAAAAGAGGATGCCCTTGCCTAGCGAAACACTGAATTAAACTTTATTGAGAGATGCCAGAAATATTGGTCTGAATTCCATAGAAGAGAATAAGTAAGTTGTCCAAGACAGAGCGGTATGGAGAAATTACTTGCAGGTCCTATAGATGTGAAGAGATGCGGCCCTATTGAACGGTAAAGCGAGGAAATTACTTGCAGGCCCAATGTCAGTTATCGGTTATATGAAGACTATCATCATAGTCCTCCGGGCATGTCCATAGGTGCTCCTATCTCCACCTCAGCAAATCCAGCAGCGTCGAGCTGCCCATGGCGTCAGTTCGATGTTATGCCTTATGTGTAAAGTATAACGGTATAAGAGAAATTACTTGCAGGCTCTATATGTAAAGTATAACGGTATAAGAGAAATTACTTGCAGGCTCTATATGTAAAGTATAACGGTACGAGAGAAATATAATAAATAATTTTAAAAAATCTACTACAAAGAATGTTTGTACAAATTGTCCGCTTCATAATCTATATCTATATTCTCTTCAAGTCCCGTTTGACATATAATGATTCCACAAGAGATTTCCATTGCTGCCGTTCTGTCACCTTTCTACTAATTGTTTCCCATGTCAGGCCACAATCTTACAAAACTCTTTCACTGCTCTTCTCCATGTTTTCTATGGACGTCCATGCCTTCTTTTCCCATTCTCTGTCTCTCTCTCTCCCTCTCTCTCTCTCTCGCGCGATCACCGTTAGACCGATGTACCAGATCTCCCCATAAATTCTATTGATGTGGAAATCTGATTCATGCAGCATTAGCATTGGTATGTTTTACGTCACATCTTCAGCACCATTTGGAGCTCTGGTGCTTATCCTTCGGCGCTGTGTCCGGTTTCAGCCAGCGTTTACTCGGTTCGCTCTCCGTTCTGTAGCCATCTAGTGTTTTTACGGTGTAGGGTAGCTAGCCCCACCTACAACCTCCTTAATCGCCTCTTACGACATGCGTGGCAGGTAACAGTGGTTCTATTCTTTACACCCCAATTTTGACCCGGTAACCACTGGGCGCGAACCCATTCACTGTCTATCGGAGAGCTATTCTAGCTAATGTTTCTACTGGCAGCCAACATACATGAACAATGGAGACTCCATCTTCGTCTGTTAATGATGGTCTTTAATGATGCACATTTTGTTCGTGTTAAAAGCTCTTCATTTACTTTTGTATTTGACCAGAATATTCGCTGGATTCTTCTTAACCTTTTCATGAATGAATTTTTTGAATGGATGTCATCTCATCTTCCATCTTGACTACACAGTAGAGGTACAAGTTAATTTACCGCTCCAGTAATAGACCGTAGCAGTAGACTGTATGAGTTAGACATACATTTTGAAATTTCTCCAACTTGTGTATCATTTTGTGGATCCACTACTTACTAAAAAAAAATGAAAATCGTGGATATCTTAAGACGGTAGCCATCAACACAGTAACGACGCCGTTGATTTCGCATCAGCACCACTTATACGTTCAGTAGTTTGTCATTGCTTTCTGAACGGTCAGGTTTATTTTTACCTTGAGCTAAAACCCACTGGAAACAATTTTTCCAAACTGCCCACTGTGGTTCTGAACAGAGCCAACTATAAACTTATGGGCCTTCGGACTCAGGTAAGAATTGTGGGAAATCAGACCTCACACACCAGGGGATCTCGCATTCCAGTATTGGCGTATATAGACGAATTCATTTAAAATCAACACATAAATGCTAACTCGACGTTATATTAGCAACTAAGTTAAGTTTATCAATAAGGAATATCAATTTATAAATATTTTTCAACCAATAAATAACCATAGATTCACCGAATTGAGTAAAATTGTACAGAAAAACTGTACAGTGTTCTCATCTAAACATCTGTAATTTCCAGATCCCTTTTTATCTAGGTAGAGAATACCCGGCCAGTTGTCTGGCCTGTGCTAGAACCTGGCTGTGGCTAGAGCCTGGCTGTGGTTTGAACCAGGTACGCTTTGGTTCGTGATCGAGCTCACTACCGCTTGAGCTACAGACGCTCACAACTTACTACTGTTTAATAACATTCCCATGACCGCTTCAATATTCATTGTTTTCTATGACTACCAGGTATCCAGAACGTATTGGAGATCCTGAATTGGCTACGGAGACGACTCACCTGAAATCTGACTTTGATAAAGGTTAGAGTACTTTTATCTCACCTGTTCGTTGTGTTTTATCTCACATGTTCGTTGTGTTTTATCTCACCTGTTCATTGTATTTTATCTCACCTGTTCCTTGTGTTTTATCTCACCTGTTCTTGTGTTTTATTTCACCTGTTCCTTGTGTTTTATCTCACCTGTTCATTGTGTTTTATCTCACCTGTTCGTTGTGTTTTATCTCACCTGTTCGTTGTGTTTTATCTCACCTGTTCATTGTGTTTTATCTCACCTGTTCGTTGTGTTTTATTTCACCTGTTCCTTGTGTTTTATCTCACCTGTTCATTGTGTTTTATCTCACCTGTTCATTGTGTTTAATCTCACCTGTTCATTGTGTTTTATCTCACCTGTTCGTTGTGTTTTATTCACCTGCTTCTGTGTTTTATCTCACCTGTTCATTGTGTTTTATCTCACCTGTTCATTGTGTTTATCTCACCTATTCATTGTGTTTTATCTCACCTGTCGCCCCGTGCCAGCGTGTTCGTAGCCGTTGACTGTGGGTATCTAGCCCTGTGTGTACGGGTTCATTCCGTGCAGCAGAAAGCCACAGATTCCAGATTCACGGTGATCGTGGCACCTGAACCGAAGGGTTACGATGTCCATGGCATCGAGCGAAGAGCTGAAGCTCGTGCTCTGGATCGAAAAAATATCTCACCTGTTCTTGTGTTTTATCTCACCTGTTCGTTGTGTTTTATCTCACCTATTCGTTGTGTTTTATCTCACCTGTTCGTTGTGTTTTATCTCACCTGTTCATTGTGTTTCAGGTTCTTAAAATACACCTTCGCCCGTCTGCCCAGCGTGTTCGTAGCGCGTTGGACTACGGGTGACTATCCCTCTGTGTGTGGGGTTCAATTCCGCGGGATGGCAGAAAAGCCACAGATTCCCCAGATTTACGGTGTTCGTGACACCGAACCGAAGGGTTACGATGTCCATGGCACTGAGCCGAAGAGCTGAAAAGCTCAAGTGCTTCTAGATCGAAAATTTTTAAAAATACACCTTTCAGTTCCTCACCTGAACATAGACTAGCACGACAGGTCAAAGACTGTGAAAGCAGGTCAAAGACTGTCAAAGCAGGTCAAAGACTGTCAAAGCAGGTCAAAGACTGTCAAAGCAGGTCAAATACTGTCAGGACCGATCACTGAAAGGACATGTCATTGATTGAGAGGACATATCAGTCTGACTGGACATTGTAACAACTAAAAGGTTTTTTTATAGACCGAGGTCGTCAGAGTGGTTACCGGGCCCAAATTTGGGGTGTAAAGAATATAACCACTGTTACCTGCTACTCATGTCGTAAGAGGCGACTAAGGAGGTTTGGCTAAAATCGGATGAACATGTCCTAAATGTGTAGACGTCGATGCATTTAGGGGCCTACCAAACCAATGTGCAACGTATACACTGTTCTTGGCAAAGATCAAACATATCACAAAGAGTGATTAAAATTGGTCGTAAAGAACGAACGCAAAGAAGAAGAAGAAGATAGATCGAGATACCGAGAGGACATATCAGTCTGACTGGACATGGTAGCAACTAAAAGGATATTGTATGGACCGAGATACCGAGAGGACATATCAGTCTGACTGGACATGGTAGCAACTAAAAAGGATATGTTGGACCGAGATACGAGAGGACATATCAGTCTGACTGGACATGGTAGCAACTAAAAGGATATTGTATGGACCGAGATACGAGGAGGACATATCAGTCTGACTGGACATGGTAGCAACTAAAAGGATATTGTATGACTGAGATACCGAGAGGACATATCAGTCTGACTGGACATGGTAGCAACTAAAAGGATATTGTATGGACCGAGATACCGAGAGGACATATCAGTCTGACTGGACATGGTAGCAACTAAAAGGATATTGTATGACGAGATACTGAGAGGACATATTATAGAACTAAGAGGACATATCAATGACTGTCAATATATGTTATAGACTAAAATAGAATGTTAAAGATCAGGAGGACATGTTCTAGACTTAGAGGACATATTTACAATATATGAGGTAGAGGATAAGTGCTGTCTCGTACGAAAGGCACCAGGTTTGCTTCCTCATAGAGCCATCTGGATATTTTTCCAGAGATCCTTAATCTCAGTGTAGGTGAGATCGAGTTCCTAGTCCTATCGGAGATGAACGATAAAACGCAAGTCCTGTGTTCAATTTGAGCACGTAAAAGAACCCTTGGTAGTTCAAAACCGAGAAGAGCAGGCTGGAAAGCCGCTGCCCGGCAAAAGTCATTAGAAAATATTTAAAATAAAATTCCTACAAAAATATCTTCACCATCTTCAAAATTACATCGGGGACACTCGCCGGTGCTACGGAGGTCGTGCACTGCAGTTTCGATCTTCCTGTGTAAGAAAGAGATCGAAGCACATATGGTTACTAACCGAAGTGCAATGATGATGGTCCTATCAATCAATCAATCAATCAATCAATCAATATTATAGTCTGACAGAAGATGTTATAAATTGAGAGAGCAGTTCGTAGACTAAATGGGAACATCATAACAAGACAAGATAGTATGAGAAATATATAGATACGCCTATGTCATCGATTAATTCGACATGAATCAGTCAGATTCATATCTATAGATCAGCAGCTGGATGTATACAAATCAATGTCCGCCTGTCCAGCGTGTTCGTAGCGCGTTGGACAACGGGTGAAAAGCCCTGTGAGTGCGGTTCAATTTCGCGAGCTGGCAGAAAAGTTACAGGTTCTCCAGATTTACAGTGTTCGTGTCACCGAGCCGAAGGGTTACGATGTCCACGGCACCGAGCCGAAGGGTTACGATGTCCATGGCACCGAGCCGAAGGGTTACAATGTCCATGGCACCGAACCGAAGGGTTACGATGTCCATGGCACCGAGCCGAAGGGTTACAATGTTCATGGCACCGAACCGAAGGGTTACGATGTCCATGGCACGAGCCGAAGAGCTGAAAGCTCAAGTGCTTCTGGATCGGAGAAAAACCCACAAATCAACATAGTCAGCCTTCTGACCTCTGGTATCCATCGTAAAGGCACAGAGGTTCAGGGCGCCTAGGCTCAGGGCGAATGATCTCCTTGATCTCCTTAACATTTCAACCCATATCTAGAGTATGCTAGAACTCCTCATAACCAGCAAGCATTCAGATGGTGGGGAATGAGCACAGTGATCCTTACATTGACTGCTGTATCATTGAGCAGCCAAGTAAGCCCATGTTGTTTCCTAATGATATTGTAGTCCAATTCTAACTAGTGTCTAGGATTGGTAAAACATTCATCGACTAAACTGCTCTTCAACGCAATATCTACATCGCTATAGGCCGAAGAGCAAGAGCACTGTTAGATAACGGAACAAATTGGAGTCATCGATAACCAAGATGATAACACGTTGCCTAGTGACAATGTGCCGTGGAAATTCCTGGGCTCGAGACCAGCTTGGGGCCAACAAGTTTTGAAACGAATTTTTATCTCGTGGTTGGACTATGTAAAACCCTGATCCTTTACTTGTGTATCTTCTTCCCCCTTCGCCCCTAGGGAAGCATAGATCCGCAACCAAGGCCTTCCAAGCTCGCCTATCCAAGGCCATCTTTTCCAGATCTCGCACTCTCTCTCCGTCCTCTTGCATTCCATCTCTAACTCCCGTCTCCAGGTGTTTCTGGGTCTTCCTTACTTCTATTGCCCTGGGGGTTCCATCGGAGAGCCTGTCTCATGATGCTGTCAGGGGTTTCTCAGGTGTGTCCTATCCATCGCCACCTTCTGCTCATTATCTCCTGTTCCACCTGCCGTTGTCCTGCCCTATCCCACAGTTCTCTGTTTGTGGTCTTGTCATACCATCTCAAATGGAGTATCCTGCGTAACTTGTGTATCTAAATTACAAGTACTTCTGAAGTCGAACTAAGACTCGCCTGAATGACAAGTGACAGTAGTGATAAGAACAGCAAGCCTTTACGTAAAAACCAGGCAGGGAATCCCTATTAGGGCCTCGACTACCCTCGAATTTGTAGCCTTCGAAGTTCTTGTAATCCTGTTTTATCTGTTCAAATCTCACAAGCCTAATAACGTGGTTTTATTTCCTGCCGTCAACAGATGACTACACAGAGGCAAACCAAGTTCGAGCTCACACGTGCACACAGACAGAAAAACTACAGCTTGGGAGTGGTAATCCATCACTTGAAGCAGTCAAATATGTCGATGATGATTGTAGCAGGCAAGTATATTTCTAGTTAGACAACAACCTGGCAGTCATACCAGCGTCCCAGGGTATTAAGTAACAATGTTTCATTCTGGAATTAGCTCACATAGGAGACAGGTTAACATTATATGTGATTTACGTTGGCACAGGAACGGAGCAATTATGGGGTGACCCGTTGCAGTGAAGTTGGAACCATACATATCAGTGGCGGCTCATGATCATTTTTGTTGGTGGGGCCAGACAACACTTTTCGGAAAAATCATTCTTTTGAGTTGTTGTGTTTTAATTTATAAAATAGTAAATACATGTTACATATTATTTTTGGTGTGGCCCGGCCCCAGTGGCCCTTAATGACGAGCCGCCACTGATACATATGAACTATGAAGTAACAATGTGAACAGTTGAATATTGTCGCATCGACCTACAAAGTCCTGCATTAATAAAAGCTGTCACAAATATGATTCCGGAATTGGACATTCTAGAGTTGTTCCTGCTTCACACAAACAGATAGAGCGACAATCTGTTTTATTTTATAATACACACACGAGCGCACACACACACACACACGCATGAGCGCACGCACACACACACACACGCACACATATATCTTTCTTTCTTCCATCATTTACTTTATAGAAGTGCTGTGGGTAGTATCAGTGTGTGCTTGTTCAAATGCACTTGTAAGCTGTTATTCATTTTCTAGTTGTTCTGATGCGTGCTCCATCTTTGCTTGATCTTCCTCTTGTTCTGTGCTCGTTATACTTTGCTATTCTCTGTGGTAAACGATACCAGGGCATTCTGTCAGGTGTCCAAACCATTTAATCTGTTGTTCTTTTATGAATTTCATAATTGGTTTCACATCCAGTCTTCTGATTTCTTCATTTCTAATTTTGTCTCTTATTGTCACACCTGCAACTCTTCTCTCTCGCGATCGTACACCTGCAGCTCTTCTAAGACACCTCATCTCCGTCGTTATGGTTTTCCGCTCATTAGCTGCTGTTATTGGCCATGTTTGACACTGGTAACATAGTGTTGGCCAGAAAATCGTTCTTATAAGATTTGCTTTAGTTGTTAGCGGTATCTCTTTATGTGACAACAGTGGTGTTAACTGTCCCAGTGCCTGGTTAGCGTATCTTTATATGACAACAGTGGTGTTAACGCCCCAGTACTTGTTGCTTGTGTATCGATTGCCGATTTCCTTATCGATACTTTCGTCTGCAGAGTAAACAGTCTCTAAGTATTTGTACTCATTAGTATGTTTTATTTCTTCTATATTCTGAAGTGTTATTGTTTCTCGCAGTCTTTTCAGATCTTAGCTTATGAAGTCACTTGACTTTACATTTCTATACCCTAGTGTACAAGAGCTAGGTGGGCAGTTCCTTTCTCACTGTGAAACGTTGAGTGTGGGAATAAACCCACAACGCTCTTGTGTCCAAGTTATATATATATATATATGCCTTCTAAAGCCTGATTGGGCATAGGCCTCAACTCATGCCAAGTCTTTCTATTGTTGATCTCTGTCTCCAAATCTCGTCTCCATGTATTTCTAGTCCTCCCTTTCTTTCACTGTTCCTGTGGGTTCCAGGCAAGGACCCTTCTTGTTATATCGCCCTCTGGTGTTCTTAAAGTGTAACCTATAAAGCGTGTGCGTCTTTTTTAACCCTCTTAGTTCACTGGAATCTGTCTTTTCTCTCCATAAGTTCCTCATTTGTAACTCTATCATACCCTCTATTGCGCTTCTATTCTGCGCAGACACCAGTTGATGAATGTTTGCAATTTATGCGTTATTGTTTTAGTTGTTCTCCATGTTTCTGACCCATACAGTAGAACTGCTTTAACATTGGAGTTAAATATCTGAATTTTTGTTCTAGATTTGATTTCTTTAGACTTCCATATGTTTCCCAGTGCAATGAAAGCTCATCTTGCCTTCTGTACTATCATTTTGACATCTCTATCTGTTCCACCCTCTTTGTCCACATTGCTGCCCAAGTATGTGTATGATTCTACCTCTTGAAGTGGATTTCGCCCGTCAGCCCAGCGTGTTCGTAGCGCGTTGGACTACGGGTGACTATCCTCTGGGGTGCGGGTTCAATTCAGCGGGATGGCAGAAAAGCCACAGATTTACGGTGTTGTGGCACCGAACCGAAGGGTTACGATGTCTATGGCACTGAGCCGAAGAGCTGAAAAGCTCAAGTTCTTCTGGATCGAAAAAGTGGAATTTCAATCAAGGGAGATTGGATTGCCGTTTGCTTGTTTAATTCTCATTATCTTTGTCTTTCCGTTATGAATTTTAGCCCTGTTGTTGGGACTTTTGATCAGTTGCATTTAGCTTATCCTGCATCTGATATATATATATATATATAATATATTTATATATATATATATATATATGTAACTATTCTTAAATTTTGGTAACACTTATTCATGACATACTGGTTACTTAGTAATCGTTATCTATTCGTTTCAAGTTACCGTCTGGTGGGCAGCAAGTATTAAGTTAATATATGCTCTCAATTTACCCAAGAAGATTGGAACTGTAGGCGTAATGATGGTTCCGAAGCCGTAATGATTAAACGTACAGTTCATTCTGTCCCTCGGGCATTCCATTTTGTTTGTGCTTCGTGTTATTCCTAACTCGCAGAACAGATTCAAGTATCGATTCGAGTGCTTTCATCCAACAGGCGGTCACCGAGAAAACGAAGCACGTCCACCCTTTTCTGTCTTCAACTCTTCTATGATCGGTGATGTTGATCCGGTTCTGTTTTTTTCCTTTTGTTCACTTGAAATATTTTCTATATATTCAACCTTGTCTCTTGTTTAAACTTCACTGTCTTTTGTAGCTCACACTGAGGTCCGTGTAGTTTTTTTGTCAAGTGATGTTTCGTTAGGCGAGTGAGTTTGTCTCAGTATATCATATTCGGAGCAGTCTTGAGGTGATGTTGATGGCATCCTGTCTGTTCTCTCATCTCTGTAAACATCTGCATTTTGGCGTAATATCAATCAATCAATCAAGTGCCACTAGGCGATAATGTCTCTCCACAACTCTCTCTCCTTTGGTGCAATTAATTAGTTATAACGCAGCTCTGAAAACAGCGAAGGTCCACCTGCACGACGAGTAACACCAGTCAAATGGTAAAGCAGGATTTCACGCAAAAATCAGAAGCGTCATATCAGACGTCATGGCTAACGATCGAATTCACAGCTGGCAAACGCAGAAGAAGTTATGACGTCGATCTTGTGTCGAACCACGATATCAGATCATCCAACATCTTCTCCCTTTGTCTTCCACGATCTCTCCTTCCCTGAATTTTACCTGTTGTCCCCAAATGTTCTAAACCTTCTATTTGCATTATATGCCCGAAGAACCTTGATTGTCTGATTCTTATTCTTTTTATATAATATGGCGTAATATTTATTTATATATTCTATATCTTCTTCTTTTGTCGTCACACGGTTGCCGGGTTGCTGTCCAGTGTCATGGTTTTCTGTTTTTGCCTTGCGCTGCTCTAGTATCCTGGGTGATAGTTATTTAAGCTTTTTCACAGGATACCATCTATCCATCCTTTTCGTAGTCTTCCTCTCGCTTTCTTTCCCGATGTTCTGTTGTAGAAGACTGTATACTGCAGAGTTTGGTTAAATTCTAATTAAATAGCTGAATCACTTCATTCTTTGTTTCTCAATGTAATTCAAGCAAGGTTCTGTGTCAACTTTCTTTCTTATGCTGATGTTGGTGACTTTGTTTCTCAATGTAATTCAAGCAAGGTTATGTGCCAACTTTCTTTCTTATGCTGATGTTGGTGACTTTGTTTCTCAATGTAATTCAAGCAACGTTCTGTGCCAACTTTCTTTCTTATGTTGATGTTGGTGACTTTGTTTCTCAATGTAATTCAAGCAGGGTTCTGTGTCAACTTTCTTTCTTATGCTGATGTTGATGACTTTGTTTCTCAATGTAATTCATGGTTATGTGCCAACTTTCTTCTTATGCTGATGTTGGTGACTTTGTTCAATGTAATTCAGCAAGGTTATTGCAACTTTCTTCTTATGCTGATGTTGGTGACTTTGTTTCTCAATGTAATTCACGCAAGGTTCTGTGCCAACTTTTTCTATGCTGATGTTGGTGACTTTGTTTCTCAATGTAATTCAAGCAAGGTTCTGTGCCAACTTTCTTTCTTATGCTGATGTTGATGATTGTTTTTTCTGGTGTTGTTGATAACTTTTTATAGGCATTACATTTCAGATGTAGTTATTTTTTTGCACTGTTCTTGCTCATTCTCCGTGTTTGGCTCTGTAACACAGAGTAGGCCTGAAAATGCTGTTGATCATCTGTTGTTTAGCTGCCAATGAGATATTTGGGTACCTTAACAGTGGCTAGCTGGTAGGTTACATGGCTATTTATACATTACTACATTCTTTTCGTACCGTAATGCGTTATATATGGTATGCAAGTAATTTCTCCATTCCGCTCTATCCTGTGCAACTCGTTCAATCTCTTTAATATAATTAAGTCTGATATTTCTGAGTTTTCAGTAAAATTCGTTTCATGGTTTCCTAGACTGTCCTGTCTGGAACCCTTTGCCTCCCACTTCAATGCCTGCTTTGATATTCTTTGATCATTTCTTCTCTGAGTATGTCCAACATATCTCCATCCTCTCCTTCTTATAAGAGTTGTTACTAGTTGTTGACCAGCAATTTTTCTGATTTTATCATTTCTCATGAAATCGTTCCATTTTATGTTCAATATTTCTTAAAATGTTTATCTTTGTCTATCACACACACAGCACGCATATCTCCCACACATACACACTCATGCCCCCACACACACAGCACGCATATCTCCCACATATACACACTCATGCCCCCACACACACAGCACGCATATCTCCCACACATATACACTCATGCCCCCCACAATTTCCATGCTGCCCTCACTCCTCCACGCACACATATACACCTCTTCCTCTACCCAGCACAAATACACCACTGAACACACCCCCCAACTCCCTCACACACACACTGAATCCCCACATACAGAAATTGAACTGGTCACAAACCTGCATAACCTTCATGCGTGTGAGTTAGCCCTAAGTACACTCAATGTCACGTGACATGTCAGACAATTTGTCCGGACGTCAAGTCTCAGCAAGCAAACATGGTCAATCGTTCCTTCACCATTTCACCCATTATTTATTTTTGCTTTAGGAGAAATGTATCGTCTACGTTTCAGTTCTATTTCAGCTTTGTTATGTTTATCTCTCAGTCTGTCGCTAGCTATGTCTTTCTTTCATTTTATATCTCTTTCTCTATCTTAGTCTATCACTCTTTCTCTCTCTCTCTCTCTCTCTCTTAGTCTATCACTCTTTCTCTCTCTCTCTCTCTCTTAGTCTATCACTCTTTCTCTCTCTTAGTCTATCACTCTTTCTCTCTCTTAGTCTATCACTTTCTTCTCTCTCTCCTTTTTAGTCTATCACTTTCTTTCTCTCTCTTAGTCTATCACTTCTTTCTCTTCTTAGTCTATCACTTTTCTCTCTCTTAGTCTATCACTTTTTTCTCTCTTAGTCTATCACTCTTTCTCTCTCTTAGTCTATCACTCTTTCTCTCTCTTAGTCTATCACTCTTTCTCTCTTTCTTAGTCTATCACTCTTCTCTCTAGTCATACTTTCTTCTCAGTCTATCACTCTTTTCTCTCTTAGTCTATCACTTCTTCTCTCTCTCTATCACTCTTTCTCTCTCAGACTACGAAAAAAGACATATTTATGTATATATATGTTTTACTATTTATAGCTACAATAAAAACTTGGATCTCGTTTTACAAAAAAGTAAGAAAGAAAGAGTTCCTTGTGAAATATTCTATAGCGGCTTGTAGTATGTTTGGTGCACATATTTTAGTCAGTATAGCGGTTAATGGTATGGGATGAGTTAAACAAGTTCGAAACTAAATAAAGTATCTATTTTGAATAAATATTGAAGATTCTATTTTTATATTCTGTCTTAATAAAGAAGTTTGTTTAATACATTTGTTCTCCTCATTAGGTATAATGACGGTGACTACCATCATCTGAAACTTTTCAAAATTGGGCGTTCCTTGCCCCGACAATTCTCAATGGGTGGGGCAGGTTCGACTGTTCAAGGACGTGTTTTATTGGATGATCCCCAGTTCCGGTTTTCCTCACTTGATGAACGTGTTAGCACATCCGGTACGTCGCAGCTAGAAGTAGGACATAACGCACAGCATCAGCATCAGCTTCTACATCAGCAACAGCAGCATGATCTGTATAGGGCATCAACTGACAGAGAAAGCCTACCACGACACAGTCGGGATATGCAGCAGTCAGAAGATCACTTCCGACAGTCACGAGATAAACGTGAATCACCACCACCGAACTGCCGGACTGGTCGGTTGTCTGTTAGCACTCCATCTCCTTCACAAAGTTCTATGAAAGACGATGCACGGTCGTCATCGTCTCCGCCTGTAAGACCAATACAAGAGTTTCCATTAAGTATATCACCGTTGCACTCCCGACGTGGAGACGACACGCGAGAATCCCCACCTTCCCCATTTAGGCCTATCAAAGACACAGGACGAACGACCTTCCCATCACACAGACCTGTAAGGACACAAGTATCTGTGGAGGTTCACCAGCACGCCTACAACCGTGATAGTCTTAATCACAGCACTGATAGTTCTGAAGAGCTTCATCAGAGACTTCTCTGCCGCCTTGACAGAGCACGCTCTCATACGGAATCGTGGTCGCTCCAGAGCGTGCCTAAGACAAAGAGACACTCTCTGGCTAGGCCTGTCAACTTTCACAGTTTAGAAACTCCAAGACAAGGCCACTACAAAGATAGCAGGAAAGTTCGTAGTTACGATGATTATGTAGAAGATTATGACGTTTTAAAGATTACCGAATTTTCCAAAGGTCCTTTTTACAATACTGACTATGACATCGTTTCAGAATTGACCTCCCCAACGTGCTCAAAGGTCAGATACAATGATACAGGTAGTCTTGAACAGCTTAACGAAGAAACCAGTGGTTTTCCATGTGTCCTTGACTTTGATAACACCGCAGCGATTGATGAAAGACGAGGGCATGACAGCGCTGATGATACTGAAACTCTAAACGGAAACAGAAAGTACCGAGCTTTATGGCGCCTGCGTACAACATTGGAAGAGGAGGAAGAATGCAGCGATACTATCAGAATGGAAGACCTGACATCACCTGATGAGTCCCCGGACAGAGAGCACGTGACACCAAATACGACTTCCTTTGAATCCAGCGCCCAGAGTGAGCCATGCCCCAGTGATCACAGAGACAGTGGTATCCAGTTCGAAATCTCCTCAGCAAAGCCACTGAACCACGTCAACTTCTTGCATCCAAATTACGAAAACCGCCGCCAAAGCTTCAGAAACGTCATGGGCGACCGTCTTAAGAGAGGAAACCAGTCGACCAGCGTCGAAAACAGTTTTGATAGTGTGGAGACTGACGGGGATATCTCGGATACCTCCAGATATGAAATGACAACAACATCTTTCGAGTCATCGACCACGACAGACAACACAGACAGCACGAACGAAAGCCAAGCTAGCAAGCTTAGACAAATGAAAGCAGATAGCGGATACAAATCTCTGGAGAACCAACAGCAAAGTTCAAAGGAGATTGGTGATCATGAAAGCCTCAAGTGGGACATGAGAGCTAGTGTTGAGTGTGGTGAAGGTATTGCTGCCCGTAGAGACAGACGTACGAGCATTGAAAGAGGTGAAGCTGTGTGCCAAACGTGTGGACATCAAGGCGCGTCAGGCTTAAGTTCTGACGTTAGCTCACCATCAGGTCATCATACAGCACGACGTAACAATGGTACAACAGCACACCCAAAGAATGAATCATTGTGGAAGGCATCACCTGCTACATCACATTTCCATCGTCGGGGCGCGAACACCGCTTCTAAAAAACGGCGTGAGTACTCCAGAGACAGACAAGCTGTACACGTGTATGAAAGCATACACGAACCGGAAACAGAACTTAGAAGTGACCTACATTCTCATGACCGAGCTGAAGAGGGGGCTATCCAAAATAAAATGTCTGTTTTTGCCAGATTTTTCAGATCTCACCCGCGCGGGCACAGATGCCAGTACCTGATCAGAGACTATAGCATTGATCAAAAGACAAATTCTATTTTCAACGAGTTTGTCCGCCAAGAAATGCCTCCATCTGTTAGACAGGCGACTGAGAGCGGACGATTAAGTGGTACAGGGTTACCTCAAATGAGTAGGCACAGATTGCAGCGAAAACATACAGAACCCGGATTGATGAGCGACGCACGTACCGCAGGTCGGGACAGGTTAGCACCAAGCATGCGCAGTGCAAGTTTAGGCAGTGAGAGTAGCGCAAGTTCTGCGAGACGAATCTCACCACAAGACAGCATTGAAGAGAAGGATGATGAGATGTGTGAGGAGACGATACTGCTGCGTCGCCTGCCTGCCAAAACTCAGGATATTAACTTGACATCCAGCCAGTTCCAAACAGTCTCTATTCACGATATCCCTGTCATAAAATTCTTTGAACAAGAAATGTCAGAAACATCGTGACCTCTGCCTGTTTTATGCATGTAGAATTTTCAGATTTCTCGACGTTGCCTTCCTCCCTTTTCATCTCATTAAACCCTTCTGGTCTCTTCCTCTCATTTCCATTTCTACACTCTCCCACACTTTTCTCATTTGTCAATATGTATTCCTAATGTCTCTCTTCTGTACCCTTCCCTCTTCTCCGCCTCTATCTCCCATCCTTTTGTTCACCTCCATCTCCCTATCTCCCATCCTTTTGTTCACTCCATCTCCTTCCCAGTGGCGGCTCGTGATCATTATTGTTGGTGGGGCCAGACACAAATTTTCGGAAAAATCATGGTTTGGGGTTGTTATGTTTTAATTTATAAAATAACAAATACACGTTACACATTATTTTTGGTGGGGCCTGGCCCCAGTGGCCCTTAATGACGAGTCGCCACTGTCTCTTCCTCTTCTCCGCCTTCACCTCCCTCCCTAATCTCCACAATCAGTCGCTCTTCCCATTCATTTTCATACCCCTACTAAATTTTGTATAAATATTTTTCTGATCCCAATATTATATAAAATGTCTGCTGACAACATGTTAAATAGCCTTGGATAACGTCTCATGTCTGCCTTTACCTTTGCACAAATCTTTCCCAAATTTGCCTTATCATAACTTCCTTGTGTGGATGAAGTGTTTAGTGAAATGTTACATAAGCGTGTCTTGTGTGGATGAAGTGTTTAGTGAAATGTTACATGAGCGTGTCTTGTGTGGATGAAGTGTTTAGTGAAATGTTACATAAGTGTGTCTTGTGTGGATGAAGTGTTTAGTGAAATGTTACATAAGCGTGTCTTGTGTGGATGAAGTGTTTAGTGAAATGTTACATAAGTGCGTGTCTTGCATGAGTTACAAATCTATGATCTGTATATAAGTCTACACACATGAACAGAATCTGACAATTTATCAGCTTGAACCTTACCTATCTAGCTATCTGTGTCAACGTTACGTACTTCGACGGGAAAGTGGCAGTGGGAAGACCAGAGAACATATTGACAGGGTGTCTCCTAACAATCTTTATTGTGGAAGTATCAGTGGGGAGACCAGAGAACATATTGACAGGGGTGTCTCCCTAACAATCTTCCTTGTGGAAGTGTCAGTGGATAGACCGATGAACATATAGACAGGGGCATCTCCCCAAAAAGCTTCATTGGACAAGGGACAGTAGAGAGACCTGGAAATATATAGACAGATCCCCCTCCCCTAACACTCTTCCTAGTTAAAGGAACAGCGGATAGACCAGAGAACGATAAACGGGGATCCCCCCACAAATCGTCATTGTGGAAGTGACAGTGGAGAAACCAGAGAACATATAGACATATATATTTTTACCCAGCAATCTTCAAAATCAAACAAATGATTGTCATACCAAAGACCATCTAGAAAAGGGGTATATTCAGTGGCGGCTCGTGGTCATTTTTCTTGATAGGACCAGACACAAATTTTCATAAAAATCATGGTTTTATTTTAGTCTTCTTCTTCTTCTTTCTCGAATCCTGTATGCCTCACAGCGTCAGGTCAGGAAGAGATTTCTAAAAAAAATTTTAGTATTTACTATTATTTGTCTATTCCGGGTAGATTTCCCCCTTTCGGTTTTTGGTGGAGTCAGGCCCAACTGGCCCTAATGACGAGCCGCCCTGGGTATATTATTCTCAACAATCGTAATAATATGATTGGCAGCGGGTTGAAGCAAAAGAACATTAAGATAATAGTCAGATCAGGTAATATATTTTCGGTAGAACTTACTCAGATATAGTTAACTAAACTAGACATTTCTCAGAGGTTCTATTTATAGTACATGATGTTCCATAGAACTTTAATATAGGAATCACATAACAAACTAGTTATGACAAGAACAATAGAATACTGTGCTTCAGCTGTGTCTTGTCAAGATCTGTATGTAGATTGAGATATATGTTCCTTGTATCGTCTAATCTTGTCAAGATCTGTATGTAGATTGAGATATATGTTCCTTGTATCGTCTAATCTTGTCAAGATCTGTATGTAGATTGAGATATGTGTTCCTTGTATCGTCTAATCTTATCAAGATCTGTATGTAGATTGAGATATCTGTTCCTTGTATCGTCTAATCTTGTCAAGATCTGTATGTAGATTGAGATATCTGTACCATGTATCGTCTAATCTTGTCAGGATATGTGCTTAAAACACAAAACAAAAATCACCACACCATGTCCGAGGCATGATGATAGTCCTCTGATAACCACATGTACATTCTTCCCCTATTTTTTTCGATTCAGAAGCACTTGAGCTTTCAGCTCTTCATCTCGGTGCCATGTACATCGTAACCCTTCGGTTCGGTGCCACGAACACCGTGAATCTGGGAAACTTGTGACTTTTCTGCCAGCCCGCGGAATTGAACCCGCACTCACAGGGGCTTGTCACCCGTCGTCCAACGCGCTACGAACACGCTGGGCAGGCGGGCTTCCTCCTCATTTAACACCAACTCTCTCTCTCTCTCTCTGTGTCCTCACTATGTATGACTGTTAATTTATTGTTAATCAACGCTTCTGTATCTCTTACTGTTACATAACCCTGCAATTTATATTGTCAGTTATATTTTTCTCATCATCGCAGTATCATCTTGTTGTGTAATCTATATTAACCATGACACTATGTTTTGTATATACACCTTGAGTATTTTTTTTTTATTCAATGGACATATTGTCCGCATTAACAAAATATTTGTATATTACATTTTGCTGTTTTTCTTCAACACAATCATGTATAAACACGGTATTTATTTTGATAAATTCTGTTGAAATCTTATTATGTTGGTATAAATATTCACCTGTTTTCTGAGTTTATATGTATTCTGTTCAGTGGCGGCTCATGATCCTTTCTGTTGGTGGGGCCAGATACCATTTTTGGAAAAATCATGGTTTTGAATTAGGTTATATTTTAATTTATTAAATAATAAAAGCACGTTACATATTATTTTGAAGGGGCCTGACCCCACCGGCCCTAATGACGAGCCCCACTGATTCTGTTTATCATTCTGTTTATGATTCTGTTTATGTGTCAACATTTTTGTTTTTTTGCCTGATCCAGAACCACTTGAGTTTCAGCCTTCGGTTCGGTGCCACGGACATCGTAACTTTTCAGTTCGGTGCCACAAACACCGTAAATTTGGAGAACCTGTGGCTTTTCTACCAGGCCGCGGAAGTGAACCCGCACTCACAGGGAGCTTGTCACCCGTCGTCCAATGCGCTACGAACAAGCTGGACAGGCGGGCATGTGTCAACATAACTGCTGGCTTCCTGAACAACTCATATTTGCACATGTTCATCTTTATGAACACACCTGTTTCATTATTTACCTATATTTACCTGTATAACTACTTCCACAAACCTGTTGTTTTGTAATTCCTGTTTACCTGTGCATCTTTACGAACACACCTGTTTGCTTATTTACCTATTGTTACCTGTACAACTACGTCCACTAAAATGTTGTATTTTTGTACTTCTGTTTACCTGTTCATATTTGTGATTACACCTGTTTGTTTATTTACCTATTGTTACCAATATTGTTGCGTGCTCCAATGATCAGTGAGCTTATGACGGCGGGAACTTATGTTCCCGGAAGGGTTACCCTAAGCCGGAAAGGTCACTGAGGAGGGACAGACGAAGCATGGTCTCCTGGTCCTCCAGGTTGGGGGTTGGGTTTGGGACTAACGATCCCATCCTTTAAAAAAAATTAAAGTTACGGAAACAACAACAAACATACAACCTATCTACGGGCATGAAGGGCTACCACTCACATGACTGGAAGTGGTGAAAGCCGAAAGGAAGCTACTTTCATGAGGACGGAAGTCCTGAATGCCAAAACCAAGACCAGAATTGGATGCTGGAATGTAAGAACAATGTACGAAACCGGAAAACTATCACAAATAACAGCAGAAATGAGAAGATATAATCTACATATCCTAGGGGTTAGCGAGAGCAGATGGACAGGAAATGAAAGAAGTACCACTGCAACAGGTGAAACAGTCCTTTTTTCGGGACGAGACGATGACCTACACCATGAAGGAGTAGCAGTAATCCTAAGAAAGGGCGTGGAAAAGTGTCTGTTAGAATGGAAACCTATCAAGCAGCCGCTTGATTAAGATCAGACTAAAGGGGAAGCATACAAACATCACAATCCTACAATGCTATGCGCCAACTAATGATAGCGAAGATACAAAGAAAGACTCGTACTACGAAAACCTACAAGCAGAATTAGATAAGTCACCATCCCATGATGTTATCATTGTTATGGGAGATCTAAATGCGAAGGTCGGACAAGACAACACGCATAGGTATAGAACTATGGGAAAATATGGATGTGGTATGATGAACGAAAATGGGGAACGTTTAGTAAACTTCTGCAGCATGAACAATCTCGTTATAGGAGGAACCCTATTTCAACATTTAGATATCCACAAATTAACATGGTATTCCCTAATGGCAGAGATAAAACCAAATAGACCATATAATGATCAATGGACCCTGGAGACGCTCGCTCAGATGTTGTAGTCAAGAGAGGTGCAGATGTTGGTAGTGACCACCACCTAGTCACAGCTTATGTCAAACTTAAACTAAGAAAACAGGACAACAGAAAAACTTCCAAAAGAGGTCTGATGTGATAGACTAAAAGACAGGGAAGTAAGGGATAAGTTTATAATGCAGATAAAGAACAGATTCCAAGCCCTAGAAAGTAATGAAACTACGGATGAAACTGACAACATAGATAGAACATGGGACAACATAGCATCTATATATAGCAAGAGCAGTGAAACATGTCTAGGGTACAGCACAAAGAAAAGAAAAGAATGGATAACACCAACAACATGGAAAATAATAGACAGCCGAAGAATATTAAAAAGAAATTGTTAGAAGCAAAGTCCGAAAGACTGAAAGCAAGATACCAAGAACAGTACAAAAGCGCAAGTAAAGAAATCAAACGGGCTGTGAGAGCCGACAAAAGAATGTATGTTGAAGACCTGGCAGTACAGGCAGAAGAAGCAGCAAAAAGTGTGATCAGGGAACAGTGTACAAAATTACAAAGCTAATAAGCGGGAAAGATTACAGAAGATCAAATACTCTCATAAAGGATAAGAATGGAATACTATTGACAACGGAAAAGGAACAAGAAATACGATGGACAGAGCATTTTAAAGAATTGCTAAACAGACCACCTCCAACGGTAGTAGCAGACATACCAGAACCAACAGAGGAGTTAGAAATTGGCATTGAAACACCCAGCCAGGATGAGATCATTACAGCAATTAAATCTCTTAAGAATACCAAGGCACCAGGGAATGATAACTTAAACGCAGAACTATTCAAAATAGACCCAGAACTTGCAGCCAATATATTGCAACCCTTGTTTACTACTATATGGAATGCCCAAATAATACCTGATGCATGGAACAGAGGAGTCATCATCAAGATACCAAAGGGTCCTTGCCGATTGTAATAATTGGTGGAATAACACTGCTTTCTGTCCCAAGTAAAATCTTAAGAAAAATCATCGTACAACGTATTACTGACGCTGTGGATAAGAAACTGAGAAAGGAACAAGCAGGATTTCGCAGAGGACGAAGCTGTATAGGCCAAATATTTGCTCTTAGAAATATCATAGAACAATGCACAGAATGGCAAAGCAAACTCTATATCAACTTTGTAGATTTTGAAAAGGCTTTTGATAGCATAACTGCGAAAGTCTATGGCGTATCTTAAGATGGTATGAATCCCACTGTGTTTTATAAATATTATAAAAGCTCTACAGCAAATTTGCATGTAGTGTTGAAACTTCAGAACTAAAGTTTGAAGTAAAAACAGGCGTGCGACAAGGATGTGTTATGTCAGCCCTATTATTCAACACTGTCATAGATTGGTTGATGCGTAAAACAACGGAAGATAAGGCAAGAGGTATTAGATGGACGTCACAACCACTCTGAAGACCTAGATTTTGCAGATGACATCGCACTCCTATCTCATACACATAGAGATATCCAGGAAAAGACCTGCCGCCTTAACCAATATAGTGAGATGGTTGGGCTGAAAATAAATCAGAAGAAAACTGAAGTAATGACTTTGAACATAGCAACCCCAGCACCAGTCAAACTAGAAGGTAAACCTCTCCGAGATACAACCGCTTTCACATACCTTGAAGTGTTATTAGCAATGAAGGAGGCGCTGGATCTGACATTAAAAACAGACTGAGTAAAGCACGCAGTGCATTCATGACCCTTCAGACCGCCTGAAAATCTGCCCAATACAGCATCAGAACCAAGACTAGTATCTATAACAGCTGTGTGCTGTCAACTTTGCTGTACGGATCGGAATGCTGGAGAATGACAGAACAGGATATGTCCAGACTCTCCGCCTTTCATACAACTTGTCTGCGAAAAATCTTACGCGTGTACTGGCCGACTACTATCTCGAATCAAGAATTGCTTGCACGATGCCAACAAGAGAATATGGGCACTATCATCCGAAGACGACGCTGGAGATGGATTGGACATGTGATGCGCATGGAGACTGGCTCCGACACGAAAACTGCACTGAGATGGACTCCAGAGGGTAGGCGAAAGCGTGGAAGACCCAAGACAACCTGGAGGAGAACGATAGAGCAAGAGCTGAAGGAAATGAATCATAGCTGGAACACAATACAGAGGAAGGCCATGAACAGGGAAGAATGGTGTACGTTTGTTGTTGCCCTAAACGCCAGGGGCGTAAAAGGCTAAAGAGAGAGATATTTTAATTTATTAAATAATAAAAGCACGTTACATATTATTTTGAAGGGCCTGACCCCACCGGCCCTTGATGACGAGCCCCACTGATTCTGTTTATCATTCTGTTTATGATTCTGTTTATGTGTCAACATTTTTGTTTTTTTGCCTGATCCAGAACCACTTGAGCTTTCAGCTCTTCGGTTCGGTGCCACAGACATCGTAACCTTTCAGTTCGGTGCCACAAACACCGTAAATTTGGAGAACCTGTGGCTTTTCTACCAGGCCGCGGAAGTGAACCGCACTCACAGGAGCTTGTCACCCGTCGTCCAATGCGCTACGAACAAGCTGGACAGGCGGGCATGTGTCAACATAACTGCTGGCTTCCTGAACAACTCATATTTGCACATGTTCATCTTTATGAACACACCTGTTTCATTATTTACCTATATTTACCTGTATAACTACTTCCACAAACCTGTTGTTTTGTAATTCCTGTTTACCTGTGCATCTTTACGAACACACCTGTTTGCTTATTTACCTATTGTTACCTGTACAACTACGTCCACTAAAATGTTGTATTTTTGTACTTCTGTTTACCTGTTCATATTTGTGATTACACCTGTTTGTTTATTTACCTATTGTTACCTGTACAACTACGTCCACTAAAATGTTTTTTGTACTTCTGTTTACCTGTTCATCTTTATGAACACACCTGTTTGCATATTTACCTATGGTTACCTGTATAACGAACTCAGAGAAAGAACTAAGCAGATACCAGTGGAGAAAGAGCTCAGGAAGAGACGCTGGCGATGGATAGGACATATATTGAGTAGACAGATTGGAAGCATTGCAAGACAGGCACTGTTTTGAAACCCGCAGGGATAGAGAAGTAGGGGAAGGTCTAGACGTACCTGAAGTAGATAGCTGGAGGCTGATATTAAAAGGATAGGTAAAACATGGGGAAAATGGAAGGAATGGAAGGAGAGAGGAAGAGCTGGAAGAAGTTTGTTGAAGACCTGTGCTCCATTGGGAGTTGAAAGGTAAAGACGAAGAAGCTGTATAACTACTTCCACTAACCTGTTGTTTTTGTAATTTCTGTTTACCTGTGCATCTTTACGATCACACCTGTTGGATTATTTACCTATGGTTACCTGTGCAACTACATTCACTAACCTGTTGTTTTGTACTTTGTTTACCTGCATCTTTACGATCACACCTGTTTGATTATTTACCTAATGTCAATATAGATGGAGACTGCAGTAACTATGTAGAATGGCGAAACACGTAATAACAAAATACTGTAGTTTTACAAAATACAAAAACAATGACAATGCACAGCAACGTTTCGACCAAAAAGGCCTTTATCAAGCACACGATACAACAAAAGTGACGAATGTCACAGAACACTACATATAGACTTTGACAAAGATATTACAACGGTTAAAAATTAATAAACATATGTGACTAAAAACGAATAACGAAATAAATACAGAAAACTAGAAGTGGAAAAAGAAGAGAAACAATACAAAATCAAGTAAATATATGACTCATATACATTTAACATATACACATATAAAATATAGAGCATGCGAAGAGAAAGTACTAAGAAACATAGGAATGTAGAGCGTTTAGTTCAGGAGGTCGCAAGGTACCATATAAAGAAATAAAGCGATTCTCCAAAGTAAATCGACTACGATCATCAGAGGAACATGATCGGATGGCAGTGACCTGGACGTCGCGAGCACCAAATGGTCAGTTCCATTAAAATGAGGGGCTAAGGGTCATAGAGCATTGGCGTATATCGTGTAAGTGTTGGCCGAAACAGGCACTGAACATTTTGTCAGTTTCACCAATATATGCCTTAGCACACTGCTTGCAGGGGATAGCGTAGATTATATTTCGGTACTCGCATGTGAAACCATCTTCAATAACAAATGTGGCTAAAGGAAAAGATACAGTACAAGTCTGTATCACATACGCACACGTATTGAAACGCCGACGGCCACACTGAGCAGTGCCAAAATGACTCTGGATATTGGACTTAAGGCGACTGTGTACCAACATATCCTAAGACTTCTGTCCGGTCTGTGTGGCTTACAGGGGCAGACGTTCAGCTGGTGGACAGAAAACAAACGCTTTAAAGACACTCTCAAGTGTCCTGAAATGTTTCGATACAGACACCACGTGCTGGAATCCTGGCGTAAGATCGACAAATGTGGCGCTGTAACAACACAAGAGGAGCCCGCATAGCTGAGAATTATCGGGCCGTCGAGGCACAGAGAAAACGAGCTGCGCGAAAAGACAGAAGACACAACACCCACATGTCAAACCTTGATTCAGAATCAGGACTGTTTGATTCTGGACACGACTTTGCTAGCGCATTTCTCCATGTTTGGTCGGGTATTTTCCGGTTTAGTTTTGCCTAGCTACTGAGTTAGTGCTTGAGCAACGATGTGAGCTATGAATGTTACATGGAAGGCTTTTTGCTGTGTCAACCGTGCGTTTGTTGTGGGTATTCAGAAAATTGCGGACAGCGACTCGACGAACCGACTTAACGAACCGACTCAATCTGCCGTTTGCAATCATATTGCGTGTGCAGAAAGCTGAATTTTGTCGTGATTGATGTTCCATTCGACATGAATTCAAGGGATGATCAGTTTTGTGTTGACACTTTAGCGACGGCCATATGCATTTATGCGGTGCAGGTTTCTTTCTTTTGTGCGGTACAGCTGTTTCATTCTGGAATTAGTTCACACAGGAGACAGTTGTAGCATTTCGTGTGATTTTCGTTGGCCCAGGAACCAATTATGGTGTGACCCGTTGCAGTGAAGTTGGAACCGTATGAACTATGATCACGTATGACCCACCTGTGGTAAGGGATTGTGTTCTAGGATTGACCTACAGTCACCTCCGCACACACCAGAGAGGTGCAGCAGCACATATCTGATGCTTTTCATCATCGGTTGCTATGGACGCTATTATTATTATTATTATTATTATTATTATTATTATTATTATTATTATTATTATTATAGGACTAAATTTAATAGGATGCAACATAATTAGAAAGGACAAGGAACATGCTGGGACGACAAGAGCAGATATCACAGACTTGCTGTAAATTCTGAGCACAATGAGTTTTTTCAAGAACCTGAGAGGAAGCAACGAAGTAACGAATATAATCAACAAATAAACAAGGTACAGGTATTAAGAGCTTCGAAAAACAAATAGATAAACACGGGACTCGAAGCTCTTAATACCTGTACCTTGTTTATTTGTCGATCATATTCGTTACTTCCATTGCTTCCTCTTGTTCTTGAAAAACTCGTGTGCTCATTTTATAATTAATTTGAAGCTACTTTGAATGATGTATCCATGTTTGTTATATGTGTATACATGTGTGTATGTATGATATTGTCTCGTCTCTAATATATGAAATGAAAATCGTGGCATACCTAAAGGACGAGCCATCAACCACAGTAAACTAGTCGTTGATTTTCTAGGCACCACTTATACGTTCAGTAGTTTGCCATTGCTTTCTGAACGGTGAGGTCTATTTTTACCTTTGTAAAAATCCCACGGAAACGAATTTGCTTCAAATTTGCCGCTTGAGCTACAGACGCTCTAATATATACAAGCACAATAAGCTTATAGCATGTGTTTGAGCAAACACTGTTCGATCGAACCTTACCTGATTGTCCTGTGTCTGGCTGTAACGAAGCGTTTGAGAAAGACACTCCCCCGTGAGTCATTATTTTAGAATGGCTCATTGGTTGTGTTTGTAAAGACACTCGTATTGCTAGACTAGGCGATTGGTGTCGTAAGGACTGGAGTAAGTGGTTCGAGTCCCGTGTTTGTCTATTTGTTTTTTCGGAAGCTCTTAATACATGTACCTTGTTTATTTGTTGATCATAACTGTAAATTCTGACAACACGTAGCAAACACCCTCTTCAAGACGATCAAATAGGAAGAAGAAAGAATTTCTAACAAAATACGAACACAGATTCATGCATGATAGCAGTCTGACTTCTTTTCTTTTGCTAACCCTATTTTGTCTGACAGCAGCAAGATAAGAAGAAATTTATCTTTCTCTTGTTTGCGATTGCTATTTTGATGATTTTACCGTTAGACTCGTTCTTATGATGAAGTCGAAACATGTAATCACAAAGTACTGTAGTTTTACAAATTACAAAACAATGACAATATACAGCAACGTCTCGACCAACAAGGCCTTTACCTAGCAAACGAACAACAGGAGTGACGAGTTTAAAAAAAACAATTACATATGGACGACTAGATACGGAGACATTCAAACGTTTCTATTGAAAATCTGGGAATAAAAACGAATAACGAAACAAATGTAACACAAAAGATACACATAAAAACTAGAAATAGAAAAGAAGAGAAACAATAAAACATCAAGCACATATATAGCTTGAATACATGCAATATATGCACATATAGATTACAAGGCATGAGAAGAGAAAGTACTAAGAAGCATAAGAATGTAATACGTTGGACCCACGATGAAGTCGAATATGATGAAGTCAACTGTTGTCTGAAGCTCATCTCTGGTGCCATGTAGTTTTGATGATTCTACCGTTAGATGCGGTCTTATGATGAAGTTGACTGTTGTCTGAAGCTCATCTCTGGTGCCATGTAGTTTTGATGATTCTACCGTTAGATGCGGTCTTATGATGAAGTTGACTGTTGTCTGAAGCTCATCTCTGGTGCCATGTAGTTTTGATGATTCTACCGTTAGATGCGGTCTTATGATGAAGTTGACTGTTGTCTGAAGCTCATCTCTGGTGCCATGTAGTTTTGATGATTCTACCGTTAGATGCGGTCTTATGATGAAGTTGACTGTTGTCTGAAGCTCATCTCTGGTGCCATGTAGTTTTGATGATTCTACCGTTAGATGCGGTCTTATGATGAAGTTGACTGTTGTCTGAAGCTCATCTCTGGTGCCATGTAGTTTTGATGATTCTACCGTTAGACGCGGTCTTATGATGAAGTTGACTGTTGTCTGAAGCTCATCTCTGGTGCCATGTAGTTTTGATGATTCTACCGTTAGATGCGGTCTTATGATGAAGTTGACTGTTGTCTGAAGCTCATCTCTGGTGCCATGTAGTTTTGATGATTCTACCGTTAGATGCGGTCTTATGATGAAGTTGACTGTTGTCTGAAGCTCATCTCTGGTGCCATGTAGTTTTGATGATTATACCGTTAGATGCGGTCTTATGATGAAGTTGACTGTTGTCTGAAGCTCATCTCTGGTGCCATGTAGTTTTGATGATTCTACCGTTAGATGCGGTCTTATGATGAAGTTGACTGTTGTCTGAAGCTCATCTCTGGTGCCATGTAGTTTTGATGATTCTACCGTTAGACGCGGTCTTATGATGAAGTTGACTGTTGTCTGAAGCTCATCTCTGGTGCCATGTAGTTTTGATGATTCTACCGTTAGATGCGGTCTTATGATGAAGTTGACTGTTGTCTGAAGCTCATCTCTGGTGCCATGTAGTTTTGATGATTCTACCGTTAGACGCGGTCTTATGATGAAGTTGACTGTTGTCTGAAGCTCATCTCTGGTGCCATGTAGTTTTGATGATTCTACCGTTAGACGCAGTCTTATGATGAAGTTGACTGTTGTCTGGAGCTCATCTCTGGAACCATGTTTTTTTTGAATGTAGTGTTGAGTTGTAGGGCCTGCATTCCTTTCTAGTGAGGACATACAGGGACGAACGTTATGCAGGATATGTTCTGTGTTTTGATCAGCGGTGCCACAGGAACATAGAGGGGATGAGGACAATCGTACACTAGAAGATATTTCTAGAACGGGCTTTGGGTGCGTTTTATACATAATGCATTTCACTGTCTGTGTTATTTCTGTTGTCCACTATAATAACCTGAACCTTGTTAAAAACAATTAACGTAAACTTGCTACGGAAACAAACCTGAATTTAAAAAAAAAAAATCATGTAGAAACCAGATTTGCTGGTCTACACATTTGTAGGCGCTGAACTGGCACATCGAACTCACAATCTAAGATCCTAATCAAATACCCACCAGAAAGAGTGGTTTAATAAGTTGTTGGCGTAGAACAGTACTATCCAATGTTTTTATACATAGGAGGAAGTAGGAAAATCTGACTAATGACTGTGGAGGCGTATACCTCATGTGGAAATTACAAGAATAACGATCACAATAAAGTAATAATAATAGTAACATGAACAAAAATAATAACATATGAAAACTTAATCCTGATTACAAGTTTCATTTGTTTAAACAGTTGGTGTTTGTGAAGTTAAACAACACTTTATATGTAGAACAAATGTGAAAAACAACGTACATGACGTCATCAAAAGAT
The DNA here is from genome assembly GCA_020796225.1 of Arion vulgaris. Classification (NCBI taxonomy): domain Eukaryota; kingdom Metazoa; phylum Mollusca; class Gastropoda; order Stylommatophora; family Arionidae; genus Arion; species Arion vulgaris. The sequence goes on along the minus strand of CM036769.1, from coordinate 32,781,342 downwards.
GTGTTCCATTGTAAATTGAGCTGCAATATGCAATAATAATCTAGACATCCATGTCAATGGCACTAAAATAAACCAAGTGAAAGAATTCAAATACTTAGGAAGCATATTCACAGAAGACGGAAAACTAGATGGAGAGATAGAGGCTAGAGTACAAAAGCAAATGCTGTAACCTACCAGCTAGCCCCATTGTTAAGGCACCAAAATATTTCACAGGCAGCTAAGAAACAAATGATCAACAGCATTTTTATACCTACTTTGTGTTACCAGAGCCAAACATGGACATTGAGCAAAGCGCAGTCACAAAAATAACTACATGTGAAATGCGTTGCCTGAGAAAAGTTACCAACAACACAAGAAAAGACAGAATCACCAACATCAGCATAAGAAAGAAAGTTGCACAAAACCGTGCTTGAATTATATAGATAAACAAAGAATGAAGTGGTTTGGCCACTTAATAAGAATGCATCCAAACTCCACAGTATACAGAGTCTTCTACAACAGAACATCGGGAAAGAAGGCAAGAGGAAGACCACGGAAAGATGGTTAGATGGCGTGGCAGCATCCTGTGAAAGAGCAAAGATAACAATCACACAAGCCACCAGAACAGCGCAAGACAAAACAGAAAACCACGACACTGGGCAACAACCCGGTAGCAGTGTGACGACAAAGAAGAAGAAGAAGAAGAAGAATATGCAGTGAGTGACTGTTGTCTGCTGGGGTAATTTTTGTTCACTCAAAACATAATGTTGTCTTCAATTGAAGAAATATCAACAGACATGTTGCAGAAGGTATTTGACAATATGAAGAAGCGTGTCTGTGGTGGATATTTCCAACATCTGCTATAATGAATAATTCATTGGTTCTTTCCAGTTTACCAAAAACAACAGTAGACCATTGCAGTAGCTATTGTAACTAATGTCACTACTTTGTTTTTAGCACATTTTTGATGACATCATTTACTTCATTTTCAAGTATTCGTACATATAAAGTGTAGTGAGACTTTACAAACAACCTGTATTATTCTTAAGAAAAACTGAATCACACTGTTATTCAGAAACACATTTTTTTCTTGAAATTGTGATTAACTTTAAAGCTGGAAAAATATAGTAGAGCGCCGGGCATTTATCACGCGGGGGCTATGAGCCCGTGCACTGCATTGGACTGCGCTGGTATAGAGCGAACAGGAAGACAATAAGAAAGAACGTGAATGCACAAAATGTAGCTACTTTCATTGTTGAGATCAGCTTTTTCTTCTTATATGTTCCTATGGGCATGCAGTTTCTTCTTATATGTTCCTGTGGGCATGCAGTTTTTTATATGTTCATGTGGGCATGCAGTTTCTTCTTATATGTTCATGTGGGCATGCAGTTTCTTCTTATATGTTCATGTGGGCATGCAGTTTCTTCTTATATGTTCATGTGGGCATGCAGTTTCTTCTTATATGTTCATGTGGGCATGCAGTTTTTTCTTATATGTTCATGTGGGCATGCAGTTTCTTATATGTTCATGTGGGCATGCAGTTTCTTCTTATATGTTCATGTGGGCATGCAGTTTCTTCTTATATGTTCATGTGGGCATGCAGTTTCTTATATCTTCCTGTGGGCATGCAGTTTCTTCTTATATCTTCATGTGGGCATGCAGTTTCTTATATCTTCCTGTGGGCATGCAGTTTTTTCTTATATGTTCATGTGGGCATGCAGTTTCTTATATCTTCCTGTGGGCATGCAGTTTCTTCTTATATGTTCATGTGGGCATGCAGTTTCTTCTTATATGTTCATGTGGGCATGCAGTTTTTTCTTATATCTTCCTGTGGGCATGCAGTTTCTTATATCTTCATGTGGGCATGCAGTTTCTTCTTATATCTTCATGTGGGCATGCAGTTTCTTCTTATATCTTCCTGTGGGCATGCAGTTTCTTATATGTTCATGTGGGCATGCAGTTTCTTCTTATATCTTCCTGTAGGCATGCAGCTTTTTCTTATATCTTCCTGTGGGCATGCAGTTTCTTCTTATATCTTCCTGTGGGCATGCAGTTTCTTCTTATATCTTCCTGTGGGCATGCAGTTTCTTATATGTTCCTCTGGGCATGCAGTTTCTTATATCTTCCTGTGGGCATGCAGTTTCTTCTTATATCTTCATGTGGGCATGCAGTTTCTTATATCTTCCTGTGGGCATGCAGTTTCTTATATCTTCATGTGGGCATGCAGTTTCTTATATCTTCCTGTGGGCATGCAGTTTTTTCTTATATGTTCATGTGGGCATGCAGTTTCTTATATCTTCATGTGGGCATGCAGTTTCTTCTTATATCTTCATGTGGGCATGCAGTTTCTTCTTATATCTTCCTGTGGGCATGCAGTTTCTTATATGTTCATGTGGGCATGCAGTTTCTTCTTATATCTTCCTGTAGGCATGCAGCTTTTTCTTATATCTTCCTCTGGGCATGCAGTTTTTATATCTTCCTGTGGGCATGCAGTTTCTTATATCTTCCTGTGGGCATGCAGTTTTTTCTTATATCTTCCTGTGGGCATGCAGTTTCTTCTACGAAAGATGTAATTTAAAGAGACGAGTCTGGATTTCTCCTGCTCAGAGCTCAATACAAACAACAAGGAGACGAGAGAGAAAACTACAATATTAGAGCATCGATTTCAGGAACATGGTCTGAATTTGCAGGCAGGCATGGGTCACGAAGATAACCTTACAGACTAGACGAAGATGTGGGTTGGGGGCGGAGGGCTCATGTCCCAGACTGGTGGTCAGCTTTCTTAAACTATGGCCTTGTTTGCTTGACGGGTTTTTGTAACAACGTCCCTGATGTGAATATGGTTTCTGTCACAAACCATATTTAACGAATTTGTGGGGTATTATCAATTTTTGTGGATGTCAAACATGGACAATGAATAAGACACATGCACAGAAAATAGCAACATGCGAAATGAGATGTCTCCGCAAAGTCACCAACAACACAAGAATAGACAAAGTTCGAATACTAGCATCAGAGAAAAGGTTGGAACAAGATTGTGCTTGAACTATATTAGTGAAACAGAGAATGAAGTGGTTTGGCCACTTAGTAAGAATGCGAACAGACCAAACTGCATATGAAGCTTTCCACAACAGAATATCAGGAAGAAAGGCGAGATGAAGACCGGGAAAAAGGTGGATAGATAACGTAATTGAATTCTGCCAGGGGACTAAAAACCATCACAAGTCACCAGAGAAGCGCAGGACAAATACATAAAACCACGACACTGGGTTAACAACCCGGTAACAGTGTGCAGACAAAAGAAGAAAAAGATCAACACCATCACTGTCACAAAAGTCATTATCATTATCCTCATCACTTTCATCAATATTACTGTAGTAATTATCATTCTCATTACCCTCACCACTTTCATCAATATCACTGCTGTAATTATGATTATCACAAGTATCGTTACATTGGTCACCACCATAATCACTACTAAAGTCACAATTACAACTATAACCACAAGCATCACGACAATCACTACCACAATTATCATCACCACAGTCAATACCATAATCGTCATCACCATCCCCACCACCACACTCAACACTAGTATCAACATCACAATGAACAGTACCATCATTACCACCACCATCATCATCACAATCATTACCACCACCACCACCATCATCATCACAATCATTACCACCACCACCACCATCATCATCACAATCATTACCACCACCACCACCATCATCATCACAATCATTACCACCACCACTACCATCATCATTACAATCAACAGCCCCATCGTCATTACAATCATCCCCACCCCACCATAGTCACCACAATAATCACCACCACCACACCATCATCATCACAAGCAACAACACCATCCATCACAATCAACCCATCAACATCACCGCAATCAACATCACATCACTACGACAGCTATATCACCAATATCCCCAGAATCAACACCACTATCACCATTTCAGCATTCACCACCCTTATCACAATCAACACCACTAACACCATTTCAGATTTTACCACCCTTATCACAATCAACACCACTAACACCATTTCAATATTCACCACCCTTATCACAATCAACACCACTAACACCATTTCAATATTCACCACCCTTATCACAATCAACACCACTAACACCATTTCAGTATTCACCACCCTTATCACAATCAACACCACTAACACCAAGACACCACAATAAACATAACCTTCATTATTACTTCCTCCTGGCCGCTCGGCATTATCACCTGACAAGGATTGAACCGTTGCCTCCAATAAACATACGGCCGGTTGGCTCATGTAAAAATTCTAGTAAATAAGACCACAACTGTCACGTGATCCTCACATTTCAGTGCTGTTGTATATAGACAAATTCATATTGAAATCAACATCGCATGTGAAATCTGAGTTATGTTATAAGTTAAGTTTAAAGCTAAAGAATATCAGTATTATTAATATTTGTCATCAATAACATTTTCATCAAAAATTGAGTAAAATTACATAAAGGCTTAAATTGTTCAATCAAACATATATAAAAACCAGCCCCCATCTATAACAGGAATTGTTATTCGGTCTTATGTTACTGGGGCTGTGACTGAACATAGAACAGTGAGATATACAAATGATTGATAAGATCACCGTTAATGTGTCGTAGCAGGTGTTTGATTCCAATGTGCATAGACAGCACAGTATGTACCTTCTGTCTAGGGGTGTGTGATTCCAATGTCATAGACAGCACAGTATGTACTTCTGTCTGCGGGTGTGTGATTCAATGCATAGACAAACAGTATGTACCTTCTGTCGGCGGTGTGTGATTCCAATGTGCATAGACAGCACAGTATGTACCTTCTGTCTGCGGTGTGTATTCCAATGTGCATAGACAACACAGTATGTACCTTCTGTCGTAGCGGGTGTGTGATTCCAATGTGCATAGACAACACAGTATGTACCTTCTGTCGTAGCGGGTGTGTGATTCCAATGTGCATAGACAGCACAGTATGTACCTTCTGTCGTAGCGGGTGTGTGATTCCAATGTGCATAGACACAGTATTACTTCTGTACAGGTGTGATTCCAGTATAGACAGCACAGTATGTACCTCTGTCTGGTGTGTGATTCAATGCATAGACAGCACGTATACCTTCTCCTGTTATGTACTTTTAAACTTCGCTACTGAGCAGGTTCCACACAAAAGTTCATGTCCTGTAAAATGTTTGGTACATCCTCTCAGTCAGATCAGATGTTTCATCTGCTACCTATGACAGAAGACGGTGCGATCTTCAACTGTTTTTTTTATATTTTTTTCGATCCAGAAGCACTTGAGCTTTCAGCTCTTCGGCTCGGCGCCATGGACATCGTAACGCTTCGGTTCGGTGCCACGAACACCGTAAATCTGAAGAACCTGTGGCTTTTCTGTCAGTCCGCGGAATTTAACCACACTCACAGGGAGCTTGTCACCCGTTGTCCTACGCGCTACGAACACGCTGGGCAGGCGGGCATCTGCAACTGTTAAACAGAGAGCTGGCTGATTGTTCTCTGAAAAATGCTCGTCTGCAGGGCTAGGTAATGGGTGATGTAAGAAGTAAGGTTGTGGTTCGAATCCTCGGTAAGATAAATTTTATTTTTTTCGGAGGCTGGTTTAATGTCTATTTATATAACATATGTCATTGGTTCCTGTGCTTCCCCCATGGCTCTTGACAAAAATCATTGTTCACTTATTAAACCCACAGAAATGTGACGGGGATCTTGGGAGCGCTAAAGGTTAGAGGACCAAACCCTGATAGAAAACCCCCACTGCCTTGTGGGTCCGCATGGTTATACAGAGGGCTAGACCTTGACCACAAATCCGGTTGGATGGGACATAATGCAGTTGATGGTTATGTGTGCAAGGTATTTCATCTTCTGGCATTCCTGAAACCCTTCTGATTCTAAACATACGGACTTTCTGTACGGACATTTGTATGAAAGCAGTAGAGTAGATACGGACTTTCTGTACGGACATTTGTATGAAAGCAGTAGAGTAGATACGGACTTTCTGTACGACATTTCATGAAAGCAGTAGAGTAGATACGGACTTTCTGTACGGACATTTGTATGAAAGCAGTAGAGTGATCGGACTTTCTGTACGGACATTTCTATGAAAGCAGTAGAGTAGATACGGACTTTCTGTACGGACATTTGTATGAAAGCAGTAGAGTAGATACGGACTTTCTGTACGGACATTTGTATGAAAACAATAGAGTAGATACGGACTTTCTGTACGGACATTTCTATGAAAGCAGTAGAGTAGATACGGACTTTCTGTACGGACATTTCTATGAAAGCAGTAGAGTAGATACGGACTTTCTGTACGGACATTTGTATGAAAGCAGTAGAGTAGATACGGACTTTCTGTACGGACATTTGTATGAAAGCAGTAGAGTAGATACGGACTTTCTGTACGGACATTTGTATGAAAACAGTAGAGTAGATACGGACTTTCTGTACGGACATTTGTATGAAAGCAGTAGAGTAGATACGGACTTTCTGTACGGACATTTGTATGAAAGCAGTAGAGTAGATACGGACTTTCTGTACGGACATTTGTATGAAAGCAGTAGAGTAGATAGGCAGTGAGCTTGCACAAAATGGGCAAGAATATTCCCCATACCATCTGCCTATCCTACATCCTACATCCTACATCCTACATCCATAGGGCAGTTCACCTTTGCTTTCGTCTTGGACATAACACGGTAAGCAACAGTCACCGGTTATAAATAAATCATCAACCATTACCAATAGCATGAACACAAGAAAAGTAAAATGTTAAAATGAAAATGGGAGTTAACTGCGTAAATATTTGAGCGTATCTTTAAAATAATGCTTCTCTCCCTTCTTAAATTGCCCAATATTCATATTCTGAAGTCTGGTCATTTTGTGTCTATCCATTTTTAACAGGGGTAGAGACCGAGTGTGTGTGTGTGCGCGCGTTCTCACACACACTGAACTGTCTACGCTCTCTGAGGGCGTCATATGCGTTATCTTATTTAGATATAACTTGATAAAAATGCATTAGTCTGAAGCATTCATTGTAGCGTAGTTGTTAGTGAACTCGCTTCGCAAGGCTGGTGGTCTGGGTTCAGCTCCCGGAATCCGTTCAGCACGTGGAATTTTTCCCGACCGCGACGGCTGTCAGGTCGACCCAGCCTCAACTGGGTACCAGACATGCTCTGGGAAAGTAAAGGCGGCCGGCATGATGCTGACCACATCACCCGTCGTGTGCCGACGGTCAATGAAAAAATACAGGCCTAACACTGTTAATCCTGTATACAGGCCTCATACCACGAGGTATGAAAGGGTTCCTTTACTTTATTCATTTAATTAATTTTACAGTGGTTAGGTGCCCGTCTCTCGTGCCACAGGTACCAGGTTCGCTCCCTTGTGGAGCCATCTGGATATTTTTACAGAGATCCCTGATATCAGTGTAGGTGAGATCGAGTTCCTAGTCCTATCGGAGACGGGCGATGAAACTTAGATCCCGTGTTAAATTTGAGCACGTAAAAGAACCCTTAGCAGTTCTTTTCGAGAAGATCAGGCTGGAAAGCCGCCTTCCGGGCAAAATTCATTAGAAAAACTTAAAAATTAAATTCCTACAACAATTTCTTCACCATCATCAAAATTACAACGGGAACCCTCGCCAGTGCTACGGAGTTCGTGCACCATCTTCCTGCGTAAGAAAGCCTAATTACAGAACACATGCATACTCTACAAATTGGCATTGGCTGCACAAGAGTGAAAACTCGCAGCCCTAGTTAGAAGGAGAAGACGAAGTGTAAGAAAGAGATCAAAGTGCACATGGTTACTCACCGAAGTGCAATGATGATGGTCATATCATTCAATCAATTTGATACTTTTTCTCTTTAGTGCAAGCTTTATTGTATATCTTCAACATCAAGTGCCATGCCGATATGCGTAGGTTATCATATTCTTCCAGAACCCTCCGTCTATTGCTCTAGCTTATGAGATCTGAAACTGTTTTTGCTCAACGCCATGATGTTAAGCTGTCTGGAATCGTGTTCCCTCTGTTCATTGATATCTCTTCCACCATATCTTGCCCGTTGTCACTGTATTTTTAGTATCTGTACCAACTTCTACTATTGGTCACACGAACGTTGCAAGTTATCATATCAAGCTTTTCAAATATTTCCAAACATATGATACGCCACTGGTCGAACACTTCATGCTGTGCATCGTGTTACCAAACATTTGATACGCCGCTCAACAAACACTTCAAGCTGTATTCATCGTGTTACCATACATCGTGATACGCCACTGACCACACACTGTATTCATCGTATCGTGTTAGTACAAGTTCCAATACTCAAACTTTTTGTGACTTCAAAATTAAAGTGGTTGTCGTTCTTCGACTCATTGTAAAACTAATACGCGTGTGCCCCGAACCGAATATGAATGTAATACCCTACTTATAAATAAACACAATTTCCCGTATCCTTTTTAGACCTTAGGGTTTGAAGTGTCTGTTACTTCATGCTTCTATACCCTAGTGTGCAGGAGGTAGGATGGCCACTTCCTTTCCTCGTATGTGGAACGTCGAGTATGGGATTGACTTTAGACATGTATTATGCTAACAGTGTTAAAGTAATGGCCACAATGCAACCTGGAAGAGTAATTCACATAATAATATATGTCACTGTCACATTTCTGCTTCAAGTTGATTGACTGATTAATTGATTGATTGATAGGACCATCATCAATGCACTTCGATGAGTAACCATGTGTGATCCGATCTCTTTCGTACACATGAAGATCTCAACTGCAGTGTACTAACTCCGTAGCACAGACGAACGTCCCTGACAAATTTTTGTAGAAATTTTATTTTTAATTTTTTCCCCCGAATGAATTTTGAACGGGCAGCAACTTTCCAGCCTGTTCTTCTCGATTTTAAACGACCAAGGGTTCTTTTATTTGCTTAAACTGAACATGGGACCTACGTTTTATCGTCCGTCTCCGATAGGATTAGGAACTCGATCTCACCTACACTGAGATCAGGAATCTCTGGAAAATATCCAGATGGCTCCACAAGGGAGCGAACCTGATACCTTTGGTATTAGAGACAAGAACCTAATTTCTACGCCACACAGAGACCCCCTCTACTGCAAGTTCCGGTAACAACAACAACAATAATAAACATCAACATTGTAACCATGGAGATAATCACACCCCCCCCTACCCTAAACAAAATATAGAAATAATGAAGGCATACTGTGAACATAATGAGTCAATTAGAACATAGACAAATTGTGATCTAATACACAGACATAGAGTCACCACACAAAACTAATTTTGAGTTAGCAAGCACACATAAGTTTGGGTGATCAACATGAAGAAACTGTGGCATGATACAAGCAAATAAATACAAGTAAGACTTCTGAGAACATGCATATTTTCTGTGACAACATATGGATGGGAATCGTGGACCATAAAACAAAAATTAGAGAACAAAATTGAAGGTTTAGAAACAAGGTGTTATAGACAAGTTCTTAGACATCCTGGACAGAGAGGATAAAAAAAACAAAGATATCCTACAAGGCCTGAATATCAAGAAGCATTGACTCATAACTAACATCATGTCCCGGAAGTGAAATATTTTGGCAACATTAAACGACACAGTGGTTTGGAGAGCATGGTAATGGAAGGCAGAGTTCCTGGAATATGAGGGGGAGACCAAGATGAAGGTGACAGCAGGACACCAAAGAAACGTTGAGCATGTCGCTGAAAGAGGCGGGAGAACTTGAAAGAGACGGAGTTTTTCAAGAGGGCTATGATGAAAACAACGTGACGCAAAGGACTTCATGCTACCTGAAGAACACACATTTTGGAAACCCCGAACACAGAATTTGAGCTACAAACACCTAGATTTTTGAATCACTAAACACATAATTCTATCTTGAGTCTCGAACACACAGACTCTGGAGTCATCAAACAATTGAATTGTAAAGCACGCCCGATTGGTTACCGGGACCCAAATTTGGGATGTAAAGAATAGAACCACTATTACCTGCCACGCATGTCGTAAGAGGCGACTAAGGAGGTTTGGCTGAAATCGGATGCACGTGTAGAAGTCTATGCTTTAGGGGCCTACCAAACCAATGTGCAACATATACAAGTTCTTGGCAAAGATCAAACATATCACAAAGAGTGATTAAAATTGGTCGCAAAGAACGAACGCAAAGAAGAAGAAGAAGAATTGTAAAGCATACTTTGAGTCACCAAGTTTATCTGTAGTGATTTGGAAAAGGATATCATTGGTAAAATCAAGAAATCAAATCAAACTTTCGAATGCTCAAAAATATCTGGAAAGCCAAGGGATTGATATCTTGAAACAATACTTTAAATATGTAAAATCAGTGACCTTGTGTTATTATACAGTAGTGCTGGAAGGCTATGGTTATGTGAAATGTGGTGCCTTGAAAAGTTACATCAGAAAAGACTGAGTCACCGACAACGGCATAAGAAAAAATTTGCCACATAACCTTGCTTGAATTTAAGAACTTGGAGAGTTGAAAGATTGTAACCTGGCATGGGAAACAATTAGTAGAAAGTCGACTGAGCGACATCAATGGAAATTGGGGGTCTATGTGGTTAAGTGGTTAAACCCTTTGCCTTGTGAGTCAAAGGTCGTGGGTTCGAAACCAAACCGCGCCATTCTGTTCACAAGTGCAGTTTTTTCTAGACACCCCTAGGATTGTTGCTGGAACTACGGAGTTCGTGCTTTGTGCAATACTCTCGGCAGGTGGTGTGCTATTTCTGCGGAGAGGGACCGAGCCATATGGGGCAATGAAGCCAATCCTTCGGCTTTAAAACCCTTTAAATGGAAATCGTTTGGGAAGCCTTATTTTAAATGGATCAAGAAGACGATATCGAAGTTAATCTATAATACAAGGTTGTCCAGCTGAAGACATTGCTACTACTACTACTTTGAGACAAGCAGCAATGTGTTTGCGGCATTGCTACAGTCATTACTTGAAGTCATGCAATACTATGGGATTTGATGGATGCTTTGAGAAAACCTACCCCCATCGTGAAGAGTCTCAGGAGATTCCAAAAAGTGGAATTGAAGAACCAACTTAATTGATAGAAGAGATGCAAACTTATACTATCTTGCAGCTTGCATCACGAACAAGAGTCGCTAGCTACGCAAGCAGAAAGTACATGCACCAACAAGCATACAGACCATCAGTTACATAAACATACCATGAATCACATGTACAAAAGAGACAGACCATAAGTCAATCAGACACAGAGACGACATGGAGTAGTCAATCACGAAATATCAAGCATATAGACAGACTACCAGTAGCCAATCATACAGACAGACAAAAAAGTCAACCATCCACACAGACAAACCACAAATTCACACAGACAGACAAGAAGTCAACCATCCACACAGACAGACAAGAAGTCAACCATCTACACAGACCGACCACCAGTCAACCATACACACAGACAAACCACAAGTCAACCATCCACACAGACAAACCACAAGTCAACTATTCACAACCATACACACAGACAGAACAAACAAGAGGCAAAAAGTACATAGACAGACCATAGTGAGTCCTTACTCACACAAACAGACTGACCACGAAACACAAATCACACAGACAGATGGAAAGACAGACTTCAAATGAGTAAACAATCTCAGATGTGGCTATCAAGAAAGCAGTTTATTCAGTCTTCTTATCTCAATATCTACATAGAAAAAAGAATACACGAAAACATTGCTGTATTGTCACACCTGAAATACATGAATAATTCTCACCTGTTTAACAAAGAAAATAAGCATAAGTCAAGTGTGTTTGCATGTGTGTACGCGTGACATGAGATAAACACAAAAGGTAAGAGCCTTTGTAAACACATGTGTAGCATCCATCAGTGTGTGGGTGGTTGTGTATATGATAAACACGAAGGTAACGAACACCTGTCTGTGTTTGTGTACGTATGTCTGTCGATGTGTGAAATGTGAGACATATGTAACAGCTATCTATCTATCCATGTCTGTTCACATTTGTCTCTATGTCTGTTCAGATGTGTTTTCTGTGTGACATTTGTCTCTCTATCTGTTTGACATGTGTCTCTCTGTGTGACATGTGTCTCTCTGTGTGACATTTGTCTCTCTGACCATATGACATGTGTCTATCTGTCCGTTTGATATCTGTCTCTCTAACTGTGTGACGTGTACCTCTCTGCCCGTGTGCCGTTTGTCTCCCTATCTGTCTGACATGTACCTCTCTGTCCGTGTGTCGTTTGCTCTCTATCTGTGTGACATTAGTCTATCTGTCTGACATGTACCTCTCTGTCAGTATGCTGTTTGTCTCTCTATCTGTGTGACATTTGTCTATCTGTCCGTGTGCAGTTTGTCTCTCTATCTGTGTGACATTTTTCTCTCTAACTGTGTGACATTTGTCTATCTGTATGTCTGTGTGCCGTTTGTCTCTCTATCTGTGTGACATTTGTATATCTGTATGTCTGACCATGTACCTCTATGTCCGTGTGCCGTTTGTCTCTCTCTATCTGTGTGACATTTCTAATTATAAACAAACATATAAAAATCAAGAACACAGTCTCAGTGATAGAAATAACAGATCATGTCTAGTTATCCCTGCCACATTGTCTGCGCATGTCTTATTTCACTTTTCATTGGACCAACATTAATTTATTGACAAGGTCCACCATTATTGCTACAAATGTCCGTCACCCACCGCATGTCATGGTCTAGTTTAGTCAACTTTATAAGATGGCTTGTGTCCAGTTATAAGATGGCTTGTGTCCGGTTATAAGATGGCTTGTGTCCGGTTATAAGATGGCTTGTGTCCGGTTATAAGATGGTTTGTGTCCGGTTATAAGATGGTTTGTGTCCGGTTATAAGATGGTTTGTGTCCGGTTATAAGATGGTTTGTGTCCGGTTATAAGATGGTTTGTGTCCGGTTATAAGATGGCTTGTGTCCGGTTATAAGATGGCTTGTGTCCAGTTATAAGATGGTTTGTGTCCGGTTATAAGATGGTTTATGTCCGGTTATAAGATGGTTTGTGTCCGGTTATAAGATGGTTTATATCATTGACAAAACTGTTTGTCACATTATTTAAAAAAAACATCATGTACAGCGTTTCTCAAACTGAATCCTGGTCACACAGGAGTCCGCGAGGTACTACAAGGAACCCTCAAGAGCTTGAGGAAATATTATGATCTTTGACAGTTCAAACAAACAAACAAAAAATGTTAAGAACATATGCTAAACTAGTAAATTTAAAAAACAGTGGTAAACTAGTTCCGCTGGGAAAACAAAAGACCTGGACCATACCGGAGTCTAAATGTCTGATAGGACAAAAAGAAAGATCATTTGAAGTTTCCCCCAGTCTGAGAAATTAGAGAAGCTTGACTGTAGGTGTGGTGTAATAATTAAACCATATCTAGAAGATGTTCATATTTATAATATAGAAACTTTTGGGGGGTCTGCAGGCAACAAATTGTATTTAAAAGGGGCCCTGCAGTAATGCAAAGTTTGGGGACCGCTGATGTATGTCTCTTTATAAATCTATTTATGTGACATTACACAATTTAAAAAATGCTATGTTTAAAACAAAATATCACTAAACAAATTTGTTGATAATACCCCCACCCCGATCCAGAAGCACTAGAGTTTCCAGCTCTTCGGCTCGGTGCCATGGACATCGTAACCTTCGGTTCGGTGTCACGAACACCGTAAATCTGGGAATCTGTGGCTTTTTCTGCCATCCCGCGGAATTGAACCCGCACACACAGAGGGATAGTCACCCGTAGTCACGCGCTACGAACACGCTGGAAATATGTTTATGTGGCATTACACAATTTTTTTTTAAAAATGCTATGTTTAAAACAAAATATCACTAAACAAATCTGTTGATAACACTTTATATAAAAACTACCCAAAAATTATATTTAAGAACAATGATGCAGATTTTCTTGGTCAAATAGAATAAACAATGTAGAGATTTTCAAACGAACAACCCCTGCTTTATTGGAGGGCATCATTACAAGAGAGTTTGGCTATTAAAGAGCATAACAACAAGGACAATTAAATATTTTGGACACATAAAATGACGTGAGTGTCTATAGAATATAATTTCGGAGAGAATGGTGTCTGGGAAGAAGATCTAGAAGACGATGGGTCCAAGTTGTCATTGACCATCTGAGAATGACTGCTGCTGCTGCTGGTCAAATTGCACAGAATAGAGAGTTTTTCAGGACTGATGTCATGGGATCCAAAGTTCCAGAAGGGACAAGCTACTTGATGATGATCAAAGCATGAGGATGGATTCGGCTTGTATGTCGCATGACAGTAAGAGCACTGGCTAGGACAACGAATGGGAATAGAAGGTCTGAATGCCCAAAAGGGGGACTGCCTAGAGTAGTTGATAGTAGCTCGGCCTGCTAGCTGTGAGACGCCTCATAGCTCGGGTTCGAACCTACTGTCCGGCATTTGTTCGAGTCCCCTGGTCTTACTCAGGACGATAACGTGAGTACCTCTGAAGTCGGAGAAATCTGCCTGTGTGGCGAGGGAATACTAATTACAAGTACATTGAGCACACGGCTGCCAGTGTAAAGTAATTTACAATGTGCACGTTGCTGCCATTGTAAGAAATTGGAAAAAACGGATTTTCACGCAAAATCAGTTTCAGAGATGAAACTTCGTCTGAGTTGAAAGCGGACGAAAGAAAAAAAAAAAAGAATGCCCAAAAGAAACATGGAGAAACATGCGGTAAGATCGATAGTTGAAAGATTGTGACCTGACATGGGAAACAGTAGAAATGTGACAGAATGACAACAATGGAGACCTTTTTTGAAAGCTTTGTGTCAAACGAGACTTGAAAAGGATATATAAGTCCCGCAGTAGAAGAAAATTGCCCAGCTGATGACATTGCTACTATTTCATCAAATAGCTTGTCCTGAGCAGAATTTTGCCACCCCAACAGTCCTCCGAATTTCTCTCTCTCATAGGCCAGATGTTCTGCCTCTGCAGCCATCATGTTCAAACCATCAGTTACATCCTGAATCCATCATCTCCATGGTCTTCCTCTTCTTCTCTCTGCCGGTATGTCTCCTTCCATGATGGTCTTCTCTAGCCCTTCGTGTCTTTTTAAATGTCCAAAATATCTCAATTTTCTCTTCTTATTTGTAGCATCAGCCAGTTTTCTTTGATTTTGAGTTCTTTCTGGATAGATCTATTTCTTCTCTTCTCTGTTCATGATATACAGAGGACTCTTCTGTAACACTTATGTTCAAAAGCACATATATGTTTTTCCACTGCCTTATTAAATGTCCATGCTTCACACCCATACGTTGCCACTGGGAATATGCATGCTCTTAGTATTCTGATCTTTGTTTTCTTATCAGTTCCGTTCCATATTGTTCTTAATTGTTTAATTTTTTGTAAAGCCATGTTTGTTCTTTTTTAAATTTCCTTCATCCCATTTCCATCTCTTGTTAGCAGTGAACCAAGATATTCAAAACTGTTCACATTTTCACTGTTGTTAGCAGTGAACCAAGATATTCAAAACTGTTCACATTTTCTACTTTCTCTCATTGATTTGCTACTATTATCACTTTAATTCAAGCAACACTCTGTATTTGGACATTGCTACTATCATAACTTTAACATGTCAACCTGGGGGTACAACAAGAATATAGATAGACAGATGTACCACTATACAAAAACTGTTTATTATATCCATTTCAACCTGTAATTTTTTGTCTATCTCCATACGCATTCATATTACAATATCCTGACCAGCATACTGGATTTGCGCCAAATACTGGGAGCCTGTATATCGGTACAGAGAGACGAAGGGGTTAACAATTGTGTGTCGCTATATAAAAATTGTTTATTTTAACTCTTTGTCGACCAAGTGCCACACCATGTGACTTTGAGTTGAACCGCCTTTACCAGGAGCCCACTAAACGACGTTTTTATTCTAAAAATAAATGGCTTGTAACAACCCGGCTTTTGCCCGCGTCCACTAAAAGTTAACTTATAAAAAATGTGTGTCGGTCGCTATATAAAAACTGTTTATGTCAAAACTGTTATCTCATATCATATAATACTGTTTATGTCAATTTAAAACTGTTATCTCATATTATATAATACTGTTTATGTCACTTTGGAGTAGCCGTGGATCATTAGCATACACGTTTACTTATCGACTAAAACACTAGAGTTATGGGTTCATTTCCACACATGAGAAAAGGAAGTGGTCCTCCTAACTCTTGCACACTAGGCACTAGAAAAGTTAAGTGGCAGACACTTCACACTTTAAAGTCTGAAAATGCCACATGACGATTTATTTATTTATGATTTCACTTTATTGTTAGAGTGAGTAAGATCTGAAAATTGGTGTCTGAACTTTTTGAGTTGGTGGAAAATTGGTATTTCGACTTTTTGAGTTGGTGGAAAATTGGTATTTCGACTTTTTGAGTTGGTGGAAAATTGGTATTTCGACTTTTTGAGTTGGTGGAAAATTGGTATTTCGACTTTTTGAGTTGGTGGAAAATTGGTATTTCGACTTTTTGAGTTGGTGGAAAATTGGTATTTCGACTTTTTGAGTTGGTGGAAAATTGGCAACGTTTACCTGCACTTAAGTGATATCTGTTACTATCAGTTTTATCTGAAAGTAACTCAGCACATGGATAGGCAAAATTTCAAATCTAAACAGAGATTGTATGTGACAGGGTGATGTGACATCATCGTCTCATATAGCCGGTCCTGCCCTTTGCAGAACGTCGTCCGTCCCCATATCAACCTGTCTCTACTCTATATGTCTAGCAGAATCGTTTTCATTGTTGTGTTCGATATTTCACAAATATCCTGTTGATTCCGTCGTTTCAGTGGTCGTCTTTTGCTTTTAGTCTTCCAAGAAATAAACCCTCCAATATTGCTCTTTTCTCTCTCTCTCTCTCTCTCTCTCTCTCTCAGCTAGTGATATTTCATGTGAAGCCATGTCATATGATCAAATACAAATAAGACATACTGACAATTTAATATGATGAAGCAGCAGACTTACATAATTAGGTGACCTACTGACATAATTAGGTGACCTACTGACATAATTAGGTGACCTACTGACATATTTAAGCGACATATAATGACGTAAAAAGTGACAAGCTGAAATATTCAAGTGACACGCTGACCTATTTAAGTGACACACTGACCTATATAAGTGACACGCTGACATAATTAAAAAGTTGAAACAATATTGTAACACACTGGTCTACTTAGGTGACATGCTGACATAATTAAGTGACACACTGATATATTGACGTAGTTAATCAACATAGCATAATTAATCAACACACTGACATAACCAAGTGACACACTGACATCATGAAGTGACAAACTCTCACCAATAAGTGACACACTGACAAAATTATTTAATCTAGAAAAGCTAGTTCACCTCTCAACTCACCATCTAAAAGTACATCTATCAACCTCTCAACTCACCATCTAAAAGTACATCTATCAACCTCTCACCATCTAAAAGTACATCTATCCACCTCTCAACTCACCATCTAAAAGTACATCTATCCACCTCTCAACTCACCATATAAAAGTACATCTATCAACCTCTCAACTCACCATCTAAAAGACACCAGTACACCTCTCAACTCACCATCTAAAAGTACATCTATCAACCTCTCAACTCACCATCTAAAAGTACATCTATCAACCTCTCAACTCACCATCTAAAAGTACATCTATCCACCCTCTCAACTCACTCATCTAAAAGTCATCAGTACACCTCTCAACTCACCATCTAAAAGTACATCTATCAACCTCTCAACTCACCATCTAAAAGTACATCTATCAACCTCTCAACTCACCATCTAAAAGTACATCTATCAACCTCTCAACTCACCATCTAAAAGTACATCTATCAACCTCTCAACTCACCATCTAAAAGTACATCTATCAACCTCTCAACTCACCATCTAAAAGACATCAGTACACCATCTAAAACCACAATGTACACCATATCTAATATTACACTATAAATCACACCCTGCAACTTCGTTAAATGTGACAGAACAATCTTACTGTGCCACTAAATGTGACAAAACAATCTTACTGTGCCACTAAATGTGAACATCATCCCCAGCAGACTAATCAAACTCATGAACATTAATGACGGGACACATCAAATACAAATTCAACATAAATATTTTGAGATCACAATAAAAGATCAAATTATAATAAATGAATGCATCCATCAAATGTTCAACCTTGGAAAAAACTAATCATTTATTATGTAACAGTCTACACGCCCGCTAAAGTCAACCCGGCTATAAGTCAACTGTCTGTAAGTCAAATGTTGCAAGTCATCATTATCAAATAGCTTGTCCTGAACATAGCTTTACCAGCCTAACAGCTCGTAGCAATTTCTCTCTCTCAGAGGCCAGATGTTCTGCCTCTGCAGCCAGCAGATCATGAATCCATCTTCTTCATGGTCTTCCTCTTCTCTTTGTCGGGATGCCTCCTTCCATGATGGTCTTCTCCAACCCTTCGTGTTATTTTATTTGTCCAAAATATTTCAATTTTCTCATTCTTATTTGTAGCATTAGCTAATTTTCTTTGAATTTGAGTTCTTTCTGGATAGATCTATTTTACTGTATGTAAGTCAGCTGTCTGTAAATCAATGGGACTGCAACTTGACTGCAAACTAACTGACTGCAAGTCAATATGACTGTCAGACAACATGACTGCAAGTCAATATGACTGTCAGACAACATGACTGCAAGACAATATAACTATCAGACAACATGACTGCAAGTCAACATGACTGTTGTAAAGTCAACATAAATGACAGCAAGACATTATGACTACCAGACAACATGACTGCAAGTCAATATGACTGCAAGGCAATATGACTGTCAGACAACATGACTGTTGTAAAGTCAACATAGATGTCTGCAAGATGACATGACTATCTATCTAACCATTAATGCTAAGTAAACAAACAAATAAACACACTTGCTGATTTGAAGGATTTCTTTCTTTCTTATTTACTTCTATTCGCTCCCCATGGAGCATAAGATCTCAACAGTTATCTATCCAGGGCAGGAGGCCAAATTTAGTTGGACCTCTCTCTTTTGATTTAGTTTTTTTAAAAAAGGTTTCTGGATATTCGTGACCTGACCCACTCCCTAGATAAATAAGCCTGTTGTGCGCAACAAAATAGCCTCATGCCCCAACACATGTTCATCTGTGAACTTTCGACAGGAATAGACTCCATTGCTTATTACCCAACAGCCGTTCTTCTGTGAACTTTCGTCAGGAATAGACGCCATTGGTCATTCCCCAAAAGGTGTTCTTCTGTGAACTTGTGACGGGAAGAGACTCCACTGCTCCGATATCTTCTTCTTCTTTGAATCCCAGGAATGAGTTTTCACTATTTTTTCCTATAGTGCCTTGTTGGGAGTACCAGGCTTTCTTTCTAACGAAAAAACCTCAAACAACGCTAGGTCTTCCCAGGTATACGGACGTTTGCAAGGCATCAATGACAAATTTTTCTATCGGTCACAATAAATGTGAAAAACTTGCTGATGACAGAGTTATGTGGAAAACAACATTACAGAAAGAGACAGAATCTTTTGAAAAGAGACTTAGGGATGAGCTGAAAGACAAGAGAGACAAGCACAAACTCAGAATTAGTCATAGTAACACACTTACCAAATCTGTAAAGCCAAACAAGGTCTATACACACAATACAGTCACAGATGTTGTACACATAATAGTCACATATACGGAGTGTTAGACACAACATACGCATATAAGTGTGAATAGTAACACGATGAGGACACACACATTGCAAGTCCATGTGTTAAGTGAAGTGTTGACACACACATTGCAAGTCCATGTGTTAAGTGAAGTGTTGACACACACATTGCAAGTCCATGTGTTAAGTGAAGTGTTGACACACACACATTGCAAGTCCATGTGTTAAGTGAAGTGTTGACACACACATTGCAAGTCCATGTGTTAAGTGAAGTGTTGACACACACACATTGCAAGTCCATGTGTTAAGTGAAGTGTTGACACACACACATTGCAAGTCCATGTGTTAAGTGAAGTGTTGACACACACATTGCAAGTCCATGTGTTAAGTGAAGTGTTGACACACACATTGCAAGTCCATGTGTTAAGTGAAGTGTGGACACACCTCACATTCCAAGTCGAGGTGTTAAGTAAAGACACACATATTGCAATTGCAAGTCCAGATGTTCAGCGAAGTGTAGACACATACCTTACATTCCAAGTCGAGGTGTTAAGACAAACACATTGCAAGTCGAGGCATTAAGTGAAGTGTAGACACACATTGGAAGTACAGATGTTAAGTGAAGTGTAGACACACATATACAAGACCAGGTATTAAGACAAGCGAAGTGTAGACACGCACATTGCAAGACCAGATGTTAAGTGAAGTGTACACATACACATTGCAAGTGGAGGTGTTAAAGTGAAGTCTAAACACATAAATACAAGACCAGGCAAGACCTTAAGACAAATGTCGTTGACACTCACATTAAAAGTATACACCACATCTTAGTTGATATATTTCCTGCCAGTCAAAGACAGCCAAGTTTGTGCCAGTAGAAAGTAAGATGGAAGTTACAGATGAACCAGTTCCATCGATTCTACACGGAAGAAAGATAACACACACACACAGACAGTCTTCGTGTTTAATCTGAACATGTCACTGGCACACAGGTAAACTCAACCTGTCACTCAACCTGTCTTAAGCTAATCTGATACATGTCATGTCGTAGAACCAGGTCAGTGGGATGTCATAGTCCCTGGTGGTTAGTTTATTCTTCAATTGTGCGATCGAGAAGATGATGATGATGGTGATGATAAATATCAACCCAACAATCTATATGTTTAAAAAAATCAGGTCATGACCTTCAAATCTAACTATTCATGAATTTAGGTCAAGGTCATGCCACGTTATACAGACACACAAACAAACATTCTAACAAACACGGGTGTTCCATGTTCTTCTAGCGCAAATACCATGTTATAGTCACACGTTCAGTTTGTCACATAGTCACACACAAAATGTCACACATACACACACAATGTCACATAGTCACGCGCACAACCTGTCACGCGCACAACATGTGACATAATGACTACACTGGAACCCGAAATAGGGCATCTAGTCACAGTCTGTATCGTTGTTGCTGCGTCACAAAATGGTTTTCAACTCTGGGCCGCTGCCTGGGGGTCACACTGAAGCAGTCGGACGATAGATGGGTCGCTCTTGGCCCCCTCGATGAACTCGTCTATGGAGAGCTTGCCATCGAGGTTTTTATCCATTTGACGGAAGATTTTGTCCGTCCGTTTCTCCGGCGTGGACTCGTCCTCTGGCATCTTCATGACTGTGCCCACCATCTTGTATATTGCCTGCGCAGAAAATAATGTTTTTTATAAATTTTACAATTAATGCATTTATCTTGAAGTTAGCATAGTCAAGAAAATACAAACAATATGGTAATACATATTGGAAGGCGACATATTGGAAGATGACATATTGGGAAGACATATTGGAAGATGACATATTGGGAAGACATATTGGAAGATGACATATTGGGAAGACATATTGGAAGATGACATATTGGGAAGACATATTGGAAGATGACATATTGGGAAGACATATTGGAAGATGACATATTGGTAAGACATATTGGAAGATGACATATTGGGAATACGACATATTGGAAGATGACATATTGGTAAGACATATTGGAAGATGACATATTGGTAAGACATATTGGAAGATGACATATTGGGAAGACATATTGGAAGATGACATATTGGTAAGACATATTGGAAGATGACATATTGGTAAGACATATTGGAAGATGACATATTGGTAAGACATATTGGAAGATGACATATTGGGAAGACGACACATTGGAAGATGACATATTGGAAGATGACATATTAGTAAGACATATTGGAAGATGACATATTGGGAAGACATATTGGGAAGACGACATATTGGAAGACATATTGGAAGATGACATATTGGAAGACATATTGGAAGATGAGATAGGAAGACGACATATTGGATGACATATTGGAAGATGGCATATTGGATGACATATTGGAAGACGACATATTGGAAGACGACATATTGGAAGACGACATATTGGAAGACGTATTGGAAGACGACATATTTGAAGACGACATATTGGAAGACGACATAATGAAAGACATATTGGAAGACAACATAATGAAAGACATATTGGAAGACGACATATTGGAAGACGCCATATTGAAAGACATATTGGAAGATATATTGGAAGACATATTGGAAGATATATTGGAAGACGACATAATGAAAGACATTGGAAGACGACATATTGGAAGACATAATGGAAGACAAATATATAACTAGTGAATTCAGTGATATAACTAGTGAATTCAGTGATATAACTAGTAAATTCAATGATATAACTAGTGAATTCAATGATATAACTAGTGAATTCAATGATATAACTAGTGAATTCAATGATATAACTAGTGAATTCAATGATATAACTAGTGAATTCAATGATATAACTAGTGAATTCAATGATATAACTAGTGAATTCAATGATATAACTAGCGAATTCAATGATATAACTAGTGAATTCAATGATATAACTAGTGAATTCAATGATATAACTAGTGAATTCAATGATATAACTAGTGAATTCAATGATATAACTAGTGAATTCAATGATATAACTAGTGAATTCAATGTATGTATATATCTCAACGTATTTGTAATCTTCTTCAAACGCTCCATATCGACCACTTGTCAACCACTCTGTATGATTTGTATGTAATCTGAGCCTAGGAGCCATTGTGCGTTGTACCAGTTATGCGCTTACAAGTAGACCAGCATATCCGATTTCTGCGACGCTTTTTATTTACTAGAGTAGCTTCCCTAGGCCCCTACCTCAGTCGCCTCTTACGACATGCCTTGTAGGCCACAATGTTAGTATTCATTGTTCCCCTTGTGAGTTCCGACAACACACAGGCGCTATTGTTTGTTTGTTTAGTAGGGATTAAAGCCTCTTTAAGCCGAGGCACGCCCCTTCAACCTAAGGCGAACCTTTTATTGGTTATATCAGAGCGTGTAGGCCAACAAACATGAAAATAAGAATTAACTCCTTTCGGAGAATCCAAAAGTTATTGTAAATACACTTTTTAAAGGCGCTATTAGATCACAACCTGCTTTGTCAGCCTCTGAGCTGTGTCGTTAGTTTATGGTCTAATCTTATTATATGACCTACCCTGTCATTCTACGACCTACCTTGTCAGTCTATGACCTATCACATCAATCTACGACCTGCTCTGTGATTAGAAAAATAGCATTTACCCAATCTACCATCACATCCTGGACTTTACAACTAGTGTATCAATTCTTATCCGTGGCTTAGCTCAAAGGGAGCGAATTTGTGTTTTCAAGTTCCCCCATTCCCCATTTCTGTGACAAGTTGTGGCCCCTGCGATGTCATTAGTCTGGTGATAAAGTGGTTTCTGTCACGTGACCAGATAAGCACATCAAACAGAGACAAGAATGTCATGGATGCGGTTGCTAGGTGACAGGTTACAGACAATCAAATCAGCCGTCACGGATCTATTTCTCTCTCCTTCAATTTATCAACTGTCACTCTAACCTCTCCCTCATTTCCTCTTACACAAAAAAAAAACATACCCAGTGTCTGACCTCAGTCCCTTTTCACTTATTATATCTCCCATTGTTTCACCTTCACTATTCCCACTTCTTTCGCTCACTTTCATTTTTCTAAACCATCTTTTTTTTTTTTTTTCAATTTCATCTTTTTCTGCCCTCTCTCCTATCTTCGCTTTCATCTCTTGTTCTTATCTTATCTTAACCACATTTACCGTGAAGCGTCGTGGGAGAGTTAGTTTTCTATCTTGTGCCAGGTGTGTTGCGCTTGACGTTGTCAGTCCATGCTTTCGCAGGGACTGAGATGTTATCTATCCATCGTGTTCTTGGCCTGCCTCGTGCTCTGCGCCCTGAGCGTCGATTATTATAGGCACGTGATGGTAGTAAATGTGGTTCCATTCTCATTAGATGGCCGAACAACTTGATTCTTTGCTTCTTGATGTACTGTATGCATGGTATAGTACCAACGATGCTTCTGATATTCTCGTTTCTCACTCTATCTCGCATTGTAACGTTGACAGCTTTTCGAAGACATCTCATTTCACATGTTGTAATCTTTCTTTCTTGTGTCTTAGTCAGGGGCCATGTTTGGCACTGATAGCAGAGAGTTGGAATAAATATGCAGTTTATCAGTTGTCGTTTGACTGTCATGTTAATGCTTGGATGTTTTAATAGTGGTGACAGTTGGTATGTCACTGCATTTGCCTTCTGGCATCTAGTCTCGATTTCTCTGTCCATATTTCCATCTGCTGTAAATATACTCCGGAGATATTCATCTCTTGTTACCTTCACATATTTCATATCTCTCTCTTTCTCTCTCTGTTCCATCTTCTTTCATCCACTCGTATATCTGTCTACCCCAGTGGCGGCTCGTAATCATTTTTGTTGCTGGGGCCAGACATTTTTTTGAAAAATCATGGTTTTGGGTTAGGTTTTGAATAAGTCTCCTTTATAAAGTAGGTCACAATTCGTGAACTACTCTAAACGTACATTGTCGTACACAGATGTATATTGATGGTACGGGCGATTACCGTAAACTATTCTATGATGGTTAGTTAATTATTTCTATTATTTTCTTTTTTTTCTTCTATATCATTCGATATTTAAGCATACGGGCTAATTTTTAGCGCAATAACACTGTTTAACTGTACACTGGCTTGACCGCGTAAGAATGTCCCTACTGAATGAGCGAAAATCACATATTTTCTGTGTTAAATAACCAGTTGAGAGAGGTCAGATGTGGTTATGTTAACAGATGGTTTAAGTAGACCCTATTTCTACTGGTTCTAACAAAAATAGTGCACTGGAAATGCATTATATATATGTCATCAAATAGCTTGTCCTGAGCAGAACTTTACCATCTTAACAATCCTTCGGAATTTCTCTCGTGCGCCAGATGCCAGTCACGCCACTGCAGCTGTCATGTTCAAACCATCAGTTACATCCTGAATCCATCGTCTCCTTTGTCTTCCTCTTCTCCTCCTTGCCGTGATACCTCCTTCCATGATGGTCTTCTCCAGCCTTCTTGTCTCTGTATATGTCCAAAATACTTCAATATATATATAGTATCTGTAGCGTAGAGGTTAGCTGCTCGCCTCTCGTGGCAAAGGTAACGGTTCGATCCTTATCTCAATGTAGACAAGATCGAATTCCAAGTCCTATCGGAGACGGACGATAAAACGTAGGTCCCGTGCTCAATTTGAGAACATAAAAGAACCTTTAGCAGTTCAAAATCGAGGAAGCAGGCTGAAAACCTCGGACAAAAATCATTAGAAAAAGGATTTAAAATACATTTTTTACAAAATATCCGTTAGATCGTGTTAACTATAACCATAGCTTAGCTAACCACCCACCCCGTTAGATCGTGTTAAAACTATAACCATAGCTTAGCTAACCACTCCCCCCCCCGTTAGATCGTGTTAAAACTATAGCTTACCTAACCACCCCGTTAGATCGTGTAAAAACTATAACCATAACTTACCTAACCACCCCGTTAGATCGTGTTAAAACTATAACCATAACTTACCTAACCACCCCGTTAGATCGTGTTAAAACTATACCAGCTTACCTAACCACCCGTTAGATCGTGTAAAACTATAACCATAACTTACCTAACCACCCCGTTAGATCGTGTTAAAACTATAACCATAGCTTACATAACCACCCCGTTAGATCGTGTTAACTATAACCATAACTTACTAACCACCCCGTTAGATCGTGTTAAACTATAACCATACTTACCTAACCACCCCGTTAGATCGTGTTAAAACTAAAAACCATAGCTTACCTAACACCGTTAGATCGTGTAAAACTATAACCATACTTACATAACCACCCTTAGATCGTGTTAACTATAACCATAACTTACCTAACAACCACCCCGTTAGATCGTATTAAAACTATAACCATAGCTTACATAACCACCCCGTTAGATCGTGTTAACTATAACCATAACTTACCTAACAACCACCCCGTTAGATCGTATTAAAACTATAAACCTGCAGTCACACAATATATAATAAACGAACTGATAAGATATAATTTATGAGGTCTACTAGAAATGAAGTCAAGAAGTCTTTGACAATTGCCATCAACCATAATTCAACAAGAACTTCAACAAATTAGATTTACTGGAAGAATGTTCTAGTGCTATCAACCGTAAATCTGGCGTCTAGCAGTTTTCATTTGTTGATAAATGTTATACAAAATTTAGAGAGATGTTAAGTATGACACAGCAGGTGCTTAGAATAAGAGGCCTTTCAAAATTGATGTCTAATGGACTGACGCCGATATTTTGTCTAGAAATTGATTTATTGATTGATCGGACCATCATCATTGCACTTCGGTGAGTAACCATGTGTGCTTCTATATTTATCTTACACAGGAAGATCTCAGCGGAAGTGCGTGAACTTCATAGCACCGGCGACGAACTTCGGTGAAGTTTAGAAGATGGTGTCAATATTTTGTAGCAATTAAACAACACTTTCTGATGAATTGTGCCCAGGCAGCGGCTTTCCAGCCTGCTCTTCTCGATTTTAAACTGCTAATGGTTCTTTTACGTGCTCAACTTGAACACGAAACCCACGTTTTATAGTCCGTCTCCGATATGATTATGAACTCGATCTTACTTACACTGAGATCAGGGATATCTTGAAAAATATTCTGATGGCTCCACGAGGGAGCGAGCAAAGTACAATTGGAACAAGAGATGGACATCTAGCCTCTACACCACAGATTCCATGATTTTTTGTCTGATGTCTTCATTTTTAAACCGATCTCTTCTTGATACTCACATCATTCTGCTTAGACACTTTATCCTTATCTCTGTGGTGACTAGTTGTCTTCTATCATTTGATGTCGGTGTCCAGGTTTGGGACTAAGAAAAGGGAACCCTTTCATACCTCGTGGTATTTAGGTCAATACAGTGTTAGGCTTGTATTTTTATTGACCGTCGGCACACGATGGGTGATGTGGTCAGCATCACGCCGGCCGCCTTTACTTTCCCAGAGCATGTCTGGTACCCAGTTGAGGCTGGGTCGACCTGAGAGCCGTCGCGGTCGGGAAAAATTCCACGCGCATTGCGGGAGCTAAACCAGACCACCAGCCTTGCGAAGCGAGTTCACTAACAACTACGCTACAGCGGCTCTCAGGACTAAGCTCGATATAAAATGGTTTAAAAGCGAAGGATTGACTTCACTATACCAGGTTTCCCCATATAACGAAGACACTGTCGGCAGAAATGGTAGGACACCTGCTGAGAGTGTTGCACAAAGCACGAATACCGTAGATCTCGCAACAAACCTAGGGATCCGAAATGTTCAATCCAGTCCCATACACATGTGACCGAGCGGTAAGAACACCGATATCTCAATCAAGAGAATATGGGTTTTAAACAGGGTTCTAGTACCAAACATAGAGGCTCTATATACGACCTGTCGCGAATCATACAGTCCACTGAGGCTACTGAAGCCGTGATCGCAAGACTAACAGAAGAACAAAGAAACGTATGGTCAAGTTCGGATACTTATTGTGTTCTTAGGGTTAAATCAGAAAAGGAGCTCAACATTCCTACGAATCAGGGGAAAATGACATTTAACCCTTACTATACAATATTCCACATGATTCGGATTAGGCTAAAGGGGATTTTGTAGTATATTTTTATTTTACTAGTCACAACGAGTTCCAGCTGCTATATGAGTTATGCAAGAATATTCTAGAAAAGCGGTTCCCAAACTTTGTATTACAGAGGACCCCATTTTAAAAACATTTCGTTGCCGTGGATCCCCAAACGTTTCTATATATGACAATCTTCTAGCGACGGAGTTATTATACACCACTAGTATAAGAATTATACACCACCACATGAACAGTAAAGCTGGCTGGCTCCAATTTCTCAGACTGCGGAAAACTTCAAATAATCCTGCATTTTGTTCTGTCAGACATTTAGACTCCGGTCTGTTCCGAGTCCTTTGCTTTCTAAGCGGAACTAGTTTACCCCTGATTTTATGGAAATGAATGAAAATCGTGGCATATCCCAAAGGACGTAGCCATCAACTACAGTAAACAAGTCGTTGATTTTCTAGGCACCACTTATACGTTCAGTAGTTTGCCATTGCTTTCTGAACGGGTGGCGCCATCGTCCTTTGTTAAAATCAACAGAAACAATTTGCAAGCAAACTGTCCGCAGCGTGATTCGAACCCAGAACGTCGGGGTTAATAGACCGAGTCACTAACCCCTAGGCCACAAAATGTCAAATTCATAATATTTCTTCAAGCGCGTGAGGACCCCATGTGGGTACCTCGTGGACACTAGTTTGGGAAACGCTGGTTCTAGAACATTCCACTGATTCCACTAGAACCGTTTCATATTTCGAGAGTGACGTAGTTGTATTAATGTCTTTAGGGCTCTAATTTTACAGGGAAGCCATGGACGATTGATTGTGTTTCATATATTTGGATGAACAAGGTCATGTTACTTAGTTACGGAAGTGACGTGTTATAGGTTATAGTCCGTTCAACAACTCATGCCCACAGTCCAATGCGAATTGTAGCAAAACCATCAATTCTACAGTAGCGAAACTTTGCACCCAATCTTAGAATTATACAGACGCAAATGTCTGATGGAAAAAATGCTATCTTTCCAACAAGACAAATACAACAATTATACAACATTCTAATAAGAATGATACAAGTCATACAACTTTCTAATATGAATGACACACCAGTTACACAACTTTCTAATAGAAATGATACAACAATTATACAACTTTCTAATAAGACTGATACAACAAATTTTTCAACTTTCTAATAAGACTGGTACAAGAATGATACACCCCCAGTAGAAGAATGATACACCGCCAGTACAAGAATAATACACCGCCAGTACAAGAATGATACACCGCCAGTAGAAGAATGATACACCGCCAGTAGAAGAATGATACACCGACAGAACAAGAATGATACACCGACAGTACAAGAATGATACACCCCCAGTACAAGAATGATACACTCCCAGTAAAAGAATAATACACCCCCAGTACAAGAATGATACACCACCAGTACAAGAATGATACACCACCAGTACAAGAATAATACACCCCCAGTACAAGAATGATACACCCCAGTACAAGAATGATACACCCCCAGTACAAGAATGATACACCCCCAGTACAAGAATAGTACAAGAATGATACACCCCAGTACAAGAATGATACACCCCCAGTACAAGAATAGTACAAGAATGATACACCCCAGTACAAGAATAATACACCCCAGTACAAGAATGATACACCACCAGTACAAGAATTATACACCACCAGTGCAAGAATGATACACCCCCAGTGCAAGAATGATACACCCCCAGTACAAGAATGATACACCACCAGTACAAGAATGATACACCACCAGTACAAGAATGATACACCCCAGTACAAGAATGATACACCCCCAGTACAAGAATGATACACCCCAGTACAAGAATAGTACAAGAATGATACACCCCAGTACAAGAATGATACACCACCAGTACAAGAATGATACACCACCAGTACAAGAATGATACACCCCCAGTACAAGAATAGTACAAGAATGATACACCCCCAGTACAAGAATGATACACCCCAGTACAAGAATAGTACAAGAATGATACACCCCAGTACAAGAATGATACACCCCCAGTACAAGAATAGTACAAGAATGATACACCCCAGTACAAGAATGATACACCACCAGTACAAGAATGATACACCCCAGTACAAGAATAGTACAAGAATGATACACCCCAGTACAAGAATAATACACCACCAGTACAAGAATGATACACCCCAGTACAAGAATGATACACCCCCAGTACAAGAATAGTACAAGAATGATACACCCCAGTACAAGAATGATACACCCCCAGTACAAGAATGATACACCCCAGTACAAGAATGATACTAAAAATGACATGTTACTTCAAAGAGACGTGCACAACAACAAGCATGACAATGAAAATCGTGGCATATCCTTTACATGATGTCACCATCAACCACAGTAAACGAGACGTCGATTTTCTAGGTATCACTTATACGTTCGATAGTTTGCCATTGCTATCTAAACGGTGAGGTCTACTTTGAACGTTTGTAAAAATTCAAGGGAACTAATTTGCTTCCAAACGTGCCCGCCGCAAAGTTTGAACCAGGTATACTTGGGTTGTGATAAATTACATTACCGTTTAAGCTACAGACGCTCCACACAACAAGTATACACTTTTGTAATTAGACTAGTACAAGGATGATACACTACTAGTAGAAGACTAGTACAAGGATGATACACCACTAGTAGAAGACTGGTACAAGAATGATATACTACTAGTAGAAGACTGGTACAAGGATGATACACCACTAGTAGAAGACTGGTACACGGATGATACAAAACTAGTAGAAGACTGGTACAAGGATGATATACCACTAGTAGAAGACTGGTACAAGGATGATACACCACTAGTAGAAGGCTGGTACAAGGATGATACAAAACTAGTAGAAGACTGGTACAAGGATGATACACCACTAGTAGAAGACTGGTACAACTGGAGAACAACAACCACCGTCCAAGTTAGGTATATACCTTATCATCAAGATAAGAAATATAGTGAATGAAACAGGAGGGTGAGACTTGAATGCAGAGATAACTCTTACCGTAACCATCTCCAACATTTCCTGTCGAGAGATGTATCCATTACCGTCCAGGTCAAAAATACTGAAGGCCCATCGAAGTTTCTGCTCCAGCGTACCTTGTGAGGTCACACTTACCGCACAGATAAACTCACGAAAGTCTATAGAACCATCTCCGTTTGTGTCAAATGTGCGGAAAACGTGCTCTGCAAACCGAGATGCGTTGCCATAAGGACAGAAATTGCCATATATTTTCTTAAACTCTTCCACGGAAAGATGACCGCTGGGGCAGTCCTTGAGGAAGCCTTTGTACCACTCTTGAAGTTCTTCATTTGTGAACTGTGTCTGATGGCGTAGGTCTTCTAGCACCTCCAGTTTCAACTTGCTGTTCTGTTTACCCATCGTCAAACCGGTTTGACTGTAATGCTGTTGCGTGTGTTGACAATTGCTTGTTTACACGAGGAATCGTTCAGACACTAGTGAGAATGTGAGAGCGCCAAACGTTTCTATATATGACAATCTTCAAGCGATGTAGTTATTATATACCAGTAGTATAAGAATGATACACCAATTATACACCACCACACGAACAGTCAAGCTGGCTACAATTTCTCAGACTGCGGGGAACTTCACATGATCTTGCATTTTGTTCTGTGAGAGATTTAGAACTCGCATGATCCGGGTCCTTTGTTTCCTAAACGAATCCAGTGTCCCCTGTTTTTATACATCTTTTTAAAATGTATTTTTCTTTTGAAATGTCAAATTCATAATATTTCTTCAAGCACTTGAGGACCCCATGTGGGTGCCTTCTCGCGACCCCGGGGTACCCGGCTCAAGTTTATAATAATAAAACCCATAACCCGGTAGGGTCGTAGGGGTGTAACTGTGGAGACATCAGCACAAAAAGCACGCCATGAGTCTCTGTCTTCAACTCCACGAGCGAGTGTGGAGAAACTCTGTCCCGACCAGCTCTTGATGTTGTCAAACCAGGATTTTCTCTGCCCTCCTTTCCTTCTTCCACCCTCAACTGTTCCCTGAAGGATAATCTTGGAGAGTGAGCCATGTCTTATCACATGCCCGTACCACACACGTTTACGCCTTTTCACGAATGCCAAGAGTGGCACTTGTCGACCTGCAATGTTGATTATTTGGTCTCTTACATAGATGCCCGTCTTATGTTCTATGTAACTAATACGTAGTACTCCAGTTTGGGAAACGCTGGTTCTAGAATATTCCACTGATTCCACTAGAACCGTTGCATGTTTCGAGAGTGACGTAGTTGTATTAATGTCTTTAGGGCTCTGATTTTACAGGGAAGCCATGGACGATTTATTGTGTTTCATATATTTGGATGAACTAGGTCATGTTAGTTACGGAAGTGACGTGTTAGAACTACTAGACCAGCGTTTCCAAAAGTGGTTGGCACGCACCCCCTCTCAGTGGGCGCTGAAGCGTACTATGGGGGTGATAGTGGGTTCAGAAGAGTTTGGGGGGTGTTCAGGCGATTAGGGGTCGGAGGCTCCTTAAATAAGAAATTAATAATAAATATTTTAAAATAAATTATTTTCGTGTTTTTGCGATTTAATAACTATTTAAAATTTTAATTCTGTATTTTAATTCATCTTATGCCCGTCTTACACGATCCATTTTTTCATCAATTTTCTATTTCTTGCATATAATCATTTGAAAATTGACCATGTATGACAAATATACATCAATTTTTATGCCAAAGAGAAAATAGAGCATGTATACATGTGGGAGGGGGCGTTGGTAAACTGTTATAATGTGGAGGGTGGCGTTACAAAGTTTATGTTGTGCAAAGTGGGAGGTGGGCCGAAAAAGTTTGGGAATCTATGTACTACACCAATAGGAAACTTTTTGAGAGAGTTTAGCTAGTATATCATATACCATGGCATAGCTATGACATCAGAGGAAGCTGCAATGAACCGAAATGACATTCTTAAAGCATTGAAAGTTTCAGAAGGGACGTAGTTTCAGGATTGTGAATCCCAGTCGATGACCAGGTTGAGAGAGATGGGCGTCGATATTGGTATATCCTTAAACGAACGACATACCAAATAAGCAAAAAGATTGACTAATCAACATCGAACTGGAGTGTTATGCTGCTGGATGTGTTGAGAGGGAGATCAAAGCACCTATGAACATGCCCAGAGTGGTATAATGATAATCTTCATATAACTGACAATCTCAAACTGTATATCCATATATATATATATATATATATATATATATATATATATATATATATATATATATATAATAATTAATAATTCCTCTCGTACCGTTATACGTTACATATGGCCTGCAAGTAATTTCTCCATACCGCTCTATCCTGGGCAACTCGCTCAATCTCCCCATGGAACTGAGACCGATATTTCCTGCATCTCTCAGCAAATTTCGTTTCAGGGTCTCCTTAGGTCGGCCTCTCTTTCTTGAACCCTTTGCATCCCACTTCAATGCCTGCTTTGATATTCGTTGATCATTTCTCCTCAAGGTGTGCCCAACATATCTCCATCTTCTCTTTCTTATAACAGTTGTCACTAGTGCTTGACCAGATAATATATATATATATATATATATTATCAATATAAGGGAAGACTGCAGTAAAACTATGTAGCAATGGCGAAGCACGTAAAAACAAAGTAATGTAGTTTTACAAAGTACAAAAACAATACAAAGCAACGTTTCGACCAAAAGGTCTTCATTAAGCAATGAATACAGCAGAAATGAAGAAATTCACTTTTTACACAGCACAGTACATATAGAATTAGACAATAAATTCCTAACAGCCCTTTTCGTTATTCGTTTTTCGTCACATATTTTCATTTTAGAGCTGGAGAAGAACATCACGGAAGGAGGTATATCGGTAAAGAAAAGAAGAGGACGGCAATGGAGAAGATGGATTCAGGATGCAACTGATGGTTTGAACACCTAACTTACGTAATGAAGACTGGTACAAGGATGATATACCACTAGTAGAAGACTGGTACAAGGATGATACACCACTAGTAGAAGACTGGTACAAGAATGATACACCACTAGTAGAAGACTGGTACAAGGATGATACACCACTAGTAGAAGACTGGTACAAGGATGATACACCACTAGTAGAAGACTGGTACAACCGTAGAACAATAACCGCCGTCCAAATTAGGTATATACCTTATCATCAAGATAAGAAATGTGATAAGAAATGTGATAAGAAACGCAGTGAATGAGAAATAGTGAACACCAGGAAGTAAGGGATAATATATTAGGAGAAGAAGGGCAATAAAGAAGAGAAGGAGAATGATGGTGATAAATGAGAAGGGAACAATGTAGGGATATAAAGAAAAGAAGGAGAATGATGGTGATAAATGAGAAAGGAGCAATGTAGGGATATAAAGAAGAGAAAGTGAATGTTGGTGATAAATGAGGAGGGAACAATGTAGGGACAGAAAGAAGAGAAGGAGAATGTTGGTGATAAATGAGGAGGGAACAATGTAGGGACAGAAAGAAGAGAAGGTGAATGTTGGTGATTAATTTAAACGGACAACAGAGGGACAAAAAGAATAGACGGATGGTGATAAACTAGAAGTGAAAATGAAGGGACAAAATAAGAGGAGAATGATGGTGATAATTTAGAAGGGAAAATAGAGGAACAAAAAGAATAATAGCCGTCCATAGCAAGCGATGATGACAACAGTATCAGATTTGTGCTGCTGCACCTCTCTGGTGTGTGCGGAGATGACTGTAGAGTCCAATCCTAGAACACATATCCGCTACCACAGGTGGGGCATACATGATCAAGGTTAGACACGTCCATGGTGTGTGTTCTGTCTTTTTCGCGCAGCTCGTTTTCTTTGTGCCTCAACGACACGATGATTCTCAGCTATGCGGGTTCCTCTTGTGTTGTTACAGCGCCACATTTGGCGATCTTGCGCAAGGATTCACAGCGTGTGGTGTATATATCGAAGCATTTCAGCGACACTTTAAGAGTGCCAAAAAGAATAGAAGGATGGTGACAAACGAGAAGGGAAAATGGAGGGACAGGAAAAAAAGAGAAGAAAAATGATGGTGATGAATGAAAAAGGAGGGTGAGACTTGAATGCAGAGATAACTCTTACCGTAACAATCTCCAACATTTCCTGTCGAGAGATGTACCCATTGCCGTCCAGGTCATACATACTGAAGGCCCATCGAAGTTTCTGCTCCAGTTTACCTCGTGAGGTCACACTTAGCGCACAGATAAACTCACGAAAGTCTATAGAACCATCTCCGTTTGTGTCAAATGTGCGGAAAACGTGCTCTGCAAACCGAGATGCGTCGCCATAAGGAAAGAAATTGCCATATATTTTCTTAAACTCTTCCACGGAAAGATGACCGCTGGGGCAGTCCTTGAGGAAGCCTTTGTACCACTCTTGAAGTTCTTCCTCTGTGAACTGTGTCTGATGGCGTAGGTCTTCTAGCACTTCCGGTTTCAACTTGCTGTTCTGTTTACCCATCGTCAAGCCGCCTTGACTGTAATGCTGTTGCGTGTGTTGACAATTGTTTGTTTACACGGGAAGTCGCTCAGACACTAGTGAGAATGTTAGAGCGCCAAGCTGATGTCGGCCTGCTGTAGTCAGGTTCCTGGCATAGAAGGTTCGAGCAGGTGCAGGCTTATCACCTGAAGTTCAGGTTGGTCACCTGAACTGGAAATATGTCACCTGAAGTGCAGAGTTGTTACCTGAAGTACACAGTTGCTCACATGGACCAAAGTCCTCTTAAGTGCAGGCTGCTCACCTGAACTGCGAAATGATCACCTTAAGTGTAGAAGTATCACAAGAAGTTATATTTGCTCACTTGAATTGTAAACTTGTCACGCAGGCTGCTCACCTGAAACGACATGGAAAAAAATAACATTTAAGCCAATACATTCTTCAGGTGTAAATACGCGGGGTTTGAATTAACATTTCTAGAACACCGATACGATTGATTCAACTTTGGACCGCGTGTGGTTCTTCCTTATTTAATACAAGTGTTATGTATGAATCTATTCAACTTTGGCGCCCATGTGGTTGTTCCTTATTTAATACAAGTGTTATGTATGAATCTATTCAACTTTGGCGCCCATGTGGTTGTTCCTTATTTAATACA
Source organism: Arion vulgaris (assembly GCA_020796225.1). Lineage (NCBI taxonomy): Eukaryota > Metazoa > Mollusca > Gastropoda > Stylommatophora > Arionidae > Arion > Arion vulgaris. The sequence continues at coordinate 32,745,285 of CM036769.1, read as the reverse complement.
AGTGTTATGTATGAATCTATTCAACTTTGGCGCCCGTGTGGTTGTTCCTTATTTAATACAAGTGTTATGTATGAATCTATTTAATACAAGTGTTATGTATGAATCTATTTAATACAAGTGTTATGTATGAATCTATTTAATACAAGTGTTATGTATGAATCTATTTAATACAAGTGTTATGTATGAATCTATTTAATACAAGTGTTATGTATGAATCTATTTAATACAAGTGTTGTGTATGAATCTATTTAATACAAGTGTTATGTATGAATCTATTTAATACAAGTGTTATGTATGAATCTATTTAATACAAGTGTTATGTATGAATCTATTTAATACAAGTGCTATGTATGAATCTATTTAATACAAGTGTTATGTATGAATCTATTTAATACAAGTGTTATGTATGAATCTATTTAATACAAGTGCTATGTATGAATCTATTTAATACAAGTGTTATGTATGAATCTATTTAATACAAGTGTTATGTATGAATCTATTTAATACAAGTGTTACGTATGAATCTATTTAATACAAGTGTTATGTATGAATCTATTTAATACAAGTGTTATGTATGAATCTATTTAATACAAGTGTTATGTATGAATCTATTTAATACAAGTGTTATGTATGAATCTATTTAATACAAGTGTTATGTATGAATCTATTTAATACAAGTGTTATGTATGAATCTATTTAGCCAATGTGGTGCTGGGGCTCGCAAGGGAAGCAAAGAATAGTACCACTGCAACCTACAAGGCATGTCGTAAAGGCGACTGATGTAGGACCTAGGAAAGCTACTCTAGTAAATAAAAAAACAGCAGAAATCGGATGTGCTGGCCTATGTGTAGGCGCATAACTGGCACAAAGTTGTCAATTGCTCCTATGCTAAGATCACATACAAATCACACAAAGTTGTCAATGGATCCTATGCTAAGATCACATATAAATCACACAAAGTTGTTAACAAGTGATCGATATGAAGCGTTTGAAGAAGATTCAACCTTGAACTTCATGTACAACAGATCAATAGAATCAATAGAAAGATGAAAAAAACGACACCATAATTACGTATAACGTAACTGATTAGTAATAGATACTTCTTCTTGTCGTTACTACCTGTAGTACTGCTATTTAGCGCAAAATCTGGCCAGCAATGGCGGAATGCGGGAGGACCATTCAGAATCAGAACTGTTTAATTCTGAACACGACTTTGCTAGCGCATTTTCGTCATGTTTGGTCGGGTATTTTCCGGTTTCGTTTGCCGAGCTACCGAGTTAGTGCTTGAGCAACGCTGTGAGCTATGACTGTTACATGGAATGCTTTTGCTGTGTCAACCGTGCGTTTATTGTGTGTATTCAGAAAATGGCGGACAGCGGTTATGACGAACAAGCTCAATCTGCCGTATGCAGTTATATTGCGAGTGCAGAAAGCTGGATTTTGTCATGATTGATGTTCCCTTCGACAAGAATTGCAATTCAAGTGATGAACAGTTTTGTGTTGCTACATTAGCGACGGCCATATGCATTTTATGCGTGCAGGTTGCTTTTTGTGGCGGTACACGGCTGTTTCATTCTGGAACTAGTTCACACAGGAAACATTTCACAGTTGTTGGCATTTCGTGTGATTTTCATTGGCACAGGAAAGGAGCAATTATGGGGTGACCCGTTGCAGTGAAGTTGGAACCGTACTTATGAACTATGAACTATTTAGCGCGGTGTAGGCAGTGGAGGCTCGTGATAATTTTTGTTGGTGGGGCCAGACAGATATTTTCTGAAAAATCATGGTTTTGGTTAGGATATATTTTAATGTATAAAATAATAAATACACGTTACACATTATTTTTGGTGTGGCCCAGCCCCACAGACCCTTAATGACGAGTCGCCACTGGGAGTAGGACAGGTGGAATAATAGATTACAGTGGGAAAACGTCAACAGAGAGTGAGTGACATACCAGGTATGACGAGTAATAAAGTACTTTGGAAAACGCACCCACATAACGACCAGGTACAACATGTATTTTACTAATGACATACATTAGGTATGGTGTACTTTTTTCATGAGCAGATTTTCTCCAATGACCTTGACACTGATCAAGAATTGATGCGCGAAATCTATTTTCTCGGTCATCGATATCGAAGTTGACAACGCGATACGTTGGTGACTCGGTGCCGTGGAAATTCCGTCGTTCGATGCCATTTTGAGTCAAATATTTTTTTTCTTCATACAGTGCACGGTTGGAATGCAGGAAACTCTGGCGGCTCTCGATCTCTCTCTCTCGCGATCACCTAAAAGACCGATGTACCAGATCTCTCCATAAATTCATTCATGTGGAAATCTGATTCATGCAACCATAGCATGGGTGGGTTTCGTCACATCTTCAGCGCCATTTGGAGCTCTGGTGATTACTCTTCGGCGATGTTTCCGGATTCAGCTAGCGTTTACTGGGTACGCTCTTCGTTAACCTTTGGCTGTCCCCAGCCGGCCTGCAAGGCAGCAGGTTGACTTCTACACATTTAGGACACATGCATCCGATTTCAGTCAAACATCCTAAGTCGCCTCTTACAACATGCGTGGCAGGTAACAGTGGTTCTATTCTTTACACCCCAAATTTAGGCCCCAGTAACCACTCGGGCGACTTGGGGATCTAAGTTACAAGCAGCCCTGAAGTCGGGGTAAAGCTCGTCTGAATGGCGAGGAACACTATGATAAATAAAGCAAGCCGTGACTCAAAATTCAGTCAGAGTGCACAATATCAGACGCCATTTCTACGACTAAATTCGTAACGGGCGAATAAAAAACATTTTAATTTTCGGTAATAGCCCCCATTGCATTCAAAGCTGCGGTGCTATATTCCCCGTCATGTCTGTCTATAGTGGCTCTGAATCAGCAGAGAATCTTGCAAATCCCGACTATTTACTTCAACAATTCAATCTAAGTCATTTATAAATACAACTTATTTAACCACCAGCTAGTCCCATTGTTAAGGCACGCAAACATCTCAACAGATGATAAATATGTTTCATGCCTAATCTGTGTTACCAGGGTCAAACATGGACAATGAGTACAGCACAGTAGTAAAAAATAACTACATGTGAAATGAGATGCATACGAAAAGATACTAACAACACCAGAAAAGACAGAGTCACCAACATCAGCATAAGAAAGAACTCAGATCACACAACAGCTCTGTGTGACCACACATCAAACATACACTCAGATCAGACAACAGCTCTGTGACCAGATATCAAACATACACTCAGATCTCAGACAGCATCTCTGTGTGACCACACATCAAACATACACTCAGATCAGACAACAGCTCTGTGTGACCACACATTGAACTGGTATTCTGACGTAACCTAGAAGTTTTCAAACCAGACAGGAAACTGATACTCAAGCACATCACATCACAAAGTTCTGATTTAACCACAATCGATCACATGTGAAACGGATTCGATTTGATAACACTTTGTCAAGAGATCAATAGCGTTTTTTCCAAACACAAGACATACCTGTAGCGAGCGATAAGAGCGGGATATATCACCTGACGGTTAAAGTCAGTACACCAGGGCAATGATATCTTCCAAGAATAATACTATCATCTAGAGCAGCGTTTCCTAAAGTGGGCGGTACCGTCCCTAGTGGACGTTGAAACGTTCCTGGGGTGGGGGTGGGGGTGGGGCATAGTGGGTTCTCAAGAATTTGGAGATGTTCAGGCGATTAGGGGTCGGTGGCTCCTTAAAGAAAAATTAATAATAAATTATTTTCGTGATTTTGCGATTGAATAATTATTTGAAATTTGAATTCTACATTTTAATTCATCTTATGCCCGTCTTACATGATCCATTTTTCATCAATTTTCTAGTTCATGCAAATTTGAAAATTGACCATGTATTACAGAAATATATATCAATTTGTTCTATGTCAAAGAGAAAACAGCATGTATATTTGTGGAGGGGAGTGGAGTTGACAAACTGTTATAATGTGGAAGGAATGGGGGTAAAAGTTTATGTTATGCAAAGTAGGCGGTGGGCCGAAATGTCTGGGAATCTATGATCTATAGTCATATTCGAGCACACTACTACTAGTATATACAAATTCAAGATATATAGAAGTTAAAGTCTATCACCGTACAGGGGTATTAGCAGGGGTCTATTTTGTAGCTTAGTAAGCGTTTGTAGCTTAAGCGAGAGTGAGCTCGATCACAAGCGTACCTGGTTCAAACTCCGCGGTGGGCAAGTTTGAAGCAAATTAGTTCCCTTCGATTTTTCAAAAAGGTAAAAGTTGACGCTCACCGTTCAGATAGCAACGGTAAACTACTGAACGTATATGTGGTGCCTAGAAAACCGACTTATCCTTTACTGTTGATGGCTACGTCCTGTAAAGGATATGCTGGGATTTTCATTCTTATTTTGTAACTATATTAAAATAGCCAGTGTACTCTCTTTGCGTCATCTTTAAAAATCATGCGAGCCAGTAAATCGGAACGGTAGGGCGAAGGGGTTAATGAACAAATTATGATATCTTAATATCGTTTAATGTTCAAAACATCTCGTTACGCTCAAAGATACTAACAGTATTGCACTCGAAAATGGAGAAAAATAATTTACGCTATCTTTTCAGACCTTCAGACATGAAGTCACTTCTGTTCACATTTATAGCTCCTAGTGTGCAGGAGGTATGAGGGCGAATTCCTTTCATCAAGCGTGAAACGTAGAGTGTGGGGTTGTGCCCACAACTGTCTTGTGTCCAAGTCGATAGACGATCGCTTACGTGATACGCCAATTCGTCCCATTTTGCACCTAAGTGTGGAGGAGATAGGAGGGCCAAATTCTTTCGTGTAGAACGTCTAGTGTTGGATTGAACTTCTTCTTCTTTGCGTTCGCCCTTTACGACCAATTTAATCACTCTTTGTGATATGTTTGATCTTTGCCAAGAACGTGTACACGTTGCACATTGGTTTGGTAGGCCCCTAAACACATAGACTTCTACATGTTTAGGACATGTGCATCCGATTTCAGCCAAACCTCCTTAATCGCCTCTTATGACATGCATGACAAGTAGTAGTGGTTCTATTCTTTACACCCCAAGTTAGGGCCCCGGTAACCACTCGGGATTGAACTCATAACCCTCTTGTTCCCGAGTTGATATGAGATCGCTTATGCATTACACTAATCCAGCCCACATATATAGCAGGCTGGGCGTGGATTGATGACATGACAGATGACTGACAATAACAGAAAGTAAAAAGTCGGATTGCGTACCAAAGAGCTCATTCTAGTTAATAAGATTGCCCGAGTGGTTACAGGGGCCAAAATTTGGGGTGTAAAGAATAGAACCACTGTTACCTGCCACGCATGTCGTAAGAGGCGACTAAGGAGGTTTGGCTGAAATCGGATGCACATGTCCTAAACGTGTAGAAGTCTATGCGTTTAGGGCCTACAAAACCAATGTGCAACGTATACACGTTCTTGGCAAAGATCAAACATATCACAAAGAGTGATTAAAATTGGTCGTAAAGAACGAACACAAAGAAGAAGATCATAAAATCTCAGTAAAAAAAAACCGAGACGTGATAGTGCGAAAAGGGTTAACAACGAAAATGGTCTTCTAGACAACAAAGACGAGGGAGAAGAAGAAAATTAAGGCGATATACGATCTCACTTTCTTGTAAGTTTTCTACATTTAACTGCTCTACAGTCTGAGAACTGTATGTTAGATCCTGGTATTGCATTCACGGGAGGGCGACGCTGTTTGAAATATATATCTCATAACATTTAGGGTATTAGTGATCACGGTCACCCCGCTCATCCCTTAATACAGAGGTAACAGTAGGGGCGGCTCGTCAATGAGAGCCAGTGGGACCTGACCCCACCAATAGTCGAAAGGGAGAATAAATTCCCGGAAAGGACAAATAATAGTAAATACTCCAAAAAAAATGATTTTTCCGAAAATCTGTGTCTGGCTCAACCAAGAAAACTGACCACGAGCCGCCACTGGGTAACAGTGCATTACAACACACAACTCCATGCCTGAGTAATGTGCTCCAAAAGAGAATAAACTTTATATTCATCTATCGCCCGAGTGGTTACCGGGGCCCAAATTTGGGGTGTAAAGAATAGAACCACTGTTACTGCCACGCATGTTGTAAGAGGCGACTAAGGAGGTTTTGGCTGAAATCGGATGACGTATCCGCTAGGGGAATGTTAACCCGAAACAAATGCTTGCAGAAAACGGATGTACCAGGCCGTAAGACGCATAACATGGTGCAACGAACCCTCACAATGAGGAATGGGATAACTGATTCTACATTCGCCAATCTGCCTCGGAGATTTAGCTACGCAGTAAGAATGTCCGACCTACCATCACGAGGGTGGTCAAAACTTACTGCGGGAAGAGGTCGACACAAACGGGGAAGCAGAAATCATAGGAATTATATCCTACAGAACTGCCACCAGTATGCAGACTTGAGAAGAAAGAGGTGTCCCACTTACACCAGCGTCCAAGACAAACTGTATGACGTGGCTGATAATTATAGAATCCGAAATCCCAATCTAGTGAGAACGCAGAAGAAGATATCTATGAATGCATTTATGTCTTCTTAATGTTCAAATGTACTCAATATGTTCTACGTAACTACGGTCAGCCGGAGCAGTTCTATAGCAACATTTGTTCTATAGCAACACGGCAGCGGCTCTCTCAGAACCAAGACATATGTGAGAAGTTGTAACCTACTTAAATATACCTAAATCCATAAATAAAAGAAACAGCATGCCACACATTTGCACCCGAAACCTCTCTCATATCCAGGGAATCATTGTTTATCGCATTCAACTGTTAACTGTCAATCAAACTCTGTGACCTCTGATACAATCAATGCACTTGAACGAACGTACCCCGTCCGACATAGTCCAGATGCTGTAGTCTCTCCATATAGATAACTAATCTAACGGTTTCTCGCAGATCATAATCAGTCGATCTGGTGGGTTTTACCGTCATATGGCTCGGTTACTCACAGCAAAAATAGCACGCCATTTGCTGAAAGTATTGCACACAGCACGAATCTCCATAGTTCCGGCAACAACCATAAGGTGTCTCTGAAAAAATATCCGATTGATTATTATTAGGACTATCTTCTTCTTCTTTGCGTTCGTTCTTTACGACCAATTTTAATCACTCTTTGTGATATGTTTGATCTTTGCCAAGAACGTGTATACGTTGCAATTTGGTTTGGTAGGCCCCTAAACACATCGACTCCTACACGTTTAGTACTCGTGCATCCGACTTTATCCTAACCTCCTTAGTCGCCTCTTACGACATGCGTGGCAGTTACAGTGGTTCTATTCTTTTACCCAAATTTGGGTCCCGGTAACCACTCGGTTAGGAGCATCATCATCATACTTCGGTGAGTAACCATGTGTGCTCCGATCTTTTTCTTACACAGAGAGATCTCAGCTGTAGTGCAGGAACTCCGTAGCACCGGTGAGAATTTCACTCGGGAATAAAACGGAACCGTCCGGATTCGAACCCTCAACCGTCATAAAAAGCAAAGTAACGGCGTAACCACAGATACTCCAGTTAGTTTATTATCTGCTGTTAGAGCAGTCTATGGAAGTGCCATAAATAGAATAAACACTTTACTGATGTGTTGCTTCAAGCTCAATGAAGAAGATAAAAATAGACAGAGCTGCAAAAATGAGTTGCGTAAGGATCACATGAAAAAATGGTTTACGGTAATTGTTAAGAAGTGAGATTACTTTGAAGAAAATGTGTGGCCATGTTCGTGTGTGTGATGTGTGGTGGGGAGGCAGTGAGGGTGAGAAAGTGAGAGGGTAGTTGTGGTTGAGAAATATAAAGATGGTAGTGATAAAGAGATGTAGTGTGAGAGATGGTAGTGTGAGAGAGATGGTAGTGTGGTGAGAGAGATGGTAGTGTGGTGAGAGATGGTAGTATGTGTGAGAATGGTAGTGTGTGTAAGAGTGAGTGTGTGAGAGAGGTGCATGGATGGTGTGTGTAGAGATGGAGTGTGAGAATGTAATGTGTGAGAGAGACGGTAGTGTGTGTGAGAGAGAGGGTATGGTAGAGATGTGGTGTGTGAGAGAGATGTGTGTGTGAGGTTGTGTGTGTAGAGATGGTAGTGTGTGTAGAGAGATGGTATGTGTGTAGAGATGGTAGGTGTGGAGAGATGGTAGTGTGGTGTGAGAGATGCTAGTGTAAAGAGGGTAGGTGTAGAGAGATGCTAGTGTGTGTAAAAGAGATGGTAGTGTGTGTGATAGATGGTCGTGGTAGAGATGCTAGTGTGTGTGAGAGATGTTAGTTGTGAGAGGATGCTGTGTGAGAGATGCTGTTTTGGAGAGAGATGCTAGTAGAAGATGCTGTGTTTTAGAGATGCTAGTGTGTAGAGATGCTGTGTGAGAGAGATGCTAGTGTGTGGAGAGATGTAGTGTGTGAGAGAGATGCTGGTGTGTGTGAGAGATGCTGGTGTGGGAGTGCTGTGTGGAGAAAGCTAGAATAATGTGGATAGAAACATGAACTTATAGTAGAACACGACTCAGCTGCTCCCTTGTTACTAGTAAGGACAGAGCCGATATCATCAATGCGGTACGCTCTCAATTATGTGACACGGACAAGTCTCAGACACTGGAACGAGTTCGAGAATTAGGCGTTAAGTTTGAACATGTCAGACAGTGTCGTCTTCGTAGTAGAGAAAGAGAAGATATACTAATCAGCTTCTCATGGGTACGGTGAGCAAATTGGATTGGGGGAAGGACAGAGCACGAATGGAAATGCCCAATGTGCCATGACGTCAATCGCATAACATAACTTGTTACTATTGTTAAAATCCCATCAATATGACATTTAAAAGGCGTACAGGCGAAAAATGATCGTAAAAAAGCAATGAATAATACACGAAGGATGGGAAAGTGTGGGAGACTGCCTGTCAGCGAGACAAACTCAAAACATTTCCTCGAAGAATAAAACCGGAAGCCCTGCCCTACACGTGTATGGTACCATACACAAGTAGGGGGCCTACGAACTGGGCTGCAACGTTACAGCCGTTCTTGTCAAAGATCAATTATATATCATATTAAGAATGATCAAATTGGTCGCAAAGAACGAACGCTAAGAAGAAGAAGGAGAAGGAGGGGTAGGAGGAGAAAAAGAAGAAGTAAAAGAAGAAGAAGTAGAAGAAGAAGCAGAAAATGAAAAAGAAGAAGAAAAAAAGAAGAACAAAAAGAAGAAAAAAGAAGAAGAAGAAGAAGAAAAAGAAGAAGAAGAAGAAGAAGAAAGAAGAAGAAGAAGAAAGAAGCAGAAAAGAAAAAGAAGAGAAAAAGAAAAGAAGAAAAAGAAGAAGAAGAAAAGAAGAAGAAAAAGAAGAAGAAGAAAAAGAAGAAAAAGAAGAAGAAAAAGAAGAAAAGATGAAGAAAAGAAGAAGAAGAAAAGATGAAGAAAAAGAAGAAGAAAAGAAGAAAAGAAGAAGAAAAAAGAAGAAGAAGAAAGAAGAAGAAGAAAAGAAGAAGAAAAAGAAAGAAAAAGAAGAAGAAAAAGAAGAAGAAAAGAAGAAGAAGAAAAAGAAGAAGAAAAGAAGAAGAAAAAGAAGAAAGAAAAAGAAAGAAGAAAGAAAAAGAAGAAGAAAAGAAGAAGAAGAAAAAGAAGAAGAAAAGAAGAAGAAAAAGAAGAAGAAGAAGAAGAAAGAAGAAGAAGAAGAAAAAGAAGAAGAAGAAAAGAAGAAGAAAAGAAGAAGAAGAAGAAGAAGAAGAAGAAAAGAAGAAGAAAAGAAGAAGAAGAAGAAGAAGAAGAAGAAGAAGAAAAAAAGAAGAAAAGAAAGAAGAAAAGAAGAAGAAAAAGAAGAAGAAAAGAAGAAAAAAAGAAAGAAAAAAAGAAGAAAAAAGAAGAAAGAAAAAAAGGAAGAAAAAGAAGAAAAGAAAAGAAAGAAAAAAGAAAAAAAGAAAGGCACGAGAGCAAACTGTGGTCATTGTTTACCGAACAGACATCATAGCACTCCAGACAGATCCACAGGTGCTCAATCTCCCCCAACAAATATCGGAAGGGGATGTATATTGATGCTTCTAGTGGCTTGCTGGATCTTATTCTTCTTCTTCGAACGCTCCATATCGACCACTTGTTAAACCACTCTTAGTGATTTGTATGTGATCCGAGCCTAAGAGCGAATGCACGCTGTGCCAGTTATGCGTCTACAAGTAGATCAGCACATCCAATTTCTGCGACGCTTTTTATTTACCAGGGTAGCTTCCCTAGGCCCTACCTCAGTCGCCTCTTACGACATGCCTTGTAGGTAGCAGTATTACTATTCTTTGCTCCCCTTGCGAGCCCCGGCAATACACGGAGCACGCTGGTTAAACACACTCTCCTCTCTCTCTCTCTCTGCCCCTCAAGCATCAAGTTATATTTGTACAACGTGTAATTTCAAACTCTATAAATCGATACGAACTTAAGTGTTCTCATTCAACAGGCGATTGTCAACACAAAAAACACGTGAAGAATATCCCCCTATCTATCGTCAGCTCCCCGACGATCGATGCTATTGATGTCACCAAGAGCATAAAGGTGAACGAATAGTACTATCGGGATGCACTAGAGACACATGTCAATCATTGAGTAGATGTCAGTCAATGGACTCGTTCAAAATGTCAGTCTTTAAGAAGTTATATCTAACTTGCAACGAAGACACACTATGAATTTCCCTAGTTGTTGTTTCTGTAGCAATCTAGTGCTTTTTACGGGTTGGGTAGCCAGCCCCACCCCCAACCTCCTTAGTCGCCTCTTACGACATGCATAGCAGGTAACAGTGGTTCTATTCTTTACACCCCAATTTGTACCCCGGTAAACACTCAGGCGAATAGAATACATTACATTTATACATGGCAAATGGTAAAAACCCACCAAAATACAGTAAAACCTCGATTAACCGTCACCGTCCGGATAACAAAAATCTCGATAATACATAGATACGGTAACGTGGTTTCATTGCGGGCGTTGGAAGAAAATTAAAATAAAACCCTTTAAAAGTGAATAAAAAGTAAAAGTAAAGGAACCCTTTCATACCTCGTGGTATATAGGTCAATACAGTGTTAGGCCTGTATTTTTCATTGACCATCGGCACACGATGGTGATGGGTCAGCATCACGTCGGCCGCCTTTACTTTCCCAGAGCATGTCTGGTACCCAGTTGAGGCTGGGTCGACCTGAGAGCCGTCGTGGTCGGGAAAATTCCACGCACATTGCGGGAGCTGAACCCAGACCACCAGCTTTGCGAAGCGAGTTCACTAACAACAACGCTACAGCGGCTCTCATTAAAAGTGAATAATACATACATATTGTATTAAATTTGACAAAACGAGCAATATAAAATAATACAAACATATTGTATTAAATTTGACAAAACTAGCAATATAAAATAATACATACATATTGTATTAAATTTGACAAAACTAGCAATATAAAATAATACATACATATTGTATTAAATTTGACAAAACGATCAATATAAAATAATACATACATATTGTATTAAATTTGACAAAACGAGCAATATAAAATAATACATACATATTGTATTAAATTTGACAAAACGATCAATATAAAATAATACATACATATTGTATTAAATTTGACAAAACTAGCAATATAAAATAATACATACATATTGTATTAAATTTGACAAAACGATCAATATAAAATAATACATACATATTGTATTAAATTTGACAAAACGAGCAATATAAAATAATACATACATATTGTATTAAATTTGACAAAACGATCAATATAAAATAATACATACATATTGTATTAAATTTGACAAAACTAGCAATATAAAATAATACATACATATTGTATTAAATTTGACAAAACGATCAATATAAAATAATACATACATATTGTATTACATTTGACAAAACGAGCAATATAAAATAATACATACATATTGTATTAAATTTGACAAAACGATCAATATAAAATAATACATACATATTGTATTAAATTTGACAAAACGATCAATATAAAATAATACATACATATTGTATTAAATTTGACAAAACGAGCAATATAAAATAATACATACATATTGTATTAAATTTGACAAAACGATCAATATAAAATAATACATACATATTGTATTAAATTTGACAAAACGATCAATATAAAATAATACATACATATTGTATTAAATTTGACAAAACGAGCAATATAAAATAATACATACATATTGTATTAAATTTGACAAAACGAGCAATATAAAATAATACATACATATTGTATTAAATTTGACAAAACGATCAATATAAAATAATACATACATATTGTATTAAATTTGACAAAACGAGCAATATAAAATAATACATACATATTGTATTAAATTTGACAAAACGATCAATATAAAATAATACATACATATTGTATTAAATTTGACAAAACGAGCAATATAAAATAATACATACATATTGTATTAAATTTGACAAAACGAGCAATATAAAATAATACATACATATTGTATTAAATTTGACAAAAATAGCAATATAAAATAATACATACATATTGTATTAAATTTGACAAAACGAGCAATATAAACTTCAATTTAAGAGTAGTAATGTACAGAATACGTTCGGAGTTCGAATCACGCTACGGATAATTTGGTTGCAAATTGTTTCTCGTGGATTTTTCACAAAAGGACGATAGCACCACCCGTTCAGAAAGCAATGGCAAACTACTGAACGTAATAATGCCTAGAAAATCACAAACAGCGTTAAAAAGCTGGGGTTGATTCGCAAAGTCATGTAAATGATATGCAATAAACTTTTTTTAATGTACAGAAATGTATTGTAATACTAACTTCATCATCAAATAGCTTGTCCTGAGCAGAGCTTTGCCACCCCAACAGTCCTCCGAAATTTTTCTCTCTCATAGGCCAGATGTCCTGCCTCTGCAGCCGCCTTGTTCTTCTTTGCGTTCGTTCTTTACGACCAATTTTAATCACTCTTTGTGATATGTTTGATCTTTGCCATGAACGTGTATACGTTGCACATTGGTTTGGTAGGTCCCTAAACGCATAGAATTCTACACGTTTAGGACACGTACATCCGATTTCACCCAGACCTCCTTAGTCGCCTCTTACGACATGCGTGGCAGGTAACAGTGGTTCTACCTTTGCACCCCAACTTTGGGCCCCGGTAACCACTCAGGAAAATGGAACGAATTCAGGAGAAGTGATGAAATCAGAGACATGTCTGGTCAACCACTAGTGACAAATGTTATAAGAAAGAGAAGATGGAGATATGTTGGAGAATATCAAAGCAGGCATTGAAGTGGGATGCAAAGGGTTCAAGAAAGAGAGGTCGACCTAAGGAGACCTGAAGCGAACTTTGCTGAGAGAGGCAGGAAATATCGGTCTCAGTTCCATGGAGGAGATTGAGCGAGTTGCCCAGGATAGAGCGGTATGGAGAAATTACTTGCAGGCCCTATGTAACGTATAACGGTACGAGAGGAATTATTATTAACCACTCAGGCGAGCCGTCATGTTCAAACCATCAGTTACATCCTGAATCCATCTTCTCCGTGGTCTTCCTCTTCTTCTCTTTGCCGGTATGCCTCCTTCCATGATGGTCTTCTCAGCCCTTCATGTCTTTTTATATGCCCAAAATACCTCAATTTTCTCTTTCTTATTTGTAGCATCAGCCAGTTTTCTTTGATTTTGAGTTCTTTCTGGAAAGATCTATTTGTTCTCTTCTCTGTCCAAGATAAACGAAAAACTCTTCTGTAACACTTATATTCAAAAGCACATATATGTTTTTCCACTGCTCTATTAAATGTCCATGCTTCACACCCATACGTTGTCACTGGGAATACTAACTTACGTTACTTAAAATAATATGAAATCTCTTCTCTGTCTTTTTAGGCGATGACGGATAACGAGAGTGGCGGTTAAAAGAATGACGGTTAATCGAGGTTTTACTGTAATATTGTTTACAACGTACAAAAAAAACCAATTTACAGCGACTTTTCGACGAAAAGGTCTTTATCAAGCAACGGTGACAAAGACAGCGAAGAAACTCAGACCTTCTATACGCCAGACTAACACATACAGTCATAAAAGTGTATTACATTGATTCACGTGTTTCGGCTACATAGTTTTACTGCAGTCTTCTCTTATATCAGTTATGCGGGGATCGAGCGAGAGAGAGAGAGTTATCAGTTATATGAGGACTATCATCATAGCACTCCGGACATGTCCATAGGTGCTCCGATCTCCGCCTCAGCAAATCCAGCAGCGTCCAGCGGCTGAACACGCCAGTTCGATGTTGATTAATCAACCTCCTTGCATATTTGGTATGTCGTTCTTTTCGGGCTGCACCAATATTGACACCCATCTCTCTCAATCTGGTCAGCGAGTGGGATTCACAGCCCTGAAACTCCTCTGTTCGAAAAGACTCTCTGAATGCGTGAAGAATGTCATTTCGATCCATGGCAGCTCCATCTGCAGCCAATCTATCAGCTCGTTCATTACCCCTAACTCCTGCGTACCCATGGACAAAAATGAAGGTGATTTCTCTGTTCATTGTCTGTACCAGTACCTCCACCCAGTTGCGTCTCACCATTCCTGATTCGACTTTACGAATCATGCTCATGGAGTCACAGAGTATGAAAACACGAGAGTAGTTGTGAGATACCAACCATTTCACCGCCTCCGTAACCGCCAGAACCTCCATTGTCAAACAACTTATGGCTGTTGTGTATATCTGATTCTACAGATATATGATACACTACACAATACAATACAATTAATACAAAAACAGGATTCTACAATAGAATTAAACAACCCACACAGACATTGCTAACAGAACAATGAATGCACTACACAAGAAAGAAAAAAAGAAAAGAAATGCAAATATCATCTAACAAATCACCCATGTGTTGCCGAGAACCTCAAGGGAAGAAAAGAATTGTTACACTACGCGACCTACACTGCATGCCGTAAGAGGCGACTGAGATAGAGTCCTGGTGAGACTACCCTAGTAAATAAAAAACGTCACAGAAATCGGATATGCTGGCCTACTTGTAGATGCATATCTGGCACAACGTAAAATCGCTCTTAGGCTAGGATCACATACAAATCACAAAGAGTGGTTTAACAAGTGGTCGATATGAAGAGTTTCAGGAAGAAGATTTAACAAATAAAAAGCTCACCTTAAAATATTTACCGTAATCGTGATTTGCCAAAACAAACCACATCAGCTATGAGATTGTAGAGAAGTTGCATCAGACAGCGAACACCTGAACACGATCGGTTCAAAACATGTTGTCTTGATGCAGCCGTAGAGCAAAATGTCAGTCAATGCAAACAGGTCGTAATATAATAATATAACTAGGGGGCTGCGTAGACAACAAAAATCTATCAGATTTAGAAACGAGCGCAAAAGCAATCAAGAAAATAGACAATAAAGCAGTGGGTAACACCTACCGGTGATTCGAACCAAAGTCCGCTCTGACCTCATCTCCCAGCATGAACGCGCCGTGTTTGGAAATGAGGCCAATTTAACACTCCATGGGGTTTTTCACTACATAAATGGCTCAATCACATAATTTCACTGTTGGAACGAGGCCCTTTTTCTCTACATAAATCTGCGACCCGATATAAACCACAACACTTTTCCCCCGCCCAGCCTGATAGGGAAAACACACACACACACATACAGATCAGAAAAGCAAAGTAATAAATGTGCCAAAACAAAATGATTGCAGCCCAGTACAAATTGTTATATCCACGCCAGCACCACGTAATTTGATGACTAATCATACATGTCTCAACCAACGTCATTAAATAGTCAATCACAACGTGACAGATCGATTAACATTGATAGAATTTAGATAAACGATAGGAATGCACGAATCAATTATCTTGTCTAAATGTATAGTGAGATAACTGAACCTGATTATCTAACTCAGATTAATAGTAAACATACAGGGATTAATGATAACTAGTTTAGATAAATGGACGCCTCTGAAGTCGAAGCTGACACGTCTGTATGGCAGTGGACGCCCGCCTGCCCAGCGTGTTCGTAGGGCGTTGGACTACGGGTGACTAGCCCACTGTGAGTGCGTGTTCAATTTCGCGGGCTGGCAGAAAACCCACAGGTTCCCCAGATTTACGGTGTTCGTGGCACCGAACCGAAGGGTTACGATGTTGAAAGCTCAAGTGCTTCTGGATCGAAAAAAAAATAAATGGCAGTGGACATTGATAATAAGGAAAGCATACCTTCACGCAAAAATTTATCAGAAGCGCCATACCAGGCACCTTGAATACACCTGAACTAAAAGCAGGCGAACGCAAGAAGATAAAGATAAATGGATAGGAATTAATTATTCAGTTTTTTTAATGAACCGCCAGTGTGTTGTGGAGCTCGCAAGGAGCAAAGAAAAGAAACACTACAAGGCATATCGTAAGAGGCAACTGAGATAGGGGTCTAGGGACGCTACCCTAGTAAATAAAAAAGCGTTGCAGAAATCGAATGTGCTGGCCTACTTGTAGGCGTCTAACTCAGTGGCGGCTCGTGATCCTTTTTGATGGTGGGGCCTGACTCAAATTTTCGGGAAAATCATGGTTTTGGGTTAGGTTATATTTTAATTTATTAACTAATAAATACACGTTACACGTTATTTTTATTATTACCACCGGCCCTTAATGACGAGCCGCAACTGGTCTAACTGGCACAACGTACAATCGCTCTTAGGCTCAGATCACATACAGATTACAAAGAGTGGTTTAACAAGTGGTTGAGATGGCGTGCTCGAAGACAAATAACTGACTTCTTGATTAAACAGTAAATACTTTAGATCACGCCTCATTTTAATCTTGATCTTCACAAGTTAAAAAAAACTGCGTGAAAGTACCCTCAAATGAAATAGGTCCACTTTGCAACAGCGTATAACAGAATTGGACTGATCCAGATTTGGGCATGAGATGACGTTTATGTCTTAACTTGTGCCGTGCCCAGCGTGTTCGTAGCGCGTTGGACTACGGTGACAAGTCCTCTGTATGTGCGGGTTCAACTCCGGGACTGGCAGAAAAGCTACAGGTTCCCCAGATTTACGGTGTTCTAGCACTGAACCGAAGAGCTTTCAGCTCAAGTGCTTCTGGATCGGAAAAAAAAAATGTCTTGATTTCTTAGTCGACATCGGCAGAAGCCAACTATTGACATAAATAATGAACTACATGTCAACGATGAGCGCTACCAATGTGCTGGTACAAAACATATCTATTTTATAGTTGTTTGATAGGATCATCATCACTGCACTTAGGTAAATAATCATGTGTGCTTCGATCTCTTTCTTACACAGGAAGATCTCAGCACGAAATCCGAGCACGCGAGGGTCACAATGTAATTTTGAAAATAGTGACAATTCTGTACAACTTTTATTTCAATATTTTAATTAGTTTTGCATGGGCAGCGGCTTTACAGCCTACTCTTGTCAATTCGATACTGCCATAGGTTCTAGACACCTGCACAATTTGAACCTTTACCGTCCATCTTCGAAAGGACTTAGCAACTTCATCTTCGAAAGGACAAGCAACTCCATCTTCGAAAGGACAAGCAACTCCATCTTGTCTACATTGAAATTACATATCTCTGGTCAAATATCCTGATCGTTTCTCGTTAGGGAATCATCTGAGCACCTTTGTGGCTAGATGCGAATACCTGACTCCCAGGCCGTAGAGATCCCCTACAATTGCACTCGCTAATATCCTCACACATTCCTCCTTCACCGACTGACATCTTCATAATTCTTACAAATCCACCTCCCACACATTCCTCTAACAGCCTCACAACCCCCCACACAGCGAGAGGCGAACGCCTCACCTGAAGGTCACAACATAGATACCCAATAGTTGCACTACTAACATCCTCACAGCCCCCTCCCCTCCCAATCACACTGTTAACATCCTCACAACCTACCCTTTCACATGGCACCCATACTGCAAATACCCCCAACATCATCATGAACGCTCATCATTTGCCTCTTTATTTCAGGAGATAATAGGTATTAAGTCCGTAGTTAGTTCTGAGCTGAATCACGTTTCTTGTGGCTGTAATGGCCTATTCTGGAGACGCAATCCTTGCCACAGTTGCTGCAGGTGAAACTGGAGACTGGAGCTGATACATAGGATGTTCTCTCTGCCTCTCTTTTGCTTCCACATGGATGGTGTTTTTCTTTCTTTTCTTTTGAGCCAACCCACACTGCCGCTCGCCATGTTTGTTGTCTTTGACCAGCCGCTTCCAATGTTCTTTACCATGAACACTACATTTCGGCGAACTATCCAAGCTGGACAACACAAAACTAACATTGCAAACGAAGATTAAAATACATCGAGCCTGTGTAATTAGTTCTTTATTATATGGCTCAGAAACATGGACAGCATACTCCAGGAACGAGAGGAGGCTTAACATCTTTCACCTTCGATGTCTCCGCAAGATTATGAACATCAGGTGGTACGACAAGATAACCAACTCTGAAGTACTGCAACGTGCAAACCTACCTTCATCAAGGGCATGCTCAGCAGTGACGACTAAGATGGTTGGGGCACGTGAGAAGAATGGAAACCTGTCCCATACCAAAACAAATGTTCTGTGAACTTTCAGAGAAGAGGCAACAGGACAGACCACGACTCAGATATAAAGATGTCTGCCAAAAACCTCAATGAAGAACTTTTCTATAGGTCCCAGCACTGGGAAAACTGTCTGATGACAGAGTTTGTGGAAAGCACATTATTTTCTTGAGTCTTTTCGAAACTATGTATGAGCTAACGACAGAGACTTTTAGCTGAACGACAAGAGACTATATATGAGCTGAACGACAAGAGAGAAAAGCGAAAACTCAGAAGTTGTCACAGTAAAACACTTGCCAATTGACTGTCTGTAAAGACGAAAAGGGCAATACATATATATATATATATATATATATATATATATATACATTGAAAATGTGCTATCACTAACACACCCTGACAACAACTATAATTACCACACCTCACACCCCCTCCCTCTTTATTATGAAAGCTATTGAACGAACTTTGCAAAACACCATTTTATTCTGTCCCAAGCAATGATATCTTGATGTATTATAGGCTGTAGGTTTCTTACAATGGGCCCCTAGATTGTATGCACATTTAGACAACATAATTGATCTGTTGTCTACAATTACTGTGTCAGCTTGGGTATCATGCTGTGATGTACATGAGTGACAACCTGTCAGTTAGGGCGTTGTCAGGGCAACATGTAGACAGACATAACTATAGATTGTTTGGTTGATTGATAGGTGGAGATAAATAGTCACAGATAGACAAATCGACAGACAAACCGATAGGCACATAAACAAAAATACAGACATATAGATTGAGAGATATTCAAGTAACAGGCGGGCACTTAAATAGACAGACAGACAAACAGACAGATGGATAGACGGACTAATAGACAGAAAACAAATAGACAGATAGACAAATAGACAGACATATAGACAAATAGACAGATAGATAGATAGATAGATAGATAGATAGATAGATAGATAGATAGATAGATAGATAGATAGATAGATAGATAGATAGATAGATAGACGGAAAACAAAAATAAAAACCTTATCAAAAAGAACCTCCACCTCCCATGGGAACCATTTCTACGCGCCCATAGCAGGACAATCTCGGAACCAGACCAGATGTCGAGCCTAGCGAGTCAACTGCATAGTTCCACGTCACGATAAACCACTCAAGAAGAGATAACGGATTCCCAGAACCCAAAGAGCTTAGCTTAACAGTGCCTAGACGTGTTACATCCGGACATGGACACAAAGCTAATAGTAACCGCTCGCGTGATGTTACTACAGACAAAGCAAATTACTCATGGGCGGCGCCCAAACGTTAAGTTAGGGAGGTGGTGTGGAGGGAGGTGCCCCAACAATATTTTATATTTTATTTTCGGAAAATAGTTAAATTGTTTCCTTCTTATTAGCGCCTGCATTTTATATGATGGTTGGAAATATGTGGTTGTCTATTGTCTTTCCTCAGGTGGATGATGAAATTGGTTGCCCACTCTTGTCGTTAAGCGTAGGGGTGGGAGCTTTAATTTACGTTCCATTGCCAGATGAGTCACCCTTGTGTAACATCCGTGCTTATTTAGTGTAGTCTTGATATTTTCTATCCATTTTTTTCTCGGTCTTCCCTTGGCTCTAGTAACTGATCTATTTTTATAATTGTATGCTGTTATTAGTGGTTGGTGGTACTACATTCTCATTAAATGTCCGAACCATTCTATTTGTTGTTTTCAGTATATTCAAGTGCGTGAACTTAAGTCCAAGCTGCTTCTGATGTTCTCGTTTCGTAGTCTTTCCCCGCCTTCTTCACTCTTTCTTCTTCTGCATAACTCGCTATGCGCTCTCGTGGTCATAAACGACGTCTTCATCACTATCCGGTTATGTGTCATAAAAGGTGCGCTGTATGGACTCTGGTGTGTGTCATAAACAGGGTGCGTTTGGCTTCACCGGTTCCCCATAATTTGTTTTGTAGTGTTGTTTCTTTTGGCCAGATTTCCATTCTCACACTCTCGGCTGGGGCAGTCTTGCATGATGTGCTCTGGGGACTGTTTTAGTGCTCCACATGTGCAGGGAACCGAGTCCCTGAGACCCATTCTATGGAGGTGTGCTCTGAGACTGCAATGTCCTGTTCTACCAGTGACCAGACTGTGGTCTGTGCTTTTCTGTTCAGTGTGTTTATACTGTCGTGCGCTAGGTTGTATCCTCCGTTTGTCTTTCTCATTCCCAGTTGATAACTATCTATAATAATTTAATAATTCCTCTCATACCGTTATACGTTACATAGGGACTGCAAACAATTTCTCTATACCGTTCTATCCTAGGCAAGTCGCTCAATCTCCTCCATGGAACTAAGACGGATATTTCTTGCCTCTCTCAGCAAAGTTCGTTTCAGGGTCTCCTTAGGTCGTCATGTCTTTCTTGAACCCTTTGCATCCCCCTTCAATGCCTGCTTTGATATTCTTTGATCATTTCTTCTCAAGGTGTGTCCAACATATCTCCATCTTCTCTTTCCTATAACAGTTGTCACTAGTGCTTGACCAGACATTTCTCTGATTTCATCACTTCTGAATTCGTTCCATTTTATATTCATTATTTTTCGCAGACAAAATTAACTAGCTATAGTTAAAACATTTATAAGTTAATATTGATACACATGGAGTCATCAATCAAAGTCTGATCTCTTCTTCTTCTTCTTCAAACGCTCCATATCGACTTGTTAACCACTCTGTGTGATTTGTTTAAAAAAGGGGTTTTAAGCCTAAGGATTTACTTCATTGCACCGGGTTTTACCCCATATGGCTCGTCCTCTCTCATCAGAAATGGCACGCCACCTGCCGAGAGTATTGCACAAAAGTACGAACTCCGTAGCTCAAGCAACAATCCTAGGGGTCTCTGGAAAAAACTGCATTGTGAATTGAACGGCGCGGTCCGGACTCGAACCCACGACCTTCGACTCACAAGGCAAAGCTAAGAGCGATTGTACGTTGTGTCAGTTATACGCCTACAAGTAGGCCAGCACATCCGATTTCTGCGCTGCTTTTTATTTACTAGGTAACATCCTAGGACTACATCGGTCGCCTCTTACGGCATGCATTGTAGGTGCAGTGGTACTATTTTTGCTTCCTTGCGGCACCGGCACCACACCAAACATTTATAAGAAGTTATATTTATAGACATGGACCCTCAATCAAAGTCTGATCTCTCTCTCAATCCCTTAAGTCTGATAGATCTCTCTCGCGATCCCCAAAGTCTGATCTTTTCTCCAAAGTCTGATCTGAATTTGGTCTTCTTTCCTGCTTAGTAAACTACCAAGTAAATTTGTCAAAACTAACTTTGCATTCCTAACCCTCTTCTGTCACTTTCTCGGAAAAACATTTGTGGACGCCCATGAAAGTATCTGGAGTAGAAGTTATGTCACAGTTCAGAGCCAACTATAAACTTATGGGCCTTCGGACTCAGGTAAGAATTATGGGAAATCAGACCACAACTACACCACGTGACCTCGCATTCCATTATTGGTGTATATAGACGAATTCATTTTAAAATCAACACAAAATATTAAATCGAAGTTATATTATGCAACAAGTTAAGTTTAACAATAGAATATCGATATTATGAATATTTTTACCAATAAATAACCATAGACTCACAGAATTGAGTAAAATTGCAAAAAAAAGCGGCAGTGTTCTTTAAAACATCTGTAATTTCCAGCCCCTTTTCTGATCTAGGTCAGAGAATCCCCGGTCAGTTGTCTGGCCTAGTTATCTAGAGTTGGCTGTGCATGGCTCCAGATCTGATGGGCATAGCGAAGTGTTACCCACATAACATTGAGTTGCTACCTGTCCTAGCTACCTGTCCTATCTACCTATTACCGTGAACACTCCCAGGTAAATAATAACTGTCTGATAAGACGTTCCAAACACTTATCTCTTACGTCATCGAGAGGGACGACCAACATATCTTAAAAATTAAGTTACCTACTTAATAACAGCTCTTGATGTTGCTAGGATACTGACAGAGTTCAGTTAGTCACGTTACTAGTAGAATGACAGTCAAGTTACTGTAGGTCTCAGTCATGCTACTGTCGGTGTCAGTCGTGCTGATGCAGTGTCGATGCTACGTCGTGCAGTCATGCTACTGTCGTGTCAGTCATGCTACTGTCAGTGTCAGCATGCTACTGTCGGTGTCAGTCGTCTGATTCGTGTCAGTCATGCTACTGTTGGTGTCAGTCGCTACTGTCGTGTCAGTCGCTCTGTCGGTGTCAGTCAGCTGCTCGGTGTCGTCGCTACTGTCGAGTCAGTCGTGCTGATTTCAGTGTCAGTCATGCTCTGTCGGTGTCAGTCATGCTACGATCAGTGCTCGGTCATGCTACTTCGTGTCAGTCGTGCTGATTTCAGTGTCAGCATGTTGCTGTTGGTCAGTCAGCTACGTCAGTGCCAGTCATGCCGGCTATCGGTGTCAGTCATGCTACTGTCGGTGTCAGTCGGCTGATTTCAGTGACAGTCTGTATGTTGGGTCAACGATCTACTGTCAGTCAGTCATGCATGTCAGTGTCAGTCATGCTGCTGTCGGTTGTCAGTCATGTTACTGTCGGTGTCAGCCCGCTGCTACTGTCAGTGTCAGCCCGCTACTGTCGGTGTCAGCCCGCTACTGTCGGTGTCAGCCCGCTACTGTCGGTGTCAGTCATGTTACTGTTGGTGTCAGTCCCGCTACTGTTGGTGTCAGTCCCGCTGCTGTCGGTGTCATGCCTACTGTCAGTGTCAGGTATGCCTACTGCCAGTGTCAGTCATGCATAATGTCGGTGTCAGCCAGAATACTGTCATACGACATCCAAGTCTGGTCCCCAAATATATTTCCTGACTACCACAACTATCTTGATGTATGCATACAACAATACAGACACACAAATATACTAGCAAATAGAGTATTATACTTTAGTTACAACAACAGAAAGGACCCTTCGTGATGAAGTGTTGGAGTCTAACGATCTTAATACAAGTCAACACATCATACAGAGTCATATATTGATAGAGGTTATCAAATCGTAGTCGTGATGAAGTGTTGGAGTCTAACGATCTTAATACAAGTCAACACATCATACAGAGTCATATATTGATAGAGGTTATCAAATCGTAGTCGTGATGAAGTGTTGGAGTCTAACGATCTTAATACAAGTCAACACATCATACAGAGTCATATATTGATAGAGGTTATCAAATCTTAGTCGTGATGAAGTGTTGGAGTCTAACGATCTTAATACAAGTCAACACATCATACAGAGTCATATATTGATAGAGGTTATCAAATCATAGTCACCATATGCAGATTGTGTCTGAAATCATGTGAATAATGTATAATTGTGTGATCGGTCCAGAATGTACTGAGAACCTCTTCATTTTGATTACTTATGTGATACCATATATACGTGTCTCTGTCCTAAAACGCCAATTTATTAAGTATCGCCGCAGCTGCCCTCGGTTTTCTCAGATCTGATATGATCCGTTTTGACCACCTTTTCGGCGATGAGGTATTTTTTAGCCCTTGCAGATTGTGCTGGAACATTCTAAATATGTAAGCCCTGGACAGACTATCTTGAGAACCTTCTAAATTATGTATTACCGTAAGCCCAGCATTAACTGAGAACCTCAAATTATGTATTACGAAGCCCCAGACAGTTTATCTTTAGAACCTTCTAAATGATGTATACCGTAAGTCCCCTCAGAAAATCTTGAGAACCTTCTAAATTATGTATACGTAAGTCCAGACAGTTTATCTTTGAACCTTCAAATTATGTATTACCGTAAGTCCCAGACAGTTTATCTTGTGAACCCTCCAAATGATATATTACTGTAAACTCCACACATAATATCATGAGAACCTTCTAAATAATGTATTACTGTAAACCTCGCTTAAGTTATATTTGATCTCCTAAGTGATGTAGTACTACTGATCACCAATATACATACTAATACGTCATGCCTGTTAAATCACTGACCCACAGCGATCAGAAACACTAGTTTGAAAATAGAAACTACAGGACTGAATATTAGTTGCCCGGAAGGTCATACGTACATTGTACCAAATGTATAAATAGTGATTGTAATAATAGAAAATAGCTATCAATCCTAACATATGTCAGCGAGAGTTGGAAAATGACTAAAGATATAGAAAGCAAGTTGAATACATTTGAAAATAGATGTTACGAAGAATAATGAATTAAAATGGGACGGAATTTAGAAGTGATGAAATCAGAGAAATGTCAGGTCAACCAATAGTAACAACTGTTATAAGAAGGAGAAGATGGAGATATGTTGGACTATGAGAAGAGATGATCAAAGAATACCAAGGCAGGCATTAGTGGGTGCAGAGGGTTAAAGAAAGAGAGGACGTCCAAAGGGGACCATGAAACGAACTTTGCTGAGAGAGGCACGACATATCGGTCTCAGTTCCATGGAGGAGATTGAGCGAGTTGCACAGGATAGAGCGGTATGGAGAAATTTCTTGCAGGCCCTATGTAACGTATAGCTGTACGAGAGGAATTATTATTATTATATAATAGATAAAAAAAGAGATTCTGGTTACAATTTTTTTTAACAGTAACATATACTGTTAACTACAGACCTTTGTAAATGGATGTTTACGTAGAATAGAGGGACTGAGATGGTATGATACGATTACGAACGAGGAACTCAGAGAAAGAACTAAGTAGATACCAGTGGAGAAATAGCTCAGGAAGAGATGCTGGCGATGGATAGGACATACATTGAGAAGACCGACCGGAAGCATTGCAAGACAGGTACTGTTTTGGAACCCGCAGGAAAGAGGAATAGGGAGACCTAGACAGACCTGGAGAAGAGAGATGGAGGCTGATATTAAAAGGATAGGTAAACATGGAAAGAATTGGATGGGGTGGCAAGAGAAAGGAAGAGCTGGAAGAAGTTTGTTGAAGACCTGTGCTCCGTTGGGAGCTGAAAGGTGAAGAATATAATGTTGGTTAGAAAGAGTTTCAAGAACATGGAAATGATATTATATTGTTCTAAAATTAGGTAATTCGCCGACTTAGTTATTTGATAGTTAAATTGTTTGGTCGGAGTGCAAGTTGGCCGTTTAGTTATACGCGTAGTTCGTTACAAAATTCGTGAACACACTAGGTTTAAATTGTACGAAATCTACAGGATGCATAACAGTAATTTTTTGCAGGAAGTCGTATATACCTCACGAATTCATGTTTAACTAATTGGTATGTCACAAAATGGTGACGAATGTTTGCAAAGCGTACCTATTAATATTATAAAGTAACGTGACATAGTGACAAATGATACATTCCACTTCTATCAATGAAAATAAATGGTGTGTACCAATTCGCCAATGACAATCGTTCGGATACAGTATGAAATGATTAATTCTACGGGATTCCCGAATTTCACCCGAGCTGAATCGCATGTGGTGCACGCAAATGTGTAATTATAAAAAAAACTTTACTGCCGTACTGTTAAACTTGTACATGTATATCAAATTAACATCGCTGTTATTTTACTAATAAGAAATAAGTAAAATCTTACAGCACCAAAGATTTGGGTGAGCAAAACATACTTTACAAAGGTCGCCACTGATATCTATAAAAAATTTGAAGAAAAAAAAATCTATAATTTATGTCAAGTGGATGATTTTATATTGGTTGGTAAAGACGTTCAGCGATTTTGGAACGAACAATAGTTTTTGGTTGCGATGCTAGATAGAGTTTTTTTTCCTCAATTTTCTTTATACGGACTCCTTATCTTTCGAAACAGCTGTTTAACCTCATTTACATTTCTGAAAGTTCAAGGTTCTTTTTTTTTTTAGTGGGTCATATACAAATAAATTGTTCGTAGCCTTGTCAGGTATGAAGTTCCTCTGTCACTTGACATTTCTAGGTCATAGTTTGCAGGAGTAAGGAGGCCCAATTCCTTTCCTCATGTGTAGAACGTCAAGTGTGGGATTGAACCGACAACCATCTTGAGTAGAGTCGATAGGTAAACGCTTATGCATGATGCTAATCCGTCTCACTAGTGTGTTATAATAATAATTCATCTCGTACCGTTATACGTTACATAGCAAGCAATTTCTCAATACCGCTCTATCCTGGGCAACTCGCTCAATCTCCTCCATGGAACTGAGACCGATGTCTTAGGTCGTCCTATCTTTCTTGAACCCTTTGCATCCCTCTTCAATGTTTGCTTTGATATTCATTGATCATTTCTTTTCAAGGTGTGTCCAACTAGTGTGCCATACCGATTATATATTCGCGTGGTCGTTTCTTTGATTTGTTGTTGACCTTTTTTTTTATATCCGTTTCCTTTAAAATTATACGCATGAAAAGGTTCAGGGGCGACAGTAAAATTTTTTTAAAAATCAGATTCACTCCCTCGAACTTTTTCCTATTATGACGCCTCTGATTGATGTTTGCTTTGGAGGCTTTCTTGTCTTATTCACTCCCTCGAGTTTTTTTCCTATTATGACGCCTCTGATGTTTGCTTTGGAGGCTTTCTTGTCTTATCACCAGTTTCCCTCGCCATTCAGGCGAGTCGAACTCCGACTTCAGAGATACTTGTATCTTGCAGTTATGCCCATCATACATAAACCAACGAAACGAAACATGGGCTGATGAACAAAGCTTACACGGCAAGCTATGGGAACTCTCGAGGAACTCCAACTGACATGCAGCTTCATAGAGGCAATATATCTCATGGTTTAGACGAGCATATGAAACCGAACGCAAAGAAGAAGAAGAAGAGATCTATAAGTAAATGGTTATGGTAACCTGTAGTTCTGCTGGACACACATTTTGTGACCTTCTGTACACCTAGTGCTCACACATTTTTTGACCTTCTGTACACCTAGTGCTCACACATTTTGTGACCTTCTGTACACCTAGTGCTCACACATTTTTTTCCCACCAAAATGAATTCGAACCGCGGAATTTATACGGCCAGTGGTCACTAGCGCAGAGTGTTATCTTCGCTGTAGGTGACCTCTCTTAATCTCGATTTTGAACTGCCACGGGTTCTTTTACGTGCTAAACTTGAACATGGAACTAATGTTTTATTGTTCGTTTCCATTAGGACTAGGAGCTCGATCGTACCTACAATGAGTTCAAGGATCTCTGGAAAATATCCCCATGGCTCCAGGAGGGACCTAACCAAGTACCTTTAGAACGATAGGCTGTAACCGTCTGATCTGGCTCTAATATCCTCGGTCACTGCACCATTTATGTAGCCGTCAAGGCTTGGCTACTGTAATCCTGTGTTCTATCCTTGGGTCAACGGCAACATTAACGCTACTAACTCGACAACTATCACACTCTAACATAGAATATAATCCAATTTAAAACGACCGTCAAAGATATTATACATCTATGTGAGAATCAATCTGATTCTCAACTTTTATTTATTCATTTGCTTATTTCAATACAAAAATATACATTCATATATATAAACATGCAAATCAGTTGATTATTTATGGTTCTGTTTAGCATTTGTCAATTTCTCCATATCTAAATTTAAAACAACCAATCTTCCTGAAAAACAAATATATATAAAGTATATTACCTCATCATATTAAGACACCTCTATATAAAAAAAATACAACCGTAAATATAATCGTATTAAATAGTATGGTCTACTTATCTCTTCTGCCAAAAAAATATGAACATGAATGTTTCTGTTCAGAAGTCCTTGAGTATGTCCCTTTTTATTTGAAATGTCTCCTTTTCGATCGAACCGCCTTGAATATTTCTTGTTTATGTCTTTTTTTCTATTTAGTTGCAACTGTCTCTCTATTTAGGTCAAAGTCAACCCCTCAGGGCTGTCTTGTTGATAATACTAAGTTCTGGCGTGGTCACCAACTGTAGACTACCAAGCACTGGTTAGCTTGAATGATGTCACTATCTGTAGACTACCAAGCACTGGTTAGCTTGAATGATGTCACTATCTGTAGACTACCAAGCACTGGTTAGCTTGAATGCTGTCACCAACTGGACTACAACATGGTTAGCTTGAATGATGTCACCAACTGTAGACTACCAAGCACTGGTTAGCTTGCATGATGTCACTATCTGATGACTACCAAGCACTGGTTAATCTTTCCTCCTATCAATTAACTGTCTGTTACTGTCTCGGGACTACCTACACTGCCTGTTCCTGGGTACCTCTCTGTTCTTCTGTCTCTATCCGAATGCCTATCTAAAGTTTCTGCCAACTGTCCCTCTGCCAAGTGTGTGTGCAAAGTCTCTTGACCAACTGTCCCTCTACCAAGTCTGTGCGAAGATGATCTATATCTACAAAAAGCCTTCTATTTAACCACTGGCAATTTTCTTTGTATCCAAATCAGTCATTGTCCTAGAATATAATTCTCGCGGTCAAATCTAGTTGGGAAAATCCCAGCTAATTTGATATTTGTGACCTCTGGAATTTCTAAAAACCAAGAATACAATTAACCTCGCGTTGACTGCAGGAGAAAGAAAACAGGGGCATAAATCTTCTAGTTAAGAAGAAGTCTCATTGCTAACATATCTAGTCTGTAATGATATGTTCCACCGCCCAGGTATATTGTTACCCCTTTGGTTAATTGAAAAGGAGCAAGGGGAAAAAAACATGGTGTCATATTCCCTGCTACAAGGCGAGCACATAACCTCTACGCAACAGAGATTCCCTAAATACATGATGATGATGATGATAACATAATGACGGACTATATCAATACGGTAGTTCGGTGACAACAGAGATTCCCTAAATACATGATGATGATGATGATGATAACATAATGACGGACTATATATCAATACGGTAGTTCGGTAACAACAGAGATTCCCTAAATACATGATGATGATGATAACTTAATGACGGACTATATATCAATACGGTAGTTCGGTGACAACAGAGGTGATAAGGAAAAACTAGTTAATAATATAGATTGTTATTCTATTCCTCAAACACAATACAAGTATTCTCTCTCTCTCGCGATCGTTCTTAGGGCCGTTTTTATCATTCTAATGTCTTGTATAAATAGCCTACACCAAGAACTGGTGTACGTACACAACCTTCAGTACCATTTGGATATTTGGTGCTTATCCTTCGGTGGTGTATTCGGTTTCAACCAGCGTTTAGTAGGTTCGCTCTCCGTTAGCCATTGCTATCCCCAGCCAAACCTGCAAGGCAGAAGGTTATTTTCTTTTAGGACAGCGACCCTTAGATGACCTGCCCTCCCAGGTTGATGAGCGTCATCTGCCCAGCTAACCGGTCTTTTTGTGGACAACTTGGTTTGCCTGCCGTCCAGTTTTGTGTACGGTTTGCTCCGCTATGGTCATTCCCCAGGTAGATGATGGAATTGGTTACCCACTCTTGTCGTTAAGCTTAGGGGGTGGGAGCTTTAACTTGCGTTCCAGGACCAGATGACTCGCCCGTGTTATGTTATATCCGTGTTGATTTAGTAAGGTTTTGATATTGTCTTTCCATCTTTTTTCGTGGCCGTCCCTTAGCTCTAGTACCTGATTTCTTTATTGATGGTTGATTGTATTCCATTCTCGTTAAATGTTAGAACCACTGCATTTGTTGTCTTTCAATGTATTCAGTGCATGAAATTATACCCGTTCTGCTTCTGATGTCCTCGTTAAGTAGTCTATCTTTCACCGCGTTTCCCAAGCCTTTCATCGCATTGCTAGGCTAAGCGATAGGTGTCGTAAGAAATAGGGATAAGTGGTTCGAATCCTGTATTTGTCTAATTGGGGTTTTTTGTCGGAAGCTTTTAATACCTGTACACTGTTTATTTGTTGATCATATTCGTTGTTTCCGTTGCTTCCTCTGGGGTTCTTGCAAACAAACTCATTGTTCTCATTTCGCACGTGGCAAGCTTTCTGTGGTGTGTTGCAATCAGGGGCCAAGTTTGGCCCTAGTAGCAAAGTGTTGGTAGAGAATTATCATCCGTTTTTATGTGATTAATTGTTGGTAACTAGCTAGACCACTTCGTAGTTTTTCTTTGCTTGTGATCCCCACTGCCTTCCTCAAGCATTACACGTATTCAACGTTATAAATAAAAATACATATCGCTATAACAGGGAGGTAATTAAACATGAGCAGAGATTAGAATATCTGGGCCAAATCATTAAGAGAACTCCCGCTATGATGCGGGTAAAATCTTGAATTTTTTGTCCAAACAAATACTGTGTGATGAGTATCCATTTTTATAAACAGTTCACTTTTTTTTTCTTCTTTTGAAGAATGTCGCTCATATCACAGTCTGGATGCTTTAAATCTCTAGCCAGTTCTCCTGCCTGCTCCATCATCGATTCTCTCTTCTCTCTGTCTATCAGATAGATAGAGAGGTAGGTAGTAGGCAGAGAGAGAGAGAGAGAGAAGAGAGAGAGAGAAAAGAGAGAAAGAGAGAGAGAAAGAGAGAGAGAGAGAGAGAGAGAGAGAGAGAGATGAGAAGAAGATAGATAGATAGATAGATAGATAGATAGATAGATAGATAGATAGATAGATAGATAGATAGATAGATAGATAGATAGATAGATAGATAGATAGATAGATAGATAGATAGATAGATAGATAGATAGATAGATAGATAGATAGATAGATAGATAGATAGATAGATAGATAGATAGATAGATAGATAGATAGATAGATAGATAGATAGATAGATAGATAGATAGATAGATAGATAGATAGATAGATAGATAGATAGATAGATAGATAGATAGATAGATAGATAGATAGATAGATAGATAGATAGATAGATAGATTAAGATACCATATATATCATCTTCGTGTCTGTTTGACACATCAGGCTTCCACAAGAGATCTCCAATGCTGCCGTCTTGTTATCAATTGTTTCTTATGTCAGGTCACAATCTTTCAACTCTCTTTCTACATTTATTAGAAGAGCAGAATGAAAAGCAGCTGCCCAGGCACAATTCATTAGTTAAAAAGAAATTCCTAAATCATCTTATTCCTGCACTGCCGCTGAGATCTTCTTGCAGTGGCGGCACGTGACCATTTTTGCTGGTGGGGCCATACAAATATTACTGGAAAAATAATGGATTTGGGTTATTTTTTAATTTATAAAATAATAAATTCACGTTACACATTATTTTTATGTTGTTATGTTATGTGATCGACGTCATGGCACATTGCGCATTCCCATTCGTGCTCTGTCCTCCGTTGCAGCAGCCATCCCAAAGTCCATTTGCTCACAGTACACATGAGAAGTTGATTACTATATCTTCTCTCTCTAACACGAAGACGACACTGTCTGGCATGTCCAAACTTAACACCTAATTCTCGAACTCGTTCCAGTGTCTGAGACCCGCCCATGTCACACAATTGAGAGCGTACCGCATTGATGATATCGGCTCTGTCCATGCTTCTGTCCACTTGAGTCGGGGCACTGTTTGCAAGAGAGTCAGCGTGGGCCCGGCCCTACTGGCCCTTAATGATGAGCCGCCTCTGTCTTATTGTGTAAGAAACAGATCTGGAGCACATATGGTTACTCAACGAAGTACAATGATGATGGTCCTATCAATCGATCACGAACAATGCTACATCAGTTGTTCGGTCGGCAATGTCCTTGGGGTGTTTAAAGCAACGTATCAGTACACCAAAATATAACGACCCATGACAAAGTATCCCACGATTCAACGCTACATGCCACAGTACCCCAGTAACCAC
This sequence comes from Arion vulgaris, assembly GCA_020796225.1. Taxonomy (NCBI): domain Eukaryota; kingdom Metazoa; phylum Mollusca; class Gastropoda; order Stylommatophora; family Arionidae; genus Arion; species Arion vulgaris. The sequence goes on along the minus strand of CM036769.1, from coordinate 32,712,977 downwards.
GATACAACACCTCATACCCCAACACGCACATATTTTTACATTTTATTGACCCAGAAGCACTTGAGCTTTCAGTTCTTCGGCTCTGTGTCATGGACATCGCAACTCTTCGGTTCGGTGTCACGAATATCGTAAATCTGGAGAACATGTGGCTTTTCTGCCAGCCCGCGGAATTGAACCCGCACTCACATGGAGCTTGTCACCCGTAATCCAACGCGCTACGAAAACGCTGGACAGGCGGGCACACGCACATTATAAAACCTCATACCCCAGCACGCATATTACAACACCTCATACCCCAGCATCCACGATACAACACCTCATACCCCAGCATCCACGATACAACACCTCATACCCCAGCATCCACGATACAACACCTCATACCCCAGCATCCACGATACAACACCTCATACCCCAGCATCCACGATACAACACCTCATACCCCAGCATCCACAATACAGCACCTCACTACACAATATTACAATAATAACGACTAAACAGTAGTTAGAAGTAAAAAAACCAATCTTGTATACCAACAATCAACAACTACTTGTTGAACTATTCAACGATCAATGAGTCTGGTTAACCTTGTGTTTACCATGCTCTGAATGAGCACAACATTGCTCACACACGCCATCAATGACCTTGTGTTTTGCTATGTTTACATCAGAACTTCTGTCAACACAAATCTCTTAAGGTGACCTTTCAATGCATGACTCCATTGAACAGTACTCCTACACTAACAAATAAAACCCTCAAATCGTTAAAGGAGAAAAAAAAATTAATAACACCCCTCGCTCAGCTACCATTAAAATCAATGAGTACTTGATCTTATCCAATACGCGTTCGTGAGCGCGGCCGTAAGATGAATGCACACGAGTCGTTAAAGTATAGTGACGATTGGGGATTAGGAAGTGTGGAGTAGAGGGTTTAACCCCATATGGCTGGGTCCCTCTCCGCAGAAATGGCATCCACCTGCCGAGAGTATTGCACAAAGCACGAACTCCGTAGCTCCAGCAACAATCCTAGGGGTCTCTGGAAAAACTCGTGAACAGAACGGAGCGGTCCGGACTCGAACCCACGACCTTCGACTCACAAGGCAAAGGGCGTAACCACTTAGCCACAGAGACCCCAAGGAGTAGAGGGTCAATGCAGTCGCTTTCGCGTCACTGGGTTTCTCTGGTGTGAAGACAAGGTGTTCGACTCTTGCTCAAACGGCACTCGGTTGGTTCTAGGCGTGAAAGGATCCGGATATTTTTTCAGCGATTTCGATCTAGGCGAGATCGATTTCCTAGTTATGTTATGCGATCGACGTCATGGCACATTGGGCATTCCCATTCGTGTTCTGTCCTCCGTTGCAGCAGCCATCCCAAAGTCCATTTGCTCGCAGTACCCATGAGAAGTTGATTACTATATCTTCTCTCTCTACCACGAAGACGACACTGTCTGGCATGTCCACACGTAACGCCTAATTCTCGAACTCGTTCCAGCGTCTGAGACCCGCCCATGTCACACAATTGAGAGCGTACCGCATTGATGATATCGGCTCTGTCCATGCTTCTGCCCACTTGAGTCGGGGCATTGTTTGCAAGAGAGTCAGCACGCTCGTTACCCCGCACTCCAGCATGTCCAGGCGTGTAGTCAAGTCATTTTCTTGTTTTATCGGAGATGGACGATAAAACGTTGAGCATGTAAAAGAACCACTGACAGATGAAAATCGATGGGAATAGACTTCTTCTTTCTTCTTCTTCTTCCAACGCTTTCAGACATCGATTTGTATACTTTTAAAGTAGTTAGTGGTCAATCGAGTCTATGTACATCTCCGTATAGCTTGTCTTGACTGACATCGATTTGTATACTTTTAAGTAGTTAGTGGTCAACCGGAGTCTATGTACATCTCCGTATAGCTTGTCTTGGACTGACATCGATTTGTATACTTTTAAAGTAGTTACTAGTCAACCGGAGTCTATGTACATCTCCGTATAGCTTGCCTTGGACTGATATGGGGATTGGCCATGTGTTTTCTTTCTGTTCCGTGTACGTTGGACATTCTTGCAGTATGTGTCTCTGTCATCTTGCTGGTGCCACATGTACATATGTCACATGGGTCTATTTTATACTTGTTAAACAGACTCAGCCTATTGTGTCCTGTTCGTAGACGAAATATGACAACCGCTTCGATAACATATTTATAAAAAATTTTTAATGTTTATTTTTATATTAAAATTACTATCGTTATAAGGACAAAGATACGTATGTATGGTATCACATAAGCAAGCAAAATGAATAAAAATGATAAAACTAACCCAAAAACAACGTTTCGGTCGTATACCTTTATCAAGGGACAAATACAGACAAGGAATACTAAATAAACTAAAGCATAGATCTAAATGAGAAGGATGATTAGAGATACGGCAAATACTCGTGTGTTGTCTGTATTTGTCCATTGATAAAGGTCTACGACCGAAACGTTGCTCGTCTATTAACCCCGACGTTCTGAGTTCGAATCAAGCTGCGGACAGTATGCTTGCAAATTGTTTCCGTTGATTTCAACAAAAGGACGGTGGCGCCACCCGTTCAGAAAGGAATGGCAAACTACTGAACGTATAAGTTGGTGCCAACGACTCGTTTGCTGTAGTTGATGGCTACGTCCTTTAGGATATGCCACGATTTTCATTTCATGTGATACCATACATACGTGTCTTTGTCCTTAAACGTCATTTTATTAAGTATAACCGCAGCCTCCCTCGGTTTCCTTCCGATCTGATCAGCTCTGACCGGACTAGTAGGTTTCCGCACAACATATCTTTATAAGCAACTGTGACGTGTAAATACACTAACATTTCCGCACAACATATCTTTATAAGCAACTGTAACGTGTAAATACACTAACATTTTCGGTTTCCAAATGAGAATATTATTTATGAGGCAATGTTTCTCGGTCTTCGGGTCTTGTCGTGTCAAAGGTTCGCTCACTCGTAGAGCCATCTGGATATTTTCCCAGAGGTCCCTGATTTTAATGTAGGTGATGTCGAGTTCCTAGTCCTATCGGAGACGGACGATAAAACGTAGGTCCCGTGTTCAATTTGAGCACGTAAAAGAACCCATGGCAGTTTAAAATCGAGAGAGCAGACTAGAACGGAGCTGCCCGGACAAAATTCATTACCAAAAAAAAAATAATTAAATTCCTACAAAAATATCTTCACCATTACATCGGTGACCCCCTCGCTGATGCTATGAGTTCACGCACTGCAGCTGATATCAGTTATATGAGGACTATCATCTGCACTCGATATGTCCATGTGCTCGATCTCCGCAAATTCAACAGCGTCCAGCGACCCAACACGCCAGTCTGATGTTGATTAATCAATCTCTTTGCATATTTAGTATGTCGTTCTTTTCGGGCTGCACCAATATTGACACCCATCTCTTTCAATCTGGTCAGCTAGGGGATCACAGCCTGAAACTTCTGTTCGAAGACTTCATTGCGTGAAGAATGTCACTGACCCATGACTCTCTGATATTGTAGCAGCAGCCAATCTATCAGCTTCTTACCATTAACTCTGCGTGCCCAGGACAAAATAAAGCACATGGTTACTCACCGAAGTGCAATGATGATGGTGGTCCTATCAATAAATAAATAAATCTTTGTTTAAGATGTTCTACGAATGTTATCGGCAGCTTGTTTTTTTATATATTTAATTTTCCGCATCAATGCTAACGTAACGATTCATGGTTCACATCAGGGGCGGCTCGTCATTAAGGGCCAGAGGGGCCTGGCCCCACCAATAATCGAAAGGAGGGAACTTCCCGGAATAGACAAATAATAGTAAATACTCCAAAAACCATGATTTTTCAGGAAAATTTGTGTCTGGCCCCACCAAGAAAAATGACTACGAGCCGCCTCTGGTTCACATCCATATGTTACCACCGGACAAATACATACGCTCAGAAGTAATACATATTTATATATTACTGACAACAATGACAAAAAAGGAGAAACCAACACAGCATGAAATGAAGAAATAATATTGAAACAAGGAAGAAAAAACAAACTAGGTTTGAAACGTGTAGAAAACTATTGTTACAACAGAGAAACGTGGTACGTGCAAGGTTATATGTTGCTAAATTGGGATTTCTTGATTAAGAGCAGTAGTGATGTGCAGTTAGCGTCTGTAGCTTAAGCGGTGTGAGCTCGATAACAACCCAAGCGTACCTGGTTCAAGCTTCGCGACGGACAAGTTCAGAAGCAAATTAGTTCCCTTGATTTTTTACGAACTATAAAAATAGACCTCTCCGCTCAAAAAAGCAATGACAACTACTGAACGTATAAGTGGTGCCTAGAAAATCGACAACTCGTTTACTGTTATTGATGGCTAAATCCTATAAAGGATATGTCACGATTTTCATTTCAGTGATGTGCAACCTTTTTTTGGCTGAGAATCGGAATCAGAATTACGCAGCTATCGTTGGTCGTACTAAAATTAAAAAAAGATTCGCGCTAAATATCGCAAAGACACGTGTGTATAGTATCACCCTCATAAGTAAGCAATAAGGTTAACTAAAAATGTCGTTAGTTCTATTTGTAATTAAAACGTGTGCTTACTTATGTGATACTGTGATTTAAGGACCGTTGGGTGTTTTGTTGCACTGTTTGTAGTGTGTTGAGAAATTATGTGTAGACTATATGTAGTGTGTTGAGAAATTCTGTTGTAGACTATATGTAGTGTGTTAGAAATTGTTGTAGACTATTGTGTTAGAAATTCGTCACTCCTGCTGTATCGTTTGCATGACAATGGCCTTTTGGTCGAAACGTTGCTATGTATTGTTGTGAAACTACAGTATTTTGTTATTACCTGTTTCGCCATTGATATTATACACACGTGTTCTTACGCTCATTTACTTAGTATCACCGCAACCTACCCACGGTTGTCTCCAGATCTAGTCTAACCACCTCAGAATTGTAGATTTCCTTCCGTACATGACCTTGGCTAAATATGGCAAGCAAATTTCCTCACAGGATGCACAACTATATCAGGAAGAAGAAAACAAAGCTAAATTGTGCTTCTCAATTTGTTTTGTTATGCTCAAACAAACAAAATGTCAGTACTATTTCTGTTGTAACGGATCAATAAGAAGTTATAAAATGATGTCACTTAGCGAGTACTAGAAGCTTCGTGCTCGTGGTTGTACGAGGACGCTGTATTGCTAGGCTAGGCGATTGGTGTCAGACTAGTAAGTGGTTGAGTCCGTGTTTGTCTACTTGTTTTGGCCTTAATACCTGTATCTGTTTATTTGTTGATCATATTCGTTACTTCCGTTACTTCCTCTGGGGTTCTGTAAAAACTCTTGTGCTCATCTTGTGATTAAATTACCAATCAAATGGTAGCTATTTTAAATCAAACAGCTGCTTCTAAACTGTTGTTCATATAAATTTGGCTGATGTTTTTGTATGTTCTTTGAAGAAGACTTATAGTCAATACGTTGGATTTTTGTTAGTTCTATTATTTTATTATTCATTTTTGCTTGCTTATGTGATACCATACATACGTGTCTTTATCCTTAAACGCTAATTTATTACGTATCACCGCAGTCTCCCTCGGTTTTCTCCAGATCTGATCCGCTATGACCAGATCTGATTTGTAGGTTTCCACACATCGCCCTGATGTGATAACTTTTTTTCTCGAAAATATGTATGGGTAAAGGGATTTTCTGGGATTAAATTTGTTGAACTTTGAATACTTACAGGGAGCCGGATAAAAACACGTCACGGGCCGAATTTCTTCCGCGGGCCTGGAGATATGTTCCATCTCTGTTTCAGACAGTTGCATCTTCCAATGTTCATTATAATATTATTCGAAATATTGAGCACTTATAAATATGTTCTACTGTAGTTTTTAAAATATAAAATGTATTTTTAATCAAGGATCGTCACAGAATTACATCTGACTAAATTTTTCGCAATCACTTAGTTATTTTTTATATTGGCCAACACGTTACTTCTGGCCCAGATATAATGTATATTCTGGCGTGATTGACATGGCCAGCTCATAAGGAATGTTATATATTCTGACGTGGTCAGTCCAGACAAAATATATATTCTGACCAGACCAGACCAGATATAATGTTATATTTTCTGACCAGGCCAGACATGCTATTTATTCTGACGTGATCAGCCTGAATATGTATATTCTGACCTGGCCAGACATGTTATATATTCTGACGTGGTCAGTCCAGACAAAATGTATATTTTGACCAGGCCAGACCAGATATGTTATATTTTCTGACCAGGCCAGACATGCTATATATTCTGACGTGATCAGCCCATATATGTATATTCTGACCTGGCCAGTCATGTTATATATTCTGACGTGGTCAGTCCAGACAAAATGTTATATTTTCTGACCAGGCCAGACATCTATTATCTAATCATGTTATGTCTTTCAGCGTCAGGCCGAAAAATGAGACACCTGGAGCGAACCTCTTTATGCACATTGTTTTTCTTCTCTTTCCAATCTGATTTCCTCACAGCTTCAGGGTAAGAAGAGGTTTCTAGCACTGGCTTTTGTGTGTGCTTCATAAACAGTGTCTTTCGTGGCCTCTGTTATCTCTGATGTCCACCTTGTGCGTGATCGGTCTTTTGCAAAAGATGGATCTCAGATCAGATATGCTATATATTCTGACATGGTCAGTCCAGAAAAAATGTATATCCTGGACCAGGCCAGACCAGATATAATGTTGTATATTCTGACATGGTCAGCCCAGATATAATGTATATTTCAGGAGTGATCGACGTGGCCAACTTTGTGTTATACGAGCAGCGGGTGACTATTCCAACATAAAGGGGAAAGAACTGTTAAGCATGTATTATTGATGTGCGCGACAAGGGACATAACCCCACGAGCAGTGTCATCTGATCAATTTTGTAAGACCTGTCCCTCAACGCCATTATTTGTAATGGCGTATTGATCCACCATCCGAACATGTTTCATTGTGTGAGGATGTGAGAGAGAATTGGGATGGCAGGGGGAGATACAAGTAGATGGAAACTAACTTCCCGAGAGACAGATGTAGTGTCTGTTGATGCTGGTCAAAGAGAAATGTGATGTATTTCTTTCTATCAACCATTTTATAATCTTATTTTGACTTTCGATGTCAAATCGAAACAGAGGCACGCGGAGTGCCTCCGTATGCGCTTTGTACAATGATCAATTTGTAAGACCTGGATTATCCTCGACGCCATGTTATGGTTGTATGGGTATTGATCCACAGTGAATCCCTGGTTTCTGTTGTCGCTGAGGATGTGAGAGTGAATCTGGTAGTGGCGTCGCTGGGAGATAAGAGATGAAAGCTAACTTCCTCTGAGAGAGTGAACAGTTAGTGGTCGTCGTGCTGGTCAGAAGAGAAAGTGAATCCTTTTCTTTCCCTTTGTAGAATCATCCATTTTACTTTCGTGTCTGGTGAAAAGAGGCATCCATGGTAGTGTCGTCCTCTGCGCTTTGTACAATGAATTTAGTGCTCTCGGTGATAGTGATCCATGGTTTATGTGGTCGTCGTCTGGGTGATGTGAGAGAGTGAATCCATGGTTTACGTAGTCGTCGTCGTCTGGGTGATGTGAGAGAGTGCATCCATGGTTTATGTAGTCGTCCTCTGGGTGATGTGAGAGTGGATCCATCGTATACGTAGTCGTCCTCTGGGTGATGTCAGAGAGGACCAATGTCATAAGGACGTGTTGTCCAGTTAGAGAGTTATGACCAGAGAAACATGGTTTTAGTTTATTAGTGACACAATGTCAGTGACAGAGAGATGTCATGTCGCTATCAGGGAGGAATGTACTCAATGTGTAATGTTGTCAGTCACAGAGACATGTTATCAATGGCAGAGTGTCAAGTTGTCAATCAGAGAGATATGGCAAATGCCAGAGAAGCATTTGGTCAGTCTATGAAGATTTCCCTGTACGTCCCTGATGATCTGTTCCATTACTAGCTCTCAGATCTTCGCCGTTCCAAGTCGACTCCATAAACCAATAAGCGGATGAGGATAGGTATATGGAAGTATTACACGAGAAAGGACAAATAAATAATTAAATATGAAAAATGGCAACACTCGACGTTTCGACCATAAACCTTCATCAAGAAATCATATATACAAATTTAAAAAACTAATTTAAAATGTCGTTAGTGCCGCTTTTGTATCGCTTTTTAGACGGTGTAGAACAGGTGGAACGAGAGCCTGAGGAATTTAATGGTCGCATGGCTAGTGCAGTCGCTGTGAAGCTGTTCAGGTTAAGATTTTTAATTTACGCCCGCAACAGAAAACAATACTTTGCCTCACCGTGAGTTGAACACAGGTCTCCTTCATGGAAGCCGCGTTCTAATCCACTCGGCCATCTAATCCATTTAATGGTCTACAGATCTAAGGTGGTCCGACCAGATCAGAACTGGAGAAAAAACGTGCGATTAAACGACCGACTGATTGATAAGACCGACTGATTGATGGAGACATCACGTTAGGAGGCATACCGGCAAAGAGAAGCAAATATATATATATCACTCAGTGACTGATAGGAACATCATCATTGCACTTCGGTGAGTAACCATGTGTGCCTCCATCTCTTTCTTACACAGGAACATCTCAGCGGCAGTGCACGAACTCCGTAGCACCGGCGCGAGTCTCCGATGTAATTTTGAAGACAATTTGTAATCTTTTCTAATAAATTGTTCCTGGACAGTGGCTTTTCAGTCTGTTTTTTAACCCTTTAGCTGCTAAGGACGTATATATACGTTTTCCCCATTCACTTCTAAAGACGCATTAATACGTCTTTTATTATCTCTTCTCTGTGGGCTAAAGATGTGCTAACACATTATATATTGCTTCTGTGACTGTTATAGGCGTACATTCACGTTTGTGACTTAGAAACAAAGAGTAGCTATTTTTAGTTCAGCCTTCAGAAAGTATGTAGCAGCGAAAGGGTTAAAATAAATTGTTGAGCTACTAAAAGTTCCTTCACGTACTCAAATTGAACACGGGACATGTTTTATCGTCCGTCTCCGATAGGACTAGGAAGTCGATCTCACCTACACAGATCAATTGATATCTGGAAAAATATTCTGATGATAGGGAACGAAACGAGTACCTATAGACCAAGAGGCGAGCATCTAACATATAAAAAAAAAGTATGTGACAATATTACCAAAAACAAGATCTATGATCGAAACATCGAGTGTTGACATTTTTCATATTGAATTATTGATATTTCCTTGATATTGTCCATATAACCATTTAATTAGTATTACCGCAGAATCCCCGCATTTTTGGGGGGTCTCTGTGGCTGAGTGGTTAAGCCCTTTGCCTTGCGAGTCGAAGGTCGTGGGTTCGAATCCGGACCGCGGCCTTCTGTTCACGAGTGCAGTTTTTTTCCAGAGACCACTGGGATTGTTGCCGGAGCTACGGAGTTCGTGCTTTGTGCAATACTTTCGGTAGTTGGCGTGCTATTTCTGCGGAGAGGGACGAGCCATATGGGGTAAAACCCGGTGCAATGAAGTCAATCCTTCGGCTTTAAAACCCTTTAAACCCGCATTTTTCTACAGATCTGATCCGGTCTAACCACCTCAGATCTGTAGGTTTTCACACATTGTTCAAATGGACAAGTATACCTTGTGGTAGGCGTGCTTACTCAATCTTTTATTTTGCTTCATATACATAAAAAGTGTGTTGAAAGTCCTGTCCATCATATCTACACCGTCCGTGTGGTTTCGGTGCTCACAAGGGGAGCAAAGAATAGTACAAATGCAGCCTTCAAGGCATGTCGTAGGAAGCGACTAATGTAGGACCTAGGGAAACTACCCTAGTAAATAAAGAAAAAAAGTTAATTACATATCCTTTACAGGACTTTGCGAATCAACCCCAGCTTTTTAACGCTGTTTGTGATTTTTCTAGGCATTATTACGTTCAGTAGTTTGCCATTGTTTCTGAACGGGTGGTGCCATCGTCCTTTTTGTAAAAATCCACGAGAAACAATTTGCAACCAAACTGTCCGCAGCGTGATTCGAACTCAGAACATCGGGGTAATAGACCGAGTCACTATCCCCTAGGCCACAGACGCCACCACAGTAAATAAAGATCATCCCAGAAATCGGATGTGCTGGTCTATTGGAGGTGCATAACTGGCGCAACGTACAATCACTCTTAGGCTCAGATCACATTGCGTGGTTGAACAAGTCGTTGATAAGTAAAGGCGGCCGGCGTGATGCTGACCACATCACCCATCGTGTACCGACGGTCAATGAAAATACAGGCCTAACACTGTATTGACCTATATACCACGAGGTATGAAATGGTTCCTTTACTTTTGAGAGCCGCTGTAGCGTAGTTGTTAGTGAACTCGCTTCTCAAGGCTGGTGGTCTGGGTTCAACTCCCGCAGTGTGCATGGAATTTTCCCGACCGCGACGGTTTCAAGTCGACCCAGCCTCAACTGGGTACCAGACAAGCTCTGGGAAAGTAAAGGCGGCCGGCGTGATGCTGACCACATCATCCATCGTGTGCCGGCGGTCAATGAAAAATACAGACCTAACACTGTATTGACCTATATACCACAAGGTATGAAAGGGTTCCTTTACTTTTACTTTTACATGAAACCGATCGCAAAGAAGAAGAGTACTAATTCACTTGACACCCTCCTATAACCAATCAGATCTGATACCATGCTACAGTATAACTTCAGATGTGGTTCTTCAAAAGTGGGGTTTGTCTGTTTGCAAAATCGTACAGCTACTCATATGTACATTGGTTACTAAACTGACGTCATTGCACTCCGGGCAGTCCTACAGGTGCCCAGCCATCCCCAATAGATATCGAAGAGTATGCATACTGATGGTTCCCGTGGCTCCCTGATTAAACAAACTACTCACTCTACCCTCAGGCATACATTTCTATTTGTACAACGTGTAACTCCAACTTGCTTAAATCGCTGGATCGATTCAACATCTATTTTAGTATCTTCATCCACCAGGCAGTTACACACATTTGTATCACGTTGGATAACAATCATACACTTTGGCCGAAATTTGAATGCGCCTGTTCTACACGCTGTATGGTCCTAGCGGGGATGAAACGTACTCAAATTCTCATCGCAAATCACACAGATCGCAAATAATTGTTAACTTGGTCGATAAGACCGAAATCAAACCAACAACATTATTGTATGAGCAAACATGCACTTGTCTAACTTCCAACTGATCTGTATACATCCCAAGCACTTCTGGAATCAATATTCTTCATGTCTGAGAACATTGCACATGTTCTTCATTACAGAAAATTCTCTGTGTGCAAGCATGTCTGAGAACATTGCACATGTACTTCATTACAGAAAATTCTCTGTGTACAAGCACGTCTAAGAACATTGCACATGTACTTCATTACAGAAAATTCTCTGTGTACAAGCACGTCTAAGAACATTGCACATGTACTTCATTACAGAAAATTCTCTGCGTGCAAGCATGTCTGAGAACATTGCACATGTACTTCATTACAGAAAATTCTCTTCGTGCAAGCATGTCTGAGAACATTGCACATGTTCTTCATTACAGAAAATTCTCTGTGTGCAAGTCTTTGATCATCAAATCGAATTATAAACCACGAGGTGGAGTAACTTGAAACTTCTTCTACGTTCTCCTTTTCTGAATTAGGGAGTTAAACATGGCGCCTCATCTTGATTTCTACGTAAAAGCCTACTTACTGTTTTATTGATGTCCCTCGCCGCCCGTCTGCCCAGCGTGTTCGTAGCGCGTTGGACTACGGGTGACTATCCTCTGTGTGTGCGGGTTCAATTCCGCGGGATGGCAGAAAAGCCACAGATTCTCCAGATTTACGGTGTTCGTGGCACCGAACCGAAGGGTTACAATGTCCATGGCACCGAGTCGAAGAGCTGAAAAGCTCAAGTGCTTCTGGATTTGGGGGAAATGGTCCTCGCCGTGCAGATGTGCTTTTCCGACTTCAGATGTGCTTGAAATTTAGATCATCAAGTATGATCTGGCTTGAAACTTCCAATGGATAAGAGAACAAATAGATCTGACCAGAAATTGTTACATATCATGGACAGAGAAGAGAACAAATAGATCTGTCCAGACAGTGTTACATATCATGGACAGAGAGAGAAGAGAACAGTTTATAATAAAATAGATCTGTAGAAATGTTACATATCATGGACAGAGAAGAGAACAAATAGATCTGTATAGAAAGTGTTACATATCATGGACAGAGAAGAGAACAAATAGATCTATCCAGAAATTGTTACATATCATGGACAGAGAAGAGAACAAATAGATCTGTCAGAAAGTGTTACATATCATGGACAGAGAAGAGAACAAATAGATCTGTCCAGAAATTGTTACATATCATGGACAGAGAAGAGAACAAATAGATCTATCCAGAAAGTGTTACATATCATGGACAGAGAAGAGAACAAATAGATCTGTCAGAAATGTTACATATCATGGACAGAGAAGAGAACAAATAGATCTGTCTAGAAGGAACTCAAAATCAAATAAAACTGACTAATGCTACAAATAAAAAATTGAAGAGGAAATTGAAGTATGTTGGACATATAAAAAAGACGAAAACCCTCATGGAATGAGGCATACCGGCAAAGAGGAAGACCTTTGAACATGACGGCAGCAGAGGCCGGACATCTGGACTAAGAGAGAGAGAGAAATTTCGAAGAACTGTTGAGGTGGCAAAGTTCTGCCCATGCCAAGCTATTTAATGACGAGTATTACAATCATCACATGGCACCCGCACCTCCACACTCATCAGTCAGGTGCGCCCCAATATATAAAAACGTTGGACAGCCCCTGGCATAGAATCTGAAGCGGAAAGATTTTCAGATCAATAAATGAGATGTCTGGAACCGAAGTAGAAGGACATAATATAAATAGCTTGAGATATGCTAGCGAGACTGTCTTGATAGCGAGAAGGGAAATAAGAGTTCCAGAAACGAGTTAATATGCTGGTGAGAGAAAGTAACAACAGTATTTTTTTTTCCGATCCAGAAGCACTTGAGCTTTTTCAGCTCTTCGGCTCGGTGCCATGGACATTGTAACCCTTCGGTTCGGTGCCACGAACACCGTAAATCAGGGGAATCTGTGGCTTTTCTGCCATCCCGCGAAATTGAACCCGCACACAGATGGATATTCACCCGTAGTCCAACGCGCTACGAACACGCTGGGCAGACGGGCACAACAACGGTATAGGTTGGGAAAGCAAGACAGAAGTTATGATCATCACAAAAAGGCAGACTCAATCAAAATGTACCATGAAAGTTTAAACCGAAGGATTGATTCTATTGCCCTAGTATTACCCATTATAGCTCGGTCCCTCTCCACGAAATTGGCACGACAGCTTCCGTGAGTATTACACAAAGCACGAACTTCGACAATAATCCTATGAGTCACTGAAAAATACACTCGTGAACAGAACGGCAGGTCTAGATTCGAACCTACGACCTTCCGAACGCAAGAGTTTAACCACTTAGCCACAGAGACCTCCACCATCACAGCAAACGGGGCAAGGCTAAGACAAGTCCATCAATTTAAGTACTTTGAAATTCTGCCTAACATCAGATGCTTGATGTAGAAGAAAAATTAAGATAAAATTTTTGCGTGAAGGCCGGCTGTCCTTATTATCAGTGTCCCCCACCGTACAGGCGTGCCGTATCCGACTTCAGGGGTAGGTAAATGCATAATGATGGTGTGTTAAAAGAGGTCAAGAAACAAAGGAAACTTATCAATACAATAAAGCGGTAACCATCATTTTGTGGGTATGTGATGAGAAATGGAAGTTTAGAACACATTGTGACAAGTTTAGAACACATTGTGACAAGTTTAGAACACATTGTGACAAGTTTAGAACACATTGTGACAACTGAAAAAAAAATTAGATGGGAGACGAGAAAGAAAGGAAGACAGAGAAATAAAAGAAAGACAGAGAGAGAAAGAAAGACAGAGGAATAAAAGGAAGATAGAGAGAGAAAGGAAGACAGAGAAAGAAAGGAAGACAGAGAAAGAAAGAAAGACAGAGAAAGAAAGGAAGACAGAGAAAGAAAAGGAAGACAGAGAAGGAAACAGAGAGAAAAGGAGACAGAGAAATAAAGGAAGACAGAGAAAGAAAGGAAGACAGAGAAAGAAAGGAAGACAGAGAAAGAAAAGGAAGACAGAGAAAGAAAGGAAGACAGAGAAAGAAAAGGAAGACAGAGAGAGAAAGGAAGACAGAGAAGGAAAGAAAGACAGAGAAATAAAAAGAAGACAGAGAAAAAATTTGGACAGTATTGACAGAGAATCTGCCAATGCTCGGTTCCAAGCCCGGATGAAAAGGAGGAGGACTTGTTCGTAGGCCAGCTACATAATCACAAGAAATTTAAAGAGCTATAGAAACTTGCAAGAAAAAAAGTTTGCTGAGAGGGGCAAGAAACATCGGTCTCAGTTCCATGGTGGAGATTGAGCGAGTTGCCTAGGATAGAGCGGTATGGAGAAATTACTTGCAGGCCCTACGTATAAGGGTACGAGAGAAATTATTATTGATTGACTTAAAGGCGCGCAGGAGTGTCTACATCCGAAATGATAGTCGCAGGACAGGTTTTTATTTTTATATTCATGAACTTTCACGCCAGACGGTGTGGCACATAACGATGGTATGAAATACTCGTTACTTCACATTTCTACACACAAGTATGTAAGAGGTAGGCGGGTCAATACATTTCCTCACTTGTGGAAAGTCGCGTGTGGGAAATGAACCATTTTTTAATCAGAATCGATAAACCAACGCTCTACACACTGCGCTAATCAGTCACAGAAGAATGAGCTAAAACAGGAAAACCCAACAGCTTCAGATCCGTTGAATTCTACAGAAAGCGTGTGTGTGTTTCCACCACACAGCTGGATACAAATGAAATGAGACAGTCCTGACAAAAAGTTAGTAATGAAGAAGGAATTGAAGAAAATAAATAGAGATAAAACAAATATGTTGAACACACACATTCTGTTGAGATCCATATTGGAGAGAAAGATTGATGGTAAGCGGACACGGGAAAGATAGTTCATAGTTCATAAGTATGGTTCCAACTTCACTGCAACGGGTCACCCCATAATTGCTTCGTTCCTGTGCCAACGAAAATCACGCGAAATGCCAACAACTGTCAAGGGAAAGATATAACAAGTAATGTTTCAATGCGAAGGATCGACTTTGTTATACTTAGTTTTCCAAGATGGCTGTGTCCTCTCCGCAGAAATCTCACGTCCCTTGTCTAAAGGGTTCTAAGGCGAAGAATTCACTTCACTGCTCTAGGTTTCCCTATGGCTACGTCGCTCTCGGCAGCAGAAATATCACGTCTCCTGCATAGAAAGGTTTATAAGCGAAGAATTGACAGTTCGCTGCTCTTGGTTTCCTCTTATAGCTAAGTCCCAACTACACGGACTTCTGTGTGAGCTACAAAAGACAGTGAAGTTCATACAAAAGACAACATTGAATATATAGACATATTTCAAGCGAACGACAGGAAGGAAGGAGCTAAGTCTCTCACGGCAAAAATGTCACGCCATGTGCCGAGAGTGTTACGCAAAGCACGCACTCCGTAGCTTCAGTAACAATCCTAGGATCTCCGGAAAATTGCACGTGTGACTCAGTTTGGATTCGAACTTACAACCCTCAGAATGTCAGGCAAACCTCTTAACCACTTCGTCATAGAGACCTATTTGTCGAAGCTACACAGCTCATTCTTTGTGCTTAGATTACTTCACAAAGCACGAACTCCGTAGCTTCGACAAAAATTATACTGATTTCCTGGAAAAAAATGCACTCGTGAACAGAACCACGTGATCCGGATTCGAACCTACGACTTTCTTGAACTATATTCAAAAGACTAAAACACTTTACCACCGAGACAGTGTAATATTTTGGAGTGAAACATTAAAAGATAGACACAAAACATCACAATAACCAGGAGCACCAACTGTAGAAGAACCAATGCAAACGTTCTCGTTATGGGCCACATGTGAAGGTCTGACTTCATTGCACCAGATTTCCCCATATGGCGCCGCCAATGTCAGCAGAGATGTCATGCCATCTGCCGAGAGCATTGCACAAAGCACGAACTCTGTAGCTCTGGTAACAATCCTAGGAATCATGAAAGTGTATGGTGATGACACCCAATCAAATAATGTCATTTAAATGGTTTAAAAGCCGAAGTATTGACTTCATTGCACCGGGTTTAACCTATACGGCTCGGTCCCTCTCCGCAGAAATGGTACGCCACCTGCCGAGAGTATTGCACAAAGCACGAACTCTGTAGCTCCAGCAACAATCCTAGGGTCTCTGGAAAAACTGCACTCGTGAACAGAATGGCGTGGTCCGGACTCGAACCCACGACTTTCGACTCACAAGGCAAAGGGTTTAACCACTTAGCCACAGAGACCCCTGTTGTCATTATGCGTTTTACCCCATTATTGTTTCCAACTTTCTGTTGAGGCTTCGGAAGATACAGAATAACAGGTTCCAGTATGAGTGGATGTCGTCTATAGAGGTTTTCAACTTCCAGAAACTCATGTGTATCTATTGTCCTGGGCATGAGGGCGTTCGCAGAAACGAGAGAGCGGACATGCTTGCTTCAACAACATTGATTGTTGGGGAGTTTAGGATGGATAATGCGTACGTACGCAGAAGAAGGATGGATAATGGGGATGTTCATCGGTCTCTTGGCGATATCTTGTTGGATGAGAACAGTCTTCTTCTTCTTTGTGTTCGTTCTTTACGACCAATTTTAATCACTCTTTATGATATGTTTGATCTTTGCCAAGAACGTGTATACGTTGCACATTGGTTTGTAGGCCCCTAAACGCATAGACTTCTACACGTTTAGGACATGTGCATCCGATTTTAGCCAAACCTCCTTAGTCACCTCTTACGACACGCGTGGCAGGTAACAGTGGCTCTATTCTTTACACCCCAAATTTGGGCACCAGTAACCACTCGGGTGGGATGGGGACAGTAACATCGATGAGAAATCGATCCATTGATTTAAGGAATTTGGAATTACAAGTTGTACTATTAGGTCTGGATGATGTAGGAGGGGGAGGGAAGCAAAGAGTGTGTTTAACCAGCGATCCACGGGAACCATCAGTATTTATACCCTTCGCAATCTGTTGGGTTAGACTGAGCGCCTACGGGTCTGCATGAAGTGCCGTGACGTCAGTTGAGTAACCAATAACCAACTCTCGCCCCATCTTGATACTACGCACCACGTAGTTCATTAATAAATTGTATTCTCTGAATGGAATTAATTCTTATTGTTCATGTTTGTTGGCCTACACGCTCTGATATAACCAATAAAAGGTTCGCCTATGGTTGAAAGGGCGTGTCTCGGCTTCAAGAGGCTTTAACATCCGCCTCCCCCACATAACAAACATAACCACTTGCCCTCTTCACTCACAGACATAAAGTGCATGTGTATATGTTTGAACTAGCCACACCTACTCAGACAGACTAAAGCACGCACTCACAGACCGTCTACCATAATGTTTTGTGTGGGTGTGTGGGTAACACAGTACACACACAGTGCAGCTCACACTTACATCATTTGCTCTTTGTTAAACTAAGCACACGCACGTGTTATGTTTGTTTACCGGTTAGGTATGATTCAGTCTTGTGTGTAGGTAGGTTTTCACGTGGCTGTGTTGTACGGTGCATGTTGGCTGAGCGGTATGTTGGACTGAACGATATGAGGCATATTTTTATGTATCTTCTTCTTCGCGATCGGTTTCGTATGCTCGTCTAAACCATGAGATGGGTTGCCTCTATGAAGCTGCATGTCAGTTGGAGTTCTTAGAGAGTTCCCCATATCTTGCTTTGTAAACTTTGTTCATGAGGCCATGTTTCGTTTCGTTGGTGTATGTATGATGGACATGACTGCGGGATGTGCTCTGGAGTGTGTGTTTCTGCCTGGCATGCACACTGTACAGGTGATGGTTGAGCCTATATATATAATATTGATGTAGTATGACAGAGTGAGCGTCTGTAGCTCAAGCGGTAGTGAGCTCGATCACAAACCCAAGCGTACCTGGTTCAAACCCCACGGTGGGCAAGTTTGGAAGCTAATTCGTTTCTGTGGTCTTTTTTACAAAAGGTAAAAAAGACCTCACCGTTCAGAAAGCAATGGCAAACTACTGAACGTATAAATGGTGCCTAGAAAATCAACGACTCGTTTTCTGTTGTTGATGGCTACGTCCTGTAAAGGATATGCCAGGATTTTCATTCAGTATGACAGGTGGAGATATATGTATATGTGTGGAGTTGAAGGAGTATGACAGAAATGGAGTATAGTGATATGAGTTGTGGGAGTATGACAGATGGAGATATATAGTATATGTGTGGAGTTGAGGAGTATGACAGAAGGAAAGTTGTGAGGAGTATGACAGAATGGAAGTTGGGAGTATGACAGAGGAGTATATGTATATGTGTGAAGTTGAAGGAGTATGACAGAAGGAAGTTGTGGGAGTATGACAGATGGAGACATATGTGTGAAGTTGAGGGAGTATGACGTATAACAATTAAAATAAAATATGTTTTATATTGAATGAAATTAAGAAAAATTGAGGAGAGAGAGAACGCAAAGCAATTTCAAACTTTGTCAACGGATTTCTTTAGATTTATACAGAGCAAGCAAGATTCTAGACAGATGTGTGCTAGACTTAGATGGTGTGGTAGATTTACAAACAAGAACACGGATAAGAACATGACCCCATGATGACCCAGGTTAACAGGAGAAAGTGGTGATTGGTTGGCATACCCTACGGAAGACCCAGTCGAGTGTCACTAGACAAGCACTTTAGTGGAGCCGCAAGGAAAAGGAATAGAGGACGTCCTAAACACAGATCTGGAGACGAAGTGTTCTTGAGGAACTGAAGGGTGCTCGAATATCATTGGAAACAATACAGAAGAAAACTGCCATGGACAAATGGTGAACAACTGTTGAGGCCCTATGCTCTATGAGAAGCGGAGAGGAATAAGTAAAGTAGAGCAACTCTTATATTCTCAAGTAAAGCAAGCAATATCCCACAGGTAAAACAAGCAATACCCCCCAGGTAGAGAAAGCAATATACCCCAGGAAGAACAAGCAATACACCCCAGGTAGAACAAGAAATAGCCCCCACCCTCTAGGTAGAACAAGCAATACCCTCCAGGTAGGCAAAGAAATACCGCCAGGTAGGAGCAAACAATGCCCCAGGTAGAACAAGCAATATCCCCCAGGTAGAGTAAGTAACCCCAATAACCCGAGTATTATCAGTAATGACAAAGACTTTTTGCTAAATCATTCTCAACAGAGAATCAAATGTGATCTTGATATAACCTTGAGAGAAGATGAACAAGCTGGTTTTAGACCTGGGAGAAGAAGTTGCATAGAACAAGTAATTACTACAAACCTGAGAGAAGAAGAACAAGCTGGTTTTAGACCTGGGAGAGAAGTTGCATAGAACAAGTAATTACTACAAACCTTAGAGAAGAAGAACAAGCTGGTTTTAGAGACCTGGGAGAGAAGTTGCATAGAACAAGTAATTACTACAAACCTGAGAGAGAAGAACAAGCTGGTTTAGACCTGGAAGTATAGAACAAATAATTACTACAACCCTGAGAGAAGAAGAACAAGCTGGTTTTAGAGACCTAGGAGAGAAGTTGCCTAAAACAAATAATTACACTAAGACTAATCTTGGAGAAACATTGAGAAGCATCAACCATTTACTTATCTTGAATTTCATCGATTTTAAACAAGGTTTTTGATAGTCTACACAAAATTTCGCTGTGGAATATTCTGAGATGATATGGAATACCAGAGAAAATAATAAACATCAAACGCTTATGTGATAGTTCACAGTGTGCAGTCTGTACTGCCCTACTGAAGATAGTCAAAACGACTGGTCTATGGTTGAATCCAGAGCAAAGTAAGATTGTATTTTATCTCAGTTATTGTTTGAAGTAGCCATTGGCTGGGTAATGAGAAAATGTTGCAGGGACAAAACTGGCATCAACTGGGTAGACAAGTCAACTGGAAGATTTGTGTTTTGCAGATGATACAGTCTTGTTTAGTAAAAACAAAGACCTTTTTGTTGAAACGTTGCTGAGTAATTGTTATTGTAAAACTACAGTACTTTGTTTTTACCTGTTTCGCCATTAGTAAAAAAAAAAAACAAGATATGCAAAGAAAACAGATAACTTGGCATCTATATCATCAAAATTTGGACTACAGATAAGCTATGAAGCGACAAATATGAAGACACCTATGCCTGGTAATGCAGATATCACACTGAATTACAAAAGGATAAAAATAACAGAGCAGTTCACATATTTAGGTAGCATTTTTCATTGCACTGGAAATGTTAACAAAGGAAATGTGCTACCAATTGTCAAAGGAACATCAGCTTTTAAAAGTCTAAATAAAAAATGGAGCTGCAAGTTATAGTTTTAAAACTAAATTAAGAATTCTAAATTCCAATGTTGTATCAATCTTATGCCAGTGAGAGTTGGAAAATGATTACAGATATAGGAAGCAAGTTGAATGCATTTGAAAATAGATGTTTGCAAAAAATAATGAAAATAAAATGGGACAAATTAAGGAGAAGTGATGAAATTAGAGAAATGCCTGGTTAACCACTAGTAACATCTGTTATAGGAGGGAGAAGATAGAGATATCTTGGGCATACTTTGAGAAAAAAATTATCAAAGAATTCATATTGAACAGAATCACAAAGCAGGCATTGAAATGGGAGACAAAGATTTCAAGAAAGAAAGAAAGACACCATAGAGAAACCCTCAAATGAACTTTACTGGGAGAAGAGACTCATTTCCGCAGGAGATTGAGCGAGCTGTCCAGGGCGGAGCGATATGGAAAAATTACATGCAGGCCCTATGTAAATAAACACATAATAGTATGATATGTATATATATATATATATATATAAATCGTGGCATATCCTAAAGAACGTAGCCATCAACCACAGTAAACGAGTCGTTGATTTTCTAGGCACCACTTATACGCTCAGTAGCTTGTCATTGCTTTCTAAACGGTGAGGTCTATTTCTCTCTATATATATAAAATCAAGGATAAAATGAAGATGCTTTGGTGACACATGCTACTCCATGAATTAACTTTTTTTTTATTCCTTGACTGCTTTATTGTTTTTACTGTTTTGTAATTTGAGGGCACCTTTTCGCCTTCCCAATAACAATAAAAGACTACATATTTTTATAATGACTCGGTCTATTAACCCCAACGTTCTGAGTTTGAATCACGCTCGGGAGTTTGGTTGCAAATTGTTTTGTGTGGATTTTTATAACAGGACGATGGCACCTATTCAGAAAGCAATGGCAAAATACCGAACGTAATAATGCCTAGAAAAATCACAAACAGTGTTAAAAAGCTGGGGTTGATTCGCAAAGTTCTGTAAAGGATATGTAATTAACTTTTAATCATCTTATCTTAACGTATAACAGTACAATAGGGATATTTATTTATAACATATGTGTAATAGGCTTTCTTCATAAGCAAACTAGAATGTGAAATTCAACGTCATCATGTGATGTGATAAACATCAATGTGTTGGGGGAGACTGAGCACCTATGGGTCTGCCTAAAGTGCTATGATGTCAATTCATCAACCAATAAACAATCCTTCATAAGCAAGACTAAGATGTTAAATTCAACTTCATCTTGTGGCGTCTAAAGCTGAGGAATGACTTCTAGTGCACCTGGTTTTACCCCATATGGCCGTTCCTCTCCGCAGAAATGACACTCTACCTGCTGAGAGTATTGAACAAAGCACAGACTCCGTAGCTCCAGCAACAATCCTGTGATGTGATATAGATTAATGTTTTGAATTTGCACAATAGAATAGTTTAAACAGCAAACTCTTCAGTCATTTTGTGATATCACTCAGTCTAAAACAAGACTGAGTGTGACATTAGCACAATGGATATTAGCACAATTACAATGTTGGACATCTCTGTGGTTATGCCGCTAGTCTTACATTCTAAAGGTAATGGATTCACACCATGGTGATTCATTCATGAGTGTATCATTTTCCAGAGACTTCTAGGATTGTTGCTAGTGCTACGGAAGTCGCGCTTGTGCGATACTTCGCCAGGTGACATTCCATTTTTCAGAGTGACCAAACGATATGTAGAACCATGGTGTCTTCATACGTTTTAGAGTGTGATTGTAGTTTAGTACTAGGATAATTAGAGTGTAATCAAAGATGACTTTAGTTGAATTCTAGCACAAAAAAGAAGTACAACAGAATGTGATTATTCTAGTATGGTTTTAGTGCAATAAAGTGTGACTAAATTCTAGTATGGTGCAATCAAAAGGGTCTACGGCCGAAGGATTCACTTCATTGCACCAGGTTTTACCCCATATTGCTCAGTCCCTCTCTTTAGAAATGGCATGCCACCAGCGAGAGCATTGCAAACATCACAAACTCCCCAGTTCAGGCAACAACCATTTGGGTCTCTGAATAAAATGCACCCTGCAACAGAATGGCTTGTCCCAGATTCAAACCTCGGACCTTCATAACGCACGACCAGGGCTTAGCGACAAAGGCCCCCGTATCAAATGCTGCAATTAAATATGACTAAATTCTAGTATGGTTATAGTGCAATAGAATATGACTATAGTGTGACAACTTGTCAATAGGAAGTCTATAGTCTATGATTGAATGTGACTTTTAAAGCATCAACAATTTGTGTGACGCACGTATTCTGAGTTCATTATCCTATCACAAACACCTCTCTCCGTCCTCTGACGTTTAGAGCAGCAATATATGCACATATTAGCAGATGTATGTACTATAACAGTGTTTCCCAAGGGTCAGTGAGGTATATGTATTAAAAAAGTGGTAAACTAGTTCCGCATCAAAATCAAAGGACCTGGACCAGACCGGAGTTTAAACATTTGACAGGACAAAATGAAAGATCATTTGAAGTTTTATTTGAAAGATAATTCATTCCTGTCCATTTTCATATATAGAAACTTTTGGAGGTCTGCGGCAGCAAAATGTATTTAAAAGAGGGTCTGTGGTAATGCAAAGCTTGGGAAACGCTGTACTATAACATTTTGGTTTAATTATAACTCACTGTTTATCCCTAAGGCTTAAACACTATGCAGTTTTGAATATAATGCTTGGCCAACTTTTTGCTTTTACAATAATTAAATATTTATTATCTTTCAGAAGTAATCTATGAACTGAATTGATTAAAAGTTGAGACTTAGTTTAGCGATGAAACCTGTGATGTGTTTTATATGTAAATAACCAATATTGGTATAAGGGAAAGACCCAGGTCAAGAGGAGAAAATGGCGATGGGTCAGGCATTCCCTATGGAAGACGAAGTCGAGTGTCACTAGACAAGCACTTGAATGGAACTCGCAAGGAAAATGAAAAAAAGAGGGTGCACTAAACAGACCTGGAGACAAAGTCTTTTTGACAAGCTAAAGAGTGCTCGACTATCCTGGGAGACCATAAAGAAAACAGAGACCGAGAAAAGCGGCGGAACACTGTGGAGGCCCTATGCTTCACAAGGAGCGGAGAGAATAAAGAAGAAGGTATAAGGGAAGACTGCAGTAAAACTATGTAGTAATGGCCACACATGTAAAAACAAAGTACTATAGTTTTACAAAATACAAAAACAATATACAGCAACATTTTTACATTGAGAAACAACGAATGAAGTGGTTTGGGCACTTAATAAGAATGTATCCAAACTTCACAGTATACAAAGTCTTCTACAACAGAACATCAGGCGAGAGGAAGACCACAAAAAGATGGTTAGATGGCATAGTAGAAACATGTCAATGAGCAAAAATAACAATCACCCAAGTCACCGGAACAGTGCAAGACCAAAACAGCAAACCACGAAGCTGGGCAACAACCCAGAAGCAGTGTGACGACAAAAGAAGATGAACTATTTTATAGTTTGTCTTTCTAAGGTAGCTAAAAATCGTTTGTGCCCTCTCTTAAATGAAATTGGTTAACTTGGTAACAGTATAGTGCTGATTTGGACTTGACTATATTTTGAGTGTCTAAGGTTGGTTATTATATTCCTCTAGTACTATTATACATTACATAGGGCCTACAAGCAATTTCTCCATACTGCTCTATCCTGGTTAACTTGTACAAACTCTTCTATGGAAATGAGTCTGAAATTTCTCACCTCAGTAAATTTATTTCAGGATTTTCCCCTTCTTTTCTGAACCCTTTACATCCCACTTCAATGCCTGCTTTATGTTTTTTGATAATAGTTTTGAGTTTTAGTTTGGAATATCTTCATTGCATTCCAGACAGAGCATGCATTTTCCAGTGGTTACTTATGGTTGTGAATCATGGACTATTACACAAAAATTAAGAAGAAAATCCAGTCCTTCGAAACTAAATGCTACAGAAAGATCCCACGAATACCATGGACAGAAAAAAAGAAAGAACACTGATGTCCGGAAAGACTACTTTGATCACATCAAGCGTCACAATGGCCTGGAAAGAACAATACTAGGGCAGGGTCCCAGGACGCAGAGTAGCTTAAACAGCACCATCACCAAGAAGAAGATGGCTACAAGATATTAAAGAAACCATGAACATGACCATCGACGAAGTGGGTGAACTGGCAAGAGACAGAGTGAATTTCAGATGTGCTGCAAAGAGAGCAATGTCCTATAAAGGATACGCACCTTGATGATGATTCCAGACATGTCCATAGGTGCTTCAATCTCCTTCGCAGCAATTCCAACAGCGCCCAGAGACTAACTGTACCAGTTCGATGTTGATTAATGAGCCTACATCAAGGCTTTATGTGCTGCTCTTTTCTGGCTACTTCAATCCAAGATCTTGCAATTCAGCCGTTAACGTGGATTGATTTAGATGAAAGTCTTCTTTGCAATGATTCTTACATTATTACATGGGTATGCCCAATACATCTCCATCTTCTCTTTCTTACAACAGCTGTTAATAGTGGTTGAACAGATATTTCTCTCTGATTTCAACACTTCTGAATTCGTCCATTTTATGTTGATTATTTTTGTCAGACATCTATTTTCAAATGCAATCAACTTACTTATGGTTCTTCCACTTGTGTCATCATACTGTTGGTTGCACTGTGTCTTGGTTTCGTGTTTTTGTCTTGTACTGTTCTAGTCTCTTTTTTCTTGACCGCTCCATAAAACCGCTTGTTAATCAACTCGTTGTGATTTGTAGTGATCTGAGCCTAAGAGAGATTGTACGTTGTGTCAGTTATGCGCCTACAAGTAGGCCAGCACATTCAATTTCTGCCATGATTTTTATTTACTAAGGTAGATTCCCTAGGTCCTGCATTGGTTGCCTCTTATGACATGCCTTATAGGTTGCAGTGGTACTATTATATGCTTCCCTCGTGGGCCCCTGCACCACACGGGTGACTGTTTTAGTACCTTGGGTGAGATATTTTTGCTTTTAGACAGGATTCTGTTATGCCATTTATCCATCTTATTCATTGTCTTCCTATGAGTATTTTTTGTTTTTGACAGGATTTTGCTATGTCAACTATCCATCTTTTTCATGGTCTAATTAAGTGATCTTTTGTGGTCAAATTATGGTTGATTATGCCAAATGTAAACGTCAAGATGCAACTTTAACACATTTTTATAGTACATTGATGATCATGATAGAATAAGTGGTTGAAAAATAAATAGGGCAATATCGCAAACAAAACTAAGGACAAATATGTCCTAATTAAAACACTATTGTTGGTGTTAATAAATAAGAACAGGAAACTAATCACTAATCTTCTGTTGTTACAACCGGTTGATTTTGTCATGGTCAGTTATATAGATTGTTATAACGACCCTTGTTATAATCAATAAACAAATGCTTAATATTGATTGAAAGACGATGTAGTCGATGAAGTTTATCTCACATGTCTTGTTGTGCATAATAATAAGATATCCTGATAGAAACCATACATAAAGAACAACTTACAAGTCAGACTACATGAGGATGTCTTCATTGTTTGGATGTTCTTAAATCGCTGGTTGACTGACTATCCAACTGTGATATTCGCGATTCATTCTCAAGACATTATTGATCATTCCTTGTGGAAAGTTGCATTATTATGCTATAAATTTACAAATCATTTTCAAATATCTTTTGTTCTTATTGTTGTATCTGCCAGTTATCAGTCTCGAACAGGTGTCACTAGCTTCGCTTTGAGAAAACTTGTCATATAAGAGACTCAATGTGACGCCTGTAGTTAACCGGGAAACTGATGCTATAAATGCCTTGAACTCGACACAAAATAAACAAATACTTGGTGAATAATCGGAAGAGAAATACGTTACTTTTTTGTAAAACCGGTAGTAATTATGCAAAGAAATATCCTAAAATCATACAAAACAGTGTAAGGGTTCTTACCTTGTGTGTCTGTGGCGTGCAACTCCTATGGCTAGGCTAAGTTACTTAAATGGTGTCTCAACAACAATGTGGTTGGGGACTGAAACACACAAATATGGTGGTAGCAAAGTTCGCTAAAATTATACAAAGCCAGCATGAACGACAGATCCAATTGGGGATACCAATTATTAGCCACGGCAAATAAATCCGCTAAGGAGATGAGAACACAGCAATAATCCACAGCATGCAAACGTGTTTTTTATTTATTAGTCGACAACTACACACAACACAGTCGTGCACACGCCAGAGAGGATACTGGGTTTTGCAGTTATAGCTTCGTCTCGATAGTAGAGACCGCGTCGTTCTAATAATCACACACTCTAACGTCATCCGCGCGCGAGCTCGCGCCTCGCATTCCCTGCCTGGCATTTCATCGAACCTGTTCCCGCAGTTTTTGATTTCCATTGGGTAGCTGGGGCATATCACGTGCTTGTTCAGTGAATGTTTCCGCCAAGCATTCAATATGCAGACAATTGGAAGGAGGGAGAGAAATAAAGTCGAATACATAATCAACAATTGTTATATGTTTTGTTAGTCCCATTGGCCTCCTCAGTGGACTAGAAATCGAAAGCAAAAAAAAATTTGCAACATATTTTAGGAAGAATAGAAGATAGAAATGGAATGGAAGAGAGTAAGAATGGGGAGGGGGTGCATTTAACATCGTGGGAAACGCCTTAACATCTAAGCAAATAACAAAGGAACAGAAAATGAGAATCATTAAGTGCTAGCAAGCTACATGTACACGTATCATTGTTATATGGGGGCGAAAGCGTAGACAATGAACAAACAGATGAAAAAAAGAAAAGATTTATTCGGAATGTATATATAGAGACGATTGACAAATGCCATGAGTTTTTTTTAAGGAAATAAATCATCATCAAATAGCTTGTCTTTAGCAGAACTTTGCCACCCTAATAGTTCTTTGGAATTTCTCTCTCTTTCTCACTCTCTCTCTCTCTGTCTCATATGCCTCTTCAACCGGCACGCTAAAATTCATCAGTTACATTCTGATTTCATCTTCTCCGTGGTTATCTCGTCCCACACCGTCCTAAAAAGCGCTACTACAGGTAGTAACGGCAGGTAGTAACGGCAGGTTTTTTTTTTTTTTATAGTTCTGTTCATTCTCTTCTTTTTCCATGATATACAGAGGACATATATGTTTTCTCCCTGCCTTGTTAAATGTCCATGCTTCACATCCATATGTTGCTACTGTAAATATGCATGCTTTTAGTATTTTGTTCTTTGTTAAGAAAAACTAACAAAGAACTACTATATATATATATATATATATGTTTATGGCCTTTTTCATCTTTACAGATGGTCATTTGACAAGTGTGTCTTCTTCTTCTATATGTTCGTTATTTACGACCAATTTTAATCACTCTTTGTGATATGTTTGATCTTTGCCAAGAACGTGTATACATTGCACATTGGTTTGGTAGGCCCCTAAACGCATAGACTTCTACACGTTTAGGACATGTGCATCCGATTTCAGCCAAACCTCCTTAGACGCCTCTTACGACATGCGTGGCAGGTAACAGTGGTTCTATTCTTTACACCCCAAATTTGGGCCCCGGTAACCACTCGGGCGTGACAAGTGTGTAACTTTTGCGACTTCTGAGTTTCTGCTTGTTTCTTTTCCTTCAAGCTCATCCCTAAGTCTCTTTTCAAACAATTATGCACTTTTGCGTAACGTTGTCTTCCACATAACTCGGTCATGAGCTAGTTTTTTTTTGTCTCTATTTGTTCGGAGCGACAGAGACGTTCTTCATTAAGGCCTTGCAGATATCTTTATATTTTGACAGTGTTCTCTGCCTTGAAGACTCTTCCCTTCCGAAAGTTCACAAAATAACACATGTTGTAATTTGCGCATATTTTCTATTCTTCTCACATTTCCCAACCATCTTAGTTTTCTTCTGTTGAGTATCCCCCCTTGATGGATTGCAAGTTTGCACGTTGCAGTACTTCAGAGTTTTCTGCTGTTGAGTATTCCCCCTGATGGATTGCAAGTTTGCACGTTGCAGTACTTCAGAGTTTTCTGCTGTTGAGTATTCCCCCTGATGGATTGCAAGTTTACACGTTACAGTACTTCAGAGTTTTCTGCTGTTGAGTATTCCCCCTGATGGATTGCAAGTTTGCACGTTACAGTACTTCAGAGTTTTCTGCTGTTGAGTATTCCCCCTGATGGATTGCAAGTTTGCACGTTGCAGTACTTCAGAGTTTTCTGCTGTTGAGTATTCCCCCTGATGGATTGCAAGTTTGCACGTTGCAGTACTTCAGAGTTTTCTGCTGTTGAGTATTCCCCCTGATGGATTGCAAGTTTGCACGTTGCAGTACTTCAGAGTTTTCTGCTGTTGAGTATTCCCCCTGATGGATTGCAAGTTTGCACGTTGCAGTACTTCAGAGTTTTCTGCTGTTGAGTATTCCCCCTGATGGATTGCAAGTTTGCACGTTACAGTACTTCAGAGTTGTTCACTCTATTTATGCTGAGTTTGTGCCGCTAATATTGCGAATGCGTCTATTTTACCTTTTGTAAAAATCTCAAGGAAACGAATTTGCCTCCAAATTTGGCTACCGTGGGGTTTGAACCAGGTACGCTTGGGTTTGTGATCGAGCTCATTACCGCTTGAGCTAGAGACGCTCACAGTCGGTATTTAACTACGTGGAAATGGAGAAGACCAAATTCGTATAACACTGTATTATCAAAAAGCAATTTCCCAGGGGTGAACACTTGTCCCCCCTTAACGTATGAGAGAACATGATAGCTACATCAACAAAAAACTTCTAACATTTGTATGAGTTTATGCTTCAGTGCGCATTGGCAATGATTTTATGGCCGTTCGGAATTTCTTGTCTGACTGTGTATGTTATGTTTGTCGAAGAGGAATTCTGAATTTCTTGGCGTCTGTTGTATCCTTAACCAGATAAAGGCCTTTTTGTAGAAATGTCGATGTATATTGTCTTTGTCCTCTTCTTCTTCTTCGAACGCTCCATATCGATCACTTGTTAACCACTCTTTGTGATTTGTATGTGATCTGAGTCTAAGAGCGATTGTAGTTTGTGCCAGTTATGCGCCAACTTGTAGGCCAGCACATCTGATTTCTGCGACGCTTTTTTTTACTAGGTCGCCGAGTGGTTACCGGGGCCCAAATTTGGGATGCAAAGAATAGAACCACTGTTACCTGCCACGCATGTCGTAAGAGGCGCCTAAAGAGGTTTGGCTGAAATCGGATGCATGTGTCCGCTAGGGAATGCTAACCCGAAACAAATGCTTGCAGAAAACGGATGCACCAGGCCGTAAGGCGCATAACATGATGCAACGACCCCTCACAATGAGGAATGGGATAACGGATTCTACGGTCGCCAATCTGCCTCTGAGATTTAACCACGCAGTAAGAATGTCAGACCCACTATCACGAGGGTGGCCAAAACTTACTGCAGGAAGAGGTCGGCACAAATGGGGAAGCAGAAATCATAGGAATTATATCCTACAGAACTGCCCTCAGTATGCAGACTTGAGAAGAAAGAGATGGCCCACTTACACTAGTGTCCAAGACAAACTGTATGGCGTGGCTGATAATCTGAGACAGGCAGCTGTCTTTATTATAGAATCTGAAATCCCAATCTAGTGAGAACGCAGAAGAAGAAGAAGAAGAATTTACTAGGGTAGATTCCTTAAGCCCCTACCTCATACGCCTCTTACGACTTGCCTTGTAGGTCGCAGTGTTGCTACTCCATGCGAGCCTCAGCAACACAAAGGGGGTTGTACTTTGTTAAACTACAGTATTTTGTTAAACTACAGTATTTTGTTAAACTACAGTATTTTGTTAAACTACAGTATTTTGTTAAACTACAGTATTTTGTTAAACTACAGTATTTTGTTAAACTACAGTATTTTGTTAAACTACAGTATTTTGTTGTTACGTGTTTCGCTATTGCTACATAGTTTTACATAGGGACTTCATTTACTGGGGCAGTTGTTGTGTCTGACTCTCAGTCGATGCTTCACAAGATCCAGAAGGGCAGGTTTCGGTATGAGTGGATGTCGTCTATAGAAGTTTCTAACCTCCAACGGCTTACGTGGATATACTGTCCTGGGCATGCAGGTGCTTACGGTAATGAGAGAGCGGGCAGGCTTGCATCAACAGCAACGATTGTTAGGCAGTTGAAGATAGATAAGGGGGATATTCTTCGGTCTCTTCGTGACTGTCTGTTGGATGAGGACACTAAAATCGATGTTGAATTAATCAAGCGATTTAAGCAGTTTGGAGTTACCCGTTGCCTGAGAGGTACAGTGAGAGGTGTGTTTAATCAGCGAGCCACAGGAACCATCAGTATGCATACTCTTCGATATCTGTTGGGGAGATTGAGCACCTGTGGATCTGCCCGAGTGCAATGACCTCAGTTTAGTAACCAATAACCAATACATATTTTTACCGCAGTCTTCCCTGATATAAACTTATATGAACTTATTGTCAATATAAGTAGGAGGTCGTCAATATTGTTCAGGCATGTAATGAGAAGGAAAGGTTTAGAACACATTGTGATAACCGATAAAATAAGCAGGGAAAGGAAACAAAGGAAGACAGAGAGAACATTTTAGACAGCCTGACTTCGGAGCACGGAAGAGCGTCCAGTATCTGAGATAATAGCAAACACGAGTTAACAGAGATTTGTGGAGGTCCATGATCGCCTACGCCAGCCAGCACGGCACCTGACGATGATGGTGATATATATATATATATATATCATCATCACCAATGTGTGTATCCTTTATAGGACTTTGCTCTCTTTGCAGCGCATCTGAAATTCACTCTGTCTCTAGCCAGTTCACAAAACACGTAATCACAAAGTACTGTAGTTTTACAAATTACAAAAACAATGACAAAATACAGCAACGTTTCGACCAACAAGGCCTTTATCAAGCAAACGAACAACAGGAGTGACAAATTAAAAAAATAAATGGACGACCAAAAACAAACGTTTCTAAAGAAAATCTGGGAATAAAAACGAATAACTAAATAAATGTAACACAAAAACACACATAAAAACTAGCCAGTTCACCCACTTCGTCGATGGTCATATTCATGGTTTCCTAAACATCTTGTAGCCATCTTCTTCTTGGTCTGCCTCTGAGTCCTGTGACCCTGCCCTCTAATATATATATACTTCTTCTACTTCTTTTTCTTCGAACGCCTGATTTCGACTACTTGTTAACCATTCTGTGTGATTTGTATGTGATGTGAGCCTAAGATCGATTGTAGGCCTACGTTGTGCCAGGTATGCTCCTACAAGTAGGCCAGCACATCCGATTTCTGCAATCCTTTTTTGCTAGGTACCATCCTAGATTCTTCATCAGTCGCCTCCTACGTCATGCCTTTATGTTGCACTGGTACTATCCTTTGCTTCCCTAGCGAGCCCCAGCACCACACGAGCGATATAAACTCATACATAACACTTGTATTACAAAAATTTTGATTTTGCAAAGACATTTAAAAGAAAAAGATTTGCTGACCTTGCCCTCTTACGCACGTGCAATATTCTCGTACATGAACATCCGTTTTACAACTAACACAAATCAATTTCATTAAGTGAACAATTTATTGTAACAAATGTGTGGTACCGAAAGACTAAGCAACGTAAAACACACGTTGTGGATACACTGTTGTTCGTGTCAGAAATCTTCCTAGCATATCAGTTCTGTCGGTATGGAAGCATTCCCCAGCCAAAGATGCAAGCAGCTAATGTTTCCTATACCTCACATGCTTTCTGCTGACTCGGATCTAGTTAGTTCAAACATCCTAACCTGTACGTGATTATTATGTTTTTTTACGTCTGTACACGTACGTGTAAATTTCTGACATGTGTAGACAGGTTGTCATACATTACACATTTCGAAACCACTATGGGATATATATGGAAACATAAAAATTGTGGTAGATCTTTACTGTGGATATATAGAAGAATAGGCAGAGTTTCATGGACAGAAAAACAGACAAATAAACAAGTTTTAGGAAAACTATTGAAGAAACAATTATTAAGAGAAATAAAATTCAGACAAGTAAAGTATTTTGGGCACATAAAAGACATGACACCATGATAAAATATTTACTAGAGGGGGAAAGTTGAGGGGGGGGGGGAGAGCAAGAGGAAGACCGAGAGATAAGTGGGAGGAAACTTTAAGAAATGGACAGGTTACAGTCTGGCAGTGTGCAACACCAAGGCGAAAGACAGAGGATGCTGGAGATTCATTGCAGCCAACCTTCGATGTGGAGACGGCACATGCTGATGATGATCCTTTAAAGGACTTCGTCATCAACCACAGTAAACGATTCGTCGATTTTCTAGGCACTACTTATACGTTTAGTAGTTTGTCCTTGCTTTCTGATCGAGTCAATTTTTATCGTTCGTAAAAATCCACGAAAACAAATTTGCTTCCAAATTGCCAGCCGCGGAGTTTGAACCACGTACGCGTGGGTTATTTCTTGAGCTCACTACCACTTAAGCTATAGACGTTCATATATATATATATATATATATATATATATATATATATAGCGCTTGTCTCACTTGCATTTCAGCTCTTTCCCAAGTCCCCTTTCAAAAGATTCTGCACCTTTGCGTAATCTTGTTTTCCCCATAACTCTGTCATTTCTTAGTTCATAGTTCATAGTTCATAGTTCATAAGTACGGTTCCAACTTCACTGCAACGGGTCACCCCATAATTTATCCGTTTCTATGCCAATAAAAATCACATCAAATGCCAACAACTGTGAAATGTTTCCTGCGTGAGCTAATTCCAGAATGAAACAGCCGCGTACCGACACAAAAAGCAGCCTGCACCGAATAAAATTCATATGGTCGTCGCTAATGTAGCAACACAAAACTGTTCATCACTTGAACTGCAATTCTTGTCGAAGGAACATCAATCACGACAAAATCCAGCTTTCTGCACCCGCAATATAACTGCATACGACAGATTGAGTTTGTTCGTCATAACCGCTGTCCGCCATTTTCTGAATACACACAACAAACGCACGGTTGACACGGCGAAAAGCATTCCATGTAACATTCATAGCTCACAGCGTTGCTCAAGCACTAACTCAGTAGCTCGGCAAACAAAACCGGAAAATACCCGACCAAACATGTCGGAAATGCGCTAGTAAAGTCGCGCTCAGAAATCAAACAGTCCTGACTCTGAATGGTCCTCCCGCATTCCGCCTGTCATTTCTTATTTGTTTGAACCGATAGAAAAGTTCTTCGTTGAGACTTTGCAGCTTTGTATTGGAGGTCTCTGTGGTTAAGTGGTTAAGCTCTTTGCATTGTGAGTCGAAGGTCGTGGGTTCGAGTCCGGACCGTGCCATTCTGTTCACGAGTGCAGTTTTTCCAGAGACCTCTAGGATTGTTGCTGGAGCTACGGAGTTCGTGATTTGTGCAATACTCCCGGCAGGTGGCGTACCATTTTCTGCGGGGAGGGACCGAGCCGTATGGGGTAAAACCCGGTGCAATGAAATCACTCCTTCGGCTTTTAAACCATTTTAAACCTTACAGCTATATCTGAGCAGTGCTTACCGTGGTACCTTTCCCTCTCCGAAAGTTCACAGAAAACACTTGTTGTGGTATGTGGCTATTGTCCATTCTTATCACATGACCTAGCCATCTTAGTCTTCTACTACTGAGCATGCTCATGATGGAAGGAAAGTTTTCTCGTTGCAGTACTTCAGAGTCGTATACATACATATATATAGGGGCGGCTCGTCATTAAGGCGGGCCCCACAAAAATAATGTGTAACGTGTATTTATTGTTTTTAAATTAAAGTTTTTTTTTTTTTTTTTTGTCCGCTTTCAACTCAGACGAAGTTTCATCTCTGAAACTGATTTTTGCGTGAAAATCCGTTTTTCCAATTTCTTACAATGGCAGCAGCGTGAACATTGTAAATTACTTTACACTGGCAGCCGTGTGCTCAATGTACTCGTAATTAGTATTCCCTCGCCATACAGGCAGATTTTCTCCGACTTCAGAGGTACTCACGTTATCGTCCTGAGTAAGACCAGGGACTCGAACAAATGCCGGACAGTAGGTTCGAACCCGAGCTATGAGGCGTCTCACAGCTAGCAGGCCGAGCTACTATCAACTACTCTAGGCAGTCCCCTAAATTAAAGTAAAACCTAACCCAAAACCACGATTTTCCGAGAATTTTTGTCTGGCCCCACTACCAAAAATAATCACAATCCGCCACTGCATATATATATATATATATATATATAATTATATATATATTAGTCAACCATGAACGATACCAAACGATAGAAGAAAGTCATAACAGGGAAGTAATGTCCACGCAAAATACTGGGAGTATCAAGAAGAGACCTATTCAGAAATGAAGAAGGCAGGGGGAAAATGGCTACAACCAGGGGCGGCTCGTCATTGAGGGCCAGTGGGGCCCTGCCCCACCAATAATCGACAGGGAGAATAACTTCCCGGAATAGACAAATAATAGTAAATACTCTAAACACCATAATTTTTTCGAAAATATGTGTCTGATCCCACCTAGAAAACTAACCACGAGCCGCCAATAGCTACAACATCAGTACTGAACTTCATCAAGAAACAATCAATTAAATAATTCGAACACATAAGCAGATTACTAACAGATAGTGCGCCCCAAAGTTCGATGCTATTAAGATACTGCAAAAATATAAGACAATAGGTTGTCTACACAAAAGATGAATCACATAGATTCTTCTTCTTCGAACGCTCCACATCGACCCCGTGTTAACCGCTCTGTGTGATTTGTATGTGATTTGAGCCTAAGAGCTATTTACGGTGTGCCAGTTTTGCGCCTACAAAGTAGGCCAGCACATCCGATTTCTTCGAAGTTTTTTATTTACTTTGGTAGCTTCTCTAGGTCCTGCATCAGTCGTCTCTTACGACATGTCTTTTAGGTCGCAGTGCTTCTTTGCTTCCCTTGCGGGCCCCGGCACCACACGAAAAAACCACGTAAATAGCATCTGCAATAACAGATACAGTGTATGCAGTGCAAACAAAAGTCTATTCTCGAAGCGTGTGCTTGTCCTGAAGCTGTATGACAGAACACAATCCAAGAAAAGATAATTTTAGTAGATTGAAATGGATGAAACATATTCAGAGAATGTTAGAATGCCAATCGACGTCCATGGGGAGTTGTAGACAGGTAGAAGATCCTCTTTGATGCCACATATTTTCAGGATAAGAATGAGTCACGGCTGATACCTGTGGTACATGTGCTGAAGCTGCTCGCTTGGAATATGAGTTAGGGATCGCAGTTAATGACAGGAGAAAATCAAGAGTAAAATAAGGAGAAAAGATAGATTTATTCTTTATTTCTGTCAGCTCCAAGCGGAGCATAGGGCATCACCACTTGTTTACTACCTATTCCGGTATCTGGCAGTTTTTTTATATGATTTCATAGATTTATTCTTCATTATTTTTTTTTTTTTTTCTTTCGTCCGCTTTCAACTCAGACGAAGTTCCATCTCTGAAACTGATTTTTGCGTGAAAATCTGTTTTCCAATTTCTTACAATGGCAGCA
Source organism: Arion vulgaris (assembly GCA_020796225.1). Taxonomy (NCBI): domain Eukaryota; kingdom Metazoa; phylum Mollusca; class Gastropoda; order Stylommatophora; family Arionidae; genus Arion; species Arion vulgaris. The sequence goes on along the minus strand of CM036769.1, from coordinate 32,676,897 downwards.
GCGTGCACGTTGTAAATTACTTTACACTGGCAGCCGTGTGCTCAATGTACTCGTAATTAGTATTCCTCGCCATACAGGCAGATTTTCTCCGACTTCAGAGGTACTCACGTTATCGTCCTGAGTAAGACCAGGGGACTCGAACAAATGCCGGACAGTAGGTTCGAACCCGAGCTATGAGGCGTCTCACAGCTAGCAGGCCGAGCTACTATCAACTACTCTAGGCAGTCCCCCTATTCTTTATCTGAACTTCATCAAGAAACAACAAATTAAATAGTTGGGACACATAAACAGATTACCAACAGATAAATGGCAATGTTACTCTGGTACATTCGTTTGTGTGGTACTGGAGCCCGCAAGGGAAGCAGAGAATAGTACCACTGCGACCTACAAGGCATGTCGTAAGAGGTGTCTGATATATGGGTCTATGGAAGCTACCCTAGTAAATAAAAAACGTTGTAAAAATCGAATGTGCTGGCCTACTTGTAGGCTCATAACTGACACAACCTACAATCGCTCTTAGGCTCAGATCACATACAAATCACAAAGAGTGGTTACCAAGTGGTCGATATGAAGAGTTGGAGGAAGAAGAAGAACTCTGATACATTAGATCAAAGCTAGAGACCGGCCACGCAAAAAAAGGACCTCAGAGATAACAGAGGCAAGGAAAAACACTGTTTATGAAGCACACACAAAAGCCTGTTCTAGAAAGCTGTTCTTATCCTGACTATGTCAGACAAAACAGGATTAGAAAACAGAAAGAAAGAGAATAATCCAGAATCCTTCAAGACGCACTCAGCGCGCGAAGTTTAAACTGACATTTCCGCTAGACAATATACTTAAAAAAATTACGTTTATTCTTTAGTGCTAAAACTGATTTTGTTGTGTTTTAATTTAAAGTAGAATGCAATATTAAAAGAATAAAGTTAGTGTGCTATAACAGAGTTACACATGCAGACAGCAGCATGACAATGGATGTACTGGCGGTGACCAATGCACTACTCTGGCTAGAGTCACAAACTACACTCATGCGTGCATTCTGAGTGACTCATTGAGTATGATCCGAAAGGTGGAGGCCGGTTCGGTGCGCAGGCAATGGACTGAATCATTGCAGGCGTCAACAATTTGCAGAATGACACTTGTCTTTGTTCCGGGGCACATGGGTGTCGTTGGCAATGAGAGAGCAGACAGACTGGCTGGCTCTGCCGTTATATCAGAGGGCCAGCCAATGAACAGAGCTGACATCGTGAACGCCCTCATAGAGCGTGGCCGCAGAGAAGACCTTCATCTAAACCAATCCATATCAATTACTAGATTGCGAGAACTGGGTTTGAAGATTGGTGTGGGAAAAAAACGGTACAACAGGTATAACAGTCGGCTCATCAATCAAAATAGAACTGGTACGGTCAGTCGCTGGACGCTGTTGGAGATATTGAGAAGTAGATCGGAGCACCTATGGACATGTCTGGAGTGCAATGAAGATATTCCAAACTGAAACTGAAACAGAGTTACAGTTCTATGGGGGCTGTGTTATTAAGCTAGAGTTAATGTGCTATAACAGAGCTATAGTTAAGGATCGTGTTCGAAAACTAGAGAGTTAAAGTTAGTGAGCTATAACAGAGCTACGGTTAGGGAGCTGTGTTAGTAAGCTAGAGAGTTAAAATTAGAGGGCTACAGTCGAAAACTCGATTTACAGCTAGGGAGCTGTATTTGAAAGCTACAGAGTTAACCCTTTAACTGAGCTAAAAATAGCTACTCTTTGTTTCTAGGTCACAAACGTGAATGTACGCCTATAGCAGTGACAGTAGCAATGTATAACGTGTTAACACGTCTTTAGTCCACAGAGGAGAGATAATAACAGATGTGTTAACGCGTCTTTAGAAGTGAAGGGGGAAAACGTATATATACGTCCTTACAAGCTAAAGAGAAAAAAAGTTAGAGAACTATAAGATTGCTACAGTTAAGCAGCTATGAGGGCTATAGTAAGAAAGCTATGCTCGAAAACTAGAGATTTACGGAGATCTCTGTATTTGAAAGTTAGAAAATCTAATATTAGACAACCCAGTTTTCTCTCACGGTTATTGTCGGTGAACCATATTTCTGATGTATACGTCACTTCCGCTGTCTTTGTCAGACGTGAAGTGACATGCGGTCGAAACAACAATGGAGGTTTCCTTGCGTCGAGGACATAGAATTATAGTGGGTGTGGGCGGCATTGAAGGATACAACTAACACGAGACAAATATCGATTGATCGATTGATTGATTGATTAACTTATTGATTGATTGATTGAAACATCATCAATGTTCATTGGTAAGTAACTATTTGTGATCCGTTCTTTTTCTTACACTGGAAGATCTTGCACAGCGACAGTACACAAACTCTGTCGCAACGAAGAAAGTCCTTGATGTAATATTAAAGATTAATAAAGATTCTGGTAAGTGGTTAAGCCATTGCCTTGCGAGTCGAAGGTCGAGTGTTCGAACCGTGCCGTTCTGTTCACGGGTGCTTTTTTTCCAGGAGAACCCAAGGATTGTTGCAGTAGCCACAGAGTTCGTGCTTTGTGTAATACTATCGGAAAAAGGCGTGCCATTTTTGCGGAGTGGGGCCGAGACATATGGGGTAAAACCCAGTGCAATGAAGTCAACCCTTTGGCTTAAAATCCTTCATATTAAAGATTGTAAAAAACGTGTGGAAACGTGTTAAATATTTTATTACGACTTAATGTCAAGGCAGCGGCTTTCCAGCCTATTTTTTATTGCTTCTCAATTGTTAATTGTTCTTTTACATGCTCAACTTGAACACGTTCGTAACCCACGATTTAACTTAGAAACGTATATTTACAAAAGTTAAAGACAACATGAGCATAGTTGACGAGAGAAAGAGAGAGAGAGAGAGAGACAGACAGGTGTATGTGTGAGTGTATCTGTTAATAAATGTGTGTACTGTATATTAGATGGACCAGTCACGTTGCTCGTATCATAAACGCATAAAAAACAGTTGATGTATGTCGAGCTTGAAGGGGACAGACGTTCAGCTGGTGGATAGAAAAAACGATTTAGCCCGTCTGCCCAGCGTGTTCGTAGCGCGTTGGACTACGGGTGACTATCCCTCTGTGTGTGCGGGTTCAATTCCGCGGGATGGCAGAAAAAGCCACAGATTCCCCAGATTTACGGTGTTCGTGGCACCGAACCGAAGGGTTACGATGTTCATGGCACCGAGCCGAAGAGCTGAAAAGCTCAAGTGCTTCTGGATCGGGAAAAAAACCCATTTAAAGACACTCTTAAAATGTTTCTAAAATGCTTCGATATAAACACAACGTGTTGGGAATCCCTTGCGCAAGATCGCCAAATGTGGCCACTGCTGTAGCAATACAAGAGTAACTCTCATAGCTAGGAATCGTTGTGCCGTTGAGGCACCGAGAAAATGAGCTGCAGGACAAGACAGAACACACAACACCCACATGTCTAACATTGATCATGTATTCCCCACCTGTGACAGGGGATTGTGTTCTAGAATTAGACTCTGCAGTCACCTCCGCACACACCAGAAGGTGCTGCGGCACACGTCTGAGATTTATCATCACTTGCGATGGATGGCTATTATGTGTGAGTAAGAGTGTATTAGAAACTCTGTGTGTGTGTGGTAGAGTGTGTTAGTGAGTATGTGTGTTCATAGATGGATGTGTGTGTGAGAGGATGTGTGTGTGTGAATTGATGCCATTATGGCGTTCCGTAGACACTCAGAATATACCGGGTATTCCCTATTGAAGTATTTTTGTTCACTGGTTTAAATAATTGACGCGCTACCACCCCTACACAATAAACATACAGATTTGCCTTGGTATTGACATGAAGGAACCTCCCATTCAGAATGAAATGTGAGTTACGTTGGGTGTATCTGTATTTATATATGACAGATGATACTTTGTAGTAACTATTGGACACCTGATGATCACCAACATTTTCATGCCTACTCTGTGTCACATAGCCGTGTGTTGTCCGGGCTCACGCGGGGAGCAAAGAATAGTAACACTGCGACCTGTAAGGCATGTCGTAAGAGGTGAATGAGGTATGGGCCTAGAGAAGCTACCCTAGTAAATAAAAAGCATCGCAGAAATCGGATGCGCTGGCCTACTTGTAGGTGCATAACTGGCATGACGTATAATCGCTCTTAGGCTCGGATCACATACAAATCATAAAGAGTGGTTAACAAGTGGTCGATATGGAGCGTTCGAAGTAAGTTAAGTTCGTTCCAAAATTCGTGATCATCTTTACCGACTGATATAAAATCATCCCTGGACATCAATTCTTGATTTTTACATTTTTATATAGGTAACAATGACGACCTCCAAAAGTATTTTTACCCACCCAAACCTTTAGTTCTGTAAGATTTTATTATATGTTATTACTAAAATTATAGCGATGTTGATATGGTATACTTGTTGAAGTTTTACAGTACGATTGTCAAGTTTGTCTATAACTAAGCATTTCCGTGTTACAAATGCAATTCAGTGCAAGTCAAAATAGGGAATCCCGTGGAATTAATCATTTCACAATGTTTCCTACCGACTGTCATTGGCGTATGTACGCAACATTTACTTTCATTTATAGAAGTGGAAGGTATCATTTGTTCACTATGTCACCTTTCTTTTTATAATATGTAATAGGAATACGCCTTTGCAATCATCCGCCACCATTTTGTGTATTACTGTAAGTTCTAAACTTTGATGATCATTTTGTTGTGATTATGCAAAATTATATAACCAAAAAAAATGTTTTTTGCATCAACTAAGCTACCTACCAATTAGTTAAACATGGATTCGTAAGGTTGTGAAGACTGCTTGAAAAAAATCACTGGTATGCATCACGTAGATTTCGTACAAATTAAACCTTAGTGTGATCACAAATTTTGGAACGAACTATAGTAGCATAGTTTTTAGTAAACGCTTCTTAGATTAGTGAGAAGGGTTGAATTCCACAGTGGGTGTGGACTATTTTCCGACCGTAACGGCTCTTACGTCGATCCAGCCTCAATTGGGTAATAGGAAAGCACTGGGAAGTAAAGACAACCGGTGTGATTTTGACCACATCACCCATCGTGTGTTGGAAGTGTTATTAGCAATGAAGGAGGCGCTGGATCTGACATTAAAAACAGACTGAGTAAGGCACGAAGTGCATTCATGAACCTTCAGACCGCCTGGAAATCTGCCCAATACAGCATCAGAACCAAGACTAGTATCTACAACAGCTGTGTGCTGTCAACATTGCTGTACGGATCGGAATGCTGGAGAATGACAGAACAGGATATGTATAGACTCTCCACCTTTCACACAACTTGTCTGCGAAAATCTTACGCGTGTACTGGCCGACTACTATCTCGAACCAAGAATTGCTTGCACGATGCCAACAAGAGAATATGGGCACTATCATACGAAGACGACACTGGAGATGGATTGGACATGTGATGCGCATGGAGACTGGCTCCGACACGAAAACTGCACTGAGATGGACTCCAGAGGGTAGGCGAAAGCGTGGAAGACCCAGACGACCTGGAGGAGAACGATAGAGCAAGAACTGAAGGAAATGAATCATAGCTGGAACATAATACAGAGGAAGGCCATGAACAGGGAAGAATGGTGTGCGTTTGTTGCTGCCCTAAACGCCAAGGGCGTAACAGGCTAAAGAAGAAGACCCATCGTGTGACGACGGTCTTTGAAAAATATGGTATAACACCGTATTACCCTATATACATCGAGGTATGGAAAAAGAGTTCCTTTACCTCTTTACTATGTTTTCATTATCACAGATTTTTGGGAATTTTTTCTTATTCTTCCGTTATAAATTCACGCGTAGTCGTGGCACCTACTATATCACCTCAAGCTTATTTTTGTGTGAGGGATTGCTTTCCTTATCACAAGTGTTCCTCACCATTCAGGTAAGCTTTTCTCCATCTTCAGAGATATTTGTAATTTAGATCCGCAGGTAAAGGGTCAGAGTTTTCTGTTGTTCAATCGCGTACTGTGCGCATACAGAGAATCTTTCGCCGAAACTGGCTTCGAACCCTGGTATTTCCACGGCACATGCTCATATCCCCCCCATGAGGCCATTACCTTGTAGTGGTGGGGAGGTTTGCGTGCTTCAATGATACAGTGAGCTAGGACGGCGGTAACTTATGTTCCCGGAAGGGTTACCCAAGCCGGAAAGGTCACTGAAGAGGGGACATACGAAGCATGGTCTCCTGGTCCTCCAGGTTGGGGGTTGGGCTTGGGACTAACGATCCCATCCTTTAAAAAAATTAAAGTTACGGAAACAACAACAAACATACAACCTATTCACGGACATGAAGGGCTACCAGAGTCATTAACTCACATGACTGGAAGTGGTGAAAGCCGAAAGGATGCTACTAGGCGAAAGCGTGGAAGACCCAAGACGACCTGGAGGAGAACGATAGAGCAAAAACTGAAGGAAATGAATCATAGCTGGAACACAATACAGAGGAAGGCCATGAACAGGGAAGAATGGTGTGCGTTTGTTGCTGCCCTAAACGCCAAGGGCGTAACAGGCTAAAGAGAGGACTCATATGCTATCGACTTCGCTATCAGCGACCTCAATATAAGTACTGACAGAACTAGAATCAAAGATAGATCAACGTTTGTGAGTGAACCAGGTGAAACCAGGTGAGACGAGAAGGTAAAGGTATGCAAATGATGTTTTAAGTAACAGGTATGTTCCCTTTCTCAACGCTAAAAATAGTTTCTCCTTCTCAGTTACGTTTCCTGACTTTCTCATTCCATCTCTCTGCGTGTACATATCTTTGTTTCTCATGATATCTCTCCGTCTCTCTGCGTGTACATATCTTTGTTTCTCATGATATCTCTCCATCTCTCTGCGTGTACATATCTTTGTTTCTCATGATATCTCTCCATCTCTCTGCGTGTACATATCTTTGTTTCTCATGATATCTCTCCATCTCTCTGCGTGTACATATCTTTGTTTCTCATGATATCTCTCCATCTCTCTGCGTGTACATATCTTTGTTTCTCATGATATCTCTCCGTCTCTTCCTCTACTTCTTTATAGACTAGCTTCTTTATATAACTCAAATTTATACTTATCTCTCTTTTCCTTATTTCCCTAACTTGCCCGAGTGGTTACCGTGGTCTAAATTTGGGGTGTAAAGAATAGAACCACTGTTACCTGCCATGCATGTCGTAAGAGGCGACTAAGGAAGTTTGGCTGAAATCGGATGCATGTGTTCTAAACGTGTAGAAGTCTTTGCGTTTAGGGGCTACCAAACCAATGTGCAACGTATACACGTTCTTTACAAAGATCAAACATATCATAAAGAGTGATTAAAATTTTTCGTAAAGAACGAAGGTGAAGAAGAAGAAGTAGAAGATCTCCCTAACTCTCAGGTTCTCACCTGAACCATATTTATCTGTCGAACCAGGTCTCTCGTGTTGTCTGATCTATCTATCTTTGACTCTTTCTCTCTCTCTCTCTCTCTCTCTCCCACTTCCTTCTCTACCCCTCTCCCACTCTCTATATCCCACTCTCCTCCTCTCTCCCACTTTCTCCTCATTCTCTTTCTCCCCTCTTTTTCTCCCCCTCCCTTCTCTCTCTCTCTATTTCATCACCTCTCTCTACACTTCATTAAAATTGTATTTTACTCTTGAGTTTTTTGTTCTGTTTGTAAAAGGGCTCGTACAGAATGGCCCGTATGTGTAGACGGTGTTATACGGATCCCACCTAAATTGTAGTAGAGGTCCCTTTTATTCTCAAGGAAGATACTAATATGTTCTCTACAAGGGATATAGTACACATTGTTGTCATTGCAATCCATCTCATTGATCTAGTTATTCCATTTATTGAGTATGCCTGAATTGTAGTAAGTCCCGGTTACTTATTCAGTCTGTTGGGTACTATCTTCCATCGTCGTTACTCGATCCTTATTTAATTGTAGATTTATTGTTGTATATACATGTTTGTCGACAACTTACACAGAGATGAAAATATGCAAGTGAGAAACTTTAGTTCACATTCTTTTATTTTATATATATTAATTTCAAGAGCATATCACAACATGTCTTCTCGTTGCGATGTCTCTTCAGTCCAATGTTTTTGTCTCCTTGTTTACTAATACGTTACTAACTCGTCACCCTTTTACTACACAAAAACGTCATGTTACTCTAGTTATGTGTTGCACTTCTACTATAAGTACAAACATAGTCTCAACTATTAAATAATCTAATTATACTACTCTAACTATATGGCTAACTGTCCATTCCTCCGCTGCCATCTGGGAACTATGAATGTTCACTCATCTCTCACGACGTTATACCAAGTCGTCAATTTCCTTTTCTCTCCATCTACTCACACAGGAAGATACATACGCAAATGCATAATTACACATACAAACACCTACACAGCATCTTAAAATTGCAAGCACATGCACATTTCCACACGTACACACACACACACACACACATACGTTGTATGTCGTATATTGTTAATCTATCGCGTGTGGTGATGACTGCTAATTTCATGAAATGTACGGCCTAGGAGTGGGATAGATATACACACTATAACCTCTATATGCCCGTCTGCCCAGCGTGTTCGTAGCGCGTTGGACTACTGGTGACTATCCCTCTGTGTGTGCGGGTTCAATTCCGCGGGATGGCAGAAAAAGCCACAGATTCCCTAGATTTACGGTGTTCGTGGCACCGAACCGAAGGGTTACGATGTCCATGGCACCAGCCGAAGAGCTGAAAAGCTCAAGTGCTTCTGGATCGGGAAAAAAAAATACACTCTATATATATATTTATATTCCTCTCGTACCGTTATACGTTACATAGGGCCTGCGAGTAATTTCTACATCCGCTCTGTCTGGCAACTCGCTCAATCTCTTACATGGAATTAAGTCCTTTTCTTGTCTCTCTCTCAGTAAAGTTCGTTCAGAGTTTCCCTAGGTCATCTCTCTCTCCTTTGAACCCTTTTGAACCTTTTTGAACCCTTTCTTAAAACCTTTCTTCAGCCGCCGCTTTGGTATTCTTTGATCATTCATTTCAAGGTGTGTTCAAATATATATATATAGGCACTTATACTTGTTTATAAATACATGTGTATACATGAGCACATATACACATACATACTCACCTACACAAACCTACATGACACCTAATCACCCTGCATACACATCTAATACACCTGCATACACACTGCATACACACCTACATACCACCAATATATACACCTGCATACACCTACATACACACCTACATACACGTCAACATACACGTCGACATACACGTCAACATACACGTCAACATACACGTCAACATACACGTCAACATACACGTCAACATACACGCCACCATATACACCTGCATACACACCAACATACACGTCAACATACACACCTACACACACACACCTACACACACACCTACATACACGTCAACATACACACCAACATACACACCCACATACACACCTACATACACACCTACATATACACCTACATACACAGACACATACACACCCACATACACACCTACATACACACCTACATACACGTCAACATACACACCAACATACACACCTACATACACACCTACATACACACCTACATACACACCTACATACACACCTACATACACACCTACATACACATAAAGTCAGTAGAGTAGAACAAAGAACCAATTTCCACGCTCTTTGTGAGAACGGTGAACGCCTGTAGCTTAATAGTAGTGAGCTTGAGGTCACAATCCAAGCGTTTCGTGTTCAAACTCCGCGCCATACTACTGCCTTATACAAGGTGTTCAAGATAATTGCAGCCTCATTGACAATTCGAATGTTGCCAGGTACAAATTGAGTTGTGTTTATTTACTATTTAATCCGGTTCTGACTAGCTCGTCCTACGTCACATTTGTTCATCGCCCTTCCCGCACTACAATTACACACCGTCACACAACCTTGACCACCATATCATACGTCATCACTGAACCTTCCCATTTCCATACATATATGCCAGATTAGCTCCATTCACGGGCTGCTTTTAAGTTGAACACCCTGTAGTTTGATTGGGGACAATCAAAGCCTAGTGGAGCACACATACACAAAACTGGACGCCAGGCAAACCAAGTAGTCGAAAAATGACTGATAACCTGGGCAGATGACGCTAAACAACCCGGGAGGGAAGATTGTCTAAGGGTCGCTACCCTACAAGAAAATAGTAACCTGCTGCCTTGCAGGTCGGCTGGGGACAGCCAAAGGATGACTGAGAGCGAACCTAGTAAACGCTGGCTGAAACCGGACACATCGCCGAAGGATAAGCACTAGAGCTCCAAATGGTGCTGAAGATGTGACAAAAACACCGCTTATAAAGCTGCATGAATCAGATTTCCACATGAATAAGATTTATGGAGAAATCTGGTACATCAGTCTAAGCGATGATCGCGAGAGAATAGAAAAGAAACTCCGCGGCGGCAAGTTTGGAAGCAAATTAGTTCTCTTGGAATTTTACGAACTGAAAAAAAAGACTCACCGTTCAGAAAGCAATGGCAAACCACTGAACGTATAAGTGGTGCCTAGAAAATCGACGACTCGTTTACTGTGGTTGATGGCTAAGTCCTGTAAAGGAAATACATTATCGATATAGGCAGGGGCGGCTCGTCATTAAGGGCCAGTGGGGCCCCACCAATAATCGAATTGGGGGACTTCCGGAATAGACAAATAATAGTAAATACTCCAAAAACCCTGATTTTTCCGAAAATTTGTGTCTGGCCCCACCAAGAAAAATGACTACGAGCCGCCACTGGATATAGGGGAAGACTGCAGTAAAACTATGAAGCAATGGCGAATAAAAAAAATGCCACGGTTTTCATTTTTCATGTGAAAACGACACTAGCACATTGCCTAACACATTTGCTTTGTAGATTCTCGATCTTGGTTCGATTCCTATCTGGAGTTGAATTCATTCGACCACTAACAGTTTCTCAGACCGACTCAGCCTCAATTTGGTACATGCTAGTTCTGAGACCGACTCAGCCTCAATTTGGTACATGATAGTTCTGAGACCGACTCAGCCTCAATTTGGTACATGATAGTTCTGAGACCGACTCAGCCTCAATTTGGTACCTGATCGTTCTCAGACCGACTTAGCCTTAATTTGGTCCCTAGAACGTTCTCAGACCCTCACCTCAATTTGGATACTTGATAGTTCTCAGACCAACTCCGCCTCAATTTGCACATCATAGTTCTCATGACCAACTCAGCCTCAATTTAGTACATAATAGTTCTCAGACCAACTCAGCCTCAATTTGATACCTGATAGTTCTCAGACCGATTCAACCTCAATTTGGTACCTAATAGTTTCTCAGACCGACTCAGCCTCAATTTGGTACCTAACTAGTTTACTCAGACCGACTCAGCCTCATCAATTTGTACCTGATTTTCCCTCAGACCGACTCAGCCTCAATTTGGTACATGATAGTTCCCAGACCGATTCAGCCTCAATTTGGTATCTTATAGTTCTCAGACCAACTCAGCCTCAATTAATATACCTGACAGTTCTCAGACCGACTCAGCCTCAATTTGGTACAGATAGTTTCCCAGACCGACTCAGCCTCAGTTTGATCTGATAGTTCTCAGACCAACTCAGCCTCAATTAAAATACATGATAGTTCTCAGACCGACTCAGCCTCAATTTGGTACACGATAGTTCTCCAGACCGACTCAGCCTCAATTTGGTACAGGATAGTTCTCAGACCGATTCAGCCTCAATTTGTATCTTATGTTCCAGACAACTCAGCCAAGTTGGTACACACGTTCTCAGACCAACTCAGCCTCAATTTGGTCAGGATAGTTCTCAGTCCGATTCAGCCTCAATTTAGTATTCTTATAGTTCTCAGACCAACTCAGCCTCAATTATATACATGACAGTTCTCAGACCGACTCAGCCTCAATTTGGTACATGATAGTTCCCAGACCGATTCAGCCTCAGTTTGATACATGACAGTTCTCAGACCGACTCAGCCTCAATTATAATATACATGATAGTTCTCAGACCGACTCAGCCTCAATTTGGTACACGACAGTTCTCAGACCGACTCAGCCTCAATTTGGTACACGACAGTTCTCAGACCAACTCAGCCTCAATTTGGTACCCGAGAAAATACTGGCAAGCAAAGTTGGTCAATGTGATGCTGACCATATCCCTTATGACGTCACGTTGGTCATATAAAAATGTGGTACCATTCCATAAAATACATCATGGCATGAACTACTACTAATACCACTTATTCCTGTCCGCTCCTCGTGGAGCATAGGGTCTCAACAGTTGCTCGCCACTTGCCTTTGTCTCTGCCTGTTTTCTTTATGGCGTCTAGTATTCTTAAGTTCTTCAAGAAGGCTTTGACTCCAAGTCATGCGCCTACTAGTAGACCAACAATCCGATTTCTGCGATGCTTTTTATTTACTAGAGTCGCTTCCTAGCCCCTACCTCAGTCGCCTCATACGACATGCCTTGTAGGTTGCAGTGTTACTATTTTTCTGCTCCCCTTGTGAGCCTTCGACAACACACGGTCGTTTAGTATTCAAACTATGTGATCTTTTTTTTTCCGATCCAGAAGCACTTGAGTTTTTCAGACATGGACATAACCTTGTCGTGCAGCTTCGGATCGGTGACATGGACATCGTAACCCTTCCGGTTCGGTGCCACAAACACCGTAAATCTGGGGGAATCTGTGGCTTTTTCTGCCATCCCGCGGAATTGAACCCGCACACACAGAGGGATAGTCACCCGTAGTCCAACGCGCTACGAACACGCTGGGCAGACGGGCAAACTATGTGATGTATTTTGCAACTCGGTGTTAGACCGATTTGTTTTCTTTCATCAGCTGTATATGATAGATTATGGGGGAGGGGCGGGGAGGGGAACTCTACCGCCATTACTTTCCAGAGTTGTTACAGTACCCAAAATGAGACTGGGTTGACCTGAGAGTCGTTTGCGGGTCGACAAATTCCCACGCTTGGGGGATACATCCCAGACCAATCGTCTAGAACAGTGATTCCCAAAGTATGCATTACCACAGACCTCCTTTTAAATACATTTTGCTGACGAGGACCTCTACAAGTTTCTATATATGAAAACCTTCTAGCAATGACGTTATTATTACATCACACCAACAGTCAAGCTGACTTCAATTTCTCAGACTGTTGGAAACGTCAAATGATCTTTCATTTTGTCCTATCAGACATTTAGACTCCGGTATTGTCCGGGTCCTTTGATTTCGCAACGGAACTAGTTTACCGCTGTATACATGTTAAAAGCCCGTCTGCCCAGCGTGTTCGTAGCGCGTTGGACTACGGGTGACTATCCCTTGTGTGTGTGTTTCAGCCCGTCTGCCCAGCGTGTTCGTAGCGCGTTGGACTACGGGTGACTATCCTCTGTGTGTGCGGGTTCAATTCCGCGGGATGGCAGAAAAGCCACAGATTCCCAGATTTACGGTGTTCGTGGCACCGAAGGTTACGATGTCCATGGCACCGAGCCGAAGGCTGAAAAGCTCAAGTGCTTCTGGATCGGGGAAAAAAAAAATACATGTTAAAAAAATTATTTTTCTGTTTGAAATGTCAAAGATTATAATATTTCTTCAAGCGCTTGAGGACCACCTGTGAGTACCTCGCCGACCCCCAGCTTGAGGACCCCCTGTGAGTACCTCGCCGACCCCCAGCTTGAGGACCCCCTGTGAGTACCTCGCCGACCCCAGCTTGGGACCCCTGTAGTACCTCGCGACCCCAGCTGAGGACCCCTGTGAGTACCTCGCCGACCCCAGCTTGAGGACCCCTGTGAGTACCTCGCCGACCCCCAGCTTGAGGACCTCTGTGAGTACTCGCCGACCCCAGCATGAGGACCCCCTGTGAGACTCGCCGACCCCAGCTTGAGGACCCTGTGAGTACTCTCGATCGACCCCAGCTTAGGACCTCTGTGAGTACCTCGCCGATCCCAGCTTGAGGACCGTCCCTGTGAGTACCTCGCCGACCCTCAGCTTGAGGACCCCTCGTGAGTCCTCGCCGACCCCCAGCTTGAGGACCCCTGTGGTCCTCGCCGACCCTCAGCTTGAGGACCCCTGTGAGTACCTCGCCGACCCCAGCTTGAGGACCCCCTGTGAGTACTCTCGCCGACCCCAGCTTGGAGGACCCCTGTGTGTACCTGCCGACCCCAGCTGAGGACCCCGTGAGTACCTCGCCGACCCCAGCTGAGGACCCCTGTGAGTACCTCGCCGACCCCCAGCTTGAGGACCCCTGTGTGTACCTCGCCGACCCCCAGCTTGAGGACCCTGTGTGAATCCTGCCGACCCTCAGCTTGAGGACCCCCTGTGAGTACCTGCCACCCCCAGCTTGAGGACCCCTGTGGACCTCCCGACCCCAGCTTGAGGACCCCTGTGAGTACCTCGTGTACCTCCCGTGGTCCGCGGACCCTACTTTTGGGAAACGCTGGTCTAGAAGACGAGTACACCAACCACCGAACTAACGTATCTCACACACATACATACCCACACACATACATACCCACACACATACATACCCACACACATACATACCCACACACATACATACCCACACACATACAAGCATATATATATTGTCAAACACAAGCAACAATAGCTCGACCTTAGTTCTCACAGAACGATACTATAGATCTCCATAACTAAAAAAAAGAAACGATACCACTTAGCTTAGACTATGTTATGCCATTCAAATCGATACTCTGTTCGAGAGTTGTTGAATACTCCTTGAAGCGCGCAGGGACAAATCAATGGCATCTTTTCGTCTTGTAAGCTTAGTGCCAGCACTCTCAGCTTGCAAGATGCAAGAGTTCTATAGACTTGCTTGTCAATTATCTCGTTACTGGCTAAGCCCATAAATGTCACAGTTTTTTGCCAGGACTAAGCAACCCTTGTTCTTTTCAACATTAAATAATCGCTTATTGGTCGTCTGCTTGTTTTGAAGTATGTTAGATGCACGTCACTACAGAAGTAGTGTCTGTTTACGTTCATTGCTTTACTTTCGAGACTACTTCTTCGTTACGATCGCTATTTTCATGATTATACCGTTAGACGCGGTCTTATGATGAAGTCAACTGTTGTCTGGAGCGCATCTCTGGTGTCATGTAGTTTTGATGATTATACCGTTAGACGCGTTCTTATGATGAAGTCGACTGTTGTCTGGAGCTCATCTCTGGTGCCATGTAGTTTTGATGATTATACCGTTAGACGCGGTCTTAGGATGAAGTCGACTGTTGTCTGGAGCGCATTTCTGGTGTCATGTAGTTTTGATGATTATACCGTTAGACGCGTTCTTATGATGAAGTCGACTGTTGTCTGGAGCTCATCTCTGGTGCCATGTAGTTTTCATGATTATACCGTTAGACGCGGTCTTATGATGAAGTCAACTGTTGTCTGGAGCGCATCTCTGGTGTCATGTAGTTTTGATGATTATACCGTTAGACGCGTTCTTATGATGAAGTCGACTGTTGTCTGGAGCTCATCTCTGGTGCCATGTAGTTTTGATGATTATACCGTTAGACGCGGTCTTAGGATGAAGTCGACTGTTGTCTGGAGCGCATTTCTGGTGTCATGTAGTTTTGATGATTATACCGTTAGACGCGTTCTTATGATGAAGTCAACTGTTGTCTGGAGCTCATCTCTGGTGCCATGTAGTTTTGATGATTATACCGTTAGACGCGTTCTTATGATGAAGTCGACTGTTGTCTGGAGCTTATCTCTAGTGCCATGTAGTTTTGATGATTATACCGTTAGACGCGTTCTTATGAGAAGTCAACTGTTGTCCGGAGCGCATCTCTGGTGCCATGTAGTTTTGATGATTATACCGTTAGACGCGTTCTTATGATGAAGTCAACTGTTGTCTGGAGCTCATCTCTGGTGTCATGTAGTTTTGATGGTTATACCGTTAGACGCGTTCTTATGATGAAGTCGACTGTTGTCTGGAGCTCATCTCTGGTGCCATGTAGTTTTGATGATTACACCGTTAGACGCGGTCTTATGATGAAGTCGACTGTTGTCTGAAGCTCATCTCTGGTGCTATGTAGTTTTGAATGTAGTGTTGTGTTGTAGGGCCAGCATTCCTTTCTAGGGAGGACATACAGGGGCAGTCTTGCAGGACATGTTCTGTGGTTTGCTCAGCGGTGCCATAAGGACACAGAAGGGGGAATAATCGTAGCCTGTGTAGGTGTTTGTTCAGTCTGTTATGACCTATCCTGAGTCGGAAGATGATAGTATGTTCTTGTCTGTCGAGTGTGTGGTAGTCATCGTTGGATAGTTTAGGTTATTTTCTAATAACCACGATAGCTCTTTTTTTTTCAAAGTATGTGACTTAGTTTTCTACTTGTTCACATTCTGCTCTCTTTTCTGCAAGTTTGTATGCCTTCTCATTACGTGGTACTTCATAGTGTGAACTTTCACGTCTAATGTTTGTGTTTGTTTATTTCTGTGTTTGTTTCTTTCGTTCTCTCCACCATTTTGATCATTCTTATTGTGATATTAAACAGTCTTTGCCGAGAACTGTTAGAACGTTGTGCCCCAGTTAGGCCCCTACTAGTGTAGGACAGGCGCATCCAAAACAGAAGTTTTCGGCCTAAGATGTTTCATGACTAATAACAAAAATGGTAAATAGCAAAATAAACATGTACGTGTATAGAGGACAATTTAGAATGTTATAGAAGAGAGCAGTTTAGAAATGTTACAGAAGAGGCAGTTTAGAATGTTATAGAAGAGGCAGTTTAGAAATGTTATAGAAGAGAGCAGTTTAGAAATGTTATAGAAGAGAGCAGTTTAGAAATGTTATAGAAGAGAGCAGTTTAGAAATGTTACAGAAGAGAGCAGTTTAGAAATGTTACAGAAGAGAGCAGTTTAGAAATGTTACAGAAGAGAGCAGTTTAGAAATATTATAGAAGAGAGCAGTTTAGAAATGTTACAGAAGAGAGCAGTTTAGAAATGTTATAGAAGAGAGCAGTTTAGAAATGTTATAGAAGAGAGCAGTTTAGAAATGTTATAGAAGAGAGCAGTTTAGAAATGTTACAGAAGAGAGCAGTTTAGAAATGTTACAGAAGAGAGCAGTTTAGAAATGTTATAGAAGAGAGAAGTTTAGAAATGTTATAGAAGAGAGCAGTTTAGAAATGTTATAGAAGAGAGCAGTTTAGAAATGTTACAGAAGAGAGCAGTTTAGACATGAAGACATCAATCAATTCGATAGAGACACCTCGTGCTGGGAATCCTTTGCGCAAGATCGTCAATGTGGCGCTGTAACAACACAAGAGGAACCCGCAAAACTGAGAATCATCGTGCCGTTGAGGCACAGAGAAAACAAGCTGCACCAAAAGATAGAACACACAACACGCACACGTCTAACCTTGATCATGTATGCCCCACCTGTAGTCGGGGATTGTGTTCTAGGATTGGACTCTACATTCATTTCCGCACACACCAGAGAGGTGCAGCAGCACTCGTCTGAGACTGTTGTCATCATCTCTTGTGATGAACGGCTATTGTTATTATCATCATCATACCACTCCGGATACATATATAGGTGCTTCATTCACCGACTCAACAAATCCAGCAGCGTCCAGTTTGTCTTGGACGCTAGTGTAAGTGGGCCACCTATCAAGTCTGCATACTGGGGGCAGTTCTGTAGGATATAATTCCTATGATTTCTGCTTCCCCGTTTGTGTCAACCTCTTCCGCAGTAAGTTTTGGCCACCCTCGTGATGGTAGGTCTGACATTCTTACTGCGTGGCTAAATCTCCGAGGCAGATTGGCAACCGTAGAATCCGTTATCCCATTCCACATTGTGAGGGTCGTTGCACCATGTTATGCGCTTTACGGCCTGGTGCATTAGTTTTCTGCAAGCATTTGTTTCGGGTTAGCATTCCATAGCGGACACGTGTATCCGATTTCAGCTAAACCTCCTTAGTCACCTCTAGCGATATGCGTGGCAGGTAACAGTGGTTCTATTCTTTACACTATAAATTTGGGCCCCGGTAACAACTCTGGCGAACATTTATAGTAAATTCGGGAGTTAGACAGGGATGTGTGCTCTCCCCACTACTCTTTATAACATACGTGGACAACATAAGTAGAGAAGCAGGAATAGAGGAAGAAAATATTTCAGAACTTTAATTTGCAGACGACCAAGTACTGATTGCAGAAAACGAAGAATCTCTCCAAAACCATTTGAGCTTAGTTAACATCAAGGGTGAGGAGTACAACATGAAAATAAATATAATAAAGACAGAGACAATAGCAATAAGTAGACAACCAGAAAACCTTACAATAAAACTCCAGAACGTAGAAATAAAACAAACAATTGAGGCCAAATACTTAGGAGCAATTTTCACAGCAGATGGAAGTATCGATAGCGAAATCAGCAATCGTTGCACAAAAGCTAACCAAGTACTGGGACAGTTAACACCACCGTTGTTACATAAAGAGATACCGATAACAACTAAAGCAAATCTTATAAGAACGATTTTCTGGCCAACACTATGTTACCAGTGTCATACATGGATAAATAACAGCAGCTAATGAGCTGAAAATCATATCGACAGAAATGAGATGTCTTAGAAGAGCTGCAGGTGTAACAATAAGAGACAACATTAAAAATGAAGAAATCAGAAGAAGACTGGATGTGAAACCAGTTATGCAATTCATAAAAGAACAGCAGTTTAAATTGTTTGAACACCTGACACGAATGCCCTGGTATCGCCTACCACAGAGAACCACACAAAAAAGTATAACGAGTACAAAACAAGAGAAAGACCATGCAAACAACGGAACGACGACATTAAGAACAGCCTTAAGAAAATGAATATTAGCTTACAAAGTACCTTAAAACAAGCACACACAAGATCACTACGCCCCCACACTTCTATAAAGAAGTAAATGGTGGAAGAGAAGAAGAAGATCTTATACCGTCAGTAGTTTACCAATGCTTTCTGAACGATGAGGTCTACATTCACCGTTCGTAAAAATCTACGGGAACAAATTTGCTTCTAAATTGCCCACCGCGGTGTCTGAACCAGGTACTTTTGGCTTGTAATCGACCTCACTACCGCTGAGTCAGATAAAACCTTATATATATATACATACATGACACAAAATTGCATAATACGACCTTATACATATATATATATCTATACGTGTATAGATATATACACATATCTTTACATATATGTGTCTATACGTCTATATGTCTATGTGTCTATGTGTCTATATGTCTATGTGTCTATGCGTCTATATGTCTATATGTCTATATGTCTATGTGTATATACGTCTATATGTCTATACGTCTATATGTCTATATGTCTATGTGTCTATGTGTCTATGTGTCTATATGTCTATGTGTCTATATGTCTATATGTCTATGTGTCTATATGTCTATGTGTCTATATGTCTATATGTCTATAGTCTATTGTCTATACGTCTATATGTCTATACGTCTATATGTCTATACGTCTATGTGTCTATGTGTCTATGTGTCTATGTGTATATGTGTCTATATGTCTATGTGTTTATGTGTCTATATGTCTATGTGTCTATACGTCTATACGTCTATACGTCTATATGTCTATATGTCTATATGTCTATACGTCTATATGTCTATACGTCTATATGTCTATATGTCTATGTGTCTATGTGTCTATGTGTCTATATGTCTATGTGTCTATATGTCTATATGTCTATACGTCTATATGTCTATACGTCTATATGTCTATATGTCTATGTGTCTATGTGTCTATATGTTTATGTGTCTATATGTCTATATGTCTATGTGTCTATATGTCTATACGTCTATATGTCTATACGTATATATGTCTATACGTCTATATGTCTATGTGTCTATGTGTCTATGTGTCTATGTGTCTATATGTCTATGTGTCTATGTGTCTATACGTCTATGTGTCTATACGTCTATATGTCTATGTGTCTATACGTCTATATGTCTATATGTCTATATGTCTATGTGTCTATACGTCTATAGGTCTATGTGTCTATACGTCTATGTGTCTATACGTCTATATGTCCATGTGTCTATATTTCTATATGTCTATACGTCTATGTGTCTATATGTCTATATGTCTATATGTCTATGTGTCTATATGTCTATATGTCTATATGTCTATGTGTCTATATGTCTATATGTCTATGTGTCTATATGTCTATATGTCTATGTGTCTATGTGTCTATACGTCTATGTGTCTATGTGTCTATATGTCTATATGTCTATATATCCATGTGTCTATACGTCTATGTGTCTATATGTCTATGTGTCTATATGTCTATGTGTCTATATGTCTATATGTCTATATGTATATATATCCATGTGTCTATATGTCTATACGTCTATGTGTCTATGTGTCTATATGTCTATATGTATATATGTCTATGTGTCTATATGTCTATGTGTTTATGTGTCTATATGTAAATATGTCTATGTGTCTATATGGCTATGTGTCTATATGTCTATGTGTCTATATGTCTATATGTCTATGTGTCTATGTGTCTATATGTATATATGTCTATGTTTCTATATGTATATATGTCTATGTGTCTATGTGTCTATGTGTCTATATGTATATATGTCTATATGTCTATACGTCTATATGTCTATACGTCTATGTGTCTATGTGTCTATATGTCTATACGTCTATATGTCTATACGTCTATATGTCTATATGTCCATGTGTCTATATGTCTATATGTCTATGTGTCTATATGTCTATATGTCTATATGTCTATACGTCTATATGTCTATGTGTATATGTGTCTATATGTCTATGTGTCTATGTGTCTATATGTATATATGTCCATGTGTCTATATGTCTATATGTCTATGTGACTATATGTCTATATGTCTATATCTATATGTCTATGTGTCTATATGTATATGTGTCTATATGTCTATATGTATATGTGTCTATATGTCTATATGTATATGTCCATGTGTCCATGTGTCTATATGTCTATATGTCCATGTGTCTATATGTCTATGTGTCTATATGTCTATGTGTCTTTATAGGTCTATATGTGTCTATGTGTCTATATGTCTATATGGCTATATGTCTATATGTCTATGTGTATATATGTCTATATATGTCTATGTGTATATATGTCTATGTGTGTCTATATGTAAATATGTCTATATGTAAATATACCTATATGTCTATATGTATATATGTCCATATGTCTATGCGTACGAGTATATATGTCCATATGTCTATATGTAAATATGTCTATATGTCTGTATGTCTATATGCCTATATATACGAGTATATATGTCCATATGTCCAAATGTCTATATGTCCATATGTCTATATGTAAATATGTATATATGTAAATATGCCTATATGTCTATATGCCTATATGTACAGATATATATGTCTATATGTCTTCTATATGTCTATGTCAACAAGACACCTAGAGGTCTGTCTACCTTTTCTTGTTAAACAAAAGATAACAATAGCTGTTTCTGGAGCAATTAACATGGCTTCTACTGTATTGTTCACTGTTGTCCTGCACACATAACAGATGTTTACCATTGGCAACATATAGCTATTCCGATCAACAACTCCAAACGCCAGGTGACAATGTCTTAAGTTGTTCTAGTTACCTAGCAACAGGCAGGAAACAAGAGTCAGTGATTAGCTCCATCATGTTTCCATATTTGATTTTCACAAGGTCCACATCGAAACTGAGGTAATTATCTGAGACGCAGCCTGGCACACTGGAGTTATGGTATTGATCCGAAGTTGCCAGGCCACATAATCAATTTTCATACAGCCAGTACGAGGTAGGCTGTGTTTAGGCAAATTTGAGAGCCAAAATCAAATGTCGATAACTGAGCTGATATACGTGCAGCGGCCAAATATACATACGAGATGCCAGTTTTTGCCATCTTGGCAGACTAGAAGAATTATACAGTCAAAGTTGGCGCCATCCCGCGTGTAACACAACCGTTACTAACTGGCAAAGCGCGTGAACAAGTTCTAAAAATAATCATTGAATAAAAGGAAAGATACTTATTTCTGCTAATATTTAGAAGACCCGGGATATGTACAGTGTCACTATTAAATCGAATATTATATAGCTACTGCAACGGTCGGGCAGTATATTAAACGATCTAGAGGCGAAGATTTGATTTCATTTCATGTATGTTACCCCATATGGCTCAGTCTCTCTCCGCAGAAATGGTACGCCACATGCCGAACGTATTGCACAAAGCATGAACTCCGTAACTCCGGCAACAATCATAGGAATCTCTGGGGAAAAAAATGCAATCTTCAACAGAATAGCGTGGTCCGAATTCAAACTCAAGACCTGGGGTTTAACCACCAACGGTTTAACCACCAACGGTTTAACCACCAACGGTTTAACCACCAACGGTTTAACCACCAACGGTTTAACCACCAACGGTTTAACCACTTCTTTTCTTCTTCTTTTCGATCCAGAAGCACTTGAGCTTTCAGTTATTCTGCTCGGTGTCATGGACATCGTAACCCTTCGGTTCGGTGCCACGAACACCGTAAATCTGGAGAGCCTATGGCTTTTCTCTTCTAGTCCGCGGAATTGAACCCGCACTCATAGAGGACTTGTCACCCGCAGTCCAACACGCTACGAACCCGCTGGGCAGGCGGGCAGCTTAACCACTTAGTCACATAGACTCTCTCTCCTCCACTCGGTCATTACATTGTTACCGCTGAATCGGACATTACATGGTTACTACTGAAATTTGTTACACAAAGTTACCGCTGAATCGGACATTACATGGTTACTACTGGACCGAACATTACCAAGTTAATGTTGAATCGGACAGAATATGTAACTATTTATAGAAGGAAGAAAAGTGTGGTCGGTTTGTTCTGTTGGACACCATTTTAGAACATGAAATATATCGTTCGGGAGCATTAACCGAACATACAGAGAGAGAGAGAGAGTAGACTCAGAGAACATAAACAGAACATAAACAGAACATAAAGAGAGAGAGAGAGTAAAATCACAGAACATAAAGAGAGAAAGTAAAATCACAGAACATAAACAGAACATAAAAGAGAGAAGAGTAAAATCACAGAACATAAAAGAAATAAAATCACAGAACATAAACAGAACATAAAGAGAGAGTAAAATCACAGAACATAAACAGAACATAAAGAGAGAAAGAGAGTAGACTCAGAGAACATAAACAGAACATAAACAGAACATAAAGAGAGAAAGAGAGTAGACTCAGAGAACATAAACAGAACATAAACAGAACATAAAGAGAGAGAGAGAGTAAACTCACAGAACATAAACAGAACATAAAGAGAGAGAGAGAGTAAACTCACAGAACATAAACAGAACATAAAGAGAGAGAGAGAGTAAACTCACAGAACATAAACAGAACATAAAGAGAGAAAAAGAGTAGACTCAGAGAACATAAACAGAGCATAAACAGATCATAAAGAGAGAGAGAGAGAGTAAACTTATAGAACATAAACAGAACATAAACAGAACATAAAGAGAAACAGAGAGAGTAAACTTACAGATCATAAAGAGAGAGAGAGTAAACTTAAAGAACATAAACAGAACATAAACAGAACATAAAGAGAGACAGAGAGAGTAAACTTACAGAACATAAACAGAACATAAACAGAACATAAACAGAACAAAGTCATTACATAAACAGAGAGAAAGTTGGAACATACAGAACATAAACAGAACATAAACAGAGAGAAAGATGAAACGTACAGAACACAAACAGAACATAAAGAGAGAGAGAGAGAAAACTTACAGATCATAAAGAGAGAGAAAGATAAAACGTACAGAACATAAACAGAACATAAACAGAACATAAACAGTGAGAAAGATGGAACGTACAGAACATAAACAGAACATAAACAGAACATAAACAGAACATAAGCAGAACATAAACAGAACATAAACAGAGATAAAACTTACATGTAGTCGACTGAATCCAACGAGCTAATCGACTGACACATTTCCTGAAAAAGATATGTAAAATTATAAGAAGATTTTGTCAAGAATAAATTAAGAACAATATATATATATATATATATTTTAACACATATCACATCTGCGCAGTTAACAACAGTAAACACTTGTATATACACGGCAGGGAATACAGAAAGTAGAAGCCAACCTAACCAACTGAAATTTGAACAACATTTTTAGAAAAATCTGCACTAAAGAAGGGTTTCATTGATTGTTTTATTGCTAGAACTATCAACTTTGCACTTTGATGATCAACTCTATGTGCTCCGTTTTCTTTCTTACACACTAAATTGTCGGCGGTACTGCAAGCACTTAAAAGCAAAGGTGACGCTCCCAGGTGTAATTTACAAGAAGGTGAAAATTTGTAAGAATTAAGCAATTGATATTCGTTACTTTCGCTCCCTGTAGCAGTTAAGAAGTATATAAATCTGTGTTATTTTGGGGTATCTTCTTCTTCTTTGCGTTCGTTCTTTACGACCAATTTTAATCACACTTTGTGATGTTTGATCTTTGTCAAGAATGTGTATACGTTGCACATTGGTTTGGTTGGCCCCTAAACGCATAGACTTCTACACGTTTAGGACATGTGCATCCGATTTCAGCCAAACCTCCTTAGCCGCCTCTTACGACATGCGTGGCAGGTAACAGTGGTTCTATTCTTTACACCCCAAATTTGGGCCTAGGTAACCATTCGGGCGATTTTTTGGGGTATCAATTGCGAAGTGTTTACGACTTTTGGCTGTGGTACTGAAGGTTGGGAGTTCGAATCTGGACCGAGCCACATGTGTAATTTTTTTTTTATGTGATCATTAGGAATATTGCTAGAGATACGGAGTAGTACTTTGTGGAACACTCTCGATGGATGGCGAGTGATTTCTGACAGGGGCGGAGCCATATAGGGAAACCTAATGTAATTGAGTCAGTCTTTTTTGTTTAGATACTGTTTTCGATTCTTATCTTACTCTCAACTGTAATTTTTTACATGCTCAACTTGAACATGTGTGCTATGGCTTACAGCTTGTTTTCAATAGGTTTAAACACTGTATCTCACCTACCCTGAGATCAGTAAAGCATCTGAACGTTCCCTATAGGATTTGAACTGAGTACGTTGGAAGTGGGGGAGAATAATGCACCGCAACGCAACAGAGACCATCTGATATTAAGTTTTGCCCGCTTGCCCAGCGCGTTCGTAGCGCGTTGAACGACGGGTGACAAGCCCCCTGTGAGTGCGGCTCAATTCTATGGGCTGGCAGAAAAGCCACAGGTTCTCCAGATTTACGTTGTTCGTGGCACCGAACCGAAGGGTAACGATGTCCATGGCACCGAGCCGAAGAGCTTACAACTCAAGTGCTTCTGGATCGGAAAAAAAAATTAAAATAATAAAGTTTAAATATGGTCTACAACAGAGCTGTTCAACGTGACCTTCATGCCTCTACAATAATTATTCAAATGCGTACCAAGAAATAAAAACGGTGGACGGCACTGGCCTACAATGTGTGTTTTACATCTAGCTCTGCATCCAGCATTGTTAAGAGGGTCTCTGTGGCTGAGTGGTTAAGCCCTTTGCCTTGCGAGTCGAAGGTCGTGGTTTCGAATCCGGACCGCGGCCTTCTGTTCACGAGTGCAGTTTTTCCAGAGACCCTAGGATTGTTGCTGGAGCTACGGAGTTTGTGCTTTGTACAATACTCTCGGCAGGTGGCGTGCCATTTCTACGGAGAGGACCCGTGCCATATGGGGTAAAACCCGGTGCAATGAAGTCAATCCTTCGGCTTTAAAACCCTTTATTGTTAAGATCTGATAGTCTTTCTTAGAAAGAACGTCAAGTGAAAATTAGTAGCCTCCTGATGACTCGTAAAACATACACGCTAATCCCACTTGTCAATGTGGTAGTCCAGAAAACTTACCACGAGGTTAAAAGTTAATGGGCTCTGGTTCGCCTGAGACAGAGTCAAGTATATACTCACGGGCCTTCGGACTCAAGTAAGAATTATGGGAAATCAGGCCATAACTATATCACGTGACCTCACATTCCAAGGTCGGTGTACATAGACGAATTCATTTTAAAATCAACACAAAATGCTAACTCGAAGTTATATTATCCAATAAGTTAAGTTTAACCATAAGGAATATCAATATTATGAATATTTTTCGCCAATAAATAGCCAGAGACTTACAGAATTGAGTAAAATTGCAAAAAAGCGTGCAGTGTTCTATCAAACATATATAGATTCCAGCCCCCCGCTCTGATCTAGGTCAGGGATTCCCCGCTCAGTTGTCTGACCTAGTTATCTAGAGTTGGCTCTGCCTGAGGGAATGATATCTCCGATTTGAGTCTTTTCTTCCTACGCAGAAAGGCGAACCCGAATGAAAAATCATGCAGAAACCGAATGTGCTGGTTTATGAAACTGCAAGCGCCTAACTGGAACAACTAACTCACGCTCTAAGACACAAATCACATACAGCAACAAATAATAATTTAGCAAGTGGTTGATGCACAGCGAACGATGAAGAAGTTCTAAATATAATTGTAAATATAAAGTTGTATTTATTGGGAATGTAGGGTTATTAGAAAATAGTGGCGGCGCGTCATTAAGGGCCAGTAGGGCAGGGCCCCACCAAAAATAAGGTGTAACGTGTATTTATTATTTTATACGTTAAAATATATCCTAACCGAAACCATGAGTTTTCCGAAAATTTATGTTTGGCCCTACCAACAAAAATTATCACGAGCCGCCACTGCTAGAAAGTAAGCTTCAATTGTAGACGCTAACTGACAAGATTTCAAAAATAACTACCACTACAAATCTTCCACTAGAAATATCAGACTGTACTGACAACAAGCCAAACTTGATTGATGTTTTTAAGCGACCACTTAAATACAAAAATACATACGGGAAAAATGGTGGAAAGAGATAGAGAGAAGAGGAGGGGGGTAGATAAATTATGGTTGAATCAAAATGGAGATAAAACAAGTATGTTGAAGATAATGTCAGAGATGTTCTGTAAGTAGAAATATATGTATGTTGGATTTTAAAGGACAAAGAAATATGGGGTATGTTCACGGCAGGAGAAATCTACAAGGTCGAGATAAGTAGGTGGGAGAAGGTAAACGGTGAAAGGATAATATGACGACAAAGGATGATTGGAAGAAATGGATGATTGAAAGGGAATTAATGGATAAGAGCGTACATATACATTTTTTTCAAGGGGGAAAGGCATAATTAATTATTTTCAAATCTTGTTGGTAGTTTACTTTGTTGAAAGAGAGAGGACCAGATTCGCATCTTCTTCTTTTGTTAGCAGACTGTTACCGGGTTGTTAACCCAATGTCGTTGTTTTATGTATTTGTCTTGCTCTTCTTTGGTGACTAGTGTGATGGTTTTCTTAGTTCCCTGGCAGAATTCAACTTTTGTCTGCACACTGTTACCGGGTTGTTAACCCAATGTCGCTGTTTTATGTATTTGTCTTGCGCTTCTTTGGTGACATATGATGGTTTCCTTAGTTCCCTGGCAGAATTCAACTTCCTCTCGCATCCCTTCCTGATATTCTGTTGTGGAAAGCTTCATATGCAGTTTGGTCTGTTCGCATTTTTACTAAGTGGCCAAACCACTTCATTCTCTGTTTCGCTAATATAGTTCAAGCATGGTCTTGTTCCAACATTTTCTCTGATGCTGGTATTCGTTACTCTGTCGATTCTTGTGTTGTTGGTGACTTTGCGGAGACATTTCATTTTGCATGTTCCTATTTTCTGTGCATTTGTCTTATTCATTGTCCATGTTTGACATTGTCCATGTTTGACATTGTCCATGTTTGACATTGTCCATGTTTGACATTGTCCATGTTTGACATTGTCCATGTTTGACATTGTCCATGTTTGACATTGTCCATGTTTGACATTGTCCATGTTTGACATTGTCCATGTTTGACATTGTCCATGTTTGACATTGTCCATGTTTAACATTGGTGACGTATTCTCTGACAGATTCGCACACAACTGCTTTATTAAAAAGCCAATTTCCAGGGAGGAAAGGGGAGGGGAGGGGGTTAGGAGAAGGAGGGTGGAGTGTCAATTAAATTATTTTTATTTTACATTTGTATAGCACCTCACAATACTAGTCTCTAGCAGTACCTTAAAGTACTACACTCTAACAGTACCTTAAAGTTTCAGTTTCAGTTTGGAATATCTTCATTGCACTCAGGACATGTCCATAGGTGCTCCGATCTCCTTCGCAATATTTCCAACAGCGTCCAGCGACTGACCGTACTAGTTCTATTTTGATTGATGAGCCTACTCGTATACCTGTTGTACTGTTCTTTTTTTGCCACACCAATCTTCAAACCCAGCTCTGCAATCTGTAGTTGACGTAGATTGGTTTAGATGAAGGTCTTCTGCGGCCACGCTCTAGAGGCGTTCACTTGTCAGCTCTGTCCATTAGGCTGGCCCTCTGTATAGCGACAGAGCCAGCCAGCCTGTCTGCTCTTCATTGCCAACGACCATGTGCCCTGGAACAAAGACAAGTGTAATTCTGCAAATTGTTGACGCCTGTAATGATTCAGTCCATTGCCTGCGCACCGAACCGACCTCCACCTTTCATACTCAATGAGTCACTCAGAATGCATGCATGAGTGTAGTTTTAGTGATCTTGCCAGAGTAAACCTTAAAGTACTACCTCTAACAGTACATTAAAGTATTACACTCCAACAGTACCTAAGTACTACCTCTAGTCAGTACCTTAAATTACTACACTCTAGCATTTAAAGTACTACACTCTAACAGTACCTTAAAGTACTACATTTCAACAGTACCTTAAGTACTACACTCTAACAGTACCTTAAAGTACTACACTCTAACAGTACCTTAAAGTATTACAATCAAACAGTACCTTAAAGTACTACACTCTAACAGCCCCGTAAAGGGAGGAAAGGGAGGGGAGGGGGTTAGGAGAAGTGGGTGGAGTGTGGCAATTAAATTATTTTTATTTTACATTTGTATAGCACCTCACAATACTAGTCTCTAGCAGTACCTTAAAGTACTACACTCTAACAGTACCTTAAAGTTTCAGTTTCAGTTTGGAATATCTTCATTGCACTCAGGACATGTCCATAGGTGCTCCGATCTCCTTCGCAATATTTCCAACAGCGTCCAGCGACTGACCGTACTAGTTCTATTTTGATTGATGAGCCTACTCGTATACCTGTTGTACTGTTCTTTTCTTGCCACACCAATCTTCAAACCCAGCCTCGCAATCTTGTAGTTGACGTAGATTGGTTTAGATGAAGGTCTTCTCTGCGGCCACGCTCTATGAGGGCGTTCACTATGTCAGCTCTGTCCATTGGCTGGCCCTCTGATATAGCGACAGAGCCAGCCAGCCTGTCTGCTCTCTCATTGCCAACGACACCCATGTGCCCTGGAACAAAGACAAGTGTAATTCTGCAAATTGTTGACGCCTGTAATGATTCAGTCCATTGCCTGCGCACCGAACCGACCTCCACCTTTCATACTCAATGAGTCACTCAGAATGCATGCATGAGTGTAGTTTTGTGACTCTAGCCAGAGTAAACCTTAAAGTACTACACTCTAACAGTACATTAAAGTATTACACTCCAACAGTACCTTAAAGTACTACACTCTAGCAGTACCTTAAAGTACTACACTCTAGCAGTACCTTAAAGTACTACACTCTAACAGTACCTTAAAGTACTACATTTCAACAGTACCTTAAGTACTACACTCTAACAGTACCTTAAAGTACTACACTCTAACAGTACCTTAAAGTATTACAATCAAACAGTACCTTAAAGTACTACACTCTAACAGCACCGTAAAGTATTACACTCAAACAGTACCTTAAAGTACTACACTCTAACAGTACCTTAAAGTACTACACTCTAACATTACCTTAAAGTACTACACTATAAAAAGTACCTTAAAGTATTACACTCAAACAGTACCTTAAAGTACTACACTCTAACAGTACCTTAAAGTACTACACTCTAACATTACCTTAAAGTACTACACTATAAAAAGTACCTTAAAGTATTACACTCAAACAGTACCTTAAAGTATTACACTCAAACAGTACCTTAAAGTACTACACTCTAACAGTACCTTAAAGTACTACACTCTAACAGTACCTTAAAGTACTACACTCTAACAGTACCTCACATTTATTACTAGATTGTAACAGCGCCCGTGTGTTGCCAGGGCTCGCAAGGGGAGCAAAGAGTAATAACACTGCGATCTACAAGGCATGTCGTAAGAGGCGACTAAGGAAAAGGCCTAGGGAAGCTACCCTAGTAAATAAAAAGCGTTGTAGAAATCGGATGTGCTGGTCTACTTGCAAGCGCATAACTGGCACAATGTACAATCACTCTTGGGCTCTGATCACATACAAATCACACAGAGTGGTTAATAAGTGATCGATATGGAGCGCTCGAAGAAGAAGAAAGAAGAAGACGATGAAAGAAATGGATGACGGGAAGGGAATGAATGAACAATGGCATCAATATTCATTTTTATGAGGGGAAGGGCAAAATGAATATTTTGTTTAATTCAGTTGGTCAGTTTATTAATAATAATTCCTCTCGTACCGTTATACGTTACATAGGGCCTGCAAGCAATCTCTCCATACCACTCTATCCTGGGCAACTCGCTCAATCTCCTCCATGGAACTGAGACCAATATTTCTTGCCTCTCTCAGCAAAGTTGGTTTCAGGGTCTCCTTAGGTCGTCCTCTCTTTCTTGAACCCTTGCATCCCACTTCAATGCCTTCTTTGATATTCGTTTGGTTACGTTTACTTCGTAGAAATTGAAAAGACCAAATTCGCATAAAAATATCTTATCAAAAGTCATTTTCCAGAAGGGTGTGTAAGTGGTTGCAATGAAATCACTTTTCTTACATGTAGAGTACATTGGTGGTACATTGGTACGTCTGTGGCTTAGGGGATAGTGACTCGGTCTATTAACCCCGACGTTCTGAGTTCGAATTACGCTGCGGACAGTTTGCTTGCAAATTGTTTCTCGTGGAATTTTACAAAAGAACGATGGCACCACCCGTTCAGAAAGCAATGGCAAACTACTGAACGTAATAATTCCTAGAAAAATCACAAACAACGTTAAAAAGCTGAAGTTGATTCGCAAAGTCCTGTAAAGGATGTGGAGTTAACTTTTTTTAGATAGAATTATATAGATATATATCTACTACATTTTTTTCTCCTTCTTTGAACATTCCATATCGATCACTTATTAACCACTCTATGTGGTCTGAGCCTTAGAGTACATTACAAGGACCGTCTGGCTAAATGGATTAAAGCATGGCTTCCATGCCGGAGACCGTGTTCAATTTACGGTAAGGTCAAGGAATTTTTTCTTTTGTGGGCATTAATGAAAATTCTGAACATGAACAGCGTCACGGCGACTGGACTAGCCATGCTGCCATTACGTTCTTCAGGCTCACGTCCTACTTGTCCTACGCCGCCCTAAATAGCGGTGCTACAGACAGTAACGACACGTTGTTTTAAAATAGTACCTTACAATGAAAAATGAAAATAATGGTATATCCTTTTACAGGACGTAGCTATCAACCACAGTAAATGAGTTGTTGATTTTCTAGGCACCACTTATACGTTCAGTAGTTTGTCATTGTTTTCTGAATGGTGGTGAGGTCCATTTTTTACATTTCGTAAAAATCACATGAAAACGAATTTGCTTCGAAACTGCCTACCGCGGAGTTCGAACCAGGAACGCTTGTTTTATGATCCAGCTCACTACCGATTAAGCTAAATACGCTCATCTTAGAATGCGGAAATCTACAAATCTAGTCTGGTCAGAGCGGAACAGATCGGATCAGATCTTCGCTTTTTCACGCGAACGAGGCTCCCAGCGAATAAGGGACAAGGTAGCTTCTGCTATTAAGACTCGCTCGCTCGCGCGCGCGGTCTTATTGGTGGTGTGTCTGTGTCCGTATATCGGAGTTTCTCGGTCGCGATGTGATACAGTCAGTCTAAAGTTTTAAACGCTCGAGGGTGGTCTCGTTAAAAGGCTCGGCTCTCGCAACGAGCTTGTGGGTCCGAAGGTAGAAATATGGTGTCGTTCTTTGCTTGGCGAGGAGCAAGTCTTGCCGGCAAATCTGTGGGAAGCGAGCGCTCGGTCGTTTCGCTTCAATTTCGCATTTTCGCCGGGGACGTCGGGATCTGCTCTGCACAGAGCGCTGTCTCCTACCCCGAGCATTGTCGGTCCAGTCTCGTCCATGACAGCTATCTGGTTGATCCTGCCAGTAGTCATATGCTTGTCTCAAATATTAAGCCATGCATGTCTAAGTTCACACTGTCTCACGGTGAATCCGCGAATGGCTCATTAAATCAGTCGAGGTTCAATAGATGACACGATCCATGATCCGGTAAAAGGCTCACGTTCACGGCGGAAAATGAGCCAGGGTTAGCGAAGGGGCACGCTAACCAAGACCCTGCCCCAAGCCTCCACGCGGTGACCCTGGAAACAGACTTAGGTTTGGGTCTGGCTAAAGGGGCAGGGATCGGGAGACCTTGAAGTGCAAGCACGTAAAAGCAAACCAGGGGCCGAAAATCCCTGGAAAATTCACGCATCTCCTGGCCGATTTGTCCTCTAAATTAGGCACGAAACAGCAGCGTGCGAAATTATCTGTGGTGACAGTGTGAGCTTAGAAACGCAAAGTATCAAACGGAAATCCCTGAAAATCATACACATTTCCTGGACGTAGCCCGCAAAATATATGTCCATACTCAGAAAGAACTGTGAGATAGCAGAATATGAACGCCTCGCAAACAAAATCGTGGTCACTGCAACGCAGAGACTGGAAATCCCTGAAAATACACACATTTCCTGGCCGAAGACCTCAAAAATACGCTTAAACTCCAAAGAGTACGAAACAGTAGAGTACGTGAACAAAAGAGTGGTCACTGCAATGCAGAAGACTGGAAGTCCCTGAAAATACACACCCATTTCCTTACCAAAGACCGCAAACAAAAAGTCTTACGAAAGCGTCCCATGAAACAGAGCTCTGTTCTCTCGCAGTGAACTGCCGCTGCCTTGTGGTGTCATGGTTGGGTACAACCAAAGGCTGGCGGAGCAAACCGTAAAAAAACCTGAACGAGTGACGAACCAATGTGTTCAGTAAACCGACCGGTTCGTTGGGAAGATGGCGCTCATAAGCCCGGGAGGGCAGGCCATCTAAGGGTAGCAGCCCTGAAAGAAAATGGCAACTCACTGCCTTGTGAGTTTTGGCTGGGGACAGCCAAAGGCTAACGGAGAGCGAACCGTGCAAACGCTGGTTGAAAACAGATACACGTCCGAAAGATAAGCACCAGAGCTCAAAACGGCACTGAAAGTGTAACGTAGCTACCCATGCTGACGCTGCATGGACCAAATTTTATCATGAATATGTCTTATAATAATGAAATTCGATATGGTGCTACGCCTGAGAAGTCCCGCCGGGCAGGACGAGTGCCGGGCCCCATGTCTCGAAGGGGCCTGTTTTATGCTACCGACGGTCCCCGCCCTCCAACTCGGCAAAGCAGCGAACGAGGTAACCGGGTTAAAGTTACTGGTCCGATACGGTCGAGTACTGGCCATAAAAAATTAAATATCACCCAATGGAATGCGGAAGGTATCCATCACAAGAAGCAAGCACTCGCAATAAGACTTGCAGAAGACGATATAGACGTTGCGTGCATACAAGAAACGCATCTAAATCCCAGACACAGGTTCGAGATTAAAGGTTACCAGACCTTCAGAACAGACAGAGAAGGGCACAAGGGTGGAGTCCTCACCCTAGTTAGAAATGGCATTCCAACCAAGCAGATGGAAGGAACAAAGGGAATGCCGGCGGAGTAGAGATCATAGGCGTTCAAATTACGTGTAACGACATACAGATTCTTCTGTATAACCTTTACTGTCCAAGTTACACTCCGCTGTCGCTTGAAACAATGAATATCAGTGACACATCATGCATTGTGGTCGGCGATTTCAACAGCCGATCTGAGAGATGGGGGTACCACGAAACAAACAGCAGAGGCGTAAAGGTGGAAGACTGGGAGATAGATAATAACCTGTTCCTTATCAATGCCCCAGACGATCCACCAACCTTCTACTCGAGAACGTGGCATACAACGAGCACCCCTGACTTGGCCTTTGCAACAAGCGACATGTCCACCAAAGTAGTCCGTACGGTTACCCAGCAACTAGGAGACAGTGACCATAGACCAGTCAAACTGCAAGTAGACCTCAATTTCGTACCTGAGCCCAAAATGTGGTTCCCACGGTGGAACTATAAGAGAGCAAATTGGAAACAGTATGGGGCACTGACTGATGCAAATGTTGAACGAATCAACATGCATGAGAAGAAAAACATGCGAATCGTGGCAAGGGAACTCTCACAAGCAATCCTGAAAGCGGCACGGGAACCATTCCTAGAGGCGCACGGAAGGATTACGAGCCATACTGGACAGCAGAGGTTCAGAAGCTTGAAAAGACCTTGAGAAGACAAGGAGTGAGGCAGAACAGGCACAGTCAGTAGCGACCAATACTGCTTACAAGAAGGCAGCAGCAAAATACAGAAGGGAAGTCAAACGAGCAGCACGACAGAGTTGGGTCAAAACAACTGAATCTCTGAATCTCGATAGGGACGGCCATAAACTGTGGAAACTTGCAAAAGCGCTGAGTGATGAAAGCACCAGCAGACCACCAATAGTCCTCGAACAAGAAAAGAAGATGGCCTCGGGTAGGGAAGCAGCGAACATTCTAATTCTAAGCGACAATATGCCGAAGTCAGCAGAGTAAGCATAGCAAAGGAAAAAGTCGATGCCACCAAGAGAAAAGCACGGTTTCTCCAAGGCGAGCCAAGAAAAGCAGATAGTCACTTAACGGACACATTCACTAGTAACAAGCTGGAAGAGGCTTTAAGGGACCTCAAACTCAGAAAGTCGCCCGGAAAAGATGGGATCACTAATGAGATGCTTAAAAACTTGGGTAACAGAGCAAAGGCCACTCTACTGTCCGTTCTCAACATGTCGTGGAGAACAGGCATAGTACCACAAGAATGGAAAGAAGCAATCATGGTACCCATCCTAAAACCAGGCAAAAATAAACTCGACCCAGCGAGTTACAGACCAATAAGCCTCCTAAGCTGCACTGGCAAGCTTATGGAGCGCATGGTGAACAAACGGTTATCTTGGCACTTGGAAAGCAAAGGGCTGCTTATGGCACAACAAGGAGGCTTTCGGAGATACAGATCCACAGAGGATCAAGTAACGTACATTGTCCAGGAAATCGAGGATGGTTTCCAAGAAAAGAAACAGACAATGGCGGTCTTGGTAGATATGGAGAAGGCATTTGACACAGTCTGGAAAGAAGGCTTAAGGCTGAAACTCCTCACCCTCGGCGTAAAGGGAAGAATGTACAATTATCTCGATAGATACCTAGAGAACAGAACAGCAAGAGTTCAGGTTCAGGGATACAAAAGCATGAAGGCCACACTGGAGCAAGGAGTCCCCAAGGAGGAGTGCTCTCACCGACTCTCTTTCTAATCTTCGTCAATGACATTGCAACATGCCTCCCGGAACGAGTACACTCTGCCATGTATGCCGACGATCTGGCAATATGGGCGAGAGAAGAGTCAATGCCCACAACAGAAAATCGACTGCAAGCTACGTTAAATAACCTGGAAGTGTGGTCAGCAAAGTGGAATATGAAAATAAATCCTTCAAAGACCACTTACACTGTGTTCTCCCAGAACAACAAGGCTTACAAGATAACGCTTAAAGTCAATGGGCAGTACCTTCCGGGATGCAAAACCCCAACGTACCTAGGAGTCACACTCGACAGAAAGCTGACTTGGTGCACCCAGATCGAAAATGCTACGGCAAAAGCGAGGCACAGGCTAACAATTATGCGTAAACTCGCAGGTTCCACGTGGGGAGCAAACGCCAGAATTCTCAAGGCACTTTACTATGGTAGAGTGCGACCGATCCTAGAGTACGGTATGGCAGCGTGGAGCAATGCATCTAACAAGCAATTTGCAAAAGTGAGCACCAGTCAGAACCGGGCCATGCGCATAATCACTGGAGCCATGAAGTCCACGCCCATCAAGGCGATGGAGACAATAACCTGCACCCAACCAATGACTGATCGAAGGGACAAAAAAGTTTTAGTACTTGCGGAAAAACTCAAACGGCTCGAATCTCATCCAATGCATGAAAGAATGTATGAATTCGGAAAGTGGAGAATACAGAGAACTAACTTCGTTAGAATCTCTAAGGCACTGACCATAGACCATCCAGTCCTTTCCAAATGCACAGCCAAACCAATCCCGGCAATCGACAAGTGCCCGCCATGGAAAACAAAAATGCCAGAACTAAGGGAATCAATCCCAGGCATATTGAACAAAAGGGTCCAAACAAACCTCGACAGAAAAATCGCAACAGAAGAGTACATAGAATCAGAGTACCCTGAAAATGAGTGGACGCACGCCTACACGGACGGATCGGCAAATAACGCAATAAGCGACGGCGGAGGAGGAATAGTGCTTAAAATCTCAAAGAAAGTAACGGTCAAGAAAGCGATTGCCACGGGCAAATACTCGAATAACTACCGAGCAGAGGCAGAGGCAATCAAAGAGGCGGCCGAAATGATCTTGAAGAGAAGAAACACTACACGCAACAAGGTCGTGATATTCACCGATGCTCTATCGGTCATCACGGCACTCAAATGCGTTGGCAAAACTGAGATGAATGAGCTCAAAACGTCCCTCGCTGAACTAACGAGTTCACTCAAACGCACCGTCATCCAGTGGATACCGTCACACTGCAACGTTAGGGAAACGAAGCAGCCGATAAGTTAGCCAAAGAGGGCGGGCGACTACCTCAGACTGATCTCGAGATCAGTTATGAGGAAGTCAAAACAACCATCGGTTCGCACTATAGAAGCAAATGGGCAAAAGACCACCCTCAGTACACAGACAGTGACGGATACTATGGTTTCTCTCGAAGTGAACAAGTTGCCATATTTTGCCTCCGAACCGGACACAACAAGCTCAGAGCCCACATGTTCCATAAATTTAAAATTGGCACAACTAGCCTGTGCCCTGCAAAATGGCTGACATGACGGCAGAACATGTCTTGCAAGACTGTCAACGGTTAGCAGGTATAAGGAAAGAGTCATGGCCACAACATACAGAGCTTCAGAAAAGCTGTACGGAGGAACGGAGTCCCTAAAAACAACAGTAAAATTCATGACAAAAGTTGGTCCATCAGTCTAGGCCGGGAACGCAAGAAGAAGATCGTGAGGAAACCGAGGGAGGTCGCGGTGATACGTAATAAACTGGCGTTTAAGGACACAAGCACGTATGTATGGTATCACATAAACAAGTAAAAAATGAATAGCAAAATGATAAAACTAACAAATACTCGACTCTAAAAGTATCTTCTTCTTCGATCGTTCTAGGCTTGTTTTTATCATTCTCTTTGTGATATATAAACAACCAAACATCAGAACGTAATGTATGTGCACCACCTTCAGCACCTATTTGAGCTCAGTTGCTTAAACTTCGGTGGGGTCTTCGATTTCAGCCAGCTATTTTGTGCGGATTCGCTTCTTCCGCTCGCTTTACACTGTCCCCAACCAAACCCACAAGGCAATGGGTTGCTATTTTCTTTCAGGGCAGCGATCCTTAGACGGCCTGCCCTCCCGGGCTTATGAGCACCATCTACCCAACAAAACCGGTCGTTTTAGTGAACACCTTGGTTTGTCGCCCGTTCACGTTTGTTTACGGTTTGCTCCGCTAGTCTTTGATTGTCCCCAATCAATCTACAAGGCAGCAGTAGTTCCTGCGATCGGAAACGCGCACTGGTTATGCCTCTGCTGGACTTTCCCGTTGCTCTGTACATTTGGGTGGGACGCACACCCTGCCTACCGCTGCTGCGATGCTGCTGCCGCGATGCTGCTGCCGCGATGCTGCTGCCACGCTGCTGCCACGCTGCTACCACGCTGCTGCAACGCCTGCACTGGTTTCGCCTAAAAGTATCTGATAGCCCCCGACGGCACCGATTTGAACAGCTCTGGCTTGTTGCATTTAATATAACAATTAAGCTGTTCGGATGATTGGAGTATACCATGTCATACATCAAGATAACTGGTCGACTGACATCAGTTTATTTTCTGACTTCTTCTTTCTTCAACTTCTTCAAATGTTTCATATCGACCACTTGTTAACCACTCTTTGTGATTTGTATATGATCTGAGCCTAAGAGCGGTTGCACGTTGTGCCAGTTATGCGCTTAAACGTAGACCAGTTCATCCGATTTCTGCGACGTTTATTATTTACTAGGGTAGTTTCCTAGGTCCCTACCTCAGTCGCCTCTTACCACATGTTTTGTAGGTCGCAGTGTTACTAATCTTTGCCCCTTGCGGATCCGACAACACACATGCGTATTATCTTACCGAAAAGTTTGCACAAAAACGAAAAATTGACTACATTGTACCGGGTTTCGCTATCTTGTTTCATGCCTGTCGGAAGAAATGCTACACCACTAACGAAATTGTAGTAACAATGCACTAACTCATAAAGCTAATTGCATATCCTTTACAGGGCTTTGCGAATCAACCCCAGCTTTTAACGCTGTTTGTGATTTTTCTAGACATTGTTCAGTAGTTTGCCACTGTTTTC
Organism: Arion vulgaris; assembly: GCA_020796225.1. NCBI lineage: Eukaryota > Metazoa > Mollusca > Gastropoda > Stylommatophora > Arionidae > Arion > Arion vulgaris. The sequence continues at coordinate 32,638,134 of CM036769.1, read as the reverse complement.
TGAGCGTGTGGTGCCATTGTCATTTTGTAAAAGTACACGCGAAACAATGTGTAACCAAACTGTCCACAGCGTGATTCGAACTCAGAACTTCCGGGTTAATAGACCGAATCACTATCCACTAAGCTACAGACACCACCACTAACTCACTAGCTCCAGAAAATATCTTAGGGCTCAAATGAAAAAATAAAATAAAAATGTAAAAACAACTTGATCCAGATTCGAGCCCAGAACCTTCAGAACGACAGGCAAACGTTCTAACGAGTTCACCTTAGAGACCTCTACATTGAGAACAAAAAAGTAGAAAAAATATAATAACTACCATAAAACAAATAACCACCTTCATCAGAACATACAGATGACATATGCAGAGAATATTTGCGGAATAAAGTGTTGGAAAACTTTTTTTTGGGGAAGAAGGGCCAAGTTTATGGGGTGGTTATTACTAGAAGACGATGGGAGCAATTTTCACAGCAGATGGAAGTATCGATAGTGAAATCAACAATCGTTGCACAAAAGCTAACCAGGTACTGGGACAGTTAACACCACTGTTGTCACATAGAGAGATGCCGCTAACCAGGTCCTTGGACAGTTAACACCACTGTTGTCACATAAAGAGATACCGCTAACAACTAAAGCAAATCTCATAAGAACGATTTTCTGGTCAACGCTATGTTACCAATGTCAAACATGGCGAAATAACAGCAACTAATGAGTGGAAAATTATAACGACAGAGATGATGTGTCTTAGAAGAGCTGCAGGGGTGACAGTAAGAGACAAAATTAGAAATGAAGAAATCAGAAGAATACTGGATGTGAAACCAGTTATGCAATTCATAAAAGAACAACAGATTAAATGGTTTGGACACCTGAGAAGAATGCCCAGGTATCGCATACCACAGAGAGCCACACAGAAAAAATATAATGAGTACAAAGCAAGAGGAAGACCACGCAAAGATGGAGCGACGGCATCAAGAATAGCCTTAAGAAAATGAATATCAGCTTACAAAGTGCCTTAAAACAAGCACACACACGATCACTACGTTTCCCTCTTCACCCCCAACACGTCTATAAATAAGTAAATGGTGGAAGAGAAGAAGAAAAAGAAGATGGGTGCAAGATGTCATTAACGACCTGAGAATGACTTCTACTGACTTTGGTCAACTTGTACAGAACAGAGAGTTTTTCAAGATGGCAGTCATGGAGCCAAGTTCCGGAAGGGACAAAGTACTTGATGATGATGATGATTAGTTTGTTAAATGTCGTTTTGTTTCCATTGTTTCTTCTGTCCGAGACTGTATATAAGTCCAGGAGGTCAGATATCTTGATGTATGAAATCAAGAAAGCACTTAGTCATAGGCGTATTTTTTTTTTCGATCCAGAAGCACTTTTCAGCTCCTCTGCTCGGTGCCATGGACATCGTAACCCTTCGGTTCGGTGCCACGAACACCGTAAATCTGGAGAACCTGTGGATTTTGTGCCAGCCCGCGGAATTGCACCGCATTCACAGGAGGCTTGTCTTCCGTCGTCTAACGCGCTACGAACACGCTGGGCAGGTGAGCATCATAGGCGTATTAGAGTATAGGTTCAACAGTTGTTGGTTGGGTCAGAGACAAAGGAGACGCTGCTGGATGGTATTTTTACTAATAGAATCTGAGCAGGAAGGGAATTTGCCGCAGAGAGGAATACTTCAGAGTGTGTGAAGAGAGTGGATTTGTTAATAAGTGTGTGAAGAGAGTGGGTTTGTTAGTAAGAGTGCTTGAGAGTGGGTGACAAGAGTGTGCGTGTAGTAGAGTGAGACAAATTGTGTGAGTGTATCAATGTTGTTGTCACCAGGTGATCGTCATGATGAATCCAAGCATGTTTTTTTTGGTTACAGAATGTTTACAAGTTGATTATAGCAGAGCAAACATCAACATAATCATTTCAATAAAATATATTTGACAAATTACTTCATGTGATTAGATGACCCGCTGTACGTGGTGGGGTAGATAAATCGCTATATGTGGTGGGGTAGATAAATCGCTATATGTGGTGGGGTAGATAAATCGCTATATGTGGTGGGGTAGATAAATCGCTATATGTGGTGGGGTAGATAAATCGCTATATGTTGTGGGGTAGATAAATCGCTATATGTGGTGGAGTAGATGGCCCACTATATGTGGTGGGGTAGATAAACCGCTGTATGTGGTGGGGTAGATGGTCCGCTATATGTGGTGGGGTAGATGACCCACCTAGTGATTTTCTGAACTCAATGCATAGCCGATACAAGCACCTTCGTCGGGTATACGCGCCTGCGGAAGAAATCAAGCATCTCGCGAGCTCTATCAAGAAAATCATCGTCCTCGCTACAAAGGCGACGAAGGCGCAAGAGCTGTGAGAATGGCAAAGAGTCACGACAAGCCCGGGCTATGCATCGGCTATGCATCGAGTTCAGAAAATCACTCGCCAACAGGCCCTTACCAGCCAGCATAGGACTACTAACTCTGACAGAGTAAAACTTATCTTAACGTTCCACCCCCATAGTTCACTGGTGAAAAATGTTTTATTCCGTCATCTGTCTATCCTTAAGTCAGATCCTGAGACCCGTTCTGTCTTCCCCAATTATCCTTTGGTGACTTACAGACGGGCCAGAAGTCTTAAGGATATGTTGGTACACAGTCGCCTTAAGTACAATATCCAGACTCATTTTGTCACTGTCCAGTGTGACCGTCGGCGTTGCAACACGTGTGCTTACGTTATACAGACGCGTACTGTATCTTTTCCTTAAGCCACGTTTCTTATTGACGATGGTTTCACATGCGAGTCCCGTAATCTTATCTATGCCATTTTCTGTAAGCGGTGTAGCAAGGCTTATATCGGCGAGACAGGCAAGAGGTTCAGTGACTGATTCGCCCAACACTTGCGCGACATACGCCAATGCTCTGTGACCCTGTACAGCTTAGTAGCCACCCATTTCAATGATACTGGCCATTTAGGAGCTCACGATGTCCAGGTCACAGCCATCCGATCATGTTCCTCGGATGATCGCATTTGATTTGCTCTGGAGAATCAGTTAATTTCTTTGTATGGTACCTTGCGACCACGTGGGCTCAACGTATTACATTCCTATGCTTCTTAGTACTTTCTCTTCCCATTCCATATAATCTATATGGGTATATGCTGCATGTATTCAAGTTTTATATTTACTAGATTTTTCATTGTTTCTCTTCTTTTCTATTTCTATTTTTTTATGTGTGTTTTTGTATTACATTTATTTCGTTATTCGTTTTTATTCCTAGATTTTTGTTTTTATTCCCATATTTTCATTAGAAACGTTTGTATGTAGTCGTCCATGTGTTTTTTTTTTAATTTGTCACTCCTGTTGTTAGTTTGCTTGATAAAGGCTTGTTGGTCGAAACGTTGCTGTATTTTGTCATTGTTTTTGAAATTTGTAAATCTACAGTACTTTGTGATTACGTGTTTTACTCTTTTCTAGAGATCCCTACGATTCTTGTTTACGCTACATAGTTCGTGCTTTCTGCAATACTCTCGGCAGGTGGCGTGCCATTTCTGCAGAGAGGGACTGAGCCATATGGGGTAAAACCCGGTGCAAGGAAGAAAACGCTTCACCTTTATATGCTTTAGATTGATATCAATGAACTTCATTGAAGACCTAAGCAGAACAGACAAGGTCATTATATTTCGCCTACGTACCGGATACTGTGGTGGCATCTGTGGCTTAGGGGAAAGTGATTCGGTCTATTAACCCCCACGTTCTTAGTTCGAATCACGCTGTGGACAGTTTGGTTGCAAATTGTTCCGCGTGGATTTTTACAAAGGACGATGGCACCACCCGTTCAGAAAGCAATGGCAAACTACTGAACGTAATAATGCCTAGAAAATCACAAACAGCGTTAAAAGCTGGGATTGATTCGCAAAGTCCTGTAAAGGATATGCAATTAACTTTACCGAACACTGCAGACTCAACAAAATACTTACATAGACTAGGAATATGTCAAACAGCTCTCTGCCAGTGTCAACAGGCATGTCCTGCAAGACTGTCCTCTCTTGGATGAGCTGAAAAGCAACATGTGGCCACGCCCAGTCGACCTAAAAACTAAGCTTTGGGGAAACCTGAAGCTGACTGCCCAGTTTGTGGTCCACAGTAAATTAAGCGCATGACCAGAGACTTCGCTGAAGAAGGAAACCTGACAGACCTGAAGCTGACTGCCCAGTTTGTGATCCACAGTAAATTAAGCGCATGACCAGAGACTTCGCTGAAGAAGGAAACCTGACAGACCTGAAGCTGACTGCCCAGTTTGTGCTCCACAGTAAATTAAGCGCATGACCAGAGACTTCGCGGAAGAAGGAAACCTGACAGACCTGAAGCTGACTGCCCAGTTTGTGGTCCACAGTAAATTAAGCGCATGACCAGAGACTTCGCTGAAGAAGGAAACCTGACAGACCTGAAGCTGACTGCCCAGTTTGTGGTCCACAGTAAATTAAGCGCATGACCAGAGACTTCGCTGAAGAAGGAAACCTGACAGACCTGAAGCTGACTGCCCAGTTTGTGGTCCACAGTAAATTAAGCGCATGACCAGAGATCGCTGAAGAAGAAGATATCATACCAACCTATTTCAAAATAGGTCATTACATGTCATATGTAGGGATGTAGGGATAAGACATGTAGGGATAAATACATTACTAAATTACAGCAGTACATCACAGTACAATACTGACAGTACTAGATTGTATGAGTACCATTCAGTACAATACCTCACAGTATTAAAGTGTATGAGTACTGTCCCGTACACTACCACACAGTACTAGACATTAGGAGTACCGTCCCGTACATTACCTACCAGCACTAGACAGCAGTAGTACCGCCCAGTACAATACCTCCCAGCACTAGAGAGTAGTAGTACCGTCCAGAAAATACCTCAAGCACTAGACAGTAGTAGTACCGCCCAGTACATTACCTCCCAGCACTAGACAGTAGTAGTACCGTTCAGTACAATACCTCCAAGCACTTGACAGCAGTAGTACCGTCCAGTACACTGCCTCACACTACTAAGCTGTATCATGTATAGATAAGTTTTTTGACTTCGATCCCTCGTTATCGTACCCCCTCCTAAACTGTCTTTCGTGTCCACGGCATTACTGTACAGACTGCAAATGTGTACATAAAGCTATCCTTACTGGTACACAGTACACATCTACAAGCCGGGGAATGGAGAATGGACCCAACTTTGAACGCGACCAGCAGACATGATGGAAGATCGATATCATTCATGAAGGACAGAGAAGTTTTGATACAGTGGTAGACTCAAGCACTATTGATCTGTATCACATCAACTTATATCAGTAACGTCATGGGAAGATCCAGGCACATATTTAGTGGTAACATACTAATAACGATGCAGTGGCAACAACATCGGTAATAACAACGTGGTAACTACAGTGTTGTAGATGTAACGGTGTAATAATATGTTGTAACAGGAACATGGTCACAACAACGAGGTTACAACAAAACTGTAACAACAGCAATTGAATAACAACAACATTTTAGCAACTCTGTCATAGTAGCAGCATTGAGATTGGGTAGGGGAGCGGGGGCGTCTGTTGAGGGGGTCTCTATAGATATGAAGTTACGCTGTCTCTTTATATTCCCAACATTGTGGGCCGACCCTGTGTTGCCAGGGCTGGCAAGGGGAGCAAAGAATTGTAACACTGGGAACTACAAGGCATGTCGTAAGAGGCGACTGAGGTAGGGCTCTCTCTCTCTCTCTCTCTCTCTTGCGATCACTGCCCAGACTGATGTACCAGATCTCCCATAAATTCTATTCATGTGGAAATCTGATTCATGCAGCCTTAGCATTGGTGTGTTTTACATCACGTCTTCAGCACCATTTGGAGCTCTGGTGCTTATCCTTCAGCGATGTGTCCGGTTTCAGCCAGCGTTTACTCGGTTCGCTCTCCGTTCTGTATCCATCTAGTGTTTTTACGATGTAGGGTCGCTAGCCCCACCCAATATCCTTAATCGCCTCTTACGGCGTGCGTGGCAGGTAACAGTGGTTCTATTCTTTACACGTCAATTTGGGCCCCGATAACCACTCGGGCGAGGTAGGGGTCTAGGGAAGCTACCCTAGTAAATATAAAGCATCTCAGAAATTAGATGTGCTGGCCTACTTGTAGGCGCATAACTGGCACAGCGTACACTCCCTCTTAGGCTCAGATCACATACAAATGACATAGAGTAGTTTAATAAGTTATCGATACGGAGCGTTCGAAGAAGAAGAAGACTGGCACAACGTAAAGTCGCTCTTAGGCTCAGATCACATACAAGTGACAAAGAGTAGTTTAACAAATGGTCGATATGGAGCGTTCGATGAAGAGAAAGATATAAACATACAAACATAAAAATAGACAAACATCATCATCACATCATCATCATCATCATCAAGGTGCGTATCCTTTATAGGACGTTGCTCTCTTTGTAGCACATCTGAAATTCACTCTGTCTCTTGCCAGTTCACCCACTTCGTCGATGGTCATGTTCATGGTTTCTTTAATATCTTGTAGCCATCTTCTTCTTGGTCTGCCTCTGCGTCCTGGCACCCTGCCCTCTAGTAATGTTCTTTCCAGGCCATCGTGACGCTTGATGTGACCAAAGTATGTAATTTTTCTGTATAGTATGTTGTTTATCAGCCAATTCTCTTTAACATTTAGTTCTTTCAGGACATCAGTGTTCTTTCTTTTTCTGTCCATGGTATTCGTAGGATCTTTCTGTAGCATTTAGTTTCGAAGGGCTGGATTTTCGTTCTTAATTTTTGTGTAATAGTCCATGATTCACAACCATAAGTAGCCACTGGGAAAATGTATGCTCTCAATATTTAATATTTTGCTGGTGCTTTGCCACATCTTCTTCATTGTGTTTAACTTCTTGATTGCTATTGCTAATCTTCTTGAGATCTCTTTGGAGCAGTCACCAGACAAACATTAGCACAAACAAATAACTCTAACTGCAACGCGTCACAACTTGCAACTCCAGACTGTTAGAATACAGACTGCTAACCCTCTTTTAATGTTGGTGAATTTGTATATCTGTGACACAAAGGAAGACACCATGAGATGGGGGTGTTTTAATGAACTTCCCTAAGCCCCCTGTGAGTGCGGTTCAATTTGTATATCTGTGACACAAAGGAAGACACCATGAGATGGGGGTGTTTTAATGAACTTCCCTAAGCCCCCTGTGAGTGCGGTTCAATTTGTATATCTGTGACACAAAGGAAGACACCATGAGATGGGGGTGTTTTAATGAACTTCCCTAAGCCCCCTGTGCGTGCGGTTCAATTTGTATATCTGTGACACAAAGGAAGACACCATGAGATGGGGGTGTTTTAATGAACTTCCTAAGCCCCTGTGAGTGTGGTTCAATTTGTATATCTGTGACACAAAGGAAGACACCATGAGATGGGGGTGTTTTAATGAACTTCCTAAGCCCCTGTGAGTGCGGTTCAATTTGTATATCTGTGACACAAAGGAAGACACCATGAGATGGGGGTGTTTTAATGAACTTCCCTAAGCCCCCTGTGAGTGCGGTTCAATTTGTATATCTGTGACACAAAGGAAGACACCATGAGATGGGGGTGTTTTAATGAACTTCCCTAAACCCCTGTGAGTGTGGTTCAATTTGTATATCTGTGACACAAAGGAAGACACCATGAGATGGGGGTGTTTTAATGAACTTCCCTAAACCCCTGTGAGTGTGATTCAATTTCGCGAACTGGCAGAAAAACCACAGGTTCTCCAGATTTATGGTGTTAATAACACTGAACCGAAGGGCTACGATGTCCATGACACCGAGCCGAAGAGCTGAAAGCTCAAGTGCTTCTGGATCGGGGAAAATGAACTTCCTCGTTGAACCATCTAGATAACTGTCTAGGGATCCCTGATCTCAGTGTATGTAAGATCGATTTACTAGTTCTATCGGAGACGGACGATAAAACGAAGATCCCATATTCAAGTTGAACATGTGAAAAGAATCCTGTGCAGTTTAAAATCGAGAAGAGCAGGTTGGAAAGCCGCTGTGCGGGGAAAATTAATTTGAAGAATTTAAAATACAATTCCTAGAAAATATTTACAGTCTTCTAAATTACATCGGGTACCCTCGCCGGTGCTATAAAGTTCGTGCACTGTCACTGAGATCTTCATGTGTAAGGAAGAGATCGGAGCCAACATGGTTAATCACTGAATTGCAATAATGATGGTCATATGCAGTGGCGGCTCGTACTCATTTTTGTTGGTGGGGCCAGACACAAATTTTCCGGGAAAATCATGGAATTTAGGTTAGGTTATATTTTAATTTATAAAATAATAAATGTACGTTACACATTATTTTTGTTGGGCCTGGCCCTACTGGCCCTTAACGACGAGCCACCACTGTTCCTTTCAATCAATCAATCAATTACTGAAATTCATTTGCAAAGAAACATGTCATTTTATATAGCGATTTGACTGTCAAAGTTAAAAAGTGCGGTAATACATCTACCAACAAGTAGGACTGGAGGATATAATGGTAGTCATCGATCTACTAGACACCAATAGCGGCGATGTAATAAGAATGGCAAGACGACCAGTAGACGAGGACAGTGGTATTGATCTAGCACTTGTGCGTCTCTCCCTCTTGCGCCAAAATATAGATGGTGTGTCTTATGCAATCATGGTAGCGACCATCAACCATGGATTATATTGGTAGAGAAATGAATATCTGGAATATAATAATTACAATTTCTCTTAGACTGTTCAGATATTAAGTACCTGTCATTTCATATTCCTAGACTTCAGTGTGCATGCAATTCATAAAATAAAACAGATTAGATGGTTTGGACACAGGGCCGTGCGGTATATTTTCTCAGTATGATGCAAGTCTTCGAAATGCCGCCCCATAAATATTTTTTCTTTAAAATAACCTTCAATTGTTATTTTGATATCGCGGCTTATGTCGCCTCATTACGGTCGCGGTCGACTCTCTGTATCATAACACGGTACGGTCCTGTTTGGACACCTGGCAAGAATGCCCTGGTATCTCCTACCACAGAGAGCCACACAGAAAAAGTATAATGAGTACAAAGCAAGAGGAAGACCACGTCAAAGATGGAGTGTCGGCATCAAGAACATTCTTAACAAAATGAATAACTGCTTACATAGTACATTAGAATAAGCATTTCGATACACCTCAGTACACCAACAGCGACGGATACTATGGTCTCTCTCGTAGTGAACAAGTTGCCATACTTCGCCTCCGTACCGGCCACAACAAGCTTAGAGCCCACATGTTCCACAAATTTAAGATTGGTACAACTAGCCTGTGCCCCTGCAAAAAGGCGGACACGACGGCAGAACACGTTCTGCAAGACTGTCAACGGTTAGCAGTTATAAGGAAAAAAACATGGCCCCAAAACACAGAGCTTCGTGAGAAGCTGTACGGAGGAACAGAGTCCCTTAAAATCACGGTAAAATTCATGATAAAAGTTGGTTCATCAGTCTAGGCCGGAAACGCAAGAGAGAGAGAGAGAGAGAATAAGCACACACAAGATCACTACATCCCCACTTCCAACACTTCTATAAAGAAGTAAATGGTGAAAGAGAAGAAGAAGTGTACAGGAGGTAGGCGTCACAATTCCTTTCCTCACGTTTGAAACCTTGAGTGGGAAATTGAACCAACAACTCTCTTGAGTCGGAGATGACAGGCCAACGCTTTACTCACTACGCTAACCCGTCTGTAGTCTCAGACAGGCCAACGCGTACCCATTACGCTAACCCGTCTGAAGTCTCAAACAGGCCAACGCGTACCTATTACGCTAATCCGGCTGTAGTCTCAGACAGACCAACGCGTACCTATTACGCTAACCCGTCTGAAGTCTCAAAAATATAAATAGAAAATGCATTCTTCAAATATAACATCACTAGCAATTAGCTTGATATAGATCACTTGGTCGAAATGTTACTGTATATTGTTTTGTGGTACTTTGTAAAACTACAGTACTTTGTTTTTGCGTGCTTCGCCACTGCTACGTAGAGTGGTTTAACTAGTGATCGATATAAAACGTTTAAAGAAGAAGAAGTAGATGTGAGTTTACCGTCATCTTTCTCCTTCGATTCCTCAGTTAGTTTGTTCTTTTTGTGCCAAAGGCGGCACATAGGGAAGAGGTTTTAGATCTCCATGTAATCCAGTTCTTTGCTAGCAGTTGGAGATCTTGTATGGTTTTACATCCCAATAGTTTACTTTCTTGTTGGATGGTTCTTCGAAGAGTGGTCTTAGGTCTTCCACGTTTTCTTTTCCCAACTGGTGACCACATAAGGACTTGTCGATTTAGTTTCTTTTCGTCTGATCTAAGAACATGACCTAAATATTTCCACCTTCGTTTCCTTATAATATTTGATACGGGTTGTTGGTGTGTTCTATCTCTCACTGTGTTGTTCGAAACAAAATTCTTTGATTCCTCACCAGGTTCTACATCCTGTACAGTGCACACACGTTGAATGACACCTTGCCGCCTGACCTAACCATGGCATTTCCTGTTTAGATCTTGAAACTTGTATACATCTTTACTTGATCATTCAGAGGTAGCTCATGTCAGTACTGATATGTATCTGGGCACAAACTCGACATTTCTGCTTTCTAACTTCAATATTGAACAGTCAATTCTGATATGTAGCTAGGCACATACTCGACATTTCTACATTCTAACTTCAATATTGAACAGTCAATTGGAATTTCAATAGTTGGTTAGTCAAGTCGAAATCTCATCATCATCAGGTGCTGTGCAGCTGGCGTAGGCGATCATGGATCTCCACAAATCTCTGTCTCTGGTATTGGCTATCATCTCAGATGTTGACACTCTTCCATGCCATGAAGTCAGGCTATCCAAACATTTTTATCTCTGTCTTCCTCTATCTTGTTTCCCCTCGATTTTACCAGTTGTTACAGTGTTTTCAAAACCTCCCTTTCTCATCACATGCCCAAAATCGTACGGACATTACTATTGCATCGCTTGTGCGGACAAAAATCACGTTAGATCTGCTCAACTATTTCCCTCGATGTCTGTCTGACTGAGAGTTTGGAGAGCTTCTTGATTATGTCCTTAAAAACGATCGTCTGTAAGGTAGGGCTAGGCAGTGGGTGATGTCTTCTTCTTCTTCTTCTTCCGCGTACTGACCGATACACTAAAGTCGAGATCTGAGCAATTACGGACTTCTTTATTGTTTGATGACGCTGATATGATAACTAACTAACTAATTAACTAACTAACCAATTAACCAACTAACTAACCAACTAATTAACCAACTAACTAACCAACTAACTAACCACCTAAATAACCAGCTAACTAACCAGCTAACTAACCAGCTAACTAACCAACTAACTAACTAACCAAGTAACTAACCAGCTAACTAACCAACAAACTAACCAGCTAACTAACCACCTAAATAACCACTAACTAACCAGCTAACTAACCAACTAACACAAACACATAACTTCAATACTAGAGCCGCTGTAGCGTAGTTTTTAGTGAACTCGCTTCTTATACTTGTAGTCCGGATTCAATTCCACCAGGGTGTGGACTATTTGTTCCTGACCGTAATAGATCTCAGGTCTACCCAGCCTCAATTGGGTACCAGGAAAAGCATTGGAAAGTAAAGACAGCCGGCGTGATGTTGACCGGCGTGTTGTTGACCGGCGTGTTGTTGACTGGCGTGATGTTGACCGACACATCGTATGCCGACGGTTAATGAAAAATATGGGTCTAACACAGTATTACAAAAATATATCTCGGAGTATGAAGAATTGTTGTTTTACTTTACTTTAAAAACAATTACACACACACACAGACATATAACTACAATAACACACACACATACATATAACTACAATATCACACACACACAGACATATAACTACAATAACACACACAGACATATAACTACAATAACACACCCACATACATATAACTACAATAACACACACACACACAGACATATAACTACAATAACACAGACATATAACTACAATAAGTACACACAATATAACACACAGACATATAACTACAATAACACACAGACATATAACTACAATAACACACACACACAGACATATAACTACAATAACACACAGACATATAACTACAATAACACACACACACACATATAACTACAATAACACACACACACACAGACATATAACTACAATAAGACACACACAGACATATAACTACAATAAGACACACACAGACATATAAATACATAACACAAACACAGACTATAACTACAATAAAACACACACACACAGACATATAACTACAATAAGACACACACAGACATATAACTACAATAACACACACACACAGACATATAACTACAATAACACACACACACACAGACATATAACTACAATAACACACAGACATATAACTACAATAAGACACACAGACATATAACTGCAATAACACACATACACATATAATTGCAACTGGCACAAGAAATGTTGCAAGTATGGTGTTAGTCGACGCAACAAATTATAGTACTTAACAATTAATCACAGAGAATGGCCTGGGATTTCTCTGGGCGATACCCTAGATACGCACGCATGTGTATTGATTTGGTCCTACCTAATGTAGCAACCATTGCGTACATAAATCTGAACCGCACAGGTCCTGTCGATGAAGATGTGCATAAAGCTTCGGTCCTATTATCAGTGCACGCACTTTTGTAAACTAAGTCGCCAGATAGTCCGTGTGTATGCTCAGATTAAAGAAGACAATTGAAGCGGACAATTAAGTCCGTTTGTATGGTCAGAGTGGATAAGACAAATGAAGCAGACAATTCAGTGGTGCATGGAGGATTCTGATATTCACATCAATCAACATTCTCTTCTGTTCTATTAAGATAATGTAGGAGGGATGGAGGGAAAAGTAGATGGGGTGGGTTACCTGAAAAACATCCTCAACGTCCTGTCCTTATCGTTCCGACCAGGGCCGTGCGGTATATTTTCTCAGTGTGATGCAAGTCGTCGAAATACCACCCCTTAAATCTTTTTTTCTTTAACTTAGCTTATGTTATTTCACTGCTTATGCCGCCCCCTTACGATGCCGCCTCTCTGCATCATAGCACGACACAGTCCTAGTTCCGACACTTTGATTGTGAATACTTAAACTAAAAATCTTGCAGCTTTTGAGAATTACCATTTCAACATTTATATAGAAGTCTTAAATATTATTAGTTGATAATTTATCTATGGGAAGAAAACATAATAATCTAGACATCCATGTCAATGCACTAAAATAAACCAAGTGAAAGAATTCAAATACTTAGGAAGCATATTCACAGAAGACGGAAAACTAGATAGAGAGATAGAGGCTAGAGTACAAAAGCAAATGCTGTAACCTACCAGTAGCCCCATTGTTAAGGCACCCAAAAATTTCACAGGCAGCTAGAAACAAATGATCAACAGCATTTTTATACCTACTTTGTGTTACCAGAGCCAAACATGGACATTGAGCAAAGCGCAGTCACAAAAAATAACTACATGTGAAATGCGTTGCCTGAGAAAAGTTACCAACAACACAAGAAAAGACAGAATCACCAACATCAGCATAAGAAAGAAAGTTGGCACAAACCGTGCTTGAATTATATAGATAAACAAAGAATGAAGTGGTTTGGCCACTTAATAAGAATGCATCCAAACTCCACAGTATCAGAGTCTTCTACAACAGAACATCGGGAAAGAAGGCAAGAGGAAGACCACGGAAAAGATGGTTAGATGGCGTGGCAGCATCCTGTGAAAGAGCAAAGATAACAATCACACAAGCCACCAGAACAGCGCAAGACAAAACCAGAAAACCACGACACTGGGCAACAACCCGGTAGCAGTGTGACGACAAGAAGAAGAAGAAGAAGATAATTTATCATTTCAACATTAAGTGAATCTTTACAAATTTTCAACTATCTAATCTCTTTCAATTTACAACTAATCTCCTTAAGTTTACAACCAACTAATCTATTCAAATTAACAACTAACTAATCTCCTTAAATTAGCAACTAACTAATCTCCTAAAATTTACAACTAGTTTACTTAAATTTGAAACCAACTAATCTCCTCAAATTTACAACAGACTAATCTTCTAAATTTACAACTAACTAACCTCCTTAAATTTGCAACTAAGTAATCTCCTTAACTTTACAATTAATCTCCTTAACTTTACAACCAATTAATCTCTTCAGACTTCCAACTAATTTTTAAAATTTAACCAATTAATCTCCTCAGATTTACAAATATTTTACCTAAATTTCCAAACAATTAATCTCCTCAAATTTACAATTAGCTAATCACCTCAGATTCACAATAAATTTACTTAAATTTACAACCAACTAATCTAAAATTTACAACTAAGTAATCTAAAATTTACAACCTCCTAAAATTTAAAAGTAGTTTACTTCAATTTACAACTAATCTCGAATTTACAACTAATCTCATAAACTTACAACTAATTAATCTCCTTAAATTTACCAACTCACTCTTCAAATTTACAACTAAATAGCAACATATTTACGACCAAGTGATCTTATTGTTCAAGCTTGATTAATCAAATTTAATAGTAACTAGTGTACTCTTTCTCCCTTTCTTGTGTGGTTTCCGTGGTAGCTAAGAACAGAATCACTGTCTACTCAACTGATGTCATTAAAGGTGACTAAGAGAGGACTGGTGTGGGACCGGCGACCCAACACTGTAAAATAAGAATATATAATATATATATATATATATATATATATATATATGTTTTTCGTCTTTACAGACGGTCAATTGTCAAGTGTTTTACTGTGACAACTTCTGAGTTTGCGCTTTTCTCTCTTGTCGTTCAGCTCATACATAAGTCTCTTCTCAAAAGACTCTGCGCCCTTTCGTAATTTGGCTTTCCACACAACTCTGTCATCAGCTAGTCTTTCCCATGTGCTGGGACCTATAGAAAAGTTTTTAATTGAGGCTTTGCAGACATCTTTATATCTGAGCAGTGGTCGGCCCTGATGCCTCTTTCCCTCCGAAAGTTCACAGAACAACATTTGTTTTGGTATGCGATAAGTTTCCATTCTTCTCACATGCCCCAACCATCTTAGTCGTCTACTGTTGAGCATGCCCATGATAAAAGGCAGGTTTGCACGTTGCAGTACTTCAGAGTTGGTTATCTTGTCGTACCACCTGATATTCATAATCTTGCGGAGACATCGAAGGTGAAAGATGTTAAGTCTCCTCTCGTGTCTTGAGTAGGCTGTCCATGTTTCTGAGCCATATAGTAAAGAACTAATTACAGGCTCGATATATTTGAATCTTCATCTGCAATGTCAGTTTTGTGTTGTCCCACGCTCGCTTTGTTAGTATGCCGAATGTAGTAGCCGCACTCCCTACACGAACGTTGATTTCTTCATCAAGAGAAAGACAGACAGTGACCCGAGATAGCAGAATTTTGAACTGGTGTCAGATGGTTGCCATTTAAAGTGATATTTGTTGTGTTACCTCCTTGACATAGTATAACTGTTTTGGAGACACTTATAGTCAGAGAAAATAGGTCGCATGCCTTTGACAAATTATTGATTAGGCATTGCAGTGTAGTCTCACTGTGGGCGACTAAGGCAGCATCGTCAGCGATAAGAAGGTCCTTGAGAAGAATTTCCGTCGTTTTTGTCTTGGCTCTTAAGCGAGCCAAGTTAAAGAGTGAACCATCAGATCTAGTGCAGATGATCTAGAATAAACAGCTACATAATCAGTAACGAAGATGGAACAAACACAAACTGCTTCTAACCAAAAATCTATGTGTTCTCTTCTCTGTCCAAGGTATACGTAGGACTCTTCTGTAACACATATATTCAAAAGGCACATATACGCCCTTGTGTTGACGGGGCGCACAGGGTGAGCAAAGAATAGTAACACTGCGACATATAAGGCATGTCGTAAGAGGCGATTGAGATAGGAGTCTAGGGAAGCTACCTTAGTAAATTAAAAAAAAACATCGTAGAAATCGAATGTGCTGGCCTACTTGTACGCGCCTAACTGGCACAACATACAATCGCTCTTAGGCTCAGACTTCGTACAAACCAAAAAGAGTGGTTTAAGAAGTGGTCGATATGGAGTGTAGGAAGAAGACGAAGAAGAAAGGCACATATATCTGTTTCCATTGCCTTGTTAAATGTCCATACTTCACACCCATACGTTGTTACTAGAAATATGACTGCGCTTAGTAGTCTTATCTTGGTTTTCCTATCAGTTTCATTCCATAATGCTTTGGATTGTTTGTAGGGTTAATTTTTAATTTTTGGGTAAGATTATGTTCGCTCTTCTATTTCTTCCAACTCTTCTTCTTTAAACACTCCATATCTATCACGTGTTTACCACTCTTTGTGATTTGTATGTGATCCGAGCCTAAGAGCGATTTACGTTGTGCCGGTTATGCGCCTACAAGTAGGCCATCACAATGCTTTTTTTATTTACTAGGTGAGAACAAGGAGTTTTTTTGCAAGAACACTAGAGGAATCAACGGAAGCAAAGAATATGATCAACAAATAAACATAGTACAGGTATTAAGCGCTTCCGAAAAAAAAAACCAAATAGACAAATACTGGATTCGAACCACTTACTCTCATTTCTTACGACACCCATCGCCTAGCCTCAGCAATACGAGCGTCCTTACAAACACAATCAGCGAGCCATTCTAAAAAAATGACTCGCGGGTAGTGTCTTTCTCAAACGCTTCGTTACAACTAGACACAGAA
The DNA here is from genome assembly GCA_020796225.1 of Arion vulgaris. NCBI lineage: Eukaryota > Metazoa > Mollusca > Gastropoda > Stylommatophora > Arionidae > Arion > Arion vulgaris. The sequence goes on along the minus strand of CM036769.1, from coordinate 32,621,334 downwards.
TAATCAGGTAAGGTTCGATCGAACAGTGCTTGCACAAACACATGCTGTAAGCTTATTGTGCTTGTATATATTTAATACCAGACAATATCATACATACGCACATGTATACACATATAACAAACATGCATACATCATTCAAAGTAGCTTCACGTTTATTATAAGATGAGCACAAGGAGTTTTTTAAGAACCCCAGAGGAAGCAACGGAAGTAACGAATATGATCAACAAATAAACAATGTACAGGTATTAAGAGCTTCCGGCACAATAAGCTTATAGCATGTGTTTGTGCAAACACTGTTCGATTGAACCTTACCTGATTATTATGTGTCTAGTTGTAGCGAAGCGTTTGAGAAAGACACTCCCCTGGGAGTCATTTTTTTTAGAATGGCTGGCTGGTTGTGCTGGTAAGGATGCTCGTATTGCTAGGCTAGGCGATGGGTGTCGTAAGGACGCTCGTATTGCTAGGTTAGGCGGAGAAGATGGAGATATGTTTTTGCATACCTTAAGAAGAAATGGCAGGTCATCCACTAATAACAACTGTTATAAAAAGACGATGGAGATATGTGGGACATACTCTGTGAGGAAATGTCTGGTCAACCACCAGTAGCAACTGTTATAAGAAGGAGAAGATGGAGATATGTTAGTCATACCTTGAGAATAAATGTCTGATCAACCACTAGTAACAACTGTTATAAGAATGAGAAGATGGAGATATCTTGGGTATACCTTGAGAGGAAATGATCAAAGAATACCAAAGCTGGCATTGAAGTGGGAAGCAAAGGGTTCAAGAAAGCGAGGACGACCTAAGGAGACTCTGAAACCAATTTTGCTGAGAGAGGCTAGAAATATCGGTCTCAGTTCCATGGAGGAGATTGAGCGAGCTGCCTAGGATAGAGCGGTATGGAGAAATTACTTTCAGGCTCTATGTAACGTATAACGGTACGAAGGAAATATATTATTACTATTATAGCAACTCAAAATCAAAGAAAATTGGTTGATGCTACATATAAGAAGGAGAACATTGAAATGTTGTTGACATATAAAAAGACATGAAGGGCTGGATAATACCATCATGGAAGAAGGCATACCGGCAAAGATGAGAAGAGGAAGACCACGACGAAGACGGATTCAAGATGTAACTGATGGTTTGAACATGACCGCTGCAGAGGTGGGACATCTGTCCTACGAAAGAAATTCCTCAGAACTGTTAAGGCTGCAAAGTACTTCTCAGGACACGCTATTTGACGATTGTTATATTTGCCTACTAGTGCCAATGCTGCACACCCGACTTCATTCAATCAAAGACTTCATTCAATCAAAGACTTCATTCAATCAAAGACTTCATTCAATCAAAGACTTCATTCAATCAAAGACTTCATTCAATCAAAGACTTCATTCAATCAAGACTTAAACATAAAACAAATAACTAGATGTATATTAAATACGTTTCTACGTCTTTACCTTTCAGCTCCCAACGGAGCACATGTCTCCAACAAACTTCTTCCAGCTCTTCTTCTCTCCTGCCATCCCTTCCAACTCTTTCCCTGCTTTACTTATCCTTTTAATATCAGCCTCCAGCTCTCTTCTCCAGGTATATCTAAGCTTCCCCTACTCTTTCTCTGCGGGTTCCAAAACATTTCCTGTTTTGCAATTCTTCAGGTCGGTCTTCTCAATATATGCCATATCCATTGTCAGTGTCTCTTCCTTAGCTCTTTCTCTACTGGTATCTGCTTAGTTCTTTCTCTGAGTTCCTCGTTTGTAATCTTACCATACCATCTCAATCCTTCTATTCCACGTAAACAGGGCCGATGCAAGTCTTCGAAATGCCGACCCTCAAATGGTTTTCCCTTAAAATAACCTTCAATTGGAGTCTCTGTGGCTGAGTGGTTAAGCCCTTTGCCTTGCGAGTTCAAATGTCGTGGGTTCAAATCCGGACCGCGGCCTTCTGTTCACGAGTGCTGTTTTTTCCAGAGACACCTAGGATTGTTGCTGGAGCTACGGAGTTCGAGCTTTGTGCATTACTCTCGGTTGGTGGCGTGCCGGGACCGAGCCAGATGGGGTAAAACCCGGTGCAATGAAGTCAATCCTTCGGCTTTAAAACCCTTTAAAACCTTCAATTGTAATTGTGTTTTGGTTGATTATGTCGCCCCTCTTACGGTGCCGCCTGATGCGGCCGCCTCTCTGCATCATAGCACCGCACGGCCCTACATGTAAACATCCATTTATGAAAACTAAGCTTAACAAAAGACAACTGATCAAACTATCAACTTACTTGGAAAATCAGATGAATTCTGTCAATCGTCGAGGTTTTTTTTTTTTGGTCTTCCTTTTTTTCTCCTGTGATTATCTCCACACAGACCAACTTGAAGCTGACATTATACCACAGGTTGATCCTGAGCTATTGATATCAAAAATCTGACTTCCGGTTCCAGAAGTTGAGAAGCAAATACAAGTGTAGTTTACGTTAAGTAAACGCGCTTAAGTCAGACAACCAATGAAATGAAAGTTGAAACTGCTGTTACATTCAACAAGTCTGGCTGGTATGTGCGTACGTACAACATCGTATTTGGGATTTCGGGTGAGCCTGGGAAGGAACGTGAGGTAATGGTTACACAAAATGTAACTTGTCTAACAGTTGGTTGTATGTAATGTTGTTGTCTCGAGGGAGTTGATTGATTTAGTGACTTCGCCGGCGGGGGAGAGAAATGTTGCTTTTATTTGATTAACTAGACGTGCACACTTCATTTTGTGGATGAGAGAGCAAGTCTATTTGTGGATGAGAGCAAGTCTATTGTGTGATGAGAGCAAGTCTATTGTGTGTCTTAGTAGTGAGAGTGTGAATGGTGTTTGGTTTATTGTTGAGATGGTTAGTGGTGTTTGGATTAATGGTGAGATGGTTAGTGGTGTTTGGATTAATGGTGAGATGGTTAGTGGTGTTTGGATTAATGGTGAGATGGTTAGTGGTGTTTGAATTAATGGTGAGATGGTTAGTGGTGTTTGGTTTATTGTTGAGATGGTTAGTAGTGTTTGGATTAATGGTGAGATGGTTAGTGGTGTTTGGTTTATTGTTGAGATGGTTAGTGGTGTTTGGATTAATGGTGAGATGGTTAGTGGTGTTTGGATTAATGGTGAGATGGTTAGTGGTGTTTGGATTAATGGTGAGATGGTTAGTGGTGTTTGGTTTAATGGTGAGATGTTAGTGGTGCTTGGTTTAAAGGTGAGATGTTAGTGGTGCTTGGTTTAAAGGTGGGAGGGTTAGTGGTGTTTGGTTTAATGGTGAGATGTTAGTGGTGTTTGGTTTAATGGTGAATGATGTTTGGTTTAATGGTTTGAGTGTTAGTGGTGTTTGGTTTAATGGTGAGATGGTGAATGATGTTTGGTTTAATGGTTTGAGTGTTAGTGGTGTTTGGATTAATGGTGAGATGGTTAGTGGTGTTTGGATTAATGGTGAGATGGTTAGTGGTGTTTGATTTAATGGTGAGATGTTTAGTGGTGCTTTGTTTACTGGTGAGATGGTTAGTGGTGCTTGGTTTAATGGTGAGATGGTTAGTGGTGCTTGGTTTAATGGTGAGATGGCTAGTGGTGCTTGGTTTAATGGGGAAAGGGTTATTGGTGCTTGGCTTAATGGTGAGATGGCTAGTGGTGCTTGGATTAATGGTGAGATGGTTAGTGGTGCTTGGCTTAATGGTGAGATGTTTAGTGGTGCTTTGTTTACTGGTGAGAGGGTTAGTGGTGCTTGGTTTAATGGTGAGATGGCTAGTGGTGCTTGGATTAATTGTTCGAGATCTTGAACGGTGCTTATATTAATGGTGATAGTTGTACTGGTATGTCTTACTGTCTAAAGCTACATAATCATGTTCTTCTTTGAACGATCTATATCGACCACTTGCTAACCACTCTTTGTTATTTGTATGTGATCTGAGCCTAAGAGCGGTTGTACTACATAATAGTATCACTGATTACACAGATAGGCCCGATCAGTCAGTCAGACATGGATCAATGAATATGTGGGTGGCGGGTAGGTGGATGAATGAATGTTTAGATGGATAGATGGATGGATGAATAGATAAATGGATAGATGGATAATTGATGCATGAAGGGGTAAATGGATGAATGGGCGGATGGATGGATAGATGGATGAGTGAATGGATGGATACATGGATGGATAGATAGATGGGTGGATGAATGGACGGATGAATGGGCGGATAAGTGAATTGATAGATAGATGGGTGGATGAATGGATAGATAAATTCATGGATGGATAGATGGGTGGATGAATAGATGGGTGGATGGATAGATGGGTGGATGAATGGATGGATAAATTCATGGATGGATAGATGGGTGGATGAATAGATGGGTGGATGGATAGATGGGTGGATGAATGGACGGATGAATAGTGAAGTATAATGCATGGATGGATAGATGGGTGCATGAATGGACGGATGAATGGATAAATGGTAGGATGAACGGAGGAATGGATAAATGGTAGGATGGACGGATGAATAATTTGACAATATATATATATATGATATAGATGTTACAATAAACTGTTTACACAACTTATAACTAATATGAACAGCTGGCACATGTTGAACACATGATGACAGAACTGATGTACAGATAAAGTTGATCATACGATTATTTGATCAATAAATTCTTGTATTATATACTGAAGCACATTAATAACTCACCGGCTGTATAATCCAGGAACAGTGTGTGAAATGTAAATATAAGTGTTTACAAGCTGACATATTTGGAATCCTTATTCATTTTCCTTTCAATGCATGATGGTAATTAATTTGTACATTTGATTGTTATGAAATTAATTGCATTTTGTGCAGGCAAGAGAGAACACCAGAAATGCAACCAAAAAAAAAAATTCATTCACTATCCTCAGTATCTGGTATGTCCACCGTGTGCTTACAAACAAGCTTGGCAGCAGCTCCGCATGGAATGCACAAGTCTGTGAAGGAAATTATGTGATATCAAGTCCCATTCACGTGTAAGAGCATCTTCCAGCTGTTGCAGATTAGCTGTCGGGGCGTGCCTGTAGACTATGCGTCCAAGCTCGGCCCAAAGATGTTCTATAGAGGACATGTCTGGTGATAGGGCAGGCCAATCAATTGTCATAATGTTCTGCTGCTGCAGATATTGCTGCGTTAAGCGTGCGGTGTGCGCACGTGCGTAATCCTGCTGGAGAAGCTGCAAGTCTGGATAATTTCTGAACGCAGGAGCAACCAATGCATCCAGAACCTCATCTCGATATGTCACAGCATTAACATTTGCACGGAAGACGTGAAGAGGCAAGCGATAGTGAAAACTGAATCCTCCTCAAATGTGAATACTACCACCTCCAAATCGGTTGAGTTGACGAACACAGCAATCTGCAAAGCGCTCTCCACACCATCGCCAAATCCGCACACGTCCATCAGCAAAGGATAGGTTGAATCTGCTCTGTCTGTAATAGGACAGCATTCCACTGCAGTCTAGTCCATCTGACATCTTGTTCTGTCCATTGCAGGCGCTGCTGACGATGTCTGTGAGTCAAGTTTGGCCCAACATAATGTCGTCTTGCAGTAAGGCCTGTATCTCTGAGTCGTCGTATGACTGTCATTCGAGAGACTTGCCCACGTCTACCCACTATTGCTGTTCGACTTGCCGGGAGAGAACGATTCCTTAGGTGACTGAGCACAACATGGCGATCTTGCGCAGGGTAGTAACTCGTGGTTGGCCACTCCGACGTCTATCCCAGGCACTGCCAGTGGTTCCGTAACGTTCATTGAGACGTACAATAGTGCTGTGGTGGCAATTCATCCTTCTGGCAATGGCCCTCGAGCTCATTCCGGTAGACAACATACCAATGGCTCGTTGGCGGTCATTTTACGATAGTCGTGGCATTGTAAGCACATGTACCGGTGTTTGTTTGTTTGTTTAGTAGGGATTAAAGCCTCTTTAAGCCGAGGCACGCCCTTTCAACCTAAGGCGAACCTTTTATTGGTTATATCAGAGCGTGTAGGCCAGCAAACATGAAAAATAATAATTAACTCCTTTCGGAGAATCCAAGAATATGTATATACCGGTGTTTTGTCTCAACGGCCTTTTTATACCGAGTATACTGCCACAACGCCTACACACTTTCAAGGTCCTAGCTGTTGAGAATCATGTTGCACGTGTAACTTTCTTTGCTTCCTTGTAGTCTGTACACAAACCCGTGGGTTTGAAAATTCACTTTCCATTCCAGCAGCCATTCGCTCTCTACCTTATGACAAACACGGGAAAATACATTCCCACCCTTTTTTGCTCACCCTCTCAGCAACAGTATTTATCATAGTGGTGCGTTTTTAATGTGCTTCAGTATATTGTATTCTCCCATAACGTTATCCATTACATAGGACCTTCAAGCAATTCCTCCATACCGATATATCCTTAGTAACTCGTCCAATCTTATTCATAGAATTTAGTGAAATATTTCTGTTCTCTCTCTGTAAAATTATTTTCATGGTTTTTTTGTCCCCTAGGGTGTCCATTTCTTCTTGAACTATTTGTCTCCAGCTTCAACGACTGCTTTGCAATTATTTGATCACTTCTTCTCGGAGCATGCCCAACTTATATCCATCTTCTCTTTCTTATAACATTTGTTCAGAAGCGGCTGGTCATTAAGGGCCAGTGGGGCTCGGCCCAAACCCAAAAAAATAAGTAATAGTGAATACTAATCGATTTTTATTTTCAATTTAGTTTTAAAACGAAATAAATAGGAGTTCCATATTTATTTTTTTTAGGATTGATGGATTGATAGATTTGATTGAGACTGATGGATTGATGGATTGATGGACGGGTGGACTAATGGATTAATGGATTGATATATTGATTGATTAATGGATTGCATAGATTGATAGATTTATGAATTGATGAATTGATAAATTGATGGATTGATATATTGATGGATTGATAGATTGGTAGATTGATGGATTGATAAATTGATGGATTGATATACTGAGGGACTGATAGATTGATGGATTGACAGATTGATGGACTAATGGATTGATGGATTGATGAATTGATATATTGATTGATTAATGGATTGATCGATTGCAAGATTGATAGTTTGATGGCTAAGAAGAAAAATAAAGTCATGGGACGACAGGTAGGAACTAAACTTGCAACAATACAACATGCTGCTATTGTGGGAACATACGTTGTTCAGCAGATATAGCTAGGAGAACCTGCTGACGCAGCAAATGTAGCTAGGATAACTTGCTGACGCATCAGATGTAACTAGATAATTCTGCTGACGAGCAAATGTAGCTAGAAGAATTTGGGCCGCGAACAGCATATGCCCAGCAGTTTAACTAGTCTTTGACGCAGCAGATGTAGCTAGGATAACTTGTTGACGCATCAGATGTAACAAAGGGATAACTTTTGACGCAGCAGATGTAGCTAGATAACTTGTTGACGCAGCAGATGTAACTAGGATAACTTGATGACGCAGCAGATGTAGCTAGGATAACTTGCTGACGCAGCAGATGTAGCTAGGATAACCTGTTGACGCAGCAGATGTAGCTGGATAACTTGATGACGCATCAGATGTACTAGATAATTTGCTGCAGCAAAATGTAGCTGAAAACTTGCTGACGCATCAAAATGTAAGAAGAAATTTTCTGACGGAGCAAATGTAGCTAGAAGAACTTGCTGACGCAGCAGATGTAGCTAGGATAACTTGCTGACGCAGCAGATGTAGCTAGGATAACTTGCTGACGCAGCAAATGTAGCTAGTAGAACCTGCTGACGAATGAGAACCTGGAGAAGGTGTAAGAACAGAAATATTTCACTTACAGGTGAGACAAATGTGCTAGTGTTCAATCATAAACGTTGTGTTGCGCTGGGTGTGTTAGTCTGACTGACAGGTGATACAGGTGTGTCAATGTTGCACGTTTGAATGCACTGTTATGCCAGTAGTGATGTTGTAACTTACACACACGAGGTCGCCGCAACGGTACTTTTTTATTAACTAAAGCGTGCTCTATAGAACCTTCCATACAACAGTTGGAGTGTTTAGGATGATGGATGCGGTTGACTTGCAAGGGGAGCAAAGAACAGTACAATTGTTCTTCTTCTTCGAAAGCTCCATATCGACCACTCTGTGTGTTTTGCCCGTCTGCCCAGCGTGTTCGTAGCGCGTTGGACTACGGGTACTATCCCTCTGTGTGTGCGGGTTTAATTCCGCGGGATGGCAGAAAAAGCCATAGATTTCCCAGACTTACGGTGTTCGTGGCACCAAAAACGACCAGACGAGACTGAAAAACTCAAGTGCTTCTGGATCGGAAAAAACAAAAACACTGTGTGATTTGTATGTGATCTGAGCCTAAGAGCGATTGTACGTTGTGTCAGTTACGCGCCTTCAAGTAGGCCAGCACATCTGATTTCTGCATGTTTTTTTTACTAGGGTAACTTCCTAGGTTATACATCAGTCGCCTCTTACGACATGCCTTGTAGGTTGCAGTGGTACTATTATTTGCTTCACTTGTGGGCTCCGACACCACACGGCCGAAAGTGTCAGCAAGAGAGTATGAGCACCCTCATCCACACAAAAAAAAAGCTGGAAAGGAATCGTAATAGACATGGAAACTACCTGTCACGAAAACTGCACTGAGATAGATACCAGAGTGTAAGCAAAAACGTGGAAGAACGCCTAGAACATCGACGGCAAAATTTATGGAATTTTTTTTTGTTCTTGGCCGTTCTTTGTATTGTGTTCTAGCTGTAGTAAAGAACCTTTCATACCTTGTCGTATATAGGGCAATACAGTGTTAGGCCTGTATTTTTCATTGACCGTCGGACCACGATGGGTGATGTGGTCAGCATCACGCCGGCCGCCTTTACTTTCCCAGAGCATGTCTAGTACCCAGTTGAGGCTGGGTCGACCTGAGAACCGTCGCGGTTGGGAAAATTCCGCCACTGCGGGAGTTGAACCGGACCACCAGCCTTGGAAGCGAGTTCACTAACAACTACGCTACCGCGGCTCTCAGCTGTAGTACAATTTCAACATTCTCAAAATTACAGCGGGGACCAACGTCGTAGCTACGGAGTTCGTGTTCTGCCGCTGAAATCTTCATTATGTGAGAACGGGATCGGAGTAGACATGGTTATTCAGTGAAGTACAATAATGAATGTCTTTTCAATCAATCAATCAATTAAGCAATCAATCAATTAATCAATCAATCAATTAAGCAATCAATCAATTAAGCAATCAATCAATTAAGCAATCAATCAATTAAGCAATCAATCAATTAAGCAATCAATCAATTAATCTTTATGACTTCTCTTCCGCCATTTTCTCCTTTTGTATAAGTGTTGGGGAGGAAGTGGGGAAGGAGGTGAAGGAGGGTGAAGTGATCTTGTCTGTGCTTGTTCTAAGACACTTTGTAAGCTGTTATTCATTTACTTAATGCTGTTCTTAATGCCGTCGCTCCATCTTTTGCGTGGTCTTCCTCTCACACTGTACTCGTTATACTTTTTCTCTGTGGCTCTCTGTGGTAGGCGATACCAGGGTATTCTTGTCAGGTGTCCAAACCATTTAATCCGTTGTTCTTTTATGAATTGCATAACTGGTTTCATATCCAGTCTCCTGATTTCTTCATTTCTAATTTTGTCTCTTATTGTCACACCTGCAGCTCTTCTAAGACACCTCATCTCTGTCGTTATGATTTTTCAGCTCATCAACTGCTGTTATTTTTGTGTATTTCTGTGTTTATGTCCTAATGCATGTTTGTATGTTTGTATGTCTGCATATCTGCATGTTTGCATGTCTGTATGTTTTTATGTTTGTATGTTTTATGTTTGTATGTTTGTATGTTTGTATGTTTGCATGTCTGCATGTTTGCATGTTTGTATGTTTTTATGTTGGTATGTCTGTATGTTTGTATGTCTGCATGTTTGCATGTCTGTATATTTGTATGTTTGTATGTTTATATGTCTGCATGTTTGCATGTTTTTATGTTTGTATGTCTGTATGTCTGTATGGTTGTATGTTTGTATGGTTGTATGTTTACATGTCTGCATATTTGCATGTTTGTATGTTTTTAGTTTTGTATGTCTGTATGGTTGTATGGTTATATGGTTGTATGTTTGTATGTTTGTATGTTTGTATGTTTACATGTCTGCATGTTTGCATGTTTGTATGTTTTTATGTTTGTATGTCTGTATGGTTGTATGTTTGTATGTTTGTATGGTTGTATGTTTGTATGTAAATCTATCAATATATTTATGCATGTCTATCTATTTATTTATGAAAATGAAAAAACACACTATGCGTGAATTCATTACCAGTAACACTGAGAAAACGAATACTCCAATGCTATATTGATCCAATACTTATGTATGGCAGCGAATCATGGACACTGAACAAACAATCAATACGATCATTGGAAGCCACAGAGATGTGCTTTTAGAGAAGAATACTGAAAATTCCATGGATAGCAAAGAAAACAAATGTGGAGGTTTTAAATCAGGCCTGCACACAAAGAAACCTTATCAAAAGAATAAGAATCCGACAAACAAGGTTCTTCGGGCATATAATGCGAAGAGAAGGTTTAGAACATTTGGTGACTACAGGTAAAATTCAGGAAGGAGAGATCGTGGAAGACTGAGGGAGAAGATGTTGGATGGCCTGACATCATGGTTCGACAAAATATCGACGTCAGAACTGATTACATGCACCAAGGACAGAGAGTTGTGGAGAGACATGATCGCCTACGACGGCAGGCATGGCACTTTAGATTGATTTATTTATAAAACTATATTCTATCGATTTGTTCTGCGTTATATTTCCAATTCTCTCTATCTCTCTCTCTCTCTCTCTATCACTCTGTCTATCTATCTCTCTCTCTCTCTCTATCTCTATCTCTATCTCTCTATCTCTATCTCTCTCTATCTCTCTCTCTCTATCTCTATCTCTCTCTCTATCTCTATCTCTCTCTATCTCTCTCTCTATCTCTATCTCTCTATCTCTCTCTCTATCTCTCTCTCTCTCTCTCTATCTCTATCTCTCTATCTCTCTCTATCTCTCTCTATCTCTCTATCTCTCTATCTCTTTCTCTCTCTACATATATATGCATATCTTTATGTCCCTCTAGTTATCTCTCTCCTATCTTCTTCTTCCTCTTTCTCTTCATTCCTTTATCTTTCGCTCTCTTTATCGCTCTCTTTATCGCTCTCTTTATCGCTCTCTTTACCCTCTCTTTATATATCTCGTTCTCTTTATTTCTTCTCTTTTCTTTTTTTACTCTCTTTCTCTCTCTCTCTCTCTCTCTTCCACTCCCTCTCTACTCTCATTTTCTCTCTCTTCTCATGTCTGACTTTCTTTTCTCTCTCCTCTTTCTCTCGATTTCTCTTTCTCTCTCACTATCTTTCTCTCTCTCACGCTTACGTAAACAAAAATCTAGTCTGTCAATTCCTCTGACCAACTCCAACCTCGCAGACACAACGCCCCCAACATCACTGACAGAAGGATACGAAAGAGACAGTGTTCGGATCAATATTAGAAGCTTCCCTCAACTCTTTGTGCCCCTCCCCTTCAGTAAGGGTCTTATCGCAGGGTAGGCAACTCCAACTGCCCTGAGCTTGTTCCGCACGCGCAGTAATTGACCAATCAGCGACTTGATGTCTTAATGAAGTGTCTTTTATTTATCTCATGGACACGCGCCAGCGATTTCTGGGCCAGGACATTTCATGCTTCATCACACAGCTGGAGATAAATGACAAGTGTCTTATATAGATAGGGAGGGGGGGGTAGCTGGAGGGGTAGTGTCTTTTAGATATGAGAGGGGCAGCTGGCAGACAGTGTCTTATAGAGATGGGGGCATCTGGCAGACAGTGTCTCATAGAGATTGGGGGCATCTGGTAGACAGTGTCTCATAGAGATGGGGGCATCTGGCAGACAGTGTCTCATAGAGATTGGGGGCATCTGGTAGACAGTGTCTCATAGAGATGGGGGCATCTGGCAGACAGTGTCTCATAGAGATGGGGGGGCATCTGGCAGACAGTGTCTCATAGAGATGGGGGCATCTGGTAGACAGTGTTTCATAGAGATGGGGGCATCTGGCAGACAGTGTCTTATGGAGATGGGGCAGCTAGCAGACAGTGTCTCATAAGATGGGGGGCATCTGGCAGACAGTGTCTCATAGAGATGGAGGGCATCTGGCTAGACAGTGTCTCATAGAGATGGGGGGCATCTGAACAGTGGTACTGGACAGTGTTTCATAGAGATGGGGGCATCTGGCAGACCGTGTCTTATAGAGATGGGGCAGCTAGCAAACAGTGTTCATATAGATGGGGGCATCTGGCAGACAGTGTCTCATATAGATGGGGGCATCTGGCAGACAGTGTCTCATAGAGATGGGGGGCAGGTGAAGGGGTAGTGTTTTATAGATATGAGAGGGGGCATCTGGCAGACAATGTCTCATAGAGATATGGTGGGCAGCTGGAGGGGTAGTGTCTTGCAGATATGAGAGGGGGCAGCTGGAAGACAGTGCCTCATAGAGATAGGAGGCAGCTGGCAGACAGTGTCTCATAGATATAGGGGCAGCTGGCAGACAGTGTCTCATAGATATAGGGGCAGCTGGCAGACAGTGTCTCATAGATATAGGGGCAGCTGGCAGACAGTGTCTCATAGAGATATGGGGCAGCTTGTAGACAATGTATTATAGAGATAAAGGGGCAGATGGAGGGGTAGTGTCTTATAGATAGCAGAGGGGGCAGATGGCAGACATTGTCTTCTAAAGATATAGGAGGGGGCCGACTGGTAGGTAATGTCTTATAGATAAAGTGGAAGGGGCACTTCTTCTTCTTCGTCTGCGATCAACTTTTGCTATGCGACTACTCCGGTATGTGTCATAAACAGGGCGGTGCGCTTGAGGTCTTCACCGGTTCCACATAGTTTGTCTTGTTGTGTTGTTTCTGTTGGCCAGATTTCCATTCTCACACTGCTCAGACTGAGTCAGTCTTGCAGGATGTGCTCTGTGGACAGCTTGTGTGCTCCACATGTGTAGACAGCCAAGTCCCTGAGATCCATTCTGTGGAGGTGTGTTCTAAGACTGCAGTGTCCCATTCTAAGTCTGAAGACTGTGGTCTGTGCTTTTCCATTAAGTGTGTTTATACTGTTGTGCTCTGGGTTGTATCCTCCATTTGTTTTTCTCCACATCATTTTCTGGATTGTTTCAGGAGAGTCTTTGCTTCTGTAAATCTTTGTGTTGGGTGGTGTTGTGTTAGTCTCCCTCCAGCACGTCCGAGTTTGTCAGCCTTTTCATTTCCTGGTATGCCACAGCGTGCTTGTATCCACTGTAAGACTAGTTCTGATTTTTTTTTTTACAGAAAGCTGATTTTTTCCCCCGTGTATCCTGAATGAGCTTGCCTTGTTTGGGACATGAGATGGCCTGGAGAATGGATGTTGACAGTTTCTTATAGAGATGGGGACAGCTGGAAGACAGTGTCTTAAAGAGATTGGTGGAGGTAACTTTGAGACGGTGTTTTAAAATATGGAGGACAGCTGGGAGATATTGTCTCAGAGACATGGGACCAGTTGTTAGAGCTGCTTTAGCGATATGGAGCCAGCTGGTAGACATTGTTTATAGAGCAGTTGGAAGATGGTGTGTTATAGCGTTGGAGGCATTTGGAAGATGGTATTTTATAGAGCCGGGATATTAGAAAATTGCACAGATATGAGGACTGTGTACATATGTGTGGACCTTGTACATATGTGTGGACTTTGTGCGTATGTGAGGACCTTCTCCAGTAGTCAGGAAATGCTCAATATGTTACGAACTTGAACAAAGATATATAAAGGGCAATACATGAAGCCGAGACACTCCATGTTGTTCTAAGTTGAACACACAAGGGAAGTAGAGATGGGATATTTAATTTGACAAGCTAGTCGGAGTTATCTCTCTGTTCGTTTTAAGCATTCTACCGGAACCAAGTATATCACATGATACAAACATGACGACTGAGATCACGTGGTACAAACAAAACAACTCAATCATTCAACTCCTATGCCTACCGTCGTAGGCGATCATGTATCTCCACAACCCTCTCTCCCCTCCCTCTTCTTCGCTCTTCGGTGAAGAAGAAGGAGGCATAGGTTCACAACCAAGGCCTTCCAAGCCCACCCATCCAGTGCCATTGTTTTCAAGGTCTCTGCACTCTCTCCCCATTTTCTTGCATTCTGTCTCCAGCTCCCGTCTCCATGTGTTCCTGCGTCTTCCCGTGCCTCTTTTGCTCTGGGATTTCCATCGGAGAGCCTGTCTCGTGATGCTGTTAAGGGGTTTCCTCAGCGTGTGTCCTATCCATCGCCACCTTCTGCTCCTTATCTCTTGCTCCAGCTGCCGTTGTTCCGCTCTGTCCCACAGTTCCCTGTTTGTGATCCTGTCATACCATCGCAGATGGAGTATCCTGCGCAGGCATCTATTAGTGAATATCGGGAACTTTTCTCTCCCTCCTTGGTGCAGTTAATCATTTCTGAGGTCGATCTTTTGTCGAACCATGATGTCAGACATTCAAACATCTTCTCCCTGTCTTCCACGATCTCTCCTTCCCTGAATTTTACCCGTTGTCACTAAATGTTCTAAACCTCTTCGCATTATACGCCAGAAGAACCTTGATTGTCTGATTCTTATTCTTTTGATAAGGTTTCTTTGTGTGCAGGCCTGATTTTAAAACCTCATCATTTGTTTTCTTCGCTGTCCTTTTAATTTTCAGAATTCTTCTGTAAAACCACATCTTTATATCGTCCAATGATCTTATTGATTGTTTGTTCATTGTCCATGATTCGCTGCCATACAAAAGCATTGGTTCAATATAACACTGGAGTACTCGTTTTTGCAATGTCATTGGTAGTGAGTTCACGCATAGTGTGTTTTTCATTTTCGTAAAAGCTGCTTTCGCTTGAGCTATTCAACTCCTAATCTCTGTTTTACATCTTCCATCTGATGTTAGGAATGTTCCCAGATACTTGAATAGGTGGACTTGTTTCAGGGTTATGTTTTTTATTTGTTATTTCAATGTGTTATTTCCTGTTTCTTGGAGATACCAAAACAAATATTATTCTGTTAAATTTCAGAATGGAATAGGCTCCAAGGCAGACCACTGGTCAGATATAACCCTTTCGCTGCTACATACTTTCCGAAGGCTGAGCTAAAAATAGCTACTCTTTGTTTCTAGGTCACAAGCGTGAATGTACGCCAATAGCATGCCAGTAGCAATGTATAACGAGTTAACACGTCTTTAGCCCACAGAGGAGAGATAAAACAGACGTGTTAATGCGTCTTTAGAAGTGAATAGGAAAAACGATATATATCGTCCTTAGCAGCTAAATGGATAAGGATGTCTACAAGGCCTCAAAGAAGAACTGTTCTATCGGTCCCAGCAAATATGAAAAACTAGCTGATGACCGAGTTATGTAGAAAACAACGTTAATCAAAGGCGCAGAATCTTTTGAAAAGAGAGAGGGATGAGCTGAAAGGCATAGAGCATAGATTCCCAAACATTTTGGGCCCACCGCCCACTTTGCACGACATAAACTTTGTAACGCCCCCTCCCTCCCCATTATAACAGTTTGCTAACGCCCCCACCCCCACATATATATATATATATATGCTCTATTTTAACTTTGACATAGAAAATTGATATATATTTCTGTCATACATTGTCAATTTTCAAATTTTTATATGCATGAAATAGAAAATTGATGAAAAAATGGATCGTGTAAGATGGGCATAAGATAAATTCAAATGTAGAATTCACATTTTTAGTGATTATTCCATCGCAAAATCACGAAGACAAAAACTACCCTCAAATGCTTCTGAACCCACTATCACCCCGGAAGGCTTCAGCGCCCACTGAGGTGCGGTACCGCCCACTTTGGGAGCCCATGACATAGAGAGGAAATCGAAAACAAAAGTCAGAGTAAAACATCGCCAAATGACCGTCTCTAAACATTGCCAAATGACCGTCTCTAAACATCACCAAATGACCGTCTGTAAACATCACCAAATGACCGTCTCTAAACATCCCCAAATGACCGTCTGTAAACATCACCAAATGACCGTCTGTAAACATCATCAAATGACCGTCTGTAAACATCACCAAATGACCGTCTCTAAACATCCCCAAATGACCGTCTGTAAACATCACCAAATGACCGTCTCTAAACATCCCCAAATGACCGTCTGTAAACATCACCAAATGACCGTCTGTAAACATCATCAAATGACCGTCTGTAAACATCCCCAAATGACCGTCTGTAAACATCACCAAATGACCGTCTCTAAACATCCCCAAATGACCGTCTGTAAACATCACCAAATGGCCGTCTCTAAACATCCCCAAATGACCGTCTGTAAACATCACCAAATGACCGTCTCTAAACATCCCAAATGACGTCTCTAAACATCCCCAAATGACCGTCTGTAAACATCCAAATGACCGTCTCTAAACATCCAAATGACCGTCTGTAAACATGCCAAATGACCCGTCTGCAAAGATGAAAAAGATCATAAAGAGATAATCAAACAATAAAGACAACAAAATAAATATTGATTGTGCAAATCGATTTTATTGTTATTATAGATAACAAAAACAGAATGAATCGTGTGCATTACTTGTGACATACACTTATCCTTATGAATCAACATCTACAATGGTTCTCAAAGGTGGCGGTCTGAAAGTACCCACTTAGTGCATAATAATAGATTAGAAGTCTCAGCTATATAATGATTCTTAGGTCTTAAGTTTGGACATGCCAGACAGTGTCGTGTTCGTGGTAGAGAGAGAAGATATAGTAATCAACTTCTCATGGGTACTGTGAGCAAATGGACTTTAGGATGGCTGCTGCAACGGAGGACAGAGCACGAATGGGAATGCCCATTGTGCCATGAGAGAGCCGCTGTAGCGTAGTTGTTAATGAACTCGCTTCTCAAGGCTGGTGGTCTAGGTTCAGCTCCCGCAATGCGCGTGGAATTTTTCCCGACCGCGACGGCTCTCAGGTCGACCCAGCCTCAACTGGGTACCAGACATACTCTGGGAAAGTAAAGGTGGCCGGCGTGATACTGACCACATCACCCATCGTGTGCCGACGGTCAATGAAAATACAGGCCTAACACTGTATTGACCTATTTACCACGAAGTATGAAAGGGTTCCTTAAAAAAATGTGCCATAACGTCGATCGCATAACATAACATAACATAACATAACATATAATGATTCTATCTGATATACCACATCGTGTCCAGGTTGGTATATAAAGCTTACACAAAACATTTCAAATGTTGTCGTTCTGTTGCCTTTCAATATCACATCACAATTATTCAACTCGATTTTCACCGTTCTTGTCCATGTTTTCTTCGGACGTCCATGTCTTGTCCATGTTTTCTTCGGACGTCCATGTATACTTTCTCCTTCTTCATTCTTCTTCAAACTCTCCATATCGACCACTTGTTAACCACTCTGTGTGATTTGTATGTGATCTGAGCCTACGTGTGATGCGTCCCATATCGACCACTTGTTAACCATTCTGTGTGATTTGTATGTATCTGAGCATTTACGCTGTGCCAGTTATGCGCCTACAAGTAAGCCAGCACAACCGATTTCTGCGATGCTTTTTATTTCCTAGGAAAGCTTTCCTAGGTCCTACATCAGTCGCGTCTTACGACATGTCTTTAGGTCGCAGTGATACTATTCTTTGCTTTCCTTGCGAGTCTCGGCACCACATAGGTGTTAGGCCTACTTCTCCCATCCGATATCCATCGCTTAGCTGTCTTAGTCAATGTACTTACTGGTATACAACTCCAATCCATCTCTTAGCTGTCTTAGCCATTGTACTTACTGGTATACAACTTCAATCCATCTCTTAGCTGTCTTAGCCAATGTACTTACTGGTATACAACTCCAATCCATCTCTTAGCTGTCTTAGCCATTGTACTTACTGGTATACAACTCCAATCCATCTCTTAGCTGTCTTAGTCAATGTACTTACTGGTATACAACTCCAATCCATCTCTTAGCTGTCTTAGCCATTGTACTTACTGGTATACAACTCCAATCCATCTCTTAGCTGTCTTAGCCAATGTACTTACTGGTATACAACTCCAATCCATCTCCATCTTTTGACTTTTAATGATTGTCTCCAAAGATGCACAGTTTTTTTAGTTTCAAACGCTTTCCATTTACCGTCGTATTTGACCAGAGAATTTCTTCGGAAACATTTTGGAATGTTTTCAACTTGTTGTGCGTGATGCTGTGTATCATCTTCTAGCACTCGATACAGAAATGAAGTGTCTTAGAAGAGCTGCAGGTGTGACAATAAGAGACAAACTTAGAAATGAAGAAATCAGAAGAAGACTGGATGTGAAACCAGTCATGCAATTCATAAAAGAACAACAGATTAAATGGTTTGGGCACCTGACCAGAAATGCCCTGGTATCACCTACCACAGAGAGCCACACAGAAAAAAGTATAATGAGTGCAAAGCAAGAGGAAGACCACGTAAAAGATGAAGCAACGGCATCAAGAACAGCCTTACAAAAATGAATATCAGCTGACAAAGTGCCTTGAAACAAACACACACACGATCACTACGCTCCCCCCCTCCTTTTCCCCAACACTTCTATAAGAAGAAGAAGAAGAAAAAGACTTCTGTAGAAGAAGAAGAGAAGGAAGAAAAACACTTATATGACACTACTTTGTCCTTCCTTCCTTTCTTTCTTTCGCTTGAAATATTGTCTATATATTCAATGTTGTCTCTTGTATAAACTTCACTGTCTTGTGTAGTGTGTAGCTCACACACAGGTCTATGTAGTTTCGAGTAATCTTTCGTTAGATCAGTGAGTTTGCCTTTAGTATATCATATTCGGGGCAATCTTGAAGTATTCTACTTCTATAAACATTTAAGTTTTGCTTGAAGATTTACTCTATTGAGTTTCCAGAATTAGTTAAGCATGCTGAAAGTATGACTTGATTTCTTGATTTTTTCAATGACGTCGTTTTTTTCTGAATCACCGTCCGGCACTTCTCATGTATACAAAATCCTAAACTTCCTCTATGATTCCATTTCAAATAGCTTGTCCCGTGCAGAACGTTGCCCCTCTAACAGTCCATCTACATGTCGTTCTCTCATATACCAGATATCCTGCCCATGCAGCCGTCACGCTCAAATCATCAGTTACATCCTAAATCCATCTTTTCCGTATCTTCCTCTTCTCCTCTTTGCCAGGATGCCTCCTTCTCCAATTTTTATATGTCCAAAATACTTCAATTTTGCCATTCTTATTTGTAGCATCAGTCAGTTTTCTGTGATTTTAAGTTCATTATAGACAGATCTGTTCTCTTCTCTGTCCATGATATACCAAGGATCCTTCTGTAACACTTATATTCAAAAGCACATATATATTTTCTACTGCCATGTTAAATGTCCATGCTTCACACCCATAAACATAATGATAACGTAATTAAATATCCGAATGTTTTGTAACTATTCTGAAGGGATCTGTTCATCTAATTCAGCGTTTCCCAAAGTGGGCGGTACCGCCCCCCAGTGGGCGATGAAACATTCTATGGGGGAGGGCCATAGTGGGTTCAAAATAGTTATTTTCGTGATTGTGCGATTGAATAATCATTTAAAATTTGATTTCTGCATTTTAATTCATCTTATGCCCTTCTTACACGATCAATTTTTTCATCAATGTTCTATTTCATACATATAATCATTTGAAAATTGACCATGTATGACAGAAATATCTATCAGGGGGGCGTTGGCAAACTATTATAATGTGAAAGGGGGTGTTACAATGTCGTGCAAAGTGGGCGGTGGGTCGAAAAAGTTTGGGAATCTATGATCTAATGTTTCATATATCTTTCAACCGATAAGGTTTTATTTCGGTATTTAGAATACACATTGAATGTTCTGGGACTCTGCAGTGCCCTGTTTGAGAACCGCTCATCTACAAGACATGAAAACATGATGCAAGCTGACGCAAGAAATTTAACACGTAATCCATATTACACATTCGACACAACGTCACACAAGGAAATTACAAAAACTGATTCTAAAACATGACTACATCGAAATGAAAGTCGACATTGAAATTTGTCGATATAAAAAACGAAATATTTTGTGCAGTTAAAATCTGGTACACCAGTATTCAGATTTACGACAAATCGCTCATACAACGCTTATATATTAGAATTAAGCATTAATGATAAAACTGTGGATTCGCTGATGCGACGCTTTTAAATTAGAAAAAAAATGATTCGTGATAAAACAGTGGATTCACTCTTACGACGCTTAGATATTAGAATTAATCATTCCTGATAGAATAGTAGATTCGCTCATACGACGCCTTTATATTAGAATTAATCCTTCATGATAGAAAGGTGGATTCACTCATACGACTTTTTTCAAAATAAAGGCGAAACATTGGAAATCTAGCTGATGCATTTCAGATTTCAATAAAATTGTTGAAGATTGTCTGATGGTAGACGAGACTATCCATCATGATGATGATCAGGGGTGGCTGGTCAGTAAGGACCAGTGGGGCCCGACCCCACCAAAATAATGAGTAATAGTTAATACTAAACTATAACTTAGCACAAAACCATAATTTTTTCTAAAATAAATGTGGCTGGCCCCCACTAACAAAAATGATCACGAGCCGCCACTGATGATGATAATGTACATTTCAAATCTTAATAACTCGTTTCTACAGTTCTTCTATAAATCGTTCAACCATCTAACATCTACTATATCATACAAGAGCTTGTGATAAATAGACAGTGAAATGAATAAGGCAATTTCAAATAAACGTATCGACTTAAACTTCTTACATAAAAAAGGTGTGATGAAGGGGAAAGAAGCATTTACCATCACAACCAGTGGCGGCTCGGGATCCTTTTTGTTGGTGGGGCCAGACTCAAATTTTCGGGGAAAATCATGATTTTGGGTTAGGTTATATTTTAATTATTAACTAATAAATACACGTTACACATTATTTTTGGTGGGGCCTGGCTCCACTGGCCCTTAATGACGAGCCGCCACTGATAACAACAATAATTTAAAAGATAATATTTTTTTAAATTTCAAGCTCCCCCATCCACTGCAGGTTCTGGTCATCCATTATAAGCAACGAATAAAACAAGAGCTCCCTACAAAGCATGTGCACGTTTGACATTTGAAGAAAAAATTCCAGCCCTTGAAAAAATTATATTGTTGACATGTCTCGTCGTAGGATAGTTCTGATGTTATTTCGTCGTATTACTGGGGTATACGAGTCTTATGTTATAACGTCGTATTACTGGGTTATACGAGTCTTATGTTATAACGTCGTATTACTGGGGTATACGAGTCTTATGTTTTAACGTCGTATTACTGGGGTATACGTGTCTTTTGTTATAAGGCCGTATTACTGGGGTATACGAGTGTTATGTTATTCTGTCGTATTACTGGGGTATACGAATCTTCTGTTATAACGCCGTATTACTGAGGTACATGAATCTTCTGTTATAAGGCCATATTAATGGGGTATACGAGTGTTATGTTATAACGCCACATTACTGGGGTATACGAGTCTTCTGTTATTCTGTCGTATTACTGGGGTGTACTATTCTTCATATCCTGTCGTAGTACTGGGGAATTCGAGTCTTGTGTTATAACGTTGTATTACTGGGGTATATTATTCTCGTCGTTTCCTGTCGTATTACTGTGGTATGTGTTTATAAGCATGTTAGTATCACTGTAACTCTGGCGTTACCGGTTCCATGTTTTGATGAGAAAGGAGGACTACTTGTGCGTGAGGCCATCTACCTGATTGCAAGTAATTTTATAACTACATAGACGTGCAAAAAACAGACCAGCCAGGTGGTGTACGGTGCACATAGTGTATACATGACTCGTACATTACTTGGTACATCGAGCGGTATGGAGAAATTGCATACAGGCTCTATGTAATGTATAACGGTACAAGATGAATATAATCACCATCCTCAAATAGCTTGCCCTGAGCAGAACTTTGTCACCCTAACAGTCCTGAATTTCTGTCTCTCGTAGGCCAGAGTGTCCTGCCTCTGCAGCCGTCATGTTAAAACCATCAGTTACATCCTGAATCCATCTTCTTCGTGGTCTTACTCTTCTCCTCTTTGCCGGTATGTCTCCTTCCATGATGGTCTTCTCCAGCCCTTCATGTCTTTTTATATGTCCAAAATATCTCAATTTTCTCTTTCTTATTTGTAGCATCAGCCAGTTTTCTTTGATTTTGAGTTCTTTCTGGATATATGCCCTATTCTTTTTACAATTTCCAGTCTATATAAATATGTTTTCTGTTGGATGCATGCCCTTTTGTCTAAATTTGAATGTGCCTGCCTACATGCCGTCGGGACTTCACGGATACGCAACATACTCACGTTCTTGGCGCAAACCACACAGATCTCAAAGAGTAGTTAAACCTTGGTTGATAAGAACAAGCGCAAAAAACAGCAAACAAACCCAGGCAGAAGAGTGGGGTCCCATAACGGGACAGCGCAAAAGCCATTTACGAGTGGGATATGCTGTGGCTGCTTCTTCTTCTTTGCGTTCGTTCTTTACGACCAATTTTAATCACTTTTGTGATATGTTTGATCTTTGCCAAGAACGTGTATACGTTGCACATTGGTTTGGTAGGCCCCTAAATGCATAGACTTTTACACGTTTAGGACATGTGCATCCGATTTCAGCCAAACCTCCTTAGTCGCCTCTTACGACATGCGTGGCAGGTAACAGTGGTTCTATTCTTTACACCCCAAATTTGGGCTCCGGTAACCACTCGGGCGATGCTCTGGCTTAAACCAATCCACTTATAAGATATGTGACAAATAGCAGTTCTCTCTCTTTCTCTCCTTGAGGGACTTCTGTTTTCTGCTTCTTCTTCTCTACTTCTAGACACTTTTCCAAGGATACGAGGATACAAATATTTTGCCCAGGAAGCAAACCATGCCTAAAAGTCCAGGTTGGTAACCCCAACGGCAGAAGGCTGAAATCGCCTCAGAGTAGTAGATTGACTCCAGACAAACCCAGAAAGAGACAAACCAAGGAAGAGAGATCTCACCAGGAGAAGACGTTAGAGTGTGTTACCGGGGCCCATAAGGGGGTAAAAATTAGTAAGACTGCAACCTACAAGGCATGTCGTAGGAGGCGACTGAGGTAGAAGCCTATGGAAGCGACCCTAGTAAATAAAAAACGCCGCAGGAATCGGATGTGATGGCCTACTTGTATGCGCATAACTAACACAACGTTCAATCGTTTTTCGGCTCAGATCACATATAAATCACAAAGAGTGGTTTAACAAGTGGTTGATATGGAGCGTTCGGAGAAGAAGAAGATCAGCAGAAGACTGTAACTGTCTAGAGAAAATGTGTCTCTGTCTAGAGAGGAACTGTCTAGAGAGCAACTGTCTAGAGAGGAACTATCTAGAGAGCAACTGTCTAGAGAGGAACTGTCTAGAGAGCAACTGTCTAGAGAGGAACTGTCTAGAGAGCAACTGTCTAGAGAGCAACTATCTAGAGAGGAACTGTCTAGAGAGCAACTGTCTAGAGAGCAACTTTCTAGGGAGCAACTGTCTAGAGAGCAACTGTCTGGAGAGGAACTGTCTAGAGAGCAAACTCGCAAAATAAAAAAAAAGTGGCGCCAGAAACGGAATGTGTCAGCCATTTTTGGAGGATGACGAATCTACACATAGGAATAACTCAATAGCATATGGTTATGCCCGTCGCCATTTTTGTTTGTTGATAAATACAGCAGTCGGCTATTTGTAAGTGAGTGTGGAACATAACAATAGGAACATTAGATTTATAACATTATAATGTACTTAGAACATTTGTGCTTTTTGGCAGGTAGGTCCCAGGTAACAATTTTATGTTTCAATATAGGTCCAAGGTAGCTTTCATATGGTACAATATATGCTGAATGGCAGGTAGTTAGATCCCAGGTAGAAATGGCAGGTAGTTAGGTCCCAGGTAGAAATGGCAGGTAGTTAGGTCCCAGGTAGAAATGACAGGTAGTTAGGTCCCAGGTAGCAATGGCAGGTAGGTCCCAGGTAGCAAATTTATGTTTCAATATGTGCTGAATGGCAGGTAGATTTCAGGTAGCAATGACAGGTAGAACACAGGTAGTAAATTTATGTTTCAATATGTGCTGAATGATAGACAGGTAGGTCTCAGGTAGAAAATGTATGTTTCAATATGTGCTGAACTGCAGGTAGATTTCAGGTAGCAATGACAGGTAAAACACAGGTACCAAATTTATGTTTCAATATACACTGATTGACAGATATATTTCAGGTACCAATGACAGGTAGATCTCAGTTTTTGTTTGAATATGCGTTGAATGGAAGGTACACATTGTCACATAATGTATACTCCATGAAATTGTTGGTGTGTCTAGAACATGTCCTGTCTATAAGTCAACAACGGCATCATAGTTAACCTGACTAATCAACATAATAAAACTAACAAAACGTACACAGACATGTGACAGTGATATTATGAAAAATATGATGAACACAAGAAGTCAGGGGAAACAGAAACATCACTTTATACAATGACCTTCATAAATTATACCGACAAGAGGTTAAATCGTAACGACAAATTTCAAGGCTTTTTCTGTTCAAGGTCAGGCAACATGTTTCTGTTCAAGGTCAAGTTTCTGGACAAGTTTCTGTTCAAGGTCACGTGATAAGTTTCTGCTCAAGGTAACAGGACAATTTTCTGTTCACTGTCATATGACAAGTTTCTGTTCAAGGTCACACGACGGCAAGTTTCTGCTCCAGGTCACAGGGCGACAAGTTTCTGCTCCAGGTCAATCAACAAGTTTCTGCTCCAGGTCACAGGGCGACAAGTTTCTGCTCCAGGTCACACGGCGACAAGTTTCTGCTCCTGGCTACGACGACAAGTTTCTGCTCAAGTTATGCATGGAATCCTGGTTATACAATTGTAATAAAAAATGCTAATGAAAAAAACTGGTTGCCACTGACAACCAGGAAAATGACTGATCACATGACATAATTTATGTAATCTGACAATTTGGTAAGCCAGACTTTTCTATACAGTCACAGACTTTTTATATAGTCACAGACACAGACTTTTTATACAGTCACAGACACAGACATACTTTTTTATATGCACAGACATACTTTTCCATACACACAGACAGACTTTTACATAAGCACAGACAGACGTAGACACACAGTTATAGACTGTCTCGGGCATACATACACAGTCACAGACAAACTCAGAAATACGTTCAGTCATAGACAGAGATAGACAGACTTAAACTTACATATATTGTTAGAGATAACACTCCGGACAGACAACAACTTGTACAGGCAACACTCGACGTTGACAGCATCCAGAAGAGACAGCATCCAGAAGAGACAGTATCCAGTAGAGATAGCCGTTCATACAGACATCATTACATACAGACAGCTTTCCGTAAAGACAACATGGCGTAGAGACAACACAATTTAAACAAGACATGTGACGAAATAATACATTCTATTTATCACATATCACAAACTAAGCGGAATGTATTCAATATAAATGTGACAGGCAAGGAACTCGGGATATGGTTTTGTAACTCCCAACTAGCAAGTTCACCTACACAACAAGCACGCCCACTACTGGTAGACAAAGTGTTGCAAACAGCTGTAGGTCAGCCACTCTTGGGAGGAACACTAGCAATGTCTGCTGGTAAACAAAGGATTGGATTTGTTTTTTTTTTTTTTTTTCTCCGCTTTCAACTCAGACGAAGTTTCATCTCTGAAACTGATTTTTGCGTGAAAATCCGTTTTTCCAATTTCTTACAATGGCAGCAGCGTTTACATTGTAAATTACTTTACACTGGCAGCTGTGTGCTCAATGTACTCGTAATTAGTATTCCTCGCCATACAGGCAGATTTTCTCCGACTTCAGAGGTACTCACGTTATCGTCCTGAGTAAGACCAGGAAACTCGAACAAATGCCGGACAGTAGGTTCGAACCCGAAAGCTACTATCAACTACTCTAGGCAGTCCCCCAAAAATAATTGGATGAACAACGACAATCGTGGCAGGTAAACAATAACTCGAATAAAAAAAAACAGCAGCAACTGGGTTAAATGAAATATTCCGAGTCTATTCAATGTGACAAACCATTCCTCCCTTATACAGTCAGCCTGAATTTTCTCTGCCAATGCCGGTTCCAAGCCCGGATGAAAAAGGAGGAGGATTGTGCGTGAGGCCAGCTACCTCATCACAAGACATTGAAAGAGCTACAGAAACTTGCAAGAAAGGACGCCATACCATAGAGCGGTATGGAGAAATTACTTGCGGGCCCTATGTAACGTATAACGGTACGAGAAGAATTATTATATTTATTGAGTGAACAACACGTGGGGTACACGTCTTCACTTACAGCAGCATTATCAGTTATCAGAGGACTATCATCATAGCACTCCGGACATGTCCATAGGTGCTCCGATATCTACCTCAACAAATCCAGCAGCGGCCCAACACGCCAATTCGATGTTGATTAATCAATCTCTTTGCATATTTGGTATGTCGTTTCTTTTCGGGCTGCACCAATATTGACACCCATCTCTCTCAATCTAGTCAGCGAGTGGGACTCGCAACCCTGAAACTCTTCTGTTCGGAAAGACTATCTCAGTGCGTTAAGAATGTCACTCCTGTCCATTGCAGCTCTCTCTCTCTGGTATCGTAGCCATGCTAGCCAATCTATCAGCTCGTTCATTACCACTGACTCCTGCGTGCCCAACAACAAAAATGGAAGTGAAGCAGCATTATATCACAGTCCAACACTATTGCGTTGATATACAGTGCTACATTGGTGCACTTGCCATACTATAGTGCTACATTGGTGAATTTGCCATACTACAGTGCTACATTGGTGCACTTGCCATACTGCAGTGCTACATTGGTGCACTTGCCATACTGCAGTGCTACATTGGTGCACTTGCCATACTGCCGTGCTACATTGGTGCACTTGCCATACTGCAGTCCTACATTGGTGCACTTGCCATACTGCAGTCCTACATTGGTGCACTTGCCATACTGCAGTGCTACATTGGTGCACTTGCCATACTGCAGTGCTACATTGGTGCACTTGCCATACTGCAGTGCTACATTGGTGCACTTGCCATACTGCAGTCCTACATTGGTGCACTTGCCATACTGCAGTCCTACATTGGTGCACTTGCCATACTGCAGTGCTACATTGGTGCACTTGCCATACTGCAGTGCTACATTGGTGCACTTACCATACTACAGTGCTACATTAATGCTACAACTACCCTACTACAGTGCTACATTAATGCTACAACTACCCTACTACAGTGCTAGATTGCTGCTCTTACAATTGTCCAGCTTCACATCAAAGATGTCACAATTTGCAATATTTTTCTATCTCTGCAAAGTCACAACTTGCAGTGAGATGTTTCCCTACCACTTTATCCCTACCTTCCTAGACTGTTGTAAGATTTATTATGGCATAATACTTGTTCTTAACACCTGTACATCTACCACACACCAGAGTTCCTACCACCCAACTGTACACCTATAACACACCAGTACACACAACTGTACACCTACAACACATCAGTACACATGCAAAACCTCTCCACGTCTACAACAGACCTCTAGACAAACTACACATCAGTACACATATCACACACCTTTCACACCTACCACAAACCTGAACACTTACCACACAACTCTACACCTACCACACATCAGTACATCTATCCCACATAAGTACCTCTACCACACATACACACCAACCACAATCTCCTACCACAGCAACATCCACCATAGACTCAATGGACACCTACCCCACATACACACTAAACACAAACACATTGAACACACACAGTCACACACACGCATAAACAACTTCTAGTGTCAGGCCCAACTCTTCTCCTATGCTGCATCTTCATCTTGTGTGGGGTGGGTTCCCATTATTTAGGTCCACCATCTCCATCTGCGGTCAGCATCTGGTATAGACAGCGGTCATTCATACATCCTTGCACAAATTCATCCTTGGTAAGGACGCCATCATTGTTAGTGTCCATCTTGACGAAGATCTTCAGCGTTCTCTCTTGTGGGGTCTCAACAGGCTGCTCCTTGATGGCTGCTCCTAACATGTTGTAGATAGCCTGAAATAGATATAGCACAGTCTAGATATAGTATATTATAGAAATATAGCACAGTCTAGACATATATATAGCAGTCTAGATATATTATTGTTATAGTAAAGTCTAGATATATTAAATATATATATAACACAGTCTAGTTATATTATATATATATATATAGCACAATCTAGATATATTATTTATATATATATATATAAATGTATCACAGTCTAGATATATTATAAATATAGCACAGTCTATATAAATTATAAATATAGCACAGTCTAAATATTATATATTTATAGCAGTCTAGATACATTATATATATATAGCACAATCTATATATTACATATATAGCACAGTCCAGATATTATAGATATAGCTGTCTAGATACATTATATATATAGCACAGTCTATATACTTGTATAATATAAATATAGTACAATCTATATATATTATAAATATAGCACAGTCTAAACATGTAGCCTAATTACAGCACTGTGAATAATGCTAGCATAGTGATTATTGCACTTGCTCCTTAGATTTGACATCTATGCTACATCTTACATCATACATCTTACATCTATGCTACATCTTATTTCTATGCTACATCTTACATCTATGTTACATCTTACATCTATGTTACATCTTACATATATGTTACATCTTATTTCTATGCTACATCTTACATCTATGTTACATCTATGTTACATCTATGTTACATCTTACATCATACATCTTACATCTATGCTACATCTTACATCTACATTACATCTTACATCTATGTTACATCTATGTTACATCTATGTTACATCTTACATCTATGTTACATCTTACATCTATGTTACATCTACATTACATCTTACATCTATGTTACATCTACATCTATGTTACATCTTACATCATACATCTTACATCTATGTTACATCTTACATCTATGTTACATCTATGTTACATCTATGTTACATCTTACATCTATGTTACATCTATGTTACATCTACATCTATGCTACATCTTACATCTATGTTACATCTTACATCTATGTTACATCTTTTCATCTATGTTACATCTTACATCTATGTTACATCTATGTTACATCTTACATCTATGTTACATCTTACATCTGTTACATCTTACATCTATGTTACAACTTACATCTATGTTACATCTTACATCTATGTTACAACTTACATCTATGTTACATCTATGTTACATCTTACATCTATGTTACATCTTACATCTATGTTACATCTTACATCTATGTTACATCTATGTTACATCTTACATATATGTTACATCTTACATCTATGTTACATCTTACATCTATGCTACATCTTACATCTATGTTACATCTTACATCTATGTTACATCTTACATCTATGTTACATCTATGTTACATCTTACATATATGTTACATCTTACATCTATGTTACATCTTACATCATACATCTTACATCTATGTTACATCTTACATCTATGTTACATCTGACATCATACATCTATGTTACATCTATGTTACATCTTACATCTATGTTACATCTTACATCATACATCTTACATCTATGTTACATCTTACATCTATGTTACATCTATGTTACATCTTACATCTATGTTACATCTATGTTACATTTTACATCTATAGTTACATCTATGTTACATCTTACATCTATGTTACATCTTACATCACACATCTATGTTACATCTTACATCATACATCTTACATCTATGTTACATCTTACATCACACATCTATGTTACAACTTACATCATACATCTATGTTACATCTTACATCTATGTTACAACTTACATCATACATCTTACATTTGTTACATCTTACATCTATGTTACATCTTACATCTATGTTACATCTTACATCTATGTTACATCATACATCTATGTTACAACTTACTTCTATGTTACAACTTACTTCTATGTTACATCTTAAACCATACATGGTACATCTATGATACAGCTTACAGGATACATCTTACATCTATGATACATGTGACTTACTTTGATGATACTCTCCATCTCTGTCTTATCTATGGTACCATTACCATCGATCATACATAGTAATCTATGATACATGTGACTTACTTTGATGATACTTCCATCTCTGTCTTATCTATGGTACCATTACCATCGATGTCATACATAGTGAATCTATGATACATCTGACTTACTTTGATGATACTCTCCATCTCTGTCTTATCTATGGTACCATTACCATCGATGTCATACATAGTGAATGCCCAGTTTAATTTCTCTCTAGGATCTCCCTTGTTGGAGGTGATATTGATGGCCAGCAGAAATTCTTTAAACTCAATGGAACCACTTCCGTCCTTGTCGAATGACCGGAATACATGGTCACAGAAGGCTTCTGGGTCCCCGCCAGGGAAAAACTGAGCATATACCTCTTTGAATTTGTCTTTGGAGAGTGTTCCACCTGGGCAGTCCCTCTATTGGAGGAAAAAGAGAGGAAGGTTATAGAAGCAGACAATCAATCAGATGACAGGAGGGTTCAAAAAAAAAGCAAAGGGAAACATTATTACATTGAGTAAGATATGGAAGTCAAAGGAGATCAAAACAAACATAAAGCTGAGAATCTTTCAATCAAATGTGAAGCCAGTGCTGTTCTATGGCTTGGAAACATGGAAGACAACAAAAGAAACCATCAGAAAACTGCAGACTTTAGTAAATGGATGTTTACGTAGAATAGAGGGACTGATATGGTATGATAAGATTACGAACGAGGAACTCAGAGAAATAACAAAGCAGATACCAGTGGAGAAAGAGCTCAGTAAGAGACGCTGACGATGGAAATGACATACATTGAGAAGACTGACCGGAAGCATTGCAAGACATGCACTGTTTTGGAACCCGCAGTGAAAGAGGAATAGGGGAAGGCCTAGAGAGACCTGGAGGCTGATATTAAAAATATAGGTAAAACATGGACAGAATTGGAAGGGATGGCAAGAGAGAGGAAGAGCTGGAAGACGTTTGTTGAAAACCTGTGCTCCCTTTGGAGTTGAAATGTGAAGAAGAAGGAAGGTTAAAAGAACATGGACAGCTGAAGAAACAATGTGGTATGATAGCATGCATGACAGACAGTTACTTGAAGGTATTTGAAACAAGATTTACAGATACTATAGTCCGTTCAACTTGTCATGTCCACAGATAAAAATGTGTATCTTTGTAATCATGTGATTAAATAACTTGAAAATTTGCATATGAACTACATATGTTCCTGACGCTACAAAATATTTTTGCCATTCAAACAATCATACCATCTAGAAGTTTCCTTCTTTGTGCTATATATTTAACGTCTCCATTTGCATGGTTGAAGAACACTAATGTTTACAGCCATTTAATACATTGATGACAAAAATAGCAACATTCAGGACAAATTCCGTGGTTTTTTAAAAACAATTCTTGCATGTCCCGTGCACCAAATCAACTCGGGATTGAATGTGGTAAACAAATGACGTCATTAGTGCGAGACTGACTTTTAGTTAAAGGCGTATACTGAAATTAGTGTGAGGCTATTGGGTCATATTGTTGACTTCTCAAAACAGACATTGATATAACATTTCTAATGAGTTTGAAGTTACAATGCAAAAAGTATCATTAATGCTATACGCGCATTTCCGCAAAGAGGCACATATGGGTCATCTGTACTACAGTATACAGAACCAGAGAAAAGAGCTACTTTATTATAGTGATACCTCCATACCACATATGTTAACACACGCACATTGTAACGAAGAAGTTGCGATTTGAAAAGAACGTCTCCAAGTAGCTCCGCCATTGCCAGTCCCAAGTCTGGATGTGAAAGGGGGATGGCATTATGACATTGAAGCTAACTTTAACTGTAATGTAAGTTATTTAAAAACAATACAACTACGTCTAAATTTCTTGTTTATTTCATGACTCTATTGCAAGTACCAACATTGTCCCCTATGTATAAGCTGAGATGATACGCCTTTGCATGAGACTTGTCATCAAATATCAAATTGGTGTGTTTACTGTAAAAACGAAAATTTCGCTTCAGACGCGCCAAATATGCCGCCAACATCAAAGGAAACCGTTATATTACAAAATCCAGGTATCCTGTAGCAATTTCTTCCATCAGACATTTGTGTCGGTATAATTCTAAGATTGGGTGCAAAGTTTCGCTACTGTGGAATTGATGGTTTTGCTAGAATTCGCATTGGGCTGTGGGCATGGGTTGTTGAACGGACTATAGGAAGAATGTTTCATAAATGATTGAAAGCATGATTGGTGAATGATATAATGCATGATTGATAAGTGATAGAATGATAGATGAGTGATTGAAAGCATGATTGATGAGCGATAGAAATAGATGTGTACACATCAGCCCTTAAACGAATAACAAATACATGTGCAAACACCTACAAGCACACCAGAACACCCCCTTTGCCTCCTTCTGTGCACACATGAGCAAACACACAAATAGACACACATGTACAAACACTTTAAATAACAGCAAAAAAAACATACCTGTGCTCAGGTATGTACTAACAAAAATAAACACACCTACTTATATACCTGCATACACCTTTACACACAGTTACTCACGCAGCTTCATCCATCTCTTAGAAGATCTACACATGTGCAAACATACCATAAACCCCTTGTACCACTGTTTGATCTCCTCCTTGCTAAACTTAGTGTTCTCTTGCAGAAACCTCAGGTCCTCTTTGGACAAATGTGACATCCCTTTCCCCATCCTGGCACTTGTCAGAAACCCTCAACACAGCCTCAGGTAGATCTTCTAATCCGCAAGTCAGTGGTCGTAACTCGTCAAACTGAATGTGGGCTGAAAGGACACACTCGACTTTCTCTAGTATTTAATATCTGTGAGAGAACACATAGTCAAATTGGTTAATAATAACAGAAGTTAGTTTTAACTATTAACAAATGGTAGTATCAGTGGCGGCTCGTCATTAAGGACCAGTAGGGCAGGGCCCACTAAAAAAACTTATAACGTATATTTATTATTTTATAAATTAAAATATAGCAACCAAAAACCATAATTTACCGGGGAAAAAATGTCTGGCCCCACCAACAAAAATGATCACGAGCCGCCACTAGGTAGCATTAACTAATAATATGAGAATAAACATCGACAAAACAGAAGTAATGACATTCGCTAGAGAGAAAAACATTACCAATATCTCCATAGACAAACACCCATTAAAACAAGTCAAAGACTTAAATGCATAGGGAACATTTTTTCAGCAATGGAAGAATAACTATAGTCCGTTCAACCACTCATAATTATAATTAAATCCAACATAGATGCAGTAAAGAAAATCGAAGAATAAGACAAATGGACTAATTTTGAAATACAAACATGTCCCCAAGAACATTAAATGAGCAATGTTCAACACAATCTTTCTCCCAATATTATGCTACCAGTTCCAAACATGGATGCTGACAGCAAATGATAGAAGAAAACTAGTCACGACAGAGATGAAGTGCCTACGCAGAATGCTGGGGGTAACAAGAAGAAACCGGTTGAGAAATGAAGACATCAAGAAAAAGTGGTACAACATCAGTACTAGGCTTCATCAAGAAATAACAAATTAAATGATTCGGCAACATAAGCAGATTATCAACAAGCAGTGCGCCTCAAAGGGCAATGTTACTCCGATACAGTGATACAAACAAAACGGCCGTCCACGCAAAAGGGGGACCTCAGAGATAAGAAAGGCAAAAACAACTATTTATGAAGCGCACACAAAAGCCCGTTCCAGAAATCTGTTCGTATCCTAACGCTTTGAGGCAAAACACGAGTAGATAAAAGAAGTATTAACTAACTAATTATCCCTAAGGATTACAGCTTTATTGGTTATGAATATCCACTTCTGTTCATGTCATGTCCTAGCCAAAACATTGTGCTCATTAGATCAATATATTTAAAACAACTATTGGCATAAACCAGTGGCGGCTTGTCATTAAGGGCCAGTGGGGCCGGGCCCCACCAAAAATCATGTATAACTATTATGTAAAAACTAATATATAACCTAACCTAAAACCATGATTTTTCCGAAAATCTTTGTCCGGCCCCACCAACAAAAATGATCACGAGCCGCCACTGGCATAAACTATGCCACGACACAAGTACAGAAACAAAAGTAAGACTTCTGAAAACATGCATATTCCCTGTGGCAACTTATGGATGTGAATCGTGGACCATAACACAAACATTTAAGAACAAAACTCAAGCTTATGAAACAAGGTGTTACAGAAAAGTTCTTAGAACATCCTGGACAGAGAAGAGAGAGAAAACAAAGACATCCTAAAGACTTGCATATTGAGGAGCATTGGCTCATAAATAGCATCATAAGTTCATAATAGTTCATAAGTACGGTTCCAACTTCACTGCAACGGGTCACCCCATAATTTCTCCGTTCCTGTGCCAATGAAAATCACACTAAATGCTAACAACTGAAATGTTTCCTGTGTGAACTAATTCCAGAATCATATCAGACTTGATATCAGACTGTCCTCCGCTCATATCCTAGAAATAACATCATATCCTAGAAGATGAAATATTTAGGCCACGTTACACGTCATAGTGGTTTGGAGAGAACGGTAATGGAAGGCATGGTTCCTGTAGTACGAGGCTGGGGACGACTAACGCAACGGTAGCAGCAGAATATAAAAGAAACATTGAACAGAGAATCATAAAGCTGGAGGAGACGAGAGAACTTGCTAGAGACAAAACGTTTTACAGGCGGGCTGTGATGAAAGCGATGTTCCACACGCGATATGCTACTACTTAATTGTCATATACATCCGCACCACATATCTTCCATGAGCTCGTTCGGAATGTTCACTCTCTCCGATTGCTATTATTAATCACAGGGGGTGTCTGTGACGTAGAAGTTTCGTGCTCGTCTCTTGTTTCAAAGGTACTTGGTTCGCTCCCTCGTGGAGCAAGATGGATATTTTTCCAGAGATCCCTGATCTCAGTGTAGATAAGATCGAGTTCCTAGTTCTATCGGAGACGAATGATAAAAAATAGGTCCTGTGTTAACGTTGAGTACGTAATAGAACCTCTGACAGTTCCACGTAATAGAACCTCTGACAGTTCCACGTAATAGAACCTCTGACAGTTCCACGTAATAGAACCTCTGACAGTTCCACGTAATAGAACCTCTGACAGTTCCACGAAAGAACCTCTGACAGTTCCAAATCGTGAAGATCAGTCTGGAAAGCCGCTGCCTGAGCAAAATTCATTTAAAAGTATTTTTTTTAAACTCCTACATAGTATTTTTAACCATCTTCTAAATTACATGAGAGACCCTCGCCGGTGCTAGGAAATTCGTGCACTGTCGCTGAGATCTTATTGTGTAAGAAAGAGATCGAAGCACATATAGTTACTCACCTAAGTGCAATGATGTTGGTCTAACCAATCAATCAATCAATTCACAGTTGCACCACATATCTTAGCTAAACTGGTTCTGAACGTTGACTGTCTCTGATTACTATTATCATACACAGATATACCACATTCAATGAAATCATGATCTATATGTTTGCACACACACACACACGGAACTTTCATCATTTTCTTTCTCGTGAATGACATTTATTTAGTACACAACAACCAAAACTGTAGACGAGGGTTATAAGACACCGTGAACTTTGACCGCAGTGTCAAATAATGAAACGTGTTACAGAAAGTATGTAATTAAAATTTTCTAATAAATTACATGAACTTTGCAAATAGTAAACTCAGTTTCTAACGAATATTGCGATAAATGGTTAATTAAACATTGAAACTAATAATACATATAACTATGACGTTCTCGTTGAAAACACAAAGATACACACAACATTCTAATACATTTCCTGGTCATGGCGTTGTCCAACGAAATTGTTTTATAAGTAGGTCAAGATCAAATAGAGTTATCTGTTGCTGGTAGATAATTTTGTTTATAACTAATGCATTTGTCCTCACACGAGGCGGGTGGTAGATGTTCATGTCATATGATGCGGATGTAGATGTTGACGTCATACGAGGCGGAAGATAGATGTTCATGTCATATGATGCGGATGTAGATGCTGACGTCATACGAGGCGGATCTCAGAGATAATACGACGGTGAAAACCAGACAAAAACCTGTTCTAGAAATCTCTTCTTATCCTGACGAAGTGAGGCAAAACAGAATTAGAGAAAAGCAGAAGAAGAAGACGAGGCGGATGGTAGATGTTGACGTCATACGAGGCGGATGGTAGATGTTGACGTCATACGAGGCGGATGGTAGATGTTGACGTCATGGATTGCGCAGAGGCGGATGGTAGATGTTGACGTCATACGAGGCGGATGGTAGATGTTGACGTCATACGAGGCGGATGGTAGATGTTGACGTCATACGAGGCGGATGGTAGATGTTGACGTCATACGAGGCGGATGGTAGATGTTGACGTCATACGAATCTTTTGTTTGTTAAATAGGGGGTTAAAGCCACTTTGCCCGTCTGCCAAGCGTGTTCCTAGCGCGTTGAACTGTTGGCGACTATCCCTCTGTGTGTGCGGGTTCAATTCCGCGGATGGCAGAAAAAGCCACAGATTCCCCAGATTTACGGTGTTCGTGGCACCGCACAAAGGGTTGCGATGTCCATGGCACCGAGCCGAAGAGCTGAAAAGCTCAAGTGCTTCTGGATCGGAAAAGAAAATAAAAACCACTTTAAACCGAGGTACGCCATTTCAACCTAAGGACGAGCCTTGTTTGGTTATATCAGAGCCTGTAGGCGAACAAACATGACTAATAAGTGTGAATAAACATTCGGAGAATCTAAACTCTGAAGAGTTTTTCCTTGAACACTTGATGTAATTAGATGTAACTCTACGTATATCGTCTCTATAGGGTCTTGTATTTGTTTTGAAGTGTGTATGTGTTGTTGTGTGTCTATGTTATGTTATTTTATGCGATCGACGTCATGGCACATTGGGCACTCCCATGCATGCTCTGTCCTCCGTTGCAGCAGCCATCCCAAAGTCAATTTGCTCACCGTACCCATGAGAAGTTGATTACTATATCTTCTCTCTACCACGAAGACGACACTGTCTGGCATGTAAAACTTAACGCCTGATTCTCGTTCCAGTGTCTGAGACTTCACCATGTCACATAATTGAGAGCGTACCGCATTGATGATATCGTCTCTGTCCATACTTCTGCCCGTTTGAGACAGCACGCTCATTACCCTGCACACCAGCATGTCTAGGTGTGTACAGCCAGGTCATTTTCTTGAGAAAATGTGATCCCCGAATGATGTCCACCAATTCCACACGCATACTTCCAGATTCAATCATTTTAAGCATATTCATCAAGTCTGATATGATAATCGTATGGGTTACCTGTTGCTCAGCGGAAACAATATTTTGGTCTACAAGGTGTGTCCTGAGCCTAGCCCTGCACTGGCAGGGTTGGGATCGGCTAGTCTCTCTTAGGAGGGAAGAAAAGTGAAATTAGTAACCTGCTGATGACCTTCAGAACACACAAGTCAACCCCACCTCCCAGCGGTGTAGACCGGGAAACTTGTGACCGTGAGGTCAAAGGCTAACGTGGCAATGGCTTGCCTAGGAGATGGACACCCTAGGTCAGGATTTTTGGTGTTAAATGTATTTCGGGAATTAACCCGACAAAAATCTCGGTGGAGGTCTGCCCCCGACTTGTGATAGTGGATTTACCCTGATATCCAAGATCCAGACCCCAGCTATGGGCAAATAGCCCCACTGCCTTGTGGGAGCCTCGGGAGAGGCAAAGGCTATGGGAGTAAACTCAAACAGAAAATCCGGAGCAGAGCCCTAAGGCAGACAGCATCAAGTGATGTCCTACCGGCAGCTTCTGCAACCGAACTGATACCTGATGTCGTGCTTGCACTCCTCTGGATTCTATTAGCAATGTCGAGAGGGGTTAGTTGACGCTTGGGCAACTCAGCTACTCCATAAAAATCGTGCAAGCATGCGTCACGGAGATGCTCGAAGTCCTGGATAGTGCTGGCATTCCAAGCATGTACACCTTGTTGAGTCAGCGACGTCTGAGATGGCTGGGACACGTGTGCCGTATCAGCGATGATAGAATCCCAAAAGAACATTCTATATGGTCAACTCGCATCTGGTGCTAGACAGCATGGGCGCCCATTATTACGCTTCATTGACACCTGCAAGCGTGATCTAACTTCATGCGGCATAGACAAAAACACTGGGAGCGGCTGGCCAAAGACAGGCAAGCATGGCGAGCGGCAGTGAGGGCGGCTCAAAAATAAAAGAAGAAAAACAACATCACATGTGGAGGCAAAAGAGAACACAGAGTACAGAGAGAACATCCTATGTATCAGCTCCAGTCTCCAGTTTCACATGCAGCAACTGTGGCAAGGAGTGCCACTCCAGAAAGGGCCATTACAGTCACAAGAAACGTTGTGATTCAGCACAGAACATACGTGACGCAAGACCTATTCTCTCCTGAGACAAAGAGGCCAATGATACCTGTTGCTCAGCCATCCATGACAGAGCCCTGGAGGCAGCGGTGATCTCCGTAGATGGTGTCTATGTATGAATGTGTGTATGTATTGCTGTCTATGTGTTGTTGTCTATGTGTTGGTGGAGCAGAAGATTGTTTCTTAATGTTGAAAATTGTTGCATTATACTTTACCAACCTTCACTAGAGGATATTCTACCTGCCTAAACTAGAAGGTATTCTACCTGTCCACACCTGTAAGTGTTATATCTTGTACACTAGAAGGTAGCCCACACGACTACACTAGAAGGTATTCTACCTGTCCACACCTTTAAGTGTTATATCTTGTACACTAGAAGGTAGCCCACACGACTACACTAGAAGGTATTCTACCTGTCCACACCTGTAAGTATTCTACCTGTCTACACCTGTAAGTATTCTACCTGTTAACACTGGTAAGTATTATGTCTGTCTACACTAGAAGGTAACCCACACGACTACACTAGAAGGTATTCTACCTGTCCACACCTGTAAGTATTCTACCTGCCTACACTAGTAAGTGTTATGTCTGTCTACACTAGAAGGTATTCCACCTGTCTACACTAGTAAGTAGTCCATGGGTCAACTCGAGAACGTATGTATTATATACCCGCTAATAGTATCCATGTTTTAATCCTGTCTTTGTTAAATCTGACATGTAGTTCAACCATTTAATATTATCAAAGTATTCCATTCAAACGACTACCCAAATTCGTTACTTCCGTTGCTTCCTCTGGGGTTCTTGCAAAAAACTCCTTATTCTCAACTAAATGTACAAACGTGACAACACAAAACGTATTCCCTCCAACTCATGGGTTCCTAAAGTGGACGGTACCGCCCCACCCCAGTGGACGCTGAAGCTTTCAAAAAGGAGGAGAGAGGGGGTGGGTGATAGTGGGTTCAGAAGCATTTGTGGGGGTTTTTTCTCGTGATTTTGCAAATTGAATAATCATAAAAATTTGAATTCTGCAATTTAATTCATCTTATGCCCGTCTTAGATCTCTCTCTTTAGCGTAGTTGTTTGAACTTGCCTTACGCAAATGTCCGGGTTCAGCTCCGCAATGCGCGTGGAATTTTTCCCGACCGCGACGGCTCAGGTCGACCCAGCCTCAACTGGGTACCAGACATGCTCTGGGAAAGTAAAGGCGGCCGGCGTGATGCTGACCACATCACCCATCGTGTGCCGACGGTCAATGAAAAATACAGGCCTAACACTGTATTGACCTTATATACCACGAGGTATGAAAGGGTTCCTTTACTTTACTTTCATGCCCGTCTTACATGATTCATTTTTTCATCAATTTTCTATTTCATGGATATAATCATTTGAAAATTGACCATGTATGACAGAAATATATATCAATTTTCTATGTCAAAGTGGAAATAGAGCATGTATATACATATACAAGTGGTGGGGAGGGGCGTTGGCAAACTGCTATAATAGGGAGGAGGCGTTACAAAGTTTATTCGTGCAAAATGGGCGTTGGCCGAAAAAATGTGGGAATCTATGCTCCAAATAAATGTATAAACGTGACGTCACAAACGTTGTTCCTTCAACTGATCGTATAAACGTGACGTCATAAACGTGTCCTTGTTCAAACTTCCCCAAATGATCGTATAAACGTGACGTCACAAACGTTGTTCCTTCAACTGACCGTATAAACGTGACGTCATAAACGCTGTTCCTTCAACTGAATGAATAAACGTACATCGCAAACGTAGTCACTATAACTGGATGTATAAACGTGACATCGCAAACGTAGTCACTATAAATGGATGTATAAACGTGATATCGCAAACGTAGTCCCTATAAATGGATGTATATAAGTTTCCTCTCTAGTTGTGTTGCTGAGGCTCGCAAGGGAAGCAAAGAATAGTACCACTGTGGCCTACAGGGCATGTCGTAATAGACGACTGAGGTAGAGACCTAGGGAAGCTACCCTGGTAAATAAAAAGTGTCGCAGAAATCCGATGTACTGGCCAACTTGTATGCGCATAACTGGCACAACGTACAATCTCTCTTATACTTGGATCACATACAAATCACAAAGAGTGGTTAAGAAGTTGTCGATATGGAGCCTTCGAAGAAGAAGAACCACACAAACAGATAAATAAAAATAAAACCTTAACTTAAAGTAAACGTAAGAACTCGGTCAATGCCAAAATTTAACAACACAAGATGGGCCGGCTAAATGTACCCACGCAACACAATATGGGAATGTTAAATTTAACAACGCAACACAATATGGGAATGTTAAATTTAATAACGCAACACAATATGGGTGTTAAATTCAACACACATAACGACTATATGGCTAATGCATTAAATTGTGAACACGTCAATAAATTGATCGTGAATGTAAATTTACATGACACAATATGGCGTGTAATATACCAACTGATGGCTAAGTAGATTGAAATTGTGAATCAAAAATTGATCTCGTTACTGAATGAAAATCTTGACATATCCTTTACGGAACGTCGTTATCACCACAGTTAACGAGACGTTGATTTTGTAGACACCAAATAAACGTTCAGTAGTTTGTCATTTCTGAACGGTGGGGTTTACTTTTACCGTTGGTA
Organism: Arion vulgaris; assembly: GCA_020796225.1. Taxonomy (NCBI): domain Eukaryota; kingdom Metazoa; phylum Mollusca; class Gastropoda; order Stylommatophora; family Arionidae; genus Arion; species Arion vulgaris. The sequence continues at coordinate 32,580,019 of CM036769.1, read as the reverse complement.
AAAACCCACGCGAATAAATTTGCTTAAAAACTGCCCGCCACGAAGTTTGAACCAGGTACACTTGGATTATTGTGATCACCAACGTTTAAGCTAGAGACGCCCACGCCTTACTATGGTACACAACTCTGCTGTGACTAAGAAATAGTTTCTAATATATTCGTTTATCTCCCTTGACAACAAATTTGAGTAGAAGTTGAACCTCGTTCCTGATAGTGAAGTTGATCTTCTTCTTCTTCTTCTTCTTCTTACGACATGCCTTGTAGGTGGCAGTGCTGCTATTCTTTGCTTCCCTTGCGGGAATCATGCCTAAATTCATAGCGGGCGAATAAAAAAAACCACGCACTATCATCATGAGCCGCTATCTTCCTTTGTATACTATCACAAATGGGAGGTTGTATTTACTCACACTCTTTGGGATATTGTTCTCCCTGCTTCTCTCCCATGCTCTCGAATCAGCCGAAGAAGGAATATTTCTCCACACAAGATCAGATGGAAAATTATTCAACATGGCGAGACTTAAACCAAAGATCAAAGTCCAAAGAGTCACCATCAGGGAACTTCTGTTTGCCGATGATGCAGCATTAACATCACACACAGAGGAAGGGCTACAACACCTCATGGACAGATTTCTGCACATCAATGCGCTTGACCATCAGCCTGAAGAAAACAAATATCATGTTCCAGGATATTAGCAGAGCCCCATCTATCAACATTGGTAGTCATACGCTCGAAGTAGTCAACACCTTTGCATACCTTGGCTCTGTCATCAGCAGCAACCTCTCCCTCGATGATGAAATTAGTGGTCGCATTGGGAATTCCTCCACTGCTATGTTTAAATTAGCAAAGCGTATATGGAAAAATAGGGCACTCACACGAAAAACCAAGACACTATAAGGCTTGTGTTTTCAACCCTCTGCTGTATGGTAGTGAGACATGGACCACATATGCTAGACAAGCACATAGCCTCAACACCTTCCACATGCGCTGTCTCAGGCGAATATACAACATCCGATGGCAAGACCACATCTCCAATATAGAAGTCCTGGACAGTGCTGGCATTCCAAGCATGTACACCTTGCTGAGTCAGCGACGTCTTAGATGGCTGGAACACGTGTGCCGTATGAGCGATGATAGAATCCCAAAGAACATTCTATATGGTCAACTCGCATCTGGTGCTAGACTGCATGGGCGCCCATTATTACGCTTCATTGACACCTGCAAACGTGATCTAACTTCCTGCAGCATAGACAAAGAACACTGGGAGTGGCTGGCCAAAGACAGGCAAGCATGACGAGCGGCAGTGAGGGGCGGCTCAAAAGAAAGAGGAAAAACAACATCATATGTAAAGGCAAACGAGAGTACAGAGAGCAGAGAGAACATCACATGCATCGGCTCTAGTCTCCAGTTTTACCTGCAGCAACTGTGGCAAGGATTGCCACTCCAGAATAGGCCATTACAGCCACAAGAAACGTGATTCAGCACAGAACATACTACGTGACGCAACACCTATTGTCTCCTGAGACAAAGAGGCAAATGATGATGATGATGATGATAACAGTGTTAGTATGATAATATCGCTTACAATAAAATGGTTATACTCTTTATCATCACCACGGGCGACGTCTGGCATTGTAGGCGATCATTTACATTGCAAATTTCTGTCTCCAGCTATGGCGACCAACGAATTTGTTGGCGCACTTCAATGTTACGCTGTCAGGTTAAACCGTAACTTTTCTTACTCTCCCTCTCTCCATATGTGTATGTGTGTGTGTAGTGTGTGTGTGTGCTTGTGTGTTTTGTCATTTATCTCTCGTTTCAGTAATTCTCCTATTGTCACAGGTTATCAAAGATCAAAGGTTATTCCTACCAAAAGGGAAGAATGGATCCCAACAGATGGTAGCATGACCAACTATCTCAACGTTATCATTACTCTTGGAAGAGAATGTAGTAGATTGGGGCAACATGAAGGCTGATCTCGCAGTTAAGCAGCTGATAGAAGATCATGCAAGAGATGATGATGTTGTATATACCGATGGGTCGGTTCAACGTGGTGAGAAGTTCGGATGGGGTTTCTTGGCTTATACGCATGGTAGGGTTGTTGCAGAGCGAAGTGGGGCTTACATGACAACTACTTCTAGTATGAGGATGGAGGTTGAGGCCGTTACTGCTGCCCTCCATTGGATTTCTGTTACTTTATTTACTGGGGCAGTTGTTGTATCCGACTCTCAGTCGATGCTTCACAAGATCCAGAAGGGCAGGTTTCGGTATGAGTGGATGTTGTCTATAGAAGTTTCTAACCTTCAGCGGCTTACGTGGATATACTGTCCTGGGCATGCGGGTGTTTACGGTAATGAAAGAGCGGACAGGCTTGCATCAACAGCATCGATTATTGGGGAGTTGAAGGTGGATAAGGGGGATATTCTTCGGTCTCTTCGCGACTGTCTGTTGGATGAGGACACTAAAATCGATGTTGAATCGATCAAGCGATTTAAGCAGTTTGGAGTTACCCGTTGTTCAAGTCGAACTGAATGCCTGAGAGGCAGAGTGAGAGGTATGTTTAATCGGCGAGCCACATGAACCATCAGTATGCATACTCTTCGATATATGTTGGGGAGACTGAGCACCTATGGGTCTGCCCGGAGTGCAATGACGTCAGTTTAGTAACCAATAACCAATAACCAATCCTATTGTCACAACGTTTTCTAACCCTGGATTTCCCACTTCTTTTAGGAACCCTTTTTCATACCTCGAGGTTTGGTGTTAGCAATACGGTGTTAGGCCTTACTTTTCATTGACCGTTGGCACACGATGGGTAATGTGGTCAACATCATGCTGGCCTCCTTTTACTTACATGTGTTTTTCTAAGTACCCATTTGATGCTCGGTAGGCCTGAGATCCGTTACGGTCGGACAAATATTTCCAGCCCCGATTTGGAAGTAAACCCCGACCATTAGACTAAGAAGCAAGCTCACTAACAACTACACTTGCCATCTGCCCAGCGTGTTCGTAGCGCGTTGGACTACGGGTGACTATCCCTCTGTGTGTGCGGGTTCAATTCCGCGGGATGGCAAAAAAAGCCACAGATTCCCCAGATTTACGGTGTTCGTGGCACCGAACCGAAGGGTTACGATGTTCATGGCACCGAGCCGAAGAGCTAATAAGCTCAAGTGCTTCTGGATCGGAAAAAACAAAAAACTACACTTTAGCGGTTCTCGGTTTTAACACTGCATGTCCAAGATGCGATTACTGTTTCATTTTAATGTTTAGTTGTTTGTTTGTTTGTTTGTTTGTTTTCGCTCTAATCAACCAAGATAAACATTCTTTGTGATGTGTGTAGTTTGCGTCGAGAATGGGTGTACGTTGCGCCCTAGTTATACTCGTACGACGTGTGCAAGTTATATAGTATTAAAACTAAATAACGAATTTTCAATTCAAATGTTGTATCAATCCTAACTTATGCCAGCGAGAGTTGGAAAATGACTAAAGATATAGAAAGCAAGTTGAATGCATTTGAAAATAGATGTCTGCGAAAAATAATGAATATAAAATGGAACGAATTCAGGAGAAGTGATGAAATCAGAGACATGTCAGGTCAACCACTAGTGACAACTGTTATAAGAAAGAGAAGATGGAGATATGTTGGCACACCTTGAGGAGAAATGATCAACGAATATCAAACAGGCATTGAAGTGGGATGCAAAGGGTTCAAGAAAGAGAGGACGACCTTAGGAGACCCTGAAACGAACTTTGCTGAGAGAGGCAAGAAATATCGGTCTCAGTTCCTCGGAAGAGATTGAACGAGTTGCCCAGGATAGAGCGGTATGGAGAAATTACTTGTAGGCCCTATGTAACGTATAACGGTACGAGAGGAATTATTATTATTATGTAAGACATGTACATCCAAATTTCGACTGAAGTGTATCGCATATCTAACAAGACCCAAATTTGTACCGTTGCCGTATTGTTGCCGGAGCTACGGAGTTCGTGCTTTGTGCAACACTCTCGGCAGGTGGCTTGCCATTTATGCGGAGATGGACCAAGCTATATGGGATAAAACCCAGTCCAATGAAGTCAGTACTTCTGCTTTAAACTTTAAATTTGTACCGAAGGATAACTGCAAGATATTACCATAGCCTCTGATAACATAAGGCCGGCGAGCTCATGTAAAAAAATTCACGTAAATAAGACCACAACTGTCACGTGATCCTCGCATTCCAGTGTTGTTGTATATAGACTAATTCATTGTGAAAACAGCACAATATCAGATAAGTGTTATATTATTATTACAAGTTCAGTTTAACACTAACAAATATTAATATGCTAAGGTTATATTATGTTCACAAGTTCAGTTTAACACTAACAAATATTAATATTATTAACATTTTTCATCAATAAATAACCGCCCTAGTGGTTACCCTGGCCCAATTTTGGGGTGTAAAGAATATAACCACTGTTACCTGTCACGCATATCGTAAGAGGCCACTAAGGAGGTTTGGCTGAAATCGGATGCACATGTCCTAAACGTGTAGAAGTCTAAGCGTTTAGGGGCTTACCAAACCAATGTGCAACGTATACACGTTCTTGGCAACGATCAAACATATTACAAAGAGTGATTAAAATTGGTCGTAAAAACGAACGCAAAGAAGAAGAAGAAGAAGATCAATAACTAACCATGAGCGCATAGAATTGAGTAAGTTGAACACAAAAAAGCCTACAGTGTACTACCAAACATATAACAAAACCAATCCCTATTAAAACAGGAATTTTCGATTTCCCGTCTGAGCTAGTCGGACTTCTGTTGCAGGGGGCGGCACGGATTTTGCAAACAGAAAAACCACACTTGAAAGTAGCACATCTGGAGTTAAGAGCATCCCACTTCAAATTATTCAGTTGACATCTTATGTTTAATGATCAGGCTATTTTTCTATCATCCCTGGATCCAAGATTGATGAGATCAAGTTCCTAGTCTTCTCGGAGACGGACGATAAAACCTAGATCCCGTGTTTACGGAGGGACGGAGTCCCCCAAAGCAACAGTAAAATTCATTATAAGAGTTGGTTCATCAGTCTAGGCGGGGATCGAGATAGAGAGAGTTTAAATTGAGTACGTAAAAGAACACTTTTACAAGATCGAGATGAGCAGGCTAATATTTTCAACATCTTCTAAATTATATCGGTGACCCTCGCCGATGCTACGGAGTTCGTGCACTGCCACTGAGATCTTCCTGAGTAAGAAAGAGATCGGAGAACACATCTTTACTTACCGAAGTGCAATGATGATGGGCCAATCAATCAATCACTCAATCAATCACTCAATCAATCACTCAATCAATCACTCAATCAATTAATCACTCAATCAATCAATCAATCACTCAATCAATCAATTACTCAATCAATCAATCACTCAATCAATCAATCAATCGCTCAATCAATCACACAATCAATCAATCACTCAATAAATCACTCAATCAATCAATCAATCAATCAATCAATCACTCAAAAGGTTGATGACGTGTAACAACTGAGATTCTTCGTAATTCTAATAAATATCATATCAATTTGTATTGTTGTTTGAGTTCTTATTTTTGATGTTTTTTACCCTAACATGAAATGATATAACCAAAAAAAGACGCGTTTTTGGATTGAAATGTACGTGCCTCGTCTTTAAAAGGTTTTAACCAGTGGCGGCTCGTGATCGTTTTTGTTGGTGGGGCCAGACACACATTTTCGGGAAAATCATGGCTTTGGTTAGGTTATATTTTAATTTATTAAATAATAAATACACGTTACACATTATTTTAGGTGGGGTCCGGCTCCTCTGGCCCTTAATGACGAGCCGCTACTGGTTTTAACACCATTAAGTTAAGTTAATTGCATACCTTTACAGGACTTTGGGAATCAACCTCCAGCTTTTTAACGCTGTGTGTGATTTTTCTAGGCATTATTACGTTCAGTAGTTTGCCATTGCTTTCTGAACGGGTGGTGCCATCGTTCTTTTATAAAAATTCACGGGAAACAATTTGCAACCAAATTGTCCGCAACGTGATTCGAACTCAGAACGTCGAGGTTAATAGACACCACTGTTTACCCCAATAGAAAAACGTAAAAGCAACGAACAAATGAATGACATTTCTCTCTCGCGATCCCCGAATGACATAGAAGAACTCATGGCAGTAGACGAGAATCTAAAAGAGTAGGCTGTAAATACGAAGCATGCCCGCCGCGTGCCCAGCGTGTTCGTAGCGCGTTGGACTACGGGTGACTAGTCCTCTGTAAGTGCGGGTTCAACTCCGCGGACTGGCAGAAAAGCTACAGATTCCCCAGATTTACGGTGTTCGTCGCACTGAACCGAAGGGTTACGATGTCCATAGCACCGAGCCGAAGAGCTTTCAGCTCAAGTGCTTCTGGATCGGAAAAAAAAAAATACGAAGCATGTGCAAAATATGAGATACTAAATAAAAGTTAAATTGAGCTCAAAACAAAAATTAAACATGAAACAACCAGAGAGAACGAACCAAAATAAAAACAAAATGGGAAGTGTTGATCAGAAAGGCACAGATTTACTGTATGATAAACAAACACAAATACTTCATCTCAACAGATCACAACATAAAGTACACATACATATCTCAGATCAGACATAAGTACAACAAATATTCAATCACACATAAAAGTACAACATACATACTCTCAGATCACACTTATAAAAGTACAACATACATACTCTCAGATCAGACACACAAAAGTACAAGTGGTTTATATAAAGTTATATAACAGAGATAGAAGAAGGGTATACCATTATCATCTAGTAGCTTGTCCCTTCAGGACTTGGCTCCCATGACAGCAATCATGAAAAACTATTCAGTACAAGTTAACCAGCGTCAGTAACAGTCATTCTCAGCTCGTCATTGACATCCTGCAACGATCGTCTTCTAAGTCTTCCTCTTGTTCTTCTTCCAGGCACCATTCCTTCCAAAATTATCTTATCTAGGCACACATGTCGTTTGATATGTCCCAACTAATTAATTCTCCTTGATGTTTATTTTCTTTAATACCCATCTCTCTTTAATATCAAACTGTCACAGAACAGAGATGAAGTGTCTACAATTGTACAAGAGACGTGAAATGAAGACATGGAAAGTGTAAACATCAGTATAGACTTCATCAGAAAAACAAATTAAATGGTTCGGTCACGTAAGAGATTACCATCAGACAGGGACCAAGACAAAGCTGTCGTACAATGGGTACAAAGCAAAGGCCGGCAGCAAAGATGGACTCAGAGATAACAAGACAAGAATATTAGCGCATACTAGCGTTTTAATTTTTACTGACGCTGTGAGGCATAAGGATTGAGAAAAGAAGAAAACAGAACAGAGGATATGTTAATATGTACAGACAATATTACAGTTCTTTATACAATTATTTCGGAGAAGAAGAAGAAGAACTGAGACATAATTACAACAAATTGTTTATATATCATTATATCTACGAAAAGGCCGCCTGCCCAGCGTGTTCGTAGCGCGTTAGACTGCAGGTGACAAGCCCTCTGTGAGTACGGGGTCAATTCCGTGGGCTGGCAGAAAAAGCCACAGGTTCTCTAGATTTACGGTGTTCGTGGCACCGAACCGAAGGGTTACGATGTCCATGGCACTGAGCCGAAGAGCTGAAAAGCTCAAGTGTTTCTGCATCAGACAACACCCAAAAAAATCTACGAAAAGCGAGAAGGATAAGTAGAAACACACCCAATACAAACAAAACAAGAAGAAGAAAAACAACACACCTGCCACGACACTGTGTCATCTCGTGATTAACACTCTGATCTGACACAAACAAAATAATTAAAACAATACTCAAACAAATTACCTTTTAAATAATCCCAACCTCGGATCCTTCAAATAACAACTGGTAAACTCCTCCTTAGCAAATCGTGACCTCCCGTCTATTATTCTCCAGTTCTACACACCTAACTTACAACTATATACCATCGTCTGTAAACCTGACGACACACGAACACAAATCAATCAACTATGTCAAACGCTGTGTTGCCACTCTTATATCACTAAAACGAATTATCCCAGTTTTCTGTCGTTGTGTTGTGGTGATATTAGTCCACAAGTCTTGCCTTTTCAAAATTAGTTATTTACGTTTCAGGTTTCAGTACAGTAGGTCCATAAATAGATATTTTTATACACGGCTAATTTGTCACACACACAGCCGGACTGGTTCAGCACGTTTTGTGTGATACACAGGCTATTTGTTTACTAGTACTTCATATATATATATATATTACACAGACAACACGTTTAGAAGAAGCTATAAGGCGAACAGTGTCCTAATTTATGCGCTTGGAAGATTGTTATTATTCAGGATTTTAATCTTTGACACGGCGATGACATATCCAACAGTGACACACTAAGTTATACGCCCACTACGGACACATTAGCAGCTCGCGACAACGTTAATGAACAGAAAACACAGGAGTGTAAACAGCTACTGTTTTTGGACATGCTTTCTTGCAACGAAACGTTGACATTTTGGTTTAGTATTTGCAACTGTCGTGTTGGCTAAGATCAAAGTGTGGTGGTTACTTGGTCAGGGCCAAAGGGTGGAAGCCTTTAAAAATGCTCCAAGTAGTCAATCAAACACACTTAACTTAAACAAATAACGAGCAGCTGTCATTAGAAAGAATGACGAAATTCGGAGTTCACACGTTCAATTGTACTGGGTTCACTCGTGGCATTTCCGAGTAGGACCCACTAGAAAGAAAAACAAGGTTTTACAGAAGAATGCTGAAGAAAACAAATGATGAGGTTTTAATAGAGGCTTTCGCCCGCCTGCCCAGCGTGTTCGTAGCGCGTTGGACGACAGGTGATAAGCCCTATGTGAGTGCGGGTTCAATTCCGCGGACTGGCAGAAAAGCCACAGGTTCTCCAGATTTATGGTGTTCGTGGCACCGAACCGAAGGGTTACGATGTCCATGACACCGAGCCGAAGAGCTGAAAACTCAAGTGCTGCAGGATCAGAACAAGCAAAAATAAAAAAGGCTTTCACACAACGAAATGTCATCAACAGAATAAAAATTATGCAATCACTGTTTTTCGGAAATATAATGCGAAGAGAAAGTTTGACATATTTGTAGACAACGATTAAAATACATGGAAACAGAGGTCGTAGATGACAGAGGGAAAAAATGTTTGATCTTCTGGCATTCTTATGCGCTTGGTATTGGTTTAATTCCACAGAGGAAGTGGAATTTTTTCACTTCCAGAACCATAACAGTTCTCAGGTCGACCCAGCCTTAAATGGGTACCAGAAAAGCTCTGGGATGTAAAGGCGGCCGGCGTGATGTTGACCACATCACTCATCGTGTGCCGATGGTCAATGAAAAATACGGGTTCAACACTGCTTTTCCCAATCTATACCTCAACACTGTATTCCCCAATATATATCTCAACACTGTATTCCCCAATCTATGCCTCAACACTATATTCCCCAATCTATATCTCAACACTGTATTCCCCAATATATATCTCAACACTGTATTCCCCAATCTATACCTCAACACTGTATTCCCAATCTATACCTCAATACTGTATTCCCAATCTATATCTCAACACTGTATTCCCTAATCTATACTCTCAACACTGTATTCCAATCTATACCTCAATACTGTATTTCCCAATCTATATCTCAACACTGTATTCCCTAATCTATACCCCAACACTGTATTCCCAACTATACCTCAACACTGTATTCCAATCTATACCTCAACACTGTATTCCAATCTATATCTCAACACTGTATTCCCAATCTATACCCCAACAATGTATTCCCAATCTATACCCCAACACTGTATTCCCAATCTATACCTCAACACTGTATTCCCAATCTATACCTCAACACTGTATTCCCAATCTATACCTCAACACTGTATTCCCAATCTATACCTCAACACTGTATTCCCCTAATCTATACCTCAACACTGTATTCCAATATATACCTCAACACTGTATTCCAATCTATACCTCAACACTGTATTCCCAATCTATACCTCAACACTGTATTCCAATCTATACCTCAACACTGTATTCCCAATCTATATCTCAACACTGTATTCCCAATCTATACCTCAACACTGTATTCCCAATCTATATCTCAACACTGTATTCCAATCTATACCCCAACACTGTATTCCCAATCTATACCTCAACACTGTATTCCCTCAATCTATACCTCAACACTGTATTCCCAATCTATACCTCAACACTGTATTCCCCAATCTATACCTCAACACTGTATTCCTAATCTATACCTCAACACTGTATTCCCAATCTATACCTCAACACTGTATTCCCCAATCTATACCTCAACACTGTATTCCCACATACCTCAACACTGTATTCCCAATCTATACCTCAACACTGTATTCCCAATCTATACCTCAACACTGTATTCCCAATCTATACCTCAACACTGTATTCCCCAATATATACCTCAACACTGTATTCCCAAATCTATACCTCAACACTGTATTCCCCAATCTATACCTCAACACTGTATTCCCAAATCTATACCTCAACACTGTATTCCCCAATCTATATCTCAACACTGTATTCCCAATCTATATCTCAACACTGTATTCCCAATCTATACCTCAACACTGTATTCCCAATCTATACCTCAACACTGTATTCCCAATCTATATCTCAACACTGTATTCCCAATCTATATCTCAACACTGTATTCCAATCTATACCTCAACACTGTATTCCCAATCTATACCTCAACACTGTATTCCCCAATCTATACCTCAACACTGTATTCCCAAATCTATACCTCAACACTGTATTCCCCAATCTATACCTCAACACTGTATTCCCAAATCTATACCTCAACACTGTATTCCCCAATCTATACCTCAACACTGTATTCCCCAATCTATACCTCAACACTGTATTCCCAAATCTATACCTCAACACTGTATTCCCCAATCTATACCTCAACACTGTATTCCCAAATCTATACCTCAACACTGTATTCCCCAATCTATACCTCAACACTGTATTCCCAAATCTATACCTCAACACTGTATTCCCCAATCTATACCTCAACACTGTATTCCCAAATCTATACCTCAACACTGTATTCCCCAATCTATACCTCAACACTGTATTCCCAAATCTATACCTCAACACTGTATTCCCCAATCTATACCTCAACACTGTATTCCCAAATCTATACCTCAACACTGTATTCCCCAATCTATACCTCAACACTGTATTCCCAAATCTATACCTCAACACTGTATTCCCCAATCTATACCTCAACACTGTATTCCCAAATCTATACCTCAACACTGTATTCCCCAATCTATACCTCAACACTGTATTCCCAAATCTATACCTCAACACTGTATTCCCCAATCTATACCTCAACACTGTATTCCCAAATCTATACCTCAACACTGTATTCCCCAATCTATATCTCAACACTGTATTCCCCAATCTATACCCCAACACTGTATTCCCCAATCTATACCTCAACACTGTATTCCCAAATCTATACCTCAACACTGTATTCCCCAATCTATACCTCAACACTGTATTCCCAAATCTATACCTCAACACTGTATTCCCCAATCTATACCTCAACACTGTATTCCCCAATCTATACCTCAACACTGTATTCCCAATCTATATCTCAACACTGTATTCCCAATCTATACCTCAACACTGTATTCTAATCTATATCTCAACACTGTATTCCCTATCTATACCTCAACACTGTATTCCCCAATCTATACCTCAACACTGTATTCCCCAATCTATACCTCAACACTGTATTCCCCAATCTATACCTCAACACTGTATTCCCAAATCTATACCTCAACACTGTATTCCCCAATATATACCTCAACACTGTATTCCCCAATATATACCTCAACACTGTATTCCCAAATATATACCTCAACACTGTATTCCCCAATATATACCTCAACACTGTATTCCCCAATATATACCTCAACACTGTATTCCCAAATATATACCTCAACACTGTATTCCCCAATCTATACCTCAACACTGTATTCCCCAATATATACCTCAACACTGTATTCCCCAATATATACCTCAACACTGTATTCCCAAATATATACCTCAACACTGTATTCCCCAATCTATACCTCAACACTGTATTCCCAAATATATACCTCAACACTGTATTCCCCAATCTATACCTCAACACTGTATTCCCAAATATATACCTCAACACTGTATTCCCCAATCTATACCTCAACACTGTATTCCCCATCTACCTCTTAGTCTATTGGTATGAGAAAAAAGGTTCCTTTATTCTACTTTTATTTTACGGTGGTTCACTTTTAGAAATCTCTAGCTATGTGTTAGTCTGTTGAGTTGCTTTCCGGTAGTTGTGAGTTTAAATCCCGACCTCACCGCTTTGTTCACGACTGCATTTTTTCCAGAGACTCTATGATTGTTACCGGAGCTAAGGAGATCGTGCTTTGTGGAATACTCTCGGAAGGTGGGGTGTCATTTCTGTGGAGAGGTTCCGATCTAAATGGGGTAAAACAGAGTGCAATGAAGTCAATCCTTCACTTGGGATCCGTTCAGATCTTAGAACGGTTTATTTACTTGTATCTTATACAGGGTGTTTAAGATAAAAGTAGCCCAATTGACTAATAAAAGCCTGTAAATTGGGTTACTTTTATGTTGAACACCCTGTAGAAAGTTGAGAGTTGGAAAATGACTAAAGATATAGAAAGCAAGTTGAATGCATTTGAAAATAGATGTCTGCGAAAAATAAGGAATATAAAATGGAACGAATTCAGAAATGATGAAATCAGAGACATGTCTGGTCAACCACTAGTGACAACTGTTGTAAGAAAGAGAAGATGGAGATATGTTGGGCACACCTTGAGGAGAAATGATCAACGAATATCAAAGCAGGCATTGAAGTGGGATGCAAAGGGTTCAAGAAAGAGAGGTCGACCTAAGGAGACCCTGAAGCGAACTTTGCTGAGAGAGGCAGGAAATATCGGTCTCAGTTCCATGGAGGAGATTGAACGAGTTGCCCAGGATAGAGCGGTATGGAGAAATTGCTTGCAGGCCCTATGTAACGTATAAGGGTACGAGAGGAATTATTATTATTATTATTATTATCTTATAGAAACAGCAGCTTCCTGTTAGTTGAATTATCGGCCCTGACTCAGCAGTATTGACATCAGCGTCATCAGTATGGATACCACCACACACTGGCCGGTTGTTGCTATGGCCTGGAGCTATAACTTGCCCTGGTAAAACCTTTGTCATATTCTAGAATATTCTATATGTGAGCTACAAGTCTGATTCACCAAGTCTGATGGGTCTCTTTGTCTCGGTTCCGTTTCTTTCTCTCTCTTTCCGTCTTTCTCACGGTTGCACTCTATCAACTTGACAGTGTTTCTGTACTCTCCCCCGATCTCTACTATTGTCAACGTTGATATGTTTCTTTATCTCACTTTAAATATGTCTCTTTATTTACTTTGTGTTTCTCTTTAATTCTTTTATCAATACTCAACCCCCCTCTCTCTCTCTTTCTCTGTCACTCTCTCTCTTTGTCTCTCTCTTTGTCTTTTTCCGTCTCTCTCTGTGTCACTTTCTACACTTTCTGTCACTACCCAACTCTTTCTCTCGCTCTGTCTCTCTTTGTCTCTCTCTAATTCTTTTAGCTTTACTCAATCCTCTTTCTCTCTCTCCATCTCTGTGTCACTTTCTACTCTTTCTGTCACTACGCAGCACCTCTATATCTCCCTCTGTCACTCTCTATCTCTGTCTCTCTCTTTCACTGTCTCTATCTCTCTATATCTCTGTCTTTCTGTCTCTCTATATGTCTCTCTCTGTCTCTCTCGCTCTGTCACATTCTACTTTTTCTGTCGCTACTCAACCCCACTTCTCTCATTTCTCTCTCTTTCACTGTCTCTCTCTCACTCTCTTGTCTTATTACATATTTTACTTCTTGACAACGTTTGACCTCATCTAACCTTCCCTCTCTACTTTCTTGCTGCAATATTGTACAGGACATATAAGCAGGAGCAACGTAGATCAGCTGGATTTACGCACCAATGTATTGTGTTTAAGCCCCGACTCGAGACAAATTTACATCCATCTATAAAAATCAAGCGTTATCGCAAAAAATCACACGTGATGTGACTATATTGAAAACTGTAGGAGTAGTGAAAAGTAGTTGGGAAAAAAAGTGAAGACCTAAGACCACTCTTCGAAGAACCATCCAACAAGAAAGTAAACTATTGGGATGTAAAACCATACAAGATCCCCAACTGCTAGCAACGAACCGAATCACGTGTAGATCTAAAACCTCTGCCCTATGTGCCGCCTTTGGCACGAAAGGAACAAACTAAGTTAAATATACTCTGAAATCGGGAAGAAAGCACGGTTATTCTTTGCTTTTCCAACACACAAAGCTTCTGTAGAAAGACCATATTCTTTAATTTTTCTGGTGGACAGAAAAAAAACGCTTTAAAGGCACTCTTAAAGCGTCTCTGAAATGCTTCGATATAGACACTAGGTGCCGAGAATCCCTTGCGGAAGATCGCCAAATGTGGCTCTGTAACAACACAAGAGGAACCAGCATAGCTGAGAATCATCGTGCCATTTGAGGCACAGATAAAACGAGCTGCGCGAAAAGACAGAACACACAACACGCACATGTCTAACCTTGATCATGTAATCCCCACCCTGTGGTAGAGGATTGTGTTCTAGGATTGGACATCCGCACAGACCAGAGAGGTGCAGCAGTACACGTCTGAGACTGTTGTCATCATCGCTTGCGATGGACAGCTATTATTTTCTTTAATACATGCCCATTGTACCAATGAGAGAAATCTTCTTAGTGTCGAATCAGTCCAGTCAATTTCACTTGTAAAATTGTTATGGACAATGTTATGGACATTTATGGACATTTGATGTAAAAGAAAGACATTATGTGGCTCAGTTGTTAACCCATTGCCTTGCGTTCTGATGATCGTGGGTTCGAATCCAGACCGCACCGCATTGTTCGCGATTGTATTTTTTTCCAGAGACCCTAAGAATGTTGATGGAGCTACGGAGCTCGTGCTTTGTGCAATACTCTAGGCAGGTGGTGCGCCACTTCTTTGGAGAGTGTCCGAGCTATAAGAGGTCAAATCCGGTGCAATTAAGTCAATGTTTTCTTTGGGTTTTTTTTAGATCAGGTCATCATGTCAAGTGGTTACCGGGGTCCAAATTGGGGTGTAAAGAATAGAACCACTGTTACCTGCCACGCACGTCGTAGAGATGACGAAGGAGGTCGGACGTGGGTTTAGCTACCCCACACTGAAAAAAACTCTACACGGCTACAGAACGGAGAGCGAACCGAGTAAACGCTGGCTGAAACCGGACACATCGCCGAAGGATAAGCACCAGAGCTCCAAATGGTGCTGAAGATATGACGTAAAACACACCAATGCTTTGGCTGCATTAAACAGATTTCCGCATGAATAAAATTTATGGGGAGAACTGGTACATCGGTCTGGGCGGTGATCGCAAGAGAGAGAGAGAGATCGGGTCATCAGAAAAATATACATGGAACAGAATTTAAGTGGAATGTATTGTTAGGAGAAGTGTTCTCATTTTAGAAGATCAAAATGTGGTAACCCTAATACATTCAGTATATATATATGGAACTGCAGTAAACTATTTGATTGGCAAAACACGTAATTACAAAGTACTGTAGTGAACTACATTACTTGTAATACGGTTTAACCTTACATACACTTTGTTCGATGTGATCCTACAGGATGTAGGGACTTAAGGATGCACATCGTTCGTATGTTCACATCACAAACCACACATACCCCCCACACACACACACAAAAGAGGTTAACTTGGTTGATAAGAACCGTGATCTCCGATAAACATACGGCTGGCGGGCTCAGGTAAAAATTCTAAGAACTAAGACCACAACTGTCGCATGATCTTCGCATTCCAGTATTGTTGTATATATGCTAATTCATTTTACAAACAATATAACATGCTAAACACTGTTATATTATGTTACAAATTAAGTTTAACACTAAGGTATATCAATATTATTCAGATTTTTTATCAATAAGTAACCATGAAAGCATAAAATTAAGTAAAATTACAAAAAAACTTAAGTGTTCTATCAAACATATACAAAAATCAGCACCCATTAAACAGAAATTACCGATTTGTGGGCTAAGCTATTCGGCCTTATGTTACCGCGGGCTGCGATAAGAACAGACATACACAAACAATAAATAGGTGGATATAACATCCCACCACACCTCATGCTACAATCATACAACACATGTTATCACTCATGCTACAATCATACAACACATGTTATCACTCATGCTACAATCATACAACCCGACATGTTATCACTCATGCTACAATCATACAACACGACATGTTATCACTCATGCTACAATCATACAACACGACATGTTATCACTCATGCTACAATCATACAACACGACATGTTATCACTCATGCTACAATCATACAACACGACATGTTATCACTCATGCTACAATCATACAACACGACATGTTATCACTCATGCTACAATCATACAACCCGACATGTTATCACTCATGCTACAATCATACAACCCGACATGTTATCACTCATGCTACAATCATACAACACAGCATGTTATCACTCATACTACAATCATACAACACATGTTATCACTCATGCTACAATCATACAACACAGCATGTTATCACTCATGCTACAATCATACAACACGACATGTTATCACTCATGCTACAATCATACAACCCGACATGTTATCACTCATGCTACAATCATACAACACATCTTATCACTCATGCTACAATCATACAACACATGTTATCACTCATGCTACAATCATACAACACATATTATCACTCATGCTACAATCATACAACACATATTATCACTCATGCTACAATCATACAACACATATTATCACTCATGCTACAATCATACAACACATGTTATCACTCATGCTACAATCATACAACCCGACATGTTATCACTCATGCTACAATCATACAACACGACATGTTATCTCTCATACTACAATCATACAACCCGACATGTTATCACTCATGCTACAATCATACAACACAGCATGTTATCACTCATGCTACAATCATACAACACGGCATGTTATCACTCATGCTACAATCATACAACACGACATGTTATCACTCATGCTACAATCATACAACACGGCATGTTATCACTCATGCTACAATCATACAACACATGTTATCACTCATGCTACAATCATACAACACGGCATGTTATCACTCATGCTACAATCATACAACACGACATGTTATCACTCATGCTACAATCATACAACACGACATGTTATCACTAATGCTACAATCATACAACACGACATGTTATCACTCATGCTACAATCATACAACACGACATGTTATCACTCATGCTACAATCATACAACACGACATGTTATCACTCATGCTACAATCATACAACACAGCATGTTATCACTCATGCTACAATCATACAACACGACATGTTATCTCTCATGCTACAATCATACAACACGACATGTTATCTCTCATGCTACAATCATACAACACGACATGTTATCTCTAATGCTACAATCATACAACACGACATGTTATCACTTCTTCTTCTTCTGCATTCGACCGCTACGAATTTAGGCGTAGCATTGGCGCCTGATAGGGCGCTTCTGACTGATTTTTTCGTGAAGGCCTGCTTGCCGTTTTATTGGTTTCCTCGCCATACAGGCGGGCCTTCTCCGACTTCAGAGGCTATATTATCACTCATACTGCAATCATACAACACAGCATGTTATCACTCATGCCACAATCGTACAACACAGCATGTTATCACTCATGCCACAATCATACAACACAGCATGTTATCACTCATGCCACAATCATACAACACAATATGTTATCAAGCAAATGACAGCTACATTTTACATCAGACTTACTATTTACACAACAATTCTGTATGTGCCTGTCATGCTCTGAATAATCTCTCACATATCCGTACTGTTAAAAAAGAAATTATGCTACGAATTATCAAAGCAACATCAGCTTTTAATGCAGCAACTGTGGCAAAGATTACCACTTCAGAATAGGCCATTGCAGCCACGAGAACCGTAGTGATTCAGCACAGAACATACTACATGATGCAAAACCTATTGTCTCCTGAGACAAAGAGGCTAATGAATGATGAATGATGATCAGCTTTTAAAAGTCTCAATAAAATATGGAAATACAAGTTATATAGTATTAAAACTAATTACGAATTTTCAATTCAAATGTTGTATCTAAGTGGTGTTTCATTGAGGTAGGCAATTAATGGGCGGTGGTCGGTATTCACTGTTGTGTTTGGGATTACTCTGGCGTCTCTTAAGTTGGATCTTCTTGTTTTATGGGTTAATATAAAGTCTATTTGAGCAGCTTGGTCGGGGTTGTTCCACTTGTACCATGTGTAGATCTGGCTCATAGGATGTTTATAAAAACTATTTGTGATATAGTGTCTGTGTTCCACTTGTACCATGTATAGATCTGGCTCATAGAATGTTTATAAAAACTATTTGTGATATAGAGTCCGTGTTCTGCACAGAACTCTAATAAGTGCTGCCCATTATCGTTACACTCTCTGTCGTTGTCTACAAAAAGGTCCTAATTGTTCTTCCCATGGTGTTCGTCTCCGGCCGACATGCCCGTTGAAGTCTCCCATTACGAATAAATCGTCTTTACTATGTGTTTGACTGATAACATCGGACACTTTATCAAAGAATGCATCTTTTTCCTCTTGAGTGTAGCCATCGTTTGTGGAGGGAAAAATGTTTGCAAGAGTTCTGGAGCAACGAATTGTTGAGCCCACAACTCAGCCCACAACAGTTTGGATTTAGAAAAGGAAAAGGGTGCATAGATGCAATATTTGCCTTAAGACAAATTAGTGAAAAGACTATAGAACACAAAAATCAATTGAATATAGCCTTCATAGACCAAGAGAAGGCATTTGATAGGGTTAACAGAGACATATTATGGGATGTTCTCGAAAACTACGGAATAAAAGGAACGCTGCTAGACTGTGTTAGAGACATATATATAGAAAGTGAAAGTGCCATACGAACAAAACTACGGAATAAAAGGAACACTGCTAGACTGTGTTAGAGCCATATATACAGAAAGTGAAAGTGTCATACGAACAAAACTACGGAATAAAAGGAACACTGCTAGACTGTGTTAGAGCCATATATACAGAAAGTGAAAGTGTCATACGAACAAAACTACGAAATAAAAGGAACACTGCTAGACTGTGTTAGAGCCATATATATAGAAAGTGAAAGTGCCATACGAACAAGCGCCGGACTCACAAATTGGTTTCCAGTAACATCAGGAGTACTGCAAGGATGTGTTTTATCACCTCTCCTCTATATTATATACATGGATAGTATCACCAAAATAGATGAAGCATCACTCAACGCAGACCAACAAAATGAACTGCTCTTTGCTGACGAACAGTGTTTATTCCATAATAATATTGAACAGCTTCAAGAACACATAAACTTACTCAACAATAGCTGCTTCAAATACAACATGAAGATCAACATTCAAAAGACAGAAGTCATGACTATAAGCAGAGAACAAAAAGATATCAACATACAAATAAATGACCAAACGCTAAAGCAGGTGAGAGAATTCAAATACCTTGGAAGTATCTTCACATCTGATAGTAGACTGGACAGAGAGATCGAAACTAGAATCCAGCAAGCCAACAACATTACATACCAATCTTGAAACACCCAGCAATTCCAGTAGAGACTAAAAGACAGATTATAAATGCAATCTTCATACTAACACTGTGCTACCAGTGCCAAACATGGCACTGACAAAAGAACAAGAAAGGAAAATTACCACATGAAATGAGATGCTTGAGGAAAGCAGTAAATAAAACAAGAAGAGACCATATAAGAAATGAGGAAATTAGAAGAACAGTCGGAACAACACCTGCTATTAGATTTATTGAAAAACAGAGACTCAAATGGTTTGGCCACTTGGTCAGAATGAACCGAATACACCAGTTGCAAGAGCGTACAACCTGAAAATGGAATCATCAAGAGGAAAGGGCAGACCAAGAAAAGATGGGTTGATGGAGTTACAGACATCTTAAAACTCCACAATACCACACCATATCAAGCGACCGAGCGTGCATTATCTCGAAAACCGATCATCAGTTAAACCTGCTACGCCTAGCGGCAAAAAAAGCAGAGAAGGACAAAAGAAAAAAGAAAGAATGTTGTATCAATCTAACATATGCCAGTGATAGTTGTAAAATGACTAAAGATATAGAAAGCAAGTTGAATGCATTTGAAAATAGATGTCTGCGAAAATTAATGAATATAAAATGGGGAAAATACAGAAAAATGATGAAATCAGAGAAATGTCGGTCAACAACTACTAGCAACTGTTATAAGGAGAAGATGGAGATATGTTGGACATGCCTTGATAATAAATGATCAAAAAATATCGAAGTAGGCAATGAAGTGGAAGGCAAAGGGTTCAAGAAAGAGAGGATGCTATAGGAAAATCATGAAATGAACTTTGCTGGAGAGGAAAATATCGGATTCAATTACATGGAAGAAATTGAACGAGCTGCTCAGGACAGAGCGGTATGGAGAAATGACAGGCCCTTTGTAACGTATAACGGTACGAAAATATAACATATATATATATATATATATATATATATATATATTTTTTATATATATATATCCGCACTAATAGCTAACCAACGTTACTGTCTTCCAGACGTTTATATTGGATTCTGGTCTCTGTGGGCTTCGTTCACGTAGAGGTTAGTGCTCGCCTCTCGTTCTAAAGGTACTCGTTCGATACTATATATTTTTCCAGAGATTTCTGATGTCAGTGTAGGTGAGATCGAGTGTCGAGCCCTATCGGAGACGGGCGATAAAACGTAGGTCCCTGTTAAATCTGAGAGACGTAAAGAACCCTTATCAGTTCAGTATCGAGAAGACAGGCTGAAAGCCGCTGCCCGGGTAAAGTTCATTAGAAAGATTACAAATAAAACTCGTACAGACTTTTTTCACAATCTTCAAAATTACACCGGGGACTCGCCACGGAGATCGTGCTCTGCCGCTGAGATCTTCCTGCGAAAGAAAGAGATCGTATCACACATGGTTACTCATCGAAGTACAATGAGCATGTCCTATCAATCGATCAATCCATCTGTTATAGTTTGTGCGTTTTCTCTATCAGATTCCTTCATTGGTTCGTTCGGTCTTCTTCTTCTTTGTCGTCACACTGCTACCGGGTTGTGCCCAGTGTCGTCACACTGCTACCGGGTTGTTGCCCAGTGTCGTCCCACTGCTACCGGGTTGTTGCCCAGTGTCGTCACACTGCTACCGGGTTGCTGCCCAGTGTCGTCACACTGCTACCGGGTTGTTCGCCCAGTGTCGTCACACGCTACCGGGTTGTTGCCCAGTGTCGTCACACTGCTACCGGGTTGTTGCCCAGTGTCGTCACACTGCTACCGGGTTGCTGCCCAGTGTCGTCACACTGCTCCGGGTTGTTGCCCAGTGTCGTCACACTGCTACCGGGTTGTTGCCCAGTGTCGTCACACTGCTACCGGGTTGTTGCCCAGTGTCGTCACACTGCTACCGGGTTGTTGCCCAGTGTCGTCACATTGCTACCGGGTTGTTGCCCAGTGTCGTCACACTGCTACCCGGTTGTTGCCCAGTGTCGTCACACTGCTACCGGGTTGTTGCCCAGTGTCGTCACATTGCTACCGGGTTGTTGCCTAGTGTCGTCACACTGCTACCGGGTTGTTGCCCAGTGTCGTGGTTTTCTGTTTTGTCTTGCGCTGTTCTGGTGGCTTGTGTGATTGTTATCTTTGCTCGTTCACAGGATTCTGCTACGCCATCTAACCATCTTTCCGTGGTCTTCCTCTTGCCTTCTTTCCAGATTTTCTGTTGTAGAAGACTCTGTATACTGTGGAGTTTGGATGCATTCTATTAAGTGGCCAAACCACTTCATTCTTTGTTTATCTATGTAATTCAAGCACGGTTCTGTGCCAACTTTCTTTCTTATGCTGATGTTAGTGATTCTATCTTTTCTTGTGTTGTTGGTAACTTTTCGCAGGCAACGCATTTCACATGTAGTTATTTTTTGACTGCGCTTTGCTCAATGTCCATGTTTGGCTCTAGTAACACAAAGTAAGTATAAAAATGCTGTTGATCATCTGTTGCTTAGCTGCCTGTGAAATTTGTGGGTGCCTTAACAATGGGGCTAGCTGGTAGGTTACAGCATTTGCGTTCGGTCATCCACTTTTTATGTGGTTTTCCTTTTCGTATTATCATCAATCAATGTTGTAGTTGTAAGTTTCTTTGTGAGTCCTTTTTTTTCCTTGATAATGGTTTTTTGCAGGGATGGAGTCCTTGTTGGCGGAGTAGTGGTAGTAGTTGTTGTTTCCCCGAAATGTTGATCATTTGATGTCATTTATTCACTCACTCTAGTTATACAGTACATGTTACAAGATGGTAAATGACACAAACTTCATTCCGATAGTTATATAACATGTTTATTGACTCTGTTATTTACTGACAACCAAAGCACGTCCGCTCAGGCCTAATATTATTGTTCGTCTCTTCTTTGTTTACTAACGCTGCTACGCCGTCACTACCCAACACTACGTCCCTTGGCTTTACTCCGTCAGGTCTCGTTTAGTGTTGTCACTCTGCTATTAGTGAACATATGCAGATTTAGTGCGCAAACACTACAGTCAACTAATAAAATATCTAACTATCTACATGCTATACACTAAAGCTAACTGTCTGGTCCATCAGCTGCCACTTGAGGGGGTGGCTTCTACACATCCATCAATGTTGAGCAGTTCTTTGGTATGTCATCATCAAATAGCTTGTCCAGCGCAGAACTTTGTAACCTTAACAGTACTTTGAAATTTCTCTTTTTTCTGACCAGAAGCACCTTGAGCTCTTCAGCTCTTCGGCTCGGTACCATGGACAGCGTAACCCTTCGGTTCGGTGCCATGGACATCGTAACCTTCGGTTCGGTGCCATGGACATCGTAACCCTTCGGTTCGGTGCCATGGACATCGTAACTTCTCGGTTCGGTGCCATGGACATCGTAACCTTCGGTTCGGTGCCCCGAACACCGTAAATCTGGAGAACCTGTGACTTTTCTGCCAGCCCGCGGGAATTGAATTGCACTCACAGGAGCTTGTCAACCGTCGACGAATTTCTCTTGATATGTCAGATATCTCGCTCTGCAGCCGTCATGCTCAAACCATCAGTTACATTCTGATTCCATCTTTCCGTTGTCCTCTCTTTTCCTTTTGCCAGGATACCTCCTTCCAAGATGGTCTTTCCAACCCTTCGTGTCTCTTTATATATCCAAAATACTAAATTTTCTCATTTTAATTTGTAGCATCAGCCAGTTTCTTTGATTACATCTGATATGTGTCCTGATCTTTATCTTTATCCTACCTGCAACTAGATGATAGTGACAATAGCTCTTATAGAACTTAATTGCTTCCTGTTCATGTCGTCTGCTGGTCTGCACAAGTTACATTAAGGGCACAATCAATGCACGTGTTCGACAAGGTACTGACGTCTGCTCAAAGTAGAGTGCTCATTAACAATATGCACCTCGACATGTGCACATCGACATGTGCACTATGTGATTAGTTGCACACGCTGAGATATATATATGTAATGTCAATTTGACTTTTTGGACGATTAGCTTGTAGATCCATGTGGATTAGAGTGCAGATGTAAGCTTATTAGCTTGTATATCCATGTGGATTAGAGTGCACATATGTGGGCTTATTAACTTGTATATCCATGTGGATTAGAGGGCGCATGTTGGATGATTGGTTTACCTTCATGGATAAGACTGCATCTGCGATTTATCCATAAATCAACGACTTGTTTACTGTGGTGATGGCTACGTCCTTTGGGATATGCCACGATTTTCATTTTCATATCCATGTGGCTTAGAGTGCAGATGTAAACTTATTAACTTGTATATCCATGTGGCTTAGAGTGCAGATGTAAACTTATTAGCTTGTATATCCATGTGGATTAGAGGACCCATGTGGGATTATTAGCTTGTATATCCATGTGGATTAGAGGGCGCATGTTGGATGATTGGTTTACCTTCATGGATAAGACTCAGACTCGTGGGTCGACTAGGTAAAAGAATAAATAGCAGAGTTTTTGATGGTAGTTAAATATGCTTGTAGCATATAGGTTAATGCTGCATCCATGACAAAGGTAACGTTCGCTCCTCGTGAGCCATTGAGATATTTTTTTCAAAACGTAGGTCCGTTTCTAATTTGAGCCGGTAAAAGAACCTGTCGTTCAAAATCGAGACGAACAGGCTGGAACGCCGCTGCTCGAGCAAATTTAATTGAGAAAAAATTTAACAAATAACATTTCTATAAAACATCTTTACCATATTCAAAATACATCGGGGACCTCGTCGAGTGCTAGGAGTTGTGCATCTACAACTGAAATCTTACTGTGTAAGAAAGAGATTGAGCACACATGGTTACTCACCGAAGTGCAATGATGATGGTCATATCAATCAATCAATCAATCAATTAATCAATCACTCAATCAATCAATCACTCAATCAATCACTCAATCAATCAATCATTCAATCAATCACTCAATCAATCAATCAATCAATCAATCAATCAATCACAATCAATTAATCAATCACTCAATCAATCAATCAATCAATCAATAAGAATGTAACTAAACTCACTGTATACAGAGTCTTTTCAACAGGTCATCAGGAAAGAAGAGCAGAGGAAGAACACGAAAACGATGGATATGTGGCATAGCAGAATCCTGTCAAAAGCAAAAGGAACATCACCGAATCTACTAGAGTAGCGTATGCGTAAGGGAAAAGATCACGACATGTGCGATTACTATTTTCCTATTTATCTTCAGCGCGTTATCGTCTGGCACACATATCCGTGGGACACTTACAGTGTGATACTGTTGACCACTGCCCCCCCCCGGTAACATTGGATTATGTACTCACCCCTGCTATCGGAGTGTATGCCATCCATATTAGCCGAGTAGGGCTCATGTTTATGGGGGTTACGTTTCTACATATTATTTGTCTGTCCATTAATTCGTGAGCACGTTTGAAATTGATTTTCGAAAACTACCTGTTGATCTCAGTGATTTTTGCATGCAGCCTTAGAATATCAATGACGCTAAAATAAAGCTAACCAGTAGTCCATAGATGCTACGGATTTTGCACATCGGCGAATTCTTTGATCTTTATGACAATTACAAATACGGGGCTCAAATTTTAGATTTTACAGTAATCCCTAGAATTTGTCCATGTCAATTCTATTCATAGGTGTATCTCCATATTAACTTGATAGGTCAAGTAATTAAGTGTTTTGCCCTTTATGTGCAATCGTGAACTTGGATACAATATGCAACAGTTAGTCCTCCCTTCGGTCACCATTAGACCCCCAGGGTGTCTTAACTTCACCACAAATTGTATGATGGTAGACGCATTTGGATATGGAAATGTATACGTTGCTATTTCTCAATCTGTAATCAAAATATGATTTGTATCATCCTGAATCTGACGATTCCATGAGGTTGATAAATTGTTACTGGCTGGACAAATTGTAATCCATCTCGGTGCCAGTACTCGTCTTCCTCTCGAGCACATGTTCAACACACTTCTTCCAGAACTGCATGTCTATCATTGAGAGGGACTCACGTGTCAGAACTTCAACATCACACATTTTAAACGTCCTGTTCTGTTCGGCAACTTGCCCTTTTACTTTAGCCCAGACAAGCTCTATCGGATTGAGGTGAGCATGATATGGAGGTAGTCGCAAAGACGTGTGGCCGTATTCCAATGATTTTGTCAATATGAAACACCTTTGTCTTATTTGTCATCCTCACCAGGTGCAACAACTCGGGTTTCAAATATGTATCATCGAAGCTGACATTTTCCTTAGCAAGCCAAGTCCTAATTTGATCTTTGTATTTGATGCAGTTGGTACTTTGTCTTCCGCTGATACTGCGTTGTGATAGGATGCATTATCCATTACCAAGCATGATGGTCTGTTTAGAATTGGAAGTAGATCTTTCTCCATCCAGTGCCTGAAAATATGTCCATTCATTTCTGTGTGGTAGTCCCTACCGTCGGTACTTTTGATTGGAAAATAAGTCCAGCGTCATGGACAAGACCTTCTTCACTACTTCCTGCATGTGTTAGTATAATACGCTGGCCTTTGCTGCTTGGTATTTTTCTTTCTGTTCACCGTCTACTGATTGCCATTCTTTAGCATTGGTGTGGTGAGCATTGACCCAGGATTCGTCCAAATATACCATATCATAGCCTTGCCTCCGCCGCTCACGGATCTGCCTCAGGTATTTACTCGGGCAGCAATTAAATGTGGCTTTTCACAAATAATATTCCTGCCGCCTATAGTTTTCTGAAGGTGAAGCCGGCGGCTCTTACAATTTTTCATAGAGTACTTTTAGAAATGTCTATGCTGCAATCTGATTGCAGTTTTAATTTCAGTTTCCTGAGAGTAACAAGTTGATTTGTCGCAAACATTTTCAAGAGCTCCGTCTTATGACATCTATGTCAAAGTCGTCAATTGTTCTTTTCCTTCCTTGCTTGACATTAGTGCACTTTGTGTCCTGTTTAATCCATCGGGAAAAGGATTCTCTATTCGACCAAGCGCCAGTTGCGCTCGTTTCTCAGGGTTATGAATATCGCAATATAGATGACCTCTCTTAGATTCCCTACGGAAGTGTTGGTATAGTAAAACTGTAACCTTCTTCATTGTTATAAATGTGCACTTCAGACTCATTATGAATGTGATATCAATGTCAGTTTTGATAAGCCAACAAATATGATACAATAGCTTCATACAAATAGTGAGATACACCTATAACTATACAACGGTATCCCAATTATAACGTCATATGCTTTCCGCTTTCAAAGTCGACTGGGTTCGGTGCACGGAATTCGTGAAATTGTTGTATACTCACGATATTTCTATGTTACCATAATGTATTTTTAGAACAACGCGTCTGTGTACCGTAGATCTGTTACTATTGTGTACAATCCGGTGAGGTTGATTTTAATATAACATGAAGAAGAAATATTTCAAACTACAACAAATTTTCTTGGAAAAAAAATATTTCTAGCGTCATGGATATTCTAAGGCTGCTTGCAAAAATCACTGAGATCCAACAGGTAGTTTTCGAGAAAATCAATTTCAAACGTGCTCACGAATTAATGGACAGACTATGTATGCTATGTCCGAAATGAACGCCCCTATCTCACGGTTTGTTTTGCCGCCTTTCCCGCCCTCCGTCTGTGTGGTCTTTGGTACCACCGGTGTACACAGTGTCCTAGTGACCTGTCATTGACCCATTCCGACTACCCATTCAGTCGGAAACGTAATTCTTTCTGTTTCGCCCATTCTGTCATTCCTGTGAAATCGACCAAGAGACAGCACTCTTGGTGCAGGTAGGTATGCCAATATATTTTGCTTTGCATCCTTAGTTAGTATTATGTTTTAGCTAATTAAGTTGTTTGTGTACATGTTTGTTCTTGATAAAGTCTAAGCATCGAAACGTCGAGTGTTGTTTATTTTAATATTTTATAATTAATTTGTCACTATCTTATGTAATACTGCCTATACCTGTCTTCTTTCAATCGCCAAAACAACGCAATAACAGTGTGACGACAAAAGAACAAGAAGGAACTTAGTTCGATGATAACAACACTGGCAACAACCCGGTAGCAGTGTGACAACAAAAGAAGAAGAAGAAGAAACATACTTTGATGATAACATCAACAAACAAACCACAGATAATATTATAACCCTTTCACCCGTCAGAGCCGATACACAGGCTCGCACTGTTTTCAAGATGACGCAAAGTCAAACTACTGGTTCACTCAGTATACATTGTTGTATAAATGCGTCCGGTGGTTATAAAAATAAATGTAAAGTGAAAGAGTTAAAGAATTAACTAAAGAATAAGTTTAGGCTGAAATAGAAAAGACCCTTTGTATGGGGTTCACCTATAGAGAAGTTGATAACACTTTGCGTTAGTGACCACGGACCGTGGACATTCCTTGGTTTGAGGCCAGCTTACAACAAACACACACCCTCGGTGTGCACTCGGTAAGTGGTTGGACTACTCGAGACCCCGACCCTTTACTTGGGGATCTAAATTACAGGTACCTTTGAAGTCGGAGTAATGCTCGCCAGAATGGCGAGGGCCACTGACGATAAAGAAAATAAGACCTCTCAAAGATAAGTCAGGGGCGTCATATCAGACGCAATGACTAGGCTTGAATATATAGATGGCGAACGAACCAACCTTCTGCTTCTTCATCGAACGCTCCATATCGACCACATGTTTAACCACTTTTTGTGATTTGTATATGATCTGAGCCTAAGAGCTACTGTACGCCAGTTATTCGTCTACAAGAAGGCCAGTTCTTCTGATTTCTGCGACGCTTTTATTTACTAGGTAGCTTACCTAGGCTCCTACCCTAATCGTCTCTTCTCCTGTGTAGTGCCAGGGCCGCAAGGGAAGCAAAGAATAGTACCACAAGGCATGTCGTAAGAGGCGACTGATGTGAAGCTACGCTAAATAAAAAGCGTCATAGAAATCGGATGTGGTCGCCTACTTGTAGGTGCATAACTGGCACAACATACAACAACTCTCGGGCTCAGATCACATACAAATCACACAGAGTGGTTAACAAGTGGTAGATATGGAACGTTCTAAGAAGAAGAGGTCGCCTTGTAGGTCACAGTGGTACTATTATTTGCTCCCCCCATGTGGACCCTAGCAACACACGGGCGAACTACGAATGAACGTATAGATGACGAAACAGACAAAATAAGGCCTTTGTTAGCTTCTGTCTATTTTGCTATCTACACTTAAACACAAACGATTTCTAAATACTCGTAGCATGCACTGGCTTTGTCTGTTGGGATAAATACGGCGCCGGGAGAGAAAATGCTCAATTAAACTTCTAGAAATGAGACTTAAATAGAAACTCCCATCATCTGTCCAGTCATGCGAACATAATTAAAAGGTTGTGTTTTTGTTGAATAGAAACGTTTACGCGGGTCCAGGTAAGTAAATGTAGGTCAATTCAGGTGTGAGATGAGGTGAATTTTTTTTAGAGAATTGACACGTTTGCTATTTACACTTAGCATAGATATAATAACATGTTTAGAACGTAGGGAGGGTAGGGAGGGGTGTACACGAGGTTAAATTGTTTGGCCACATAAGCAGATTACCAACAGACAGTGCGCCTCGAAGAGCAATGTTACTCCGATACAGTGGTTACAAAGCAAAAGGCCTTCCACGCAAAAGGTGGACCTCAGAGATAACTGAGATATGGAAAAAGACTATTTATGAAGCGCGCACAAACGCCCGTTCTAGAAATCTCTTCTTATCTTTATCGCTGTGATGCAAAACAGGATTAGAGAATCGCACACAAAACCGTTCTAAAATCTCTTCGTATCTTGACGCTGTGAGGCAAAACAGGATTAGAGAATCGCACACAAAACCCCGTTCCAGAAATCTCTTCGTATCTTGACGCTGTGAGGCAAATCCGGATCAGAGACAAGAAAAAATAAGAGGATTATTTGTCTTTCTTTTATTATTATCAGTTAGTATATGTACACTTTTAATGTTAGTTGGCTTTCGTAGTTCTCAACCAAGTTAATCATTTAATGATCTTTGTGATCTTCGCCGAGAACGTGCGTACGTTGCGCCCTCGTTAAGCTTACTACGGCATGAGGACTCGCACATCCAAATGTTGGCCAAAGTGTATTGCGTATCACCCAACAGGATACACACACACACATGTGTATAGATGGGTCCCCCATGTAGTTCCAGGGCCTACAAGGAAAGCAAAGAATAGTACCACTGCGACCTACAATGCCCATGTCGTAAGAGGTGACTATGGTAGGGGCCTAGAAAGCTACCCTAGTAAATAAAAAGCGTTGCATAAAACGGATGTGCTGGCCTACTGAAATGAAAATGAAAATCATAGCATATTCTTTACAGGACGTAGCCATCAACCACAGTAAACGAGTCGTTGTTTTCCCTAGGCACCACTTATACGTTCAGTAGTTTGCCATTGCTTTCTGAACGGTGAGGTCTATTTTTATCTTTTGTAAAATCCCAAGGGAACGAATTTGCTTCAAAATTTCCACCGTGGGGTTTGAACCAGGTACGCTTGGGTTTTTATCGAGATCAGTACCGCTTGAGCTACAGACGCTGGCCTACTAGTAGGCACATAACTGGCACAACGTACAATCGCTCTTAGGCTCAGAGCGCATACAAATCACAAAGAATTGTTAACGAGTGATCGATATGGCTCGTTCGAAGAAGTATAGATGGGTAACTGTACGGTTTTACAAACAGAAAAACCCATTCTAAAAAGTACAACATCGGAAAGAGATGCACCTACAAATCTGAGGTGATCAAATCAGATCTGGAGAAAACTGAGGGCAGGCTGAGGTGATACTTAATAAATTGGCGCTTTAGTACAAAGACAGTATGTACGGTATCAGAAAAGCAAGCAAAATGAATAATTACATGATTTGATTATTCATTTTACTTGCTTCAGTTATCAGTTATAGGAGGACTATAATCATAACACTCCGGACATGTCCATAGGTGCTCCGATCTCCGCCTCAGCAAATCCAGCAACGTCAAGCGGCCCAACACACCAGTTCGATGTTTATTAATCAATCTCTTTGCATATTTAGTATGTCGTTCTTTTCGGGCTGCCCTATGTGTACCTAAGACAGACACGACTATACCTTTTGCTGTATCGCCATCCGTTGGTACCGCTGAACACTGCGTCTTTGCTATGACAGGTTCTATCGCATAGTGCACGATGCTCCGTAGCACAGCCAGACGTCCCGCTCCACGTTAGCGACGTTTGCTTGCTTATGTGATACTGGACATACGTGTCTTTGTCCTAAAACATCTGGATGGGGGTTATGTGGTGTAGAGATAAAGTACTCGGTTCGTTTCCCGTGTGGAGCGATCAGGATATTTTCACAGTGATCCCTGATCTAAACCCAGAGCCAACTATAAAATTATGGGCCTTCGGACTCAGGTAAAAATTATAGGAAATCAGACCCCAACTACACCACGTGACCTCGCATTCCAGTATTGGTGTATATAGACGAATTCATTTTAAAATCAACACAAAATGCTAACTCGAAGTTATATTATGCAACAAGTTAAGTTTAACAATAAGTAATATCAATATTATGAATATTTTTCACCAATAAATAACCATAGACTCACAGAATTGAGTACAATTGCAAAATAGCTTGCAGTGTTCTTTCAAACATATTTTTTCCCGGGCCCCCTTTCTAATCTAGGTCAGGGAACAACCACTCAGTTGTCTGGCCTAGTTATCTAGAGTTGGCTGTGTCTCAACGCAGGTGAGATCGAGTTCTAGTCTATCGGAGATGGACGATAAAAGGGAGATCCGTTCTCAACTTGAGCACCTAAAAAGAACCCTTGACAGTTGAAAGTTGATAAGAGTATCATGCAGAGCCACAGCCTGTGCACAATTCATTAAAAAAACAGATTTTAAAAATGTATGGCCTACAAAATGGACATTCACCGCTGCTACAGAGTTCGTGCTCTGTCGCTGATATATTTATCTGTAAAAATAGACCGAAGCACACATGGTTATTCACCAAAGTGCACTGATGATGGTCCAATCAATCAATCAATCAATCAATCAATCAATCAATCAATTAAACAAACAACATTTGGATTGATACTGTCAGAGCTGTCTCATTCCAATCCCCTTTTAATGTCTTCACATGACAACAAGTAGCATGAGAATGGAAGTACTAGCAGTGACTAAGACACTACTTTGGCTAGAGTTACAAAACTACACTCATGCGTTCATTCTCGGTGATTCACTGAATATTATCCGGTAGATGGAGGCTGGTTCGGTGCGCAGGCAATGGACTGATTCACTACAAGCGTGCAGGCAATGGACTGATTCACTACAAGCGTGCAGGCAATGGACTGATTCACTACAAGCGTGCAGGCAATGGACTGATTCACTACAAGCGTGCAGGCAATGGACTGATTCACTACAAGCGTGCAGGCAATGGACTGATTCACTACAAGCGTGCAGGCAATGGACTGATTCACTACAAGCGTGCAGGCAATGGACTGATTCACTACAAGCGTGCAGGCAATGGACTGATTCACTACAAGCGTCAACTGGGGTGGGTCAATAGATAGAGAGACATTCTGAACGCTTCCGTAGAGTGGAGTCGCAAAGAGGACTTTCGTCTAACTAAACCATAGATTCCCAAACTTTTTTGGTCCAACGCCCACTTTGCACAACATAAACCTTATAACGCCCCCCTCCACATTATAACAGTTTGCCAACGCCCTCCCCCACATATATACATGCTCTATTTTCTCTTTAACATAGAAAATTGATATATATATTTCTGTAATACATGGTCAATGTTCAAAAGATTATGTACATGAAATAGAAAATTGATGAAAAAATGGATCGTGAAAGATGGACATAAAATGAATTAAAAAGCAGAATTCAAATTTTAAATGATTATTCAATTGCAAAATCACGAAAATAATTTATTTTAAAATGTTTATTATTAATTTCTTCTTTAAGAAGCCACCCCAGCCCGAACACCCCCAAATTCTTCTGAACCTAACACCGCCCCCCTAGAACGCTTCAGCGCCCACTGGGGGGCGGACCGCCCACTTTGGGAAACGCTGAACTAAACCAATCGTCGTCAAGATTGCATGAACTTGGATTAAATATTGGAGGGGAAAGACAAGAATAGCACAAGAGGTATATGAGTAGGCTCATCAATCAACATCGAACTGGTACGGTCAGTTGCTGGACGCTCTTGGAGATACTGCGAAGGAGATCGGAGCACCTATGGACATGTCCGGAGTGCAATGAAGATATTTCAAACTGAAACTGTTTCTTCCAAACGTCGATGTTGCCTTGATCTTACGATTTACAGACGCAGGATATGTGTAATAGTTTCCAGCATAAATACGAAATGTGCGAATACGATATGTACGAATACGATATTTGCGAATACGATATGTGCGAATACGATATGTACGAATCATCATCATCATCACCAAGTAGCGTGTCCCTTCCGTAACTTGGCGCCCATGACAGCAGTTCTGGAAAACTCTCTGATCTGTGCATCAATGACATCTTGCACCCATCGTCTTCTAGGTCTTCTTCTCATTCTTCTTCCAGGCACCATTCCTCCAAAATTATCTTCTCTAGGCACTCATGTCGTTTAATGTGACCGAAATATCAAACTGTTGCAGGACAGAAGCATGTGTTCTTCTTCTGTAGCATTTGCGCTTTACACGATAGCATTTGTACGAAAACGAAACGAATATTTTTATGAATTCCAAATTTATATAGTTCCTACTTCTTGTTTTCAATTCTTGTAATCAGTGGCGGCTCGGGATCATTTCTGTTGGTGGGCCTGTACAAATATTTTAGGTAAAATCCTGGTTAGGGTTAGGTTATATATTATTATTTACATATTTGTTATACATGATTTTTGGTGGCCGGCCCGCCCACCCGGTCCAGCCCACCCTCCCTTCCCCTGGCCGTTAATGACGAGCCCCACTGCTTGTAATATTGAATTTATTTAGTTAATACTACTGGCTGTCAACTTGTCGCTGGTGGCCTGGGGTGTCACATGCTTGACCTGACCTTGTTTACTGAGGAGACACCAGAGAACATATTGTATAAAATGTGACTCTAATTTGGAAATTTGCATTATGTTAATCTAGACGAGGGTGGTTGGTGGGTTTAATAACATTCCGAGGCATGCTAATATAACAACACGTCTAATATATATTGGGGCAGGTGAGGAGAATGTAAAATTGTCGCATACCTAAATAAATGTTGTTATATGAACTTTTGCAGGGGAAGAGACACCAAGGCAGACCACGGTTCATATATAAAGATGTCTGCAAGGCCTCAATGAAAACTTTTCTATAGGTCCCAGCACATGGGGAAAGCTAGCTGATGACAGAGTTGTGCAGAAAGCGATATTGCGCAAAGGTGCAGAGTCTTTTGAGAAGAGACTTATATTTGAGCTGAAAGACAAGAAAGAAAAGTTAAAACTCAAAAGTTGTCACAGTACCAAACTGTCTGTAAAGACAAAAAAGCCATATATATATATTATATAAAGACCTTTCCTGCCATTTTTGGTCAGTTCCTTGAATATCGAATAGATATTAACTTTTTGATTTTGTTAGCCAGACAAAAGGAAAGATTGCGGTTTATTGTCCACCATCTCTGGGTTTCATTCACTAGCTTGTCCTGAGCAGAGATTTGCCACCCTTACAGTCCTTCGAAATGTATTTCTCTTTAACACCAGATGTTCTACCTGTGCAGCCGTCATGCTTAAATCCTCAGTTATCTGCTGAATCTATCTGTTCCTTTGTCTTCATCGACTCTATTTCACCGGAATGCCTCCTTTCATAATGGTCCTCTTCAACCATTTGTCTCTTTTTTTATGTCCAAAATTCAAGCGAAAATACAGAGTTGTGGAGGCAACAAACCCACAGCAAACACCCACAAGACCCCATCAGCAGACTAAACAGAAAACAGCACACAATAATCTTTCGCCTAAGAACAGGTCACTGCAGGCTCAACCACCGCATGCACAGAATAAAGCCTGCTCATACTGCACAGTTTGCATGTCAGACAGAAACACAGACTCCAGAGTACATCCTACAGTCATGTCCATCATACATACACCAAGAAACGAAACATGGCCTCATGAACAAAGCTTACAGACCAAGCTATGGGGAACTCTCGAAGAACTCCAACTGACATGCAGCTTCATAGAGACAACCTATCTCATTGTTTATACGAGCATTCGAAACCGAGTACAAAGAAGAAGAAGACGAAGAAGATACGTCTAAAATACAAGTTACAATCGCTCTTAGGCTCAGTTCACATACAAATCATAAAGAGTGGTTGAACAATTGTTCGATGTGGAGCATTCGAAGAAAAGAAAAGTACACTAACACTGAAAACTTCCTGTGTAAGAATGAGATCGGATCACGCATAGTTAATCCCTCAATCAAACAATCAATCAATAAATCAATTCCTTTGCTAAATATTCATATCTCACAATCATATGCAGTGGCGGCCCGTAGTCATTTTTCTTGGTGGGGCCAGACACAAATTTTCGGAAAAATCATGGTTTTGGAGTATTTACTATTATTTGTCTATTCCGTGAAGTTCGCCCTCTTTCGATTATTGGTGGAGCCAGGCTCCACTGGCCCTTAATGACGAGCCGTCCCTGATCATATGTATCCCTACAACAGATGCATGACATCAAAGGTGTATTTTTGTTGCTAGTTCTGTTTGTTTCGTCACACAAATAGATCTAAACAATACACATCAAATATGAAATCTATTACAGTTATAGGCGTCCACATACATTTTTTCGGGAATGGGTGAAATTGCAAAATAATTTTTTTTAAATTTAATTGGTAGTTTATT
Organism: Arion vulgaris; assembly: GCA_020796225.1. Lineage (NCBI taxonomy): Eukaryota > Metazoa > Mollusca > Gastropoda > Stylommatophora > Arionidae > Arion > Arion vulgaris. Next base: position 32,544,304 of record CM036769.1, on the reverse strand, counting down.
ATAGGGAAATGAGAAGATCAGTTTCAGATTTTGATTGCAGGCTTCATGTATAGGAATATGATCTTCTTATAAATGTTTACACTATCGTTAGTTAGTAACAGTCAATCACAATGTTTAGTCCCCAAAAAAATATATTTTCCAGGTGTTGGTGGGGCAGGTACTACCCGCCCCCCACCCTTGCCTTAACGTACCACCACTCCTTGCCTTAACGTACCACCACCCCTTGCCTTAACGTATCACCACCCCTTGCCTTAGCGTACCACCACCCCTTACCTTAACGTATCACCACCCTTGCCTAACGTACCACCACCCCTTACCTTAACGTATCACCACTCCTGCCTTAGGCGCATATACGTCAGTGATTACAGTCAATAATTTAGTGTGGAGATGCACAGCGAACACTAAATACTGGGCCGCATAACTGACGGGAAAACACCTGATCTAGTTTCAATTGGGGGGCTGGAACTTATAGATGGTTGATAGAACACTGCAAGCTATTTTAGCAATTTTACTCAATTCTGTGAGTCTATGATTATTTATTGTTGAAAAATATTCATAATATTAATATTCCTTATTGTTAAACTTAACTTGTTGCATAATATAACTTCGATTTAGCATTTTGTGTTGATTTTTAAATGAATTCGTCTATATACACCAATAATGGAATGCGAAGTCACATGACCGTTTGGGGTCTGATTTTCCATAATTTTTACCCGATTCCGCAGGCCGTATGAGTTGATAGTTGGCTGTGGGAGATGCTAATTCATATGTGTGACTTAGCTAGAGTTGGAAGGTATTGGAAAAAGCATAATGATTATGAACACGCTGTTCATCTTTAGAATTGATTACCTCCCTTATTTCTGATGGCGTTCAGGATGTCAGTGCCGCTATGGACGTGCGTTCAGACTGTCAGTGCCACTATGGACGTGCGTTCAGGATGTCAGTGACACTATGGACGTGCGTTCAGGCTGTCAGTGCCACTATGGACGTGCGTTCAGGCTGTCAGTGCCACCATGGGCGTGCGTTCAGGCTGTCAGTGCCACTATGGACGTGCGTTCAGGCTGTCAGTGCCACCATGGACGTGCGTTCAGGCTGTCAGTGCCACTATGGACGTGCGTTCAGGCTGTCAGTGCCACTATCGACGTGCGTTCAGGCTGTCAGTGACACCATGGGCGTCCCCACACTAAGACCCGTCCCCCTCCCCGCCGGAAAATGGCTTTTTAAAATAAAATATCATTTCCGCGTAGTTTCTTCTTCTTCAAATCTCCATATCGACCACTTGTTAACCAATCTTTGTAATCTGTATGTGATCTGAGCCTAATAGCGATTGTATGTTGTGCTAGTTATGCGCCTACAAGTAGGCCAGAACATCCGATTTCTGCGAAGCTTTTTATTTACTAGGGTAGCTTCCTAGGCCCCTACGTCAGTCCTCTTGCGACATGCCCTGTAGTTGGCAGTGTTATTATTTGTTGCTCCCTTGCGAGTCCAGCAACACACGACAGCTTCGGCGTAGTAAACTAACAATTACATTTTTTTCTAATTCCTTTTGTCCACACCCTTCCTGGAAAAATGTATGTTGACGCCCATGAGTGCCACACACAATATTAACTTTTTAAAGGGCTATTTAAAGCCGAAATATTTGCTTCATTGCACCAGAGTTTACCCCATATGGCTCGGTCCCTGTCCGTAGAATTGGCACGCCAACTGCCGAGAGTATTGCACAAAGCACGAACTCTGTAGTTCTGGCAATAATCCTAGGGTTCTCTGGAAATAAAATGCATTGAGAACAGAACGGCTCTGCCCGGGTTCGAACCCTCGACCTTCGGATCGCAAGACAAGGACTTAATAACTTAGCCACAGAGACACCCTAACTCCTTGTCTCTAAATCTTCTTTTTTCCCGCGTGCCCGGCGTGTTCGTAGCGCGCTGGACTACTGGTGACTAGTCCTCTGTAAGTACGGGTTCAACTCCGTGGACTAGCAGAAAAGCTACATGTTCCCCAGATTTACGGTGTTCGTGGCACCGAGCCGAAGGGTTACGATGTCCACGACACCGAGCCGAAGAGCTTTCAGCTCAAGTGCTTCTGGATCGGAAAAAAATATATATATTTTTTGCGTTCGTTCTTTACGATCAATTTTAATCACTCTTTGTGATATGTTTGATCTTTGCCAAGAATATGTATACGTTGCACATTGGTTTGTAGGCCCCTAAACGCATAGACTTCTCACGTTTAGGACATGTGCATCCGATTTCATACCAAGACTAGTATCTATAACAGCTGTGTGCTGTCAACATTGCTGTACGGATCGGAATGCTGGAGAATGACAGAACAGGATATGTCCAGACTCTCCGCCTTTCATACAACTTGTCTGCGAAAAATCTTACGCGTGTACTGGCCGACTACTATCTCGAATCAAGAATTGTTTGCACGATGCCAACAAGAGAATATGGGCACTATCATCCGAAGACGACGCTGGAGATGGATTGGACATGTGATGCGCATGGAGACTGGCTCGAAAACTGCACTGAGATGGACTCCAGAGGGTAGGCGAAAGCGTGGAAGACCCAAGATGACCTGGAGGAGAACGATAGAGCAAGAGCTGAAGGAAATGAATCATAGCTGGAACACAATACAGAGGAAGGCCATGAACAGGGAAGAATGGTGTACGTTTGTTGCTGCCCTAAACGCCAAAGGCGTAACAGGCTAAAGAGAGAGATCCGATTTCATCCAATGTCTCTAAATGTACTCGAGTCATCAATAAGTCTAGTCACGTGTTGATAAATAGATACCCCCAATGCAGAATATCATCAAATAATAAGTATTAGTTTAAGGTTATCAACATCATCTAGAGCTTGTCTCTGTCAGAACGTGACACCCATGTCATCAGCTCTAAATGTCACCATGTCGATTGTGGGGTGTCTGACTCTGTCATACTCAACACGCATATGACATCCTTCTTCTTCTTCTTCTTTCCATCCACCCCGTTCCAGATTTTATACTTTACAGAAGTGTTTTTCTGTTTGTAAAGCCCTACACTTACCTGTCTATTCTTCTTCTTCTTCTTCAAACGCTTTATATCGACCACTTGTTAACCACTCTGTGTGATTTTTATATGATCTGAGACCCGCTTGTACAGCGTGTTCGTAGCACGTTGGACTGCGGGTGACTAGCCCTCTGTGTGTGCGGGTTCAATTCCGCGGCCTGGCAGAAAAGCCACAGGTTCCCGAGATCCACGGTGTTTGTGGCACCGAACCGAAGGGTTACGATGTTCATGGCACCGAGCCGAATAGCTGAAAGCTCAAGTGCTTCTGGATCGAGGAAAAAAAATATGGTCTGAGAATAAGAGCGATTGTACGTTGTGCTAGTTATGAGCCTACAAGTAAGGCAGCACATCCGATTTTTGCAACGCGTTTTATTTACTAGGGCAGTTACTCTATGCCGTTACCTCGGTCGCCTCTTATGACATGCCTTGTAGGTCGCAATGTCACTATTCTTTGCGAGCCGAAGCAGCACAGGCGATTCGATGATTCAAATTCGTTAATTGACTTTTCAACTGTTTTTAATAATCCATTCTTCACAGACATAAGTTGCTATAAGACAAAATATTATCGATATAAGAGAAGACTGCAGTAAAACTATGTTGTAGTGGCGAAACACGTAAAAACAAAGCACTGTAGTTTTACAAAGTACAAAAGCAGTATACAGCAACGTTTCGATCAAATGGTCTTTATCAAGAGGATACAACATAAGTGAAGAAATACAGGCTTCTTTTGCGCAAGATATAACATATACAATCAGACAATACGTCCATAATGGCTCTAAAATTAAAAAATATGGGAGTCAATATACAGAGTGCGTTAGAAAATGTATACATAGCTACCAGCCCACCAGCTAATATACATAGCTACCAGCCCACCAGCTAATATACATAGCTATCAGCCAACCAGCTAATATACATAGCTACCAACCCACCAGCTAATATACATAGCTACCAGCCCACCAGCTAATATACATAGCTACCAGCCCACCAGCTAAACGTAATTACAGGGACGATATTATCAGTCTTTGAATTGTCCAGAGAAACGGGCAGACCAAGAAAAAGATTGGTTGATGGCGTTACAGACATCTTAAAACTCCACAGCACCAAAGCATATCAAGCGACCGAGCGTGTACTATCTCAGAAACCGATCATCAATTAACCTGCTATGCCTAACGGCAAAAAAGCAGAAAAGGACAAAAGAGGAAAAGAAAGAACAAATTACGGTAGCACTGTGTTGCACGATGTTATTAAAATAACAAGCCGTATAAACATGCTGCAACATGTATTAGTACACGAAGATTTGAATACAAGTAACTGTTCACTTAAACAGTTACTAGAACTGCTCAATGCGATTACTGTTATAATCCAAGCACTTATTAGTGTGGCGAACTGCTGCTCGCACTACGTAATCCAAAGTGTCCTGTTCCAGTGTGATTGCTGCATATGCTCTAACAATTTCCAGCCGAAGAAGGGCAATTGTGGCCGGTGTTCTGCGATACACAACATCCTTTATGGTACTACATAGGTAAACAGATGACGGCAGGTGTATAACAGAAATTAAAAAGAGAATAGGAATGGTCAAGGATAATTTCAATAGTATGAGGAAGTTGAATATGACCATCAACGAAGTGGGTGAACTGGCTAGAGACAGAGTGAATTTCAGATGTGCTGCAAAGAGAGCAACGTCCTATAAAGGATACGCAACTTGATGATGATAAGGAAGTTACTGACATCCAAACAAATCATAAACAGGCTAAAAATGAGAATGATCAAATGCTATATATATCCTATATTAATGTATGGCTCGAAAACATGGACAATGAACAAAGAGAAGACAGAATTGATGCATTTGAGATGTGGATATATAGAAGAATAGGCAGAGTTTCATGGACAGAAAAACAGACAAATAAACAAGTTTTAGGAAAACTAGGCATGAAGAAACAATTATTAAGAGAATAAAATTCAGACAAGTAAAGTATTTTGGGCACATAAAAAGACATGACACCATGATAAAACATTCACTAGAGGGGAAAGTTGAGGGGAGAAGAGCAAAAGTAAGACCGAGAGATAAGTGGGAGGGAAACTTTAAGAAATGGACAGGTTACAGTCTGGCAGTGTGCAACACTAAGGTGAAAGACAGAGGATGCTGGAGATTCATTGCAGCCAACCTTCAATGTGGAGACGGAACCTGATGATGATAGATAAACAATTTCAAAATGATTTTCCGTTCCACAAAAGACAACATTACAGGAAACATTTTGTTCAGAAGAATAAATGATCTTAAAAAATCGAAGTTTTGTTTCCATAAACCAGTTTAAGCTATCACGTATCGATGAATCTATAGCCAACTTACCTGGCGGTTACTGATGAAAGAAAAGTTAGTTTTAACAATGTGCTACTTTCAAACGAATTTCTAACGGCACTTGAGAGTCTATCCAAGAACTGATCGGACGCCACGAGATATGTCTGAGCACGCGACTACGTTTGGCGGCGGCCAGATCAGGACAACGTGACAAGGAATAATTGGCAAAAAATCAGCTCACATACCAGGCAGACAGGCCGATAGGGTCATATACCAGGCATACAGGCCTATAGGGTCAGAGGGTAGTTATGTGGGTGGTTCCCATGGGTTGAGGAGCTTATGAGATTCATATCTACCTTCTATTAGAATATGTTGATCCGTTTCTCAGAGTTTCTATCTATCTATCGATCTATCGATTTATCTATCTATCGATTTATCTATCTATCGATCTATCGATTTATCGATTTATTGATTATCGATTTATCTATCTATATGTCGTCATCTATCTATCTATCTATCTATATCTATCTATCTATCTATCTATCTATCTATCTATCTATCTATCTATCTATCTATCTATCTATCTATCTATCTATCTATCTATCTATCATATCTATATATCTATCTATCGATCGATCGATCGATCTATCGATTTATCTATTTCATTGATCTATTGATTTATCTATCGATCTATCTATCTGTCGATTTATCTATCTATCATTTATATACACCTACATATATGTCTGTATTGTTGTCAATATAGTTCTTCTTCTTCACTGTTCAACTCCAAACGGAGCATAGGTCCTCAACAAATTTCCTCCAGCCCTTCCTCTCTCTTGCCACCTCTTCCAATTCTGTCCACGTCTTATCTATCCTTTTTAATTGACTTGTTCTCTATCATTGATCAATATAGTTAACCATCAATATTTATAAATATTGATTGATTAATTGATTGATTAATTGATTGATTAATTGATTGATTAATTAATTGATTAATTGATTGATTAATTGATTGATTAATTGATTGATCGATCGATTGACTAATAGAACGATCATCCTTGTCCTTCATTGAATAACCGTGTCAACTACCTCCGTGAGAAAAGAAGAGATCAGTGTAGTGGCGGCTCATCATTAAGGGCCAGAGTGGCCGGGCCCTAACAAAAATAATATGTAACGTGGATTTATTATTTAATAAATTAAAATATAACATAACCCAAAGCCATGATTTTCCCGAAAATTTGTGTCTGGCCCCACCAACAAAAACGATCACGAGCCGCCACTGGATCAGTGTATATATCCTTCGATTGTAGTTAGTGGAGACTAAGCACCTATGTGTATGTCCGGAGTGCTGACATCGCTTCTTCTTTTTCGAACGCTTCATATCGATCACTTGTTAACCACTCGGTGTGATTTGTATGTGATACGAGCCTAAGAGCGATTATACGTTGCGCCAGTTATGCGCCTACAAGTAGATCAGCACATCCAATTTCTGCAATTATTTTTATTTACTATGGTAGCTTCACTAGACCCTACCAGGACCGTACCGTGCTATGATACAGAGAGGCGGCCGCATCAGGCGGCGCCGTAAAGGAGGGCGTAAGCAGCAAAATCAAAATTACAATTGAAGGTTATTTTCAGAAAAAAAGATTTAAAGGGCGGCATTTCAAATACCTTCATGATACTGAGAAAATATACCGCATGGCCCAGACCCCTACATCAGTCGCCTCTTACGACATACCTTGTAGGTCGCAGTGGTACTATTCTTTGCTTCCCTTGCGGGCTCCGGCACCACACGGTTGTGACATCGGTTCAATAACAAGAACACCCCACCCTAACGTATCCCTCTATCGTTTCAATCTGCCTCCTCGCACTCTCCTCACAATGTAAACAAACATCAACTCTTCGATCGTAGCGCAGTTTTTCCCGGCATTAGAAAAAACACTGATAATTCACAAGCCTTAAATTCAAAAGGATTTTTAATGTACCACCTTTCATACGAACCTTTGTGCAGATAGATAAGAAATGCATGCATTACCGTGACATACAGGCACACACTTTGTGAATATTGTCAGTCCGGGTCTAGGCACGATGGCAGCATTAAGTTCTAAACACGACCTGGCTAAACTGGTATGATGACAGGTCACGTGATAGACATGTTAAAATTGCAGTTAAAAGAGTAAATGTTACAGGTGAAATGACACACAAGGTTACAGGTGAGATGACACACAAGGTGGTGTTTGCATCCGGTATGTGCAAAGGTTGAATGTTATTGGCATTTTTTGCCATTATTAGTTTGTTAATTGGAATCTTTGTCTTAGACACGGAGAGTCTTGTCTTAGACGGAGAGTCTTCTCTTAGACATGGAGAGTCTTCTTAGACATGGAGAGTCTTCTTAGACATGGAGAGTCTTCTCTAGACATGAGAGTCTTCTTAACACGGAGAGTCTTCTGACATGGAGAGTCTTCTCTTAGACACGGAGTCTCTTAGACATGATCTTCTCTAGACATGGAGAGTCTCTCTAGACACGGAGTGTCTTCTAGACATGGAGAGTCTTCTTAGACATGGAGAGTCTTCTCTTAGACATGGAGAGTCTTCTCTTAGAGTCTCTCTAGACATGGAGAGTCTTCTTGACACGAGTGTCTTCTTAGACATGGAGAGTCTCTCTTAGACATGGAGAGTCTCTCTTAGACATGGAGAGTCTTCTAGAGTCTTCTTAGACATGGAGAGTCTTCGACATGGAGAGTCCTATCTAGACATGGAGAGTCCTCTTAGACATGGGAGTCTTCTTAGACATGGAGAGTCTTCTCTTAGACACGGAAAGTCTCTCTAGACATTGATATGTCTCTCTTAGACATGGAGAGTCTTCTCTTAGACTCGGAGAGTCTTCTCTTAGACATGGAGAGTCTTCTTTCAGACACAGAAAGTCTTCAATAGGACATCCCGATATAAGACTACTGATATAATGTTGCTGATACAATAAAAGGTTGCTTATACAATACAAGGTTGCTGATATGGTTCAAGGTTGCTGATATAATTTTGCTGATGCGAGATTGCTGATACAATAGTATAGGAAAGAAACATTAGCTGACTTTGTCAGTCTGGAAGCTGACAGTCAGTCTGGAAGTTGACTTTGTCAGTCTAGAAGTTGACTTTGTCAGTTAGGAAGTTGACTTTGTCAGTCTGGAAGTTGACTTTGTCAGTCTGGAAGTTGACTTTGTCAGTCTGGAAGTTGACTTTGTCAGTCTGGAAGCTGACAGTCAGTCTTATACATAAACAGTTGATTTATTTATGCCTGGACACGCGCGACGGGAGGAAAGGTTAAAGGCTGAGTAAAGGTCACACGCGCAAGGCCATCACTCAGTCATCAATAAACTCCCCGGAGTGATAGAATTGTTAGGAATTGTTAGTATGAAATATTATACTATTACAACACAGGCTATATAATGTGACCGTACAATAGGACTTCATCAGGGAAACAATAAGACACGATAAATGTTCAAGTTTATACTGAGTGAGTGAGTGAGTGAGTGAGTGAGTGAGTGAGTGAGTGAGTGGAGATAGATAGAGGAGGTTTTAGAAGGAGAACAGCTGTGAGAGAATAGAGGGAATGATAGATGACTAATTGTGATCTATTATATTTGTGTCTTTCTCTCTCTCTCTCTCTCTCTCTCTCTCTCTCTCTCTGTATAAACCACGCTAATCCTAATATTGATGAAGACAGCAGTAAAACTATGTAGAATGGCGAAACATGTAATAAAAAAAAGTACTGTAGTTTTACAAAAGACAAAAACAATGACAACATACAGCAACGTTTCGACCAAAAAGGCCTTTATCAAGCAACGATACAACAAAAGTAACGAATATCACAGAACACAACATATAGACTTTAACAAACATATTACAGCGGTAAAAAATGAATGAAAATATGTAACTAAAAACGAATAACGAAATAAATACATAAAAACTAGAAGTGAAAAAAGAAGAGAAACAATAAAATATCAAGTAAATATATGACTCATATACATATACCATCTACACTATAAAATATAGAGCATAAGGAAGGCATAGTAATAAAAATATAAACAAAAGTACAGCTATTATATACTAAAACAATAGTTACGGGAAATTACATACACCACAAATATAACTACTCAATCTTACTTAATACGTCACAACGAAGAGTAAAATGACGAAATAATCTCAGTATAGATAGAGACTGCAGTAAAACTATGTAGAATGGAGACTGCAGTAAAACTAAGTAGAATGGAGACTGCAGTAAAACTATGTAGAATGGAGACTGCAGTAAAACTATAGAATGGAGACTGCGTAAAACTATGAGAATGGGACTGCAGTAAACTAGTAGAATGGACTCAGTAAACAAGAATGGAGACTGCAGTAACTATTAGAATGGAGATGCAGAAACTAGAATGGAGACTGCAGTAAAACAAGTGAATGGAAACATAATAACAAGTACTGTAGTTTACAAATACAAAATCAATAACAATATACAGCAATGTTTCGACCATAAGGCCTATCAAACGATACAACAAAAGTAGCGAAATGCCAGGCTAGGTATTTGTCCTCTCTCTTCTTCTCTAGATATATATATATATATATGTTCTTCTCTCTAGATATATATATATATATGTTCTCTCTAATATATATATATATATATTGTTCTCTCTCTAGATATATATATATATATATGTTCTCTCTCAGATATATATATATATGTGTCTTCTCTCTCTAGATATATATATATATATATTGTCTCTTCTCTCTAGATATATATATATATATTGTTCTTTCTAGATATATATATATATATGTGTCTCTCTCCTCTAGATATTATATATATATGGTGCTCTCTCTAGATATATATATATATATATGCTCTCTCTCCCTCAAGATATGTATATATATTTCTCTCTCTCTCTCTCTAGATATATATATATATATGTGTCTCTCTCTCTCTCTAGATATATATATATATATATGTGTCTCTCTCTCTCTCTAGATATATATATATATATATGTGTCTCTCTCTCTCCTAGATATATAATATATATTGTCTCTCTCTCTCTCTCTCGATATATATATAATATATGTCTCTCTCTCTTCTAGATATATATATATATATATGTCTCTCTCTCCTAGATATATATATATATATATGTCTCTTCTCTCTTAGATATATATATATATGTGCTCCTCTTTTAGATATATATATATATAGTGTCTCTCTCTCTAGTATATATATATATATGACAAAGCTAGTACATGTGTTTTCTTCTTTCTATGAATACAGCTGGACACTTGTCACATCTGTTCCCCCATTTATATATATATATAACTAAACTAGACTTATCTCTCTCTTCTTCTCTCTTTTCTTTCTTTCTCTCTCTCATATATATATATATATATATATATATATATATGTAATTATAACTGTAATCTTCATACTAACACTGCTACCAGTACCAAACATGGACATTGACAAGAGAACAAGAAAGGACAATTACCACCAGTGAAATTAGATGCTTGAGTAAATTGGTAAATAAAACAAGAGACCATGTAAGAAATAATGAAATTAGGAAGAACAGTCGGAACAATACCTGCTATTAGATTTATTGAAAAACAGAGACTCAAATGGTTTGGCCACTTGGTCAGAATGAACCCGAATACACCAGTTGCAAGAGCGTACAACCTGGAAATGGAATCATCAAGAGGAAAGGGCAGACCAAGAATAAGATGGATTGATGTAGCTACAGACATCTTAAAACTCCACAATACCTAGGGTAAGCTACCCTAGTAGATAAAATGCTGGAACTAGTAACCATAGGCGCATAACTTGGCACAACGTATAATCGCTCTTAGGCTCAGATCACATACAAACCACAAAGAGTAGTTTAAAAAGTGATCGTATGAAACGGTCGCGGAAGAAGAAGAAGAAAAAACAACTCCACACTCAACAGAATATTAATAAGCAACCGAGCGTGCACTATCTCAGAAACCGATCATCAGTTAAACCTGCTACGCTCCACGGCAAATAAGCAGAGAAGGTCAAAAGAAAGAAAGAAGAGATACATATATATATATATACACAGTGGCGGCTCGTGATCATTTTTGTTGGTGGGGCCAGACATATTTTCGATAAAATCATGATTTTGGGTTAGGTTATATTTCAATATATAAAATAATATATACATGTTACACATTATTTTTTTTTTTTTGGTGGGGGGGCTGGCACTGGCTCCTAATGACGATACGCCTAATATATATTATATATATATATATATATATATATATATATATATTGTACAAGCTAGAACACTATCTCTCCGAAAAGGATCTACAAAAAACGATAAATTCTACCAACCTGTTCTTTATCTATCAATTAATGTTTATTTTCTCTTACCTGATAACCTACGACTTTTCCTTTGAATATTATTTTGACGAAGTAAACGTTAAGACAAACATCCTAAAACTTATCTCTAGGCCCGCTTTTTAAAATAAACGTTGTTTGTGTTTGGTAATAACTGTATCTCTAATTCATCGGTTCCCAACCGGTGGTACGTGTACGCACTGAGATACGTGCTGGTTTGTCAGTGGCCCACGGAATTTAATTAGTAATAGTAGAAAAATAAGTCAAGTGAAAGAAACTTTAATTTTGGAACAATAAAGTTGAAATTGAAAACTGTATTTTGCATCTTGTTCTGAGTTGCATCGTGAGTCTTATTTTAAGAAACTAAGTACATCAAATAATGTTATACAATCACACGAATAATGTTACAATGGACGAATGATCTGTTTTACGAATATGGTATCGGCGAGTGATCCGTTTTACGAATATTGTATCCGCTTGTGATCCGTTTTACGAATATTGTATCGGCTTGTGATCCGTTTTACGAATATTGTATCGGCTTGTGATCCGTTTTACGAATATTGTATCGGCTTGTGATCCGTTTTACGAATAATGTGTCGGTGAATGATTCGTTTTACGAATATGGTATCGGCTTGTGATCCGTTTTACGAATATTGTATCGGCTTGTGATCCGTTTTACGAATAATGTGTCGGTGAATGATTCGTTTTACGAATATGGTATAGGCTTGTGTTCCGTTTTATGAATAGTGTATCGGCTTGTGTTCCGTTTTACGAATAATGTATTGACGAGTGAACCGTTTTACGAATATTGTACAATTAAATATGTCGTTTGTGTAGAATTTTAATGAAGATTAGAGTAGAATTTGTAGATTTAGATAGAATTTTAGAGTAGAATTTTAGAGTAGAATTTTAGAGTAGAATTTTAGGAGTAGAATTTTAGAGTAAATTTTCTCTCCCAACTCATCACCTCATTTTAGCAACTTGATTTTATATGGTGGGTGGTAGGTGGGCGGGGAGGGGCGGATTAGCGTAAAGCATAAGCGTTTACTTATCGACTCGGACACAAGAGAGGTGTGGGCTCAATCGCACACTCTACGTTCTATACGTGAGGACAAGAATTGGTCCTCCTACCTCCTGCACACTAGGTCCTAGATATATGATGTGAAGTTACTTCATACCCTAATGTCTGATAAGGTTGCTGGAAATGTTATTTCATTTTTATATATTGAGATCGACCGAGTGGTTACCGGGGTCCAAATTGGGGTGTAATGAATAGAACCACTGTTACCTGCCATGCATATCGTAAGAGGCGACTAAGGAGGTTAGGCTGCATTCGGATGCACATGTCATAAACGTGTAGAAGTCTAAGCGTTTAGGATCCTACCAAACCAATGTGCAACGTATACACGTTCTTGGTAAAGATCAAACATATCACAAAGAGTGATTAACATTGGTCGTAAAGAACGAACGCAAAGAAGAAGATGATATATTGAGATAGTCACTGAAGACAAGCGTCAGTTTTCAAAATAGTTATGTTATAAATAAGACATACAATTTATACGGGGTGTTCAAGATAAAAGTAGTCCAATTGACAAATCAAAAGTTGCCAGCTACGCATTGCGTTTTGTGTATTTACTATTTAAACTGGTTCTGACTAGCTCGTCCTACGTCACATTTGCTCGTCATCCCTTCCCACATCATAATTACACACGCCACAAAAAGTCTAGCTCACTTGACCGATACTACGTCATAATTGAACTTTCTAATTTTCATAAATAAATACCAGATTGGCTCCATTGATAGGTTACTTTTATCTTGAACACCCTGAGAAATGGAGTTCAAAGGGTACACAAGTGTGAAAAGGTTGAGAACCACTCATCTATATAGTTTTTTTTAAAGCTGGCTTGCAGGATAGTTGCATGCAACACATGACAAGTTGTCTGTTAGTATGTATTAGCATTTTGTTGTATTTCACCTTTACGTTTGTTTAGATAATTTTACAAGCAATCTAGTCTTGTAACAGTGCAGTGCACACTCGGAGATCACACTAGAATACAATAACACAACACACTGTGTTATGATAATGCTTGAATACAATAACACTACACACTGATGAAATCTATGATAACGCTATCATGACAGTTATAACTTGAACACAACACACCTGTGTTATGATAACGCTTGAATGCAATAACACAACACACTGTGTTACGATAACGTTTGAACACAATAACACAACACACTCGTAGTTATACATACACCTTGAATACACACATAATACAACACACTGTGTTATGATAACGCTTGAAAAAAAGCGTAATTGCTAACACAACACACTGTGTTATCCTTCCCTTCCTTTGCGTTCCCGGCCTAGACTGTTAAACCAACTTCTATCATGAATTTTACCGTGGTTTTTTGGGACTCTGTTCCTCCGTACAGCTTTTCGCGAAGCCATGTTTTAGAGGCCATGTTTTTTTCTTATACCTGCTAACCGTTGACAGTCTTGCAGAACGTGCTCTGCCGTCATGTCCGTCTTTTCGCAGGGGCACAGGCTAGTTGTGCCGCTCTTAAATTTGTGGAACATGTGGGCTCGGAGTTTGTTGTGACCTGTGCGGAGGCGAAGTATGGTAAACTTGTTCACTACGAGAGAGACCGTAGTATCCATCACTGTTGGAGTGCTGAGGGTGATCTTTTGTCCATTTATCTCTGTAGTGTAAAACGATTGCTGTTCTGGCTTCCTCATAACTGACCTCGTGATCAGTCTGAGGTAGTCTTCCGCCTTCTTTGGCTAGTTTGTCAGCTGCTTCGTTTCCACTTACATTACAGTGTGATGGTTTCCACTGAATGACGGTGCGTTTGAGTGAACGCGTTAGTTCGTCGAGGGTCGCTTTGAGCTCGTTCTGCTCTGTTTTGCCTACACTTTTGAGTGCCGTGATAACCGATAGGGCATCGGTGAATATCCCGACCTTGTTGCGAACACTGTGCTATGATAACGCTGGAATACAATAACACAGTCGGGGATCACTGTGGCTCAGTGGTAACGCCTTCGCCTCGAGTTCCGGAGGCCATGGGTTTGAATCCGAACCTCGCCGTTCTGAATCCTTTCTCTTTTTCTTCTTTTTCGAACGCTCCATATTGATCACTTGTTAAACCATTCTTTGTGATTTGTATATGATCAGAGCATAAGAGCGATTGTACGTTGTTCCAGTTATGCGCATACAAGTAGGCCAGCACATCATATTTCTGCGACGCTTTTTATTTACTAGGGTAGTTTTCCTAGACCCCTACCTCAAGTCGCTTCTTACGACATGCCTTGTTGGTCACAGTAGTCACAATTCTTTGCTCCCCTTTCGAGCCTCGACAACACAGCGGTGAGCGTTCCGAATCTTCCCCGTTCCGTTCATTATTGCACTTTTCCATCGAACAATAGGATTGTTGCCGGAGTTACGGAGTTCTTGCTTTTGTTCAATTCTCTAGAAAGGTGGCGTGTAACTTCTGAGGAGGGGGACCAGCCTTATCGGATAAAACCCGGTGCAATGAACTCATTGAATACAATATACTATTATCATTTCTCCAATAAACAAAACAAAAATATACAGATATATGAAGCTGGCTACATCCTACCTGAGAAGCCCTCTGAGAGTGCGGGCTCAATTTCGCGGGTTGGCATAAAAGCCACAGGTTCTCCAGGTTTACGGTGTTCGTGGCACCGAACCGAAGGGTTACGATGTCAATGGCATCGAGCCGAAGAGCTGGAAGCTCAAGTGCTTCTGGATTGAAAAAAACCCAAAACAATCCTACCTGAGTTGGAGGTTTCTGCAACATTAAGCATAGCACTACACGTCTAGAGCTGTTGGAGGTTTCTGCAACATTAAGCATAGCACTACACGCCTAGAGCTGTTGGAGGTTTCTGCAACATTAAGCATAGCACTACACGCCTAGAGCTGTTGGAGGTTTCTGCAACATTAAGCATAGCACTACACGTCTAGAGCTGTTGGAGGTTTCTGCAACACTAAGCATAGCACTACACGCCTAGAGCTGTTGGAGGTTTCTGCAACACTAAGCATAGCACTACACGCCTAGAGCTGTTGGAGGTTTCTGCAACATTAAGCATAGCACTACACGTCTAGAGCTGTTGGAGGTTTCTGCAACACTAAGCATAGCACTACACGTCTAGAGCTGTTGGAGGTTTCTGCAACACTAAGCATAGCACTACACGCCTAGAGCTGTTGGAGGTTTCTGCAACATTAAGCATAGCACTACACGCCTAGAGCTGTTGGAGGTTTCTGCAACATTAAGCATAGCACTACACGTCTAGAGCTGTTGGAGGTTTCTGCAACATTAAGCATAGCACTACACGTCTAGAGCTGTTGGAGGTTTCTGCAACACTAAGCATAGCACTACACGCCTAGAGCTGTTGGAGGTTTCTGCAACATTAAGCATAGCACTACACGTCTAGAGCTGTTGGAGGTTTCTGCAACACTAAGCATAGCACTACACACCTAGAGCTGTTGGAGGTTTCTGCAACATTAAGCATAGCACTACACGCCTAGAGCTGTTGGAGGTTTCTGCAACATTAAGCATAGCACTACACGTCTAGAGCTGTTGGAGGTTTCTGCAACATTAAGCATAGCACTACACGTCTAGAGCTGTTGGAGGTTTCTGCAACACTAAGCATAGCACTACACGTCTAGAGCTGTTGGAGGTTTCTGCAACATTAAGCATAGCACTACACGCCTAGAGCTGTTGGAGGTTTCTGCAACATTAAGCATAGCACTACACGTCTAGAGCTGTTGGAGGTTTCTGCAACATTAAGCATAGCACTACACGTCTAGAGCTGTTGGAGGTTTCTGCAACACTAAGCATAGCACTACACGTCTAGAGCTGTTGGAGGTTTCTGCAACATTAAGCATAGACTAATCTACGAGTGTTGAGTGTTCTGCACACTAAGCACTAGCACTACACGCCTAGAGCCTTTGGAGGTTTCTGACAACGATTAAGCGATGCACTGGCACGCCTAGAGCTGTTGAGTGTTCTGGGAACATTAAAACATAGCACACAAGCCTAGCTGTTGGAGGTTTCTGCAACACTAAGCATAGCACTACACGCCTAGAGCTGTTGGAGGTTTCTGGATCTTCAAGAAAGCCAGGTACTTTCCCCCAATCACTATAGGAAAAATGGGCAAAACTCATATCTCCTGGGGATTCGAGACTACAACAGCAATATGAAGCTGGCTCGGGAAGGGATGGGGATGGAGGTAGGGGGTAGGAGAACAATCAAAGATGTCGATCACAGTCTTGCTTCACTTGACGAAACCCGTCTAGATGAAGAAAAGCTGTGATAATGATTCGCCTATACTTTCTCTCATTGCATAGATAAAGCGATACGCCTATGCTTCCTCTCATGGAATAGATAAAGTCATCAATACACCCGATTTAATATTTTTTTGGTTTGGGGCGCCGATAGTCAAGTCGATAACGCACTTCACTAGTAACCACATGCCGTACTAATTCCGCGGATCGAGGCCAAATTGAGCCCACACAAAATGTTTCGGTGTGCACACGGTACAGGGCTGGTCTACAGGTTTCCTGATCATTTACTTGAGGATCTAAATTACTAGTGCCTCAGAAGTAGGACTAAGGCTAGCCTGAATAGCAAGGGACACTGATGATAAGAAAAGCAAGCCTTCACGCAAAATCAGTCAGATGTACCATATTAAACTACGTCTGAATTCATAGCGAACAATTCTAGAGATAGCAATTTGTGTAGATCAACTACAGGATACGTCATCCAGATTGATACATGGGGAGAGAGAGAGATAGAGATAGAGAGAGATATAGATATATAGCGATGGAATGAGACAGAGAAAGACAGAGAAAGAGAGAGAAGAAAGAGAGATAGAGAGCGATATAGCGATGGAATGAGACATAGAAAGACAGAGAAAGAGAGAGATAGAGAGAGAGAGATAGAGAGAGATATAGCGATGGAATGAGACAAGAAAGACAGAAGAGAGAGAGAGAGAGATAGAGAGAGAGAGAATAGCGATGGAATGAGACGAAAGACAAAGAAAGAGAGATAGGGAATATAGCGATGGAATGAGAGACATATAGAGAAAGAGAGACAGATAACGATTTTTTTGTCCCGATCCAGAAGCACTTAAGCTGAAAGCTCTTCGTCTCGGTGTCATGGACATCGTAACCCTTCGGCTCGGTGCCACGAACACCGTAAATCTGGGGAACCTGTAGCTTTTCTGCCAGTCCGCGGAGTTGAACCCGCACTTACAGAGGACTAGTCACCCGTAGTCCAACGTGCTACGAACACGCTGGGCACGCGGGCACAGATAACGATAGAGAGATAGAGAGAGAGAGAGAGAGAAAGAGATAGAGAGAAATAGAGACACAGAGAGTCAGACAGACAGAGAGAGAGAAGACAGATAAAACAATATACGCTATAAAGTATAAAGTAGACACTATATAAAGATAGCACGTTAACAATGTAGAACTTGGAAAATAAGAAATTGATGAGATATAATGGACAGCATTGACTATTCATGAAAGGCAACAGGTGGGGAGACTGGTATGCGGCAGGTGTGTGGTAGTGTGGTGTGATGAAATGGTGGTGGAATATGTTGTATGAGCAAGTGTAGTTATTGTGCAGTGTGTGAGGCTTGTTCAAGCATGGGAGGTTGTGATGTGAGTTGGGACGATGGATGGAGGGAATAATGAGTGCATGGGAGGTTGAGATGTGAGTTGGGACGATGGAGTAATGAGTGCATGGGAGGTTGAGATGTGAGTTGGGAGGATGGATGGAGTAATGAGTGCATGGGAGGTTGTGATGTGAGTTGGGAGGATGAATGGAGGGAGTAATGAGTGCATGGGAGGGGGTTGAGGGTGTGAGTTGGGAGGATGAATGAAGGGAGTAATGAGTGCAAGGGAGTTTGGAATGTGAGTAATGAAAATCACATATTTGTCTGTGCTAAATAACCAGTCGAAAGAAAGGTCAGAGGTCGTTATGTTAACCGACAGTCTAAACAGACACTCCCCCATTTCTACTGGCCCTAAAAATAGTGCGCTAGACATGCGCGGTGAAGTATACTAACTAGGGAGGAAAACGCTGAATTTCGTCGGATTGTATATGATATTTTAACGTTATATATTCAACTTTCAAAGCTAATCGATATCACGTTGAAAGTAATAATTATGAACAAATAATTTATCAAATAAATTTTACCCGTTACACATTTATTTTTGGTTGGGCTGGTCACACTGGCCCTTAATGACGAGCCGCCACTAAGCTAATGTTTTCATGATGGTAAGAATGGGAAAATAACTGGATATAGTACGGGGGTCGCATGAATATTTAAAGACGTTATGTAACAGATCGATAAGCATATCAATAAATGAACGGAAGACGTTAGGGGCGAGACATCAGATTATCATAGACGCTGACGTCACTTCCACTCCATTAATCAAGTCACCGACCTGTGCTAATCCCATTTAATACACGGCAGTCCTGGATAAGACTATGAATGGATTTTGTAAGCTTTCTTTAAGAGACCAGGCATTGAATGGTATCTTTCAGCAAGTGTTTGCCTTAAACATAAAGAGATTCATTCTGAAATTTATACAATATCAGACTGAAATCTATACAGTGTCAGACTGAAATCTATACAGTGTCAGACTGAAATCTATACAGTATCAGACTGAAATCTATACATTGTCAGACTGAAATCTAGACACTGTCAGACTGAAATCTAGACAGTGTCAGACTGAAATCTATACATTGTCAGACTGAAATCTAGACAATGTCAGACTGAAATCTATACATTGTCAGACTGAAATCTAGACAATGTCAGACTGAAATCTAGACACTGTCAGACTGAAATCTAGACACTGTCAGACTGAAATCTAGACACTGTCAGACTGAAATCTATACAGCTTCAGTCTGAAATCTATACATTGTCAGACTTCTTCTTCTTTGCGTTCGTTCTTTACGACCAATTTTAATCACCTTGTGATGTTTGATCTTCAAGAACGTTATACGTTACATTGTTTGAATTGTCAGACTCAAACTAGACAATGTCAGACTCAAATCTAAACAATGTCAGACTGAAATCTATACAGTGTCAACATTGGACCCTGAAATTTTCATAACCCATTCGTTATAACAAGTCGATATACTGTTTCGCACTATTTTTTAAGATGACGCAACGCCCGTATACTTGCTAACTCAGTTTAAGTGAAATGCATATCCTTTACAGGACTTTGCGAATCAACCCAAGCTTTTTAACGCTGTTTGTGATTTTTCTAGGCATTATTACGTTCAGTAGTTTGCTATTGCTTTCTGAGCGGGTGGCGCCATCGTCCTTTTGTAAAAATCCATGCGAAAAAATTTGCAACCAAATTGTCCGCAGCTTGATTCGAACTCAGAACGTCGAGGTTAATAGATCGAGTCACTATCCCCTAAGCCACAGACGCCACCATTTAGGATCAACCACATAGAAATCACACAGAGTGGTTGACAAGTGGTCGATATGGAGCGCTCGAAGAAGAAGAAGATTAGTGGTTGATCAGACATTTTTCTGATTCTCTCCCTCTCTTTCTCTCTCTCCCTCTCTCTCTCTCCCTCTCTTTCTCTCTCCCCCCTCTCTCTCTCTCCCTCTCTCTCTCTCTCCCTCTCTCTCTCTCCTCTCTCTCTCTCTCTCTCTCCTCTCTCTCTCTCTCCTCTCTCTCTCTCTCTCTCTCACCTATCTATCTATCTCTCTTATATATATATATATACAGTGGCGGCTCGTAATCATTTTTGTTGGTGGGGCCAGACAGATATTTTCGGAAAAAATCGTAGTTTCGGATAGGAAATTTTTTTATGTATAAAATAATAAATACACGTTACACTTTAGTTTTGGTGGGGCCGGCCCCACTGGCCCTTAATGACGAGCCGCCACTGTGTATATATATATATATATATATATATATATATATATATATATATATATATATATATATTATCTTTCTATCTAATATGTGACGCCTTTGACACTTAATGCAACAACAAACAGGCGCTATTCTTCTCTGTTCTTGATCGCCCTCTGTATTGTGTTGCAGTTGTGAATCATCATTCACTTAGTTATAAATTGCAACCTGTTCCGTAACATATCAACTGTGAGTGTTTTCTCACTAACTGACTCAACCATGACAGAGCATTACACATGCATATCTCACACATGGTAGCGTCAGATTATTCTTTCCTTTCTTCAAACTTGTTACACACATTTGTTTCAACACACGTTGTTTGTATAACTCGATGGCATTCTATAAAAATTCTTTACGTTTTTGTCTATTTTTTTTTTTAGGTGAGGAAAAATAATCATCAACAGAAACTGATTCTCCCATTACCCATCCTTCTCTTCTATAACAAATACGTACATACACACACGCTCGCACGCATACACCTCATCATCATCATCAGGTGCCGGGCCAGCTGGCATAGACGATCATGGTATCTGTTTATATGTCTCTGTATAATAATAATTCCTCTCGTACCGTTATACGTTACATAGGGCCTGCAAGTAATTTCTTCATACCGCTCTATCCTGGACAACTCGCTCAATCTCCTCCATGGAACTGAGACCGATATTTCCTGCCTCTCACAGCAAAGTTCGTTTCATGGTCTCCTTAGGTCGACCTCTTTTTCTTGAACCCTTTGCATCCCACTTCAATGCCTGCTTTGATATTCGTTGATCATTTCTCCTCAAGGTGTGTCCAACATATCTCCATCTTCTCTTTCTTATAACAGTGTGTCTCTGTATGTCTCTGTATATATATATACAGTGGCGACTCGTCATTAAGGGCCAGTGGGCCGGGCCCCACCAAAAATAAGGTGTAACTTGTATGTATTATTTTATATATTAAAATATATCCTAACCGAAACAATGATTTTTCCGAAAATTTCTTTCTATCCCCACCAACAAAAGTGATAACGAGCCGCCACTGTGTATATATATATATATATGTGTGTGTGTGTACCCAAATATGTCCCTGGTGTTTGCTATCAACTAAGATGTTGGTGCTCTACCGTGCCATGAAGTCAGGCTATCCAACATTTTCTCTCTCTCTGTCTTCCTCTGTCTCGTCTACCCTCGATTTTACCAGTTGTTACCGTGTGTTCTAAACCTTCCTTTTTCATCACATACCCGGAAAAATGATGACTGCCTCTTTCTTATATTCATGATAATCTTTCTCTGTGTCTTGATCTTATTTATCATCATCATCATATAGCTTGTCCTGAGCAGAACTTTGCCACCCCAATAGTCCTCCGGAATTTCTCTCTCATAGGCCAGATGTCCTGCCTCTGCAGCTGTCATGTTCAAACCATCAGTTACATCCTGAATCCATCTTCTCCGTGGTCATTCAACCACTCCATATTAGTCATTTTATCAGTCGATAGAATTCTCATCATTCTTCTGTAAAACTACTTATCTGGGGCCCTCAGATATTTTTCTATCTTTGTGTTTATTGTGTGTTTACGTCACAGCCAGGCTCTATCACAGGCCAGACAACTGACCGGGTATTCCCTGACGTAGATAAGAAAAGGGATCTGGAAATTACAGATGTTTGATAGAACACTGCACGCTTTTTGCAATTTTACTCAATTCGGTGAGTCTATGGTTATTTATTGGTGAAAAATATTTATAATATTGATATTCCTTATTGTTAAAATTTACTTGTTGCATAATATGACTTCTAGTCGCCGAGTGGTTACTGGGCCCAAATTTGGGGTGAAAAGAAGGGAACCACTGTTACCTGCCATGCATGTTGTAGGAGGCGACTAAGGAGGTTTGGCTGAAATCGGATGCACATGTCCTAAACGTGTAGGGTCTATGGTTTAGGGCCTACAAACCAATGCAACTATACAGTTCTTGGCAAAGACCAAACATATCACAAAGAGTGATTAAAATTGGTCGTAAAGAATGAACGCGAAGAAGAAGAAGAAGATGACTTCTAGTTAGCATTTTGTGTTGATTTTAAAATGAATTCGTCTATATACACCAATACTGGAATGCGAGGTTACGTGGTGTAGTTGGGGTCTGATTTCACACAATTCTCACCTAAGCCCGAAGGCCCAGTAGTTTATAGTTGGCTCTGGTTTACGCATATACCTACACACATAAAAACAACCACAATATCTGCAACATCTACAACCGGTCAAATTCTTATATTCCTATCCCTCTCTTATATACACATTCGCACGCGCAAGCACTCGAGAACAGGAATACATGTACACTGTTCAAATGTTTCTTACATGTCCTTTCTCTATCACATGTGGTTTGCCCGCCTGCCCAGCGTGTTCGTAGCGCGTTGCACTACGCGTGACTAGCCCTCTGTGTGTGCGGGTTCAATTTCGCGGACTGGCAGAAAAGCCACAGGTTCTCCAGATTCACGGTGTTCGTAGCACCGAACCGAAGGGTTACGATGTCCATGGCACCGAGCCGAAGAGCTAAAAATTCAAGTGCTTCTGGATTGAAAAAAAAGTCACATGTGGGCGTCTGTAGCTTAAGTGGTAGTGAGCTCGATGACAACCCATGCGTACCTGGTTCAAACACCGCGGCAGGGCCTTTGGAAGAAAATTCGTTCCCGTGGATTTTTAATAACGACAAAAATAGACATCACCGTTCAGAAAGAAAAGGCAAACTACTGAACGTGTAAGTGGTGCCTAGGAAATCGATGTCTCGTTTACTGTGGTTGATAGCGACGTCCTGTAGAGGATATGCCACGATTTTCATTTCCATTCGTTAAATACATATATATATATACGCATACACTCTCAAGCACATTCACTCACACAAGCACATACACACACTCACACACGCATAGAAAGGTAGCATTTGAACCCTACACACCTTTTACACTATCATCTTACTGTCTCTCTCTCTCTCGCACACACACACACACAGTCAGACACAAACATACACACACACGCATATATACACACTATTTGAAAATAACCGTACGAGCGAGCCAGTAAGCGAGCGCGGTTCCCAGTGTCGATAACCAATTGCGTGCATAGTCTCTAACGGCTGAGCGTGCATCTCCGCTTCTTCACGCGTCGAAGCGAATTAGGTTCCCAGCGAATAAGGGACAAGGTAGCGTGTCCTATTAAGACTCGCTCGCTCGCGTGGTCTTACTTATGGTGTGTCCGTGTGTCCGTATATCGAAGTGGCTCGGTTGTGATGTGATACAGTCAGTCTAAAATGTTAAAAGCTCGACGGTGGTCTCGTTAAAAGGCCCGGCTCTCGCAACGAGCTTGTGGTCCGCAGGTAGATATATGGTGTCGTTCTTTGCTTAACGAGGCGCAGTCTTGCCGGCAAAACGGTGGGAAGCGAGCGCTTGGTCGTTTCGCTTCAATTTCGCATTTTCGCCGGGGACGTCGGAATCCGCTCTGCACAGTCTCCCTACGATGAGCATTGTCGGTCCAGTCACGTCCATGACAGCTATCTGGCTGATCCTGCCAGTAGTCATATGCTTGTCTCAAAGATTAAGCCATACATGTCTAAGTTCCCACTGTCTCACGGTGAAACCGCGAATGACTCATTAAATCAGTCGAGGTTCCTTAAATGACACGATCCGGGGTCAAAGGCGCAAGGAAGCGCCGCGCCAGGATTAGAGAGATGGATTTAATCCCCTGCTCTCACCTCCACGTGGTGACCCTGGTAACAGACGGTGGTTCCGGTCTGGCCAAGAGGGCATGTGCTGTGGGAGAGCTACTCTGGGGCAAGTAGGGATGCAAAGATAGTCATGCTTGATGGGATTCGCCTGCAACACAGACGAGCGAACTCCTAGAGTGACTATTAATGCTCGCCTCTCCCGGACGACGGGAAAAGCTAGAACGACACATGTGGAGCCTCACGTAGCGTAACTCAGAGTCCACGCATTCTCTCTCTAGATGCACTTCTCCTGAGTCGATGAGAATGCCGGGTGATAAGTTGGGCCGCGCGTTGGTCCACATGGGTCAAAATTTCGAATCAAAACCATCGAAGGGACGTTGACCCGCGTGTGGCGAAATTCGTAGCCCAAGCATAATCTCTTTAACCACCACTCTAGAGCCGATGTGTATGCTGAGTGCTGAGTTGAACCGCAAGCTGGGTCACATATGTCAAAGCACTGGCCCCATTACAGACATGGGGGCACGACCCAAAGTCATCGAAGAGATGGTGACCCGCGTGGGGCGAAATTCGGAGCCCAAGCATGCTTTCTTTAGAGGCACTACCCTAAAGCCGATGAGCATGCTGGGAGTCGAGTTGAGTTGCACGTGGGCATCATGGGGCGAAACTCGGGTTTTGCCCCCTCGAAGTCTGACAGCCTAGTGGGAATTGACGGAAATGGTGAGGTAGGCACTAAGGCAGAGCAAGTACGCACGGTGGCAAAGCCATAGTAGGCCCCATCGAGGGGCAAGCCGGCACAGCAAGCGGGTGTGCGTTCCACCCACATGAGTAGAACTGGAAAGCCCAGCAGATACAAAACCAGTGCCAGCGTGGCAGCGGCAAGCGCGGCAGTGGCAAGCAGGGTGTGCGTCCCACCCAAATGTACAGAACAACTGGAAAGCCCAGCAGAGGTAAAGCCAGTGCGCGTTTCCGCCCGCAGAGAACTACTGCTGCCTTGTAGTTTTGACTGGGGACAATCAAAGCCTAGCGGAGCAAACCGCAAACTTGAACGGGTGGCAAACCAAGGTGTTCATTAAAACGACCGGTTTTGTTGGGCCGAAGGCTTTCATAAGCCCGGCAGGGCAGACCGTCTAAGGGTCGCTGCCCTGAAAGAAAATAGCAACCCACTGCCTTGTGGGTTACGGCTGGGGACAGTCAAAGGCTAGCGGAGAGCGAATCGCACACAATAGCTGGCTGAAATCGAACAACCCACCGAAGGATAAGCAACTGTACTCAAATAGGTGTTGAAGGTTGGTGCACGTACATTACGTTCTGATGTTTGGCTGTTTATACATCACAATAAGAATGATAAAAACTAGCCTAGAACGATCGTGAGAGAGAGAGATTACGCTTGCAGGTGTCAATGAAGCGTAATAATAGGCGACCATGCTGTCTAGCACCAGATGCGAGTTGACCATATAGAATGTCATTTATGATTCTATCATCGCTTATACAGCACGTCCCAGCCATCTCAGGTGTTTCCTAACCCTACCTATTATTATTATTATTATTATTATTATTATTATTATTGCAATCGCACCACAGCTCCGCATCTCCTAGCCATTAATCAAATGCTACCCAATACATTTTTTTAAAACCCAGGACTGCAGAGAGTAAATCAATAAGAGCATTAATTAGCAATAACGGTTACCAGACGATGTCGAGCAAAAATTGCATTGTGAACATAACCTAGATGTACGCCAATGGTCAGGTCTCCCAACAAATATTTATCGACAGTATTGATAACATGTATTCTTTATGTGAATTGATCAAACATTGAATATGAGGACACCATTCTAGAAGTTTGACTTGAACCCTACTTGAGTAGGAGACTCCGTAGCACTAAGCATAGCACTACACGCCTGGAGCTGTTGGAGGTTTCTGAGTTTTAAAGACAGAGAGGGTGGGTGGAAAGTAAAAAGTAAAAATTGCATAGATTCCCAAACTTGTTCGGCCCACCGCCCACTTTGAACAACATAAACTTTGTAACGCCTCCCTCCACATTAGAACAGTTTGCCACTCCCCCTCCTCCCCTCCCCACACATTGGTTATTGGTTACTGAACTGACGTTATTGCACTCCGGGCAGACCCATAGGTACTCAGTCTCCCACAACAGATATCGAAGAGTATGCACACTGATGGTTAACCGTGGCTCGCTGATTAAACACATCTCTCACTCTGCCTCTCAGGCATCCAGTTCTCATGCATCCCTTTACACACATCTATACATGCTCTATTTTCTCTTTGACATAGAAAATTGATATATATTTCTGTCATACATGGTCAATTTTCAAATGATTATATGTATAAAATAGAAAATTGATGAAAAAATAGATTGTGTAAGACGGGCATAAGATGAATTTAAATGCAGAATTCAAATTTTAAATGATTATTCAATCGCATAATACAACCAGAGCAGAGAACTCCTAAACTTTCATTAAAGAAGAGGATGGCGTGCAGCATCCTGTGAAAGAGCAAAGATAACAATCACACAAGCCACCAGAACAGCGCAAGACAAAACAGAAAACCACGACACTGGGCAACAACCCGGTAGCAGTGTGACGAAAAAAGAAGAAGAAGATTCAATCGCAAAATCATGACAATAATTTATTTTTAAATATTTATTATTAATTTCTTCTTTAAGGAGCCACCGACCGTTAATCGTCTGAACACACCCCAAATTATTATGTACCCACTATCGCCCCCCCCTATAACGCTTCAGCGCCCACTGGGGGTGGTACCGCCCACTTTAGGAAACGCTGCACTATAGGAACAAGAGTGAAAACTCATAATTCCTGGGGGAGGAAGAAGACGAAGTTTGGCTTGAATGTCTTGTCATATCCAACTAACGACAGGATCTAAGTTTGATTGATTGATTGATTGATTGATTGATTGATTGATTGATTGATTGATTGATTGATTGATTGATTGACCATCACCATTGCACTTAAAGTCAGTAACTCATAGTGTTCCGATCTCTTTCTTACACAAGACTAAAAGTCTACATCAGCGGTTCCCAAACGTTGAATTACCTCGCACCACTTTTAAATACATTTTGTTGCGGCAGACCTTCAAAACTTTCTATATATGAAAATCTTCAAGCGGTGGAGCTATTATTACACCACACCAACAGTCACGCTGGCTCCAATTTCTCAGACTGTAGGAAACTTCAAATGATCTTCCATTTTGTCCTGTCAGACACTTAGACTCCGGTCTGGTCCGGGTCCTTTGATTTCACAGCGGAACTAGTTTACCACTGTTTTTATACATGTTTTTAAAATGTATTTTTTCTGTTTGAAATGTCAAAGATCATAATATTTCTTCAAGGCTTGAGGATCCCCTGTGAGTACATCGCTAACCCTGGAGCCGCGTACCAGCTAGTTTGGAAAACGCTGGTATAAAAAGTAAGTCAAAAGGGTCTGAAAGAGACGGAATGACTTCCCGTCTTGGATATATAGTCTTGGATTCTCCGAAAAGTTAATTATTATTTATCATGTTTGTTGGCCTGCACGCTCTAATATAACCAATCAAATGCTCGTCTTAGGTTGAAAATGGCGTGTCTCTGCGTGAAGTGGCTTCAATGTCCTAACTGTAAAGTTTACATTGAATGAATATTTCACAAACTGTAAAGTTTACATTGAATGAATATTTCACAAATTGTGAAGTTTACATTAAATGAATATTTCACAAACTGTAAAGCTTACATTGAATGAATATTTCATTGAATATAATAATTCCTTTCACTTTCTGCTTTTCATTTTCAATAAATGATCAGTGGCGGCTCGTCATTAAGGACCAGAGGGCCGGGCCCCACCAAAAATAATATGTAACGTGTATTTATTATTTAATAAATTAAAATATAACCTAACCCAAAGCCATGATTTTCCCGAAAATGTGTGTCTGGCCCACCAACAAAAACGATCACTAGCCGCCACTGTATATGATGATAACTTTCTATTTGTTTATTTCTGTTTCAATTTTGTCATTATTTTTATGATTTCTCTCGACAACAAAGGCCCAATTGTCATATTTTAAAAAAAAAATTAATCTAATTAGGATCCCGCCTTCTCCTCTCTTGATTCAACGTTTAACTAAACTAATAGTTTACATACAGATCGAACTCCTTGATGGACATTTCTGATCGATATTGCTGGTTGCTATGGGCTTAACGTGTCTCTATTTGTATATTGTTTGAAACAGCAAATAACGATGTGGGCGTAGACCAATGGCGATCAGCTGGTCTTAGACACTGACTGACGATGTTCAATTCCTGGTTGATTCTCCAGACATGGAGCTAGAATTGGCTTACTAGTGTTCGCAGTTTTGATAAATGTAAAATCGTTGTCGGAGCTACAGTGCTAGTGCTGTTAAGACTATTGTCTTGCTGAAAGGGACTAAGCTGGGAAAAGGATCCAAAGGCGAAGTAGGAGGTTTAAAGACTAAAGACAACATTAACCACCTTACAAGAAGAGATCAGAGCACCATTTTTAGACTTTGAACCCAAGACACAACACTTAATATTCACTTGAACATAATGCACCCACAATACAGTCCAGAGTGCCAGCTGTGCGCACATCATCGTGAAACCGTTCACCACCACCTCTTCAGACGACAAGCACTAGATGACATCAGAAAGATTCTCCTAAACTTTCATAAATGGAATACATTATACGGAACAAAAAAAACAATTTACAAACATATGCAGATACCACTACATAGCACTGGGTCGAAGGGACAGAGCTCAAGTGCAGCTGAATCATTAAAGAAGAAAGACTTCACTGCTTTGTGTTTCACCGTATGACTCCATGCCTATAGACAGATATGGCACGCCACCTGCCTAGAGTGCTGCACAAAGCACGACATACGTAGCTCTATCAACAATCCTAGAATTTTCGTAAAATATTACATATGTGACTTGGTCAAGATTTGAACCTACACCCTTCATAACGCCAGACAAACGTCTTTACCACTTACCCATTAAGACCCCCAATATGAGAGATATTCTTCTTCTTGGAATGCTCGATATCGACCACTTGTTAACCACTCTTTGTGATTTCTATGTGATCTGAGCGTTGTGCCAGTTATGCGCCTGCACATCCGATTTCTGCGATGCTTTTTATTTACTAGAGTAGTTTCCCTCAGCTCCTACCTCAGTCGCCTCTTACGACAAGCCTTGTAAGTCGCAGTCTTACAATTTTTTGCTCCTCCCACGGGCCCTGGCAACGCAAGGGCGGTAAGAGATATTAGTGCATATACATTACTTTAATAAAGTCTACCAACATCAAAGGTTTAAATGTCGAAAAGACTCTAATTCTGAGAAGGGTTGTCGTAAAGTAACGCATCATATATTTCACCATTTGCTCAAAATGAATTTAATGTTCAGTCGATCAATTTGAACCTTCAATAAATATCCGTGTTTTCACTTCCGAGAATACATTGAAGGATTGTATTACTCAGTAACGAGCGCCTGCCCAGCGTGTTCGTAGCACGTTGGACGACGGGTGACAAGCTCCCTGTCAGTGCGGTTCAATTCAGTGGGCTGGCAGAAAAGTCACAGGTTCTCGAGATTTACGGTGTTCGTGTCACCGAACCGAATCGTTGCGATGTCCATGGCACCGAGCCGAAGAGCTGAAAGCTCAAATGCTTCTGGATCGAAAAAACAATTACTCAGTAACATTTAGCTCACTTGCCCAAAGCTGTCGCCTAGCGTTTCCGATTCATCGGTTTTATTATTCTCGAAAAGAAAAAGAACCACCAAGTGGTTTCCGGGGCCCAAATTAGGGTTGTAAAGAATAGAACCACTGTTACCTGTCACGTATGTCGTAAGACGCGACTAATGTTGTTGGGCGTGGGGCTAGCTACCCCAACCTTTAAAAAAATACTACATTATATAGTTAACGAAACCACAACCAAGGACATTCATAGCTCCCCACCCGATGAGGAAGAAGGCCACCGTAATGAAGGATTGAACTCCCGTGGTAGTAGAGGTAGAGGATGACCCCAGATTCATCTGGAGGCAGGGGTTTGAGACGGCAAGAAAATTGGGAGAGAGTGGAGAGATCTAGAAAAGATGGTATTGGATAGGAGGGTTTGCCGGTGTGGGGCCGGGACCCGCAAGGGAAGCAAAGAGAAACCTACAAGGCATGAAACCAAGAAGCGAATGATGTAGGACCTAGGGATGCTACCCTAGTAAATAAAAAACATCGCAGAAATCGGATGTACTGGCCTACTTATATGCGCATAACTTGCACAACGTAAATCACTCTTAGGCTCAGATCACATACAAATCACAAAGAGTGGTTTAACAAGTGATCGATATGGAGCGTTCGAAGAAGAAGAAGAAGAAGCCGACTTGTAATGTATCATCATGATACGTCTATCCTTCATCGATCACTGCTATGTCAGCCAGGTGATCTTGCACGCTAGTCCTGCATGTCCTGGTACAAAAAATGCAGGTTAAATGAGTCACTCGGGGTGAGCTCAATGGGACAAATCACTCCTACCTATACAGCAGCTTGTATTGTCTTGTGTATATTTATTGATTAGTTCAGCTGACACGCAATGTATGAATTCCAGCCTTATACAGCCATTTTGAATTTTCTTCAAACGGTTGAGCTACAAATTTCTAATCAACCATGAAGTCGTATGAAACCAAGGATAGAAAGAAACAATGAAGAGAGAGAGAGAGAGAGAGAGAGAGAGAGAAAATTAGTTTGACAATTAAGTTAAAATGAACAATTGAGAGAGAGAGAGAGAGAGAGAGAGAAGAAGAGAGAATAAGATTCAAAATTAAGTTAAAAATTAACGATCGAGAGAGGGAGAAAGAGAGAGAGAGAAGAGAGGAGAAAAGAGAGAGAAAGAGAGAAGAAAAGAGAGAAAAAGAGAAAAGAGAAAGAGAAGGAGAGGAGAGAGAGAGAGAAAGAGAGAAGAGAGAGAAAGAGAGAAAGAGAAATGAGAGAGAAAGAGAGAGAGAGAAAGAGAAGAGAGAGAGATAATATAAGTTCGTTTGAAAACTAGGTTAAAATAAATGACAATTGAGAGGAGAGGAGAGAGAGAGAGAGAAAGATTAGTTTGAAAATTGGTTAAATATGAACAATTTAGGAGAGAAGAAGAGAGAAAGAGAGAGAGAGTATTAGTTAGTTTCAAAACTAATTTTAAAATGAATAGAGAGAGAAGAATAGAGAGAAAGTATTAGTTTGAAAACTTGGTTAAAACTGAACAATTTAGGGAGAGAGAGAGAGAGAGAGAGAGAGAAGGTATTAGTTTGAAAACTAAGCTCCAGGGAAACATGAGAGACCT
This sequence comes from Arion vulgaris, assembly GCA_020796225.1. Taxonomy (NCBI): domain Eukaryota; kingdom Metazoa; phylum Mollusca; class Gastropoda; order Stylommatophora; family Arionidae; genus Arion; species Arion vulgaris. Next base: position 32,512,578 of record CM036769.1, on the reverse strand, counting down.
GAGGCTGACTGACTGCCCAGTTTGTGGTCCGCATGGGATTAAGCGCATGACCGCAGATCACTGTAGAAAAATAGAAGAAAAAGTTCATTCGTTTGGCTACTTATGAACATGTTCGTTGACCTGACCTCGTTAATTCTTCCCCCCTGGGATCGTGTGGACCTTTATTTAATTATGTAAATGAGCTAATGTGAATAGTATTATTGTTTATTCGGTTTTTTTTTGTGTTAAACTTTTTTTTTTTTTGTGACTTCCATTCTCTGTTCCCTCTTCTTCCTCTTTTCCCTCTTCTTCATCTTCCTCTCATTTTTAGTTTCATTTGCTGTAAAAAGTTCATTGATTGCGTTATGCCACAGTTTACAGTCTTCCCTTCTTCTTTGCGTTCATTCTTTACGACCAATTTTAATCACTCTTTATGATATGTTTGATCTTTGCCAAGAACGTGTATACGTTGCACATTGGTTTGTAGGCCCCTAAACGCATAGACATCTACACGTTTAGGACATGTGCATCCGATTTCAGCCACTCCTTTTCTTTCAGAACAGTGATGTCTATTTTTGTCGCTATTAAAAATCCACGGGAACGAATTTTCTTCCAAAGGCCCTGCATAGACTTCTACACGTTTAAGACACGTGCATCCGATTTCAGCCAAATCTCCAAGGTCGCCTCTTACGACATGCGTGCAGGTAACAGTGGTTCTATTCTTTACACCCCAAATTTGGGCCCGGTAACCACTCTGACGAGTGTACAGCCTTATCTCTGATTCTTTTGGGGCACGCAGGAATTAGGGGTAATGAACGAGCTGATAGATTGGCTGGCTTGGCTACAATATCAGAGGAGCTGCCATGGATCGAAATGACATTCTTCACGCATTGAGAGTCTTTCCGAACAGAGGAGTTTCAGGGCTGTGAATCCACTCGCTGACCAGATTGAAAGAGATGGGTGTCAATATTGGTGCAGTCCGAAAAGAACGACATACTAAATATGCAAAGAGATTGATTAATCAACATCGAACTGGCGTGTTGGGTCGCTGGACGCTGCTGGATTTGCTGAGGCGGAGATCGGAGCACATATGGACATGTCCGGAGTGCTATGATGATAGTCCTCATATGTTCGGAGTGCTATGATGATAGTCCTCATATGTCCGGAGTGATATGATGATAGTTCTCATATGTCCGGAGTGCTATGATGATAGTCCTCATATGTCCGGAGTGCTATGATGATAGTCTTCATATGTCCGGAGTGCTATGATGATAGTCCTCATATGTCCGGAGTGCTATGATGATAGTCCTCATATGTCCGGAGTGATATGATGATAGTTCTCATATGTATGGAGTGCTATGATGATAGTACTCACATGTCCGGAGTGCTATAATGATAGTTCGCATATGTCTGGAGTGCTATGATGACAGTTCGCATATGTCTGGAGTGCTATGATGACAGTCCGCATATGTCCGGAGTGATATGATGATAGTCCTCATATGTCCGGAGTGATATGATGATAGTCCTCATATGTCCGGAGTGCTATGATGATAGTTCTCATATGTCTGGAGTGCTATGATGATAGTCCTCATATGTCCGGAGTGCTATGATGATAGTCCTCATATGTCCGGAGTGCTATGATGATAGTCCTCATATGTCCGGAGTGCTATGATGATAGTCCTCATATGTCCGGAGTGCTATGATGATAGTCCTCATATGTCCGGAGTGCTATGATGATAGTCCTCATATGTCCGGAGTGATATGATGATAGTCCTCATATAACTGATCGCTTAATCATTCTTCTAATCATGTTTTGCCTCACAGCGTCATGATAAGAAGAGATTTATAGAACGGATTTTGTGTGCACTTTTTAAATAGTCTTGTTCACTGCCTCTATTACTTCTGAGGCTCACATTTTGCGAGCGCCTGTTGCTTTGTATCCATTGTATCTCAGTAACATTGCTCTTTGAGGGGCACTGTCTCTTGTTAATATGCTTATGTGGCCGAGCCATTTAATTTGTTGTTTCTTGATGAAGTTCAGTACTGATGCACTACCTTTTTGCCTGATGTCTTCTTTTCTCAACCGGTCTCTTGTTGATACTCTCATCATTCTGCGTAGACTCTCTGTCGTGACTAGTTTTCTTCGATTGTTTGATGTCAGTGTCAAAGTTTGGCACTGTTAGCATCATGTTTATTGTTTGCAGCAAGACTTCGATTTTACGTGTTTCAGTCCGACATATTATATTAGTCTTTGGCACGCCATAAATGTGGAGTCGCTGGGGAAGTTTGAGCTGACAAGAATCAGTTTTATTTTTGCGCCAGGTACATGAAGAAATGAACACGCCGATAGACTTTCAGGTATGGCTGCTTCATATCGATCACTTGTTAAACCACTCCTTATGATCTGTATGTGATCTGAGCCTAAGAGGAATTGTACGTTGTGTCAGTTATACGCATATAAGTAGGCCAGCACATTCGATTTCTGCGACGCTTTTACTTACTAAGGTAGCTTCCCAAAGCCCCTATCTAAATCTCCTTATACGATATGCCTTGTAGATCGCAGTAGTACTATTCTTTGCTCCTTTTACGTGCCCTGGAAACACACGGGCGATCTTTCATCTCAACAAATTCATCAAAATTTGACATTCTTAAGTTTTCCAACGACTTCAAACATTGAAAACAACTGACATTAATTATCGAGCGGATACTCCGGAATCCTGGGAGACAGTCAGGATTTAAACAGACTTTCTTTGAGTGCGGAACAATCAAAGTTAGACGTTAGCATCGGGCAGTCTGTTGACTTATGATCAATAACAACTTCAGAGTGCCATCAATTTATCAATATAAGGGAAGACTGCAGTAAAAGTTTGTAGCAAAGGAGAACACGTAAAAATAAAATAGTCGAGCTTTATAGCAAAGGCGAAACACGTAAAAAATAAAATAGTCGAGCTATATAGCAAAGGCGAAACACGTAAAAAATAAAATAGTCGAGCTATAAGCAAATGCGAAACACGTAAAAATAAAATAGTGAGCTATATAGCAAAGGCGAAACACGTAAAAATAAAAGTCGAGCATATACAGGAAAACCGTAAAATAAATAGTCACTTATAGCAAGGCGAAACACGTAAAATAAAATATCGAGCTAGCAAGGCAACACTAAATACTATAGAAATAGCAAATGGGAAACAAGTAAAAATAAAGTAGTAGACTATATAGCAAGGTGAACACGTAAAAATAAAGTAACGAACTATATAGCAAGGTGAAACACTTAAAAAATAGCGTACTATATAGCAAGGTGAAACACGTAAAAATAAAGTAGTCAAACTATATAGCAATGGCGAAACATGTAAATATAAAGACATTTTGGTCGAAACGTCACTGTATCTTGTTTTTATTCTCTGTAAAACTACAGAACTTTATTTGTATGTGTTTCATAAATTTATAGGGTCTAAATCAGAAGGATTGTCTTCATTACACCGGGGTTTACCCCATAGAGCTCGGTCCCTCTTCCTATATGTGGCAGCAACCTGCCGAGAATATTGCACAAAGCACGAACTCCGCAGCTCCTGCAACAATCCTAGTGGGTCTCTGGGGAAATACGCATGTGAACAGAACGCTGCAGTCGAGATTCGAACCACGACTTTCGAAACACACTGCAAAGGGTTAACCACGTAGAGATGAGAGGAAGACAAGAAACAAAGAGGAAAGAGAAAACTAGAGAAGGGAAGATAGATGAGAGGCGACGGAGAAAGGGAAAGAAAGATAGAGTAACAAGGGAGAAAGATAGATAAGGATGGTGGAGTGAAGGAGAGTGAGATGAAGAGAAGGGGAGAGATAAGAGATAGAAAAGAAGAAAGAAAGACAGAAGAAAGAAAGAAAGAAAGAAAGAAGAGGAGGATAATTATGAGGAAGGGAAACGGGAAAGGTAATGATTATGACGTTTGAGGTGGTAAATCACTCCCGATTGAAGATGTTCATGATTATAGCAATTATCTGATGGCGATAATGGTATTGATAATGATAGCTATGTTGATAGTAATGAAAATGATGATATTAGTAATGATGATGATGATAATGTCGATGATGATTATGATGATAATGGGGATGATGATGATGACGAAGATGGATGATGATTGATGATGGTGATGATATGATGATGATGACGATGATGATGATGATAATGGGGATGATGATTATTATTACGTTATGATGATGATGATGTCGTTGTTGATGGTGATGATAATAGTAATGTCAATGTTTACAATGATGTATAATGCTGTCGAATGTATATGTTTACAATGATGTATAATGATGTCAATGTTTACAATGATGTATAATGATGTCAATGTTTACAATGATGTATAATTATATCAATGTTTACAATGATGTATAATGCTGTCAATGTTTACAATGATGTATAATGCTGTCAATGTTTACAATGATGTATAATGATGTCAATGTTTACAATGATGTATAATGATGTCAATGTTTACAATGATGTATAATGCTGTCAATGTTTACAATGATGTATAATGCTGTCAATGTTTACAATGATGTATAATGATGTCAATGTTTACAATGATGTATAATGCTGTCAATGTTTACAATGATGTATAATGCTGTCAATGTTTACAATGATGTATAATGATGTCAATGTTTACAATGATGTATAATGCTGTCAATGTTTACAATGATGTATAATGATGTCAATGTTTACAATGATGTATAATGATATCAATGTTTACAATGATGTATAATGGTGTCAATGTTTACAATGATGTATAATGATATCGATGACAATAATATTACTGACGCTGTTACTATGGACGACATAACCCAGTGAGAGATAACTTGAGTCCATGTTGGATAGAATATGATAGCACTAACCTTTGACCTAGGTCAAGTGGTTTTGTGATCTACATATCACATGACTATGTACCCACCCATGGGACACGTGGCATATATTGTTCCAGCCTTCTATCGCCGATCAACACTATGACAACCGTCCATTGTTACTCTGACAACGTGTTACGTAACTAACCTCGCTCTCTCTTGCACAAAAAAGAAAATCAACAACAGTTTGTCAATACTCACTTATCGCTATGGACTTTCCCGTGCATTTACCTGTCCATATATTTCCTGCCAGGTAGCCGCCTTACCTGCTTTCACCTCATCTCTATGACAACACCGATCAGGATTATATGGGCTAACAATACCTGTATTCTCACCGATGCATGATCATTGATTTCCTGCCAGTCCTATCATTATTTTCCGCAGCCAATCACTTGTGCTCTACACTTAAGTGCGTGTGATATCTGGACTCGAACAGAGCTCGTTCTTTCTGCTGGTTGCTCGCGCTATTACACACTAGATTTGTGTTAATTAAACAATATGAGGGTTAGTCCAAGCTGTTTCACATCTGTTCACTCATATGATCATGCTTATTTGATGTGGATGTGTGAATTTGATTGTTTTATTTAGTGAGTTTGATGATTAAATGTGCGAATATGATTATGTGAATTGATGAATGACATCAGAAGCAGAGTGGGCATAACTTCATGCATCGAATACATCGAAAGACAACAAATGCAGTGGTTTGGACATTTAATGAAAATGGGATACAACCATCCACCAATAACAGCATACAATAAAAAGAGATCGGGTACTAGAGTTAAGGAAGACCAATAAAAGATGGATAGACAATATCAAGACCACACTACATAAACACGGATACAACACAACAATGGCGACTCATCTAGCCCTAGAACGCAAATTAAAGCTCCCATCCCTACGCTTAACGGCAAGAGTGCAACTACATCATCCACCTGGGTATAGACAATGAATGGGATTATGTGTATATGTGATTGTGTAAATGTGTGGGTATGACTATGTAAATGGGGATCTATATGTGATTGTGTAAATGTGTGGGTATGACTATGTAAATGGGGGATCTATAGTATTGTAAATGTGGTTTACATGTAAATGGATCTAATGATTGTGTAAATGTGGTATGAATGTAATGGGACTATATGTGATTGGTAAATGTGGTATGACTATGTAAATGGATCTAATGTGATTTTAATGTGGTATGACATGTAAATGGGATCTATATGTGATTGTGTAAATGTGTGGTATGACTATGTAAATGGGGATCTATATGATTGGTAAATGTGTGGTAGACTATGTAAATGGGGATCTATATGTGATTGTGTAAATGTGTGGTATGACTATGAAATGGGATCTATATGTGATTGTGTAAATGTGGATGACTATGTAAATGGATCTATATGTGATTGTGAATGTGTGGTATGACTATGTAAAGGGACTATGTGATTGTGTAAATGTGTGTATGACTATGAAATGGGGATCTATAGTGATTGTGTAATGTGTGGTATGTATAAATGGGGATCTATATTGATGTGAAATGGTGATTGAATGAGATGTGAGTGTGTAAATGTGATATGGGAATGTGTGATGTGAATGTAAATGGATTGTGAATGTAAATGTGATATGATGTAGGTGAATGTTGATGTGAAAGTGATTGTGTGATGGAGATGAATGTTGATATGTGATTGTGTGAATGTGGATATGTGATTGTATGAATGTGAGATGAATGGATATGTGATTGTGTGAATGTTGATGTGATTGTGTGAATTGATATGTGATTGTGTGAATGTGATATGTGAATATATGATGTGAGATGGATTGTGTGAATGTGGATATGTGATTGTGTAAATGTGATATGTGAATGTGGAATGTGTAGATGTGATTGTATAAATGTGTAGATGTGATTGTATAAATGTGTAGATGTGATTGTATGAATGTGTAGATGTGATTGTATGAATGTGTAGATGTGATTGTATAAATGTGTAGATGTGAATATATGAATGTGAAGATGTGATTGTGTGTATGTGAACAATGTATGAATGGGGAAATGTGATTGTGTGAATGTTATTACTAAAACATATGTTGGTTATTGTACGTGTATGTGTACATATAGTATGTGTTGGTGTACGCAGATACTACATGACTTAGTTAACCGCCATGTTTGAATTCACATTCACCCTATAATAACTCACACTACAAATAAGCAGACTACAAAACAGTAATCAGAAACTGCTGACGTAGAGCACTAGAAGTTAGTCGATTACGTTTCTTTTCACATCTGATTGTTACCTATGAAACCTTCCTCAAGATAATATAATTGTGAAAATATTCTTATATTTCTCGGATGGCGTTACAGTACGATGTTCACCTCATGTTCTAATTGTTGGCATTACAGTACGATGTTCGCCTTCACGGTCTTTTGCGTTACAGTACGATGTTCGCCTCACGTTCTAATGGTGGGGTTACAGTACGATGTTCGCCTAACGTTCTTTAGTCTTCGGTTCGCGAACCATGTGAACCATCCTGATATTTTCCAGTAATTCCTATCACTGTGAATTTCATTCTAGTCCTGCTTGGAGACGGACGCAATAATCTAGGTCCTATGGTCATGATGAGCAAGTAAAAATGTTCACACTTCTTATTCTTCTTCTTCTTACCTTTCTTGGCTAATGCTCATGGTATGGTTGTTGCAGGCGAAGTGGGCAGGCAAGGACAACTAGTTCAGTATGAGGATGGAGGTTGAGAAGGTAGCTGCTCCCTCAATTGGATTTCTGGGACTGCATTTACTGGGGCAGTTGTTGTATCTGACTCTCAGTCGATGCTTCACAAGATCCAGAAGGGCAGGTTTCGGTATGAGTGGATGTCGTCTATAGAAGTTTCTAATCTCCAAAGGCGTATGTCCTGGGCATGCGGGTGTTTACAGTAATGAAAGAGCGGACAGGCTTGCATCAACAGCATCGATTGTTGGGGAGTTGAAGATGGATAAGGGGATGTTCTTCGGTCTCTTTAAGCCTGTCTGTTGGATGAGGACACTAAAATCTATGTTGAATCGATCAAGCAGTTTAACCAGTTTAGAGTTACCCGTTGTTCAAGTAGAACTGGATGTCTGAGAGGCAGAGTGAGGAGTGTGTTTAATTAACGAGCCACAGAAACCACCAGTATGCATACTCTTCAATATATGTTGGGGGAGACTGAGCACTTATGGGTCTGCCCAGATTGTAGTTACGTCAGTTTAGTAACCAATACTTTCCACCTCCAAGGAAACATAGGTCCTCACCCAAGGCCTTGCAATCTCTCATGCTCTTGGTTGTGGTTTTTATAACTGAGTATTTTTACAGGGCGGGGCAGCTAATCCCACGCCAAACCTCCGCTTTCGCTGTAAATAGCTTGTGGTTCTATTCTTTAACCCAAATTCGGGCCCCGGTAACCACAGGAGCATCATGCAGATGAAAAATTGACACGTACAGCCCGAAGATCCACTCATTTCTCAAGCGTGGTGACGCCGCTGACGTTTAGAACAGCAAAACTTGCACGCAATTCTTCTATGTTTGTGGTCGTCATCTGTATTAAACCCTACAGATGTGATTCATTTCTTTCAGTTTCTGTTCAACTGCATCTCTCCAGGTCGTTTTGTGTCCTTCGCGTTTTTTTTTACCCTCTGGTGTCCATCTCAGTGCAGATTTCGAGACAAAGTAGATATGCGTATCAAATGTCCGATCCATCTCTAACGTCTCTGAGCAGTTTCAGTTTGAAATATCTTTATTGCACTACGGACATGTCCATATGTGCTCCGATCTCCTTCGCAGTATCTCCAACAGCGTTAGGAGTCTCTGTGGCTAAGTGGTTAAGTCCTTTGCCTTGTGAGTCGAAGGTCGTGGGTTCGAGTCAAGACCGCGTCATTCTGTTCACGAGTGCAGTTTTTCCAGAGACCCTAGGATTGTTGCTGGAGCTACGGAGTTCGTGCTTTGTGCAATACTCTCGGCATGTGGCGTGCCATTTCTGCGGAGAGGAACCGAGCCGTATGGGGTAAAACCCGGTGTAATGAAGTCAATCCTTCGGCTTTTAAACCCTTTTTAAACACATTCATATACATGTTGTGCTGTTCTTTTCTGGACACTCTAATCTTGAATCCAAGATCTTGTAATTCAGCCATTCATGCGGATTTGCTTAAATGAAAATTTTCTTTGCAACGATACTTTATGAGGGCGTTCAGAATGTCAGCTCTGTCCATTGACTGGCCCCTGATATATTGGCAGAGTCAGCCAGCCTGTCTACTCTCTCATTGCCAATGACACAGATGTGCTTTGTAATGAAGATAAGTGTAGTTCTGCAAATTGTTGACGCTTGTAGTGATTCAATCCATTGTCTCAGCACAGAACCAGCCTACAACGTCTATTTTGGATGATAGTATTTATATTCTTTTGCTGTCAGCAGTTCTTGGTTAGAAATTGTGGAACACGCTGAAGATCTGTCGCAGACAAGTTGTATGGAAGATGGAAACTGAAGATCTGTGCAGACAAGTTGTATAGAAGATGGAAAGCTAAAGATCATGTAGCAGACAAGTTGTATGGAAGACGGAAAGCTGAAGATCTGTAGCAGACAAGTTGTATGGAAGACGGAAAGCTGAAGATCTGTAGCAGACAAGTTGTATGGAAGACGGAAATCTGAAGATCAAGTTCCTCTGTCTGGACACAAATCATTGAATTTAATTTTAAAATATAAATTATTAATAAACATAAAATCACTATGATCAAAATGACATCGAAAACTCCCGCCGGTGCTACGGAGATTGTGCACTAACATAGATATATTATTGTGTGAGAAAGAGACCGGAGGACATGACTATTACAGAAGAGCAAAGATAATGCAATAAATCAGTCAGTCAATCAGTCCATCTAATGTCATAAGTTATAGAAGTCTATCGTTCTCTTAAATCGAATCGATTGATTGATTGATTGATGATTGATTGATGGTTGATTGATTCATTGATTCAGTGATTTATTCATTTATTAGACCATCATCATTGACTTCGGTGAGTAACCACATGTGCTCTGATCTCTTTCTCACACAGGAAGATCTCAGCGACAGCGCACGAACTCCTAGCACCGGCGAAGGCTTTCGATGTAATTTAAAAGATGGTGAAGATATTTAGTAGGAATTTTATTTTTATTTTTTTCTAACGAATTCTATTTTGCCCGGGCAGTGGCTTTCCCCCCTTCTCTTCTCTATTTTGCCCGGGGCAGTGGCTTTCCCCCTCCTCTCTTCTCTATTTTGCCCGTGGCAGTGGCTTTCCCCCTTCTCTTCTCGATTTTGCCCGGGGCAGTGGCTTTCCCCTATCTTCTCTATTTTGCCCGGGGCAGTGGCTCAACCCCTTCTCGATTTTGCCCGGGCAGTGGCTTTCCCCCTGCTCTTCTCGATTTTGCCCGGGGCAGTGACTTTCCCCTCTGCTCTTCTATATTTTGTCCGGGGCAGTGGCTTTCCCCCTTCTCTTCTCGATTTTGCCCGAGGCAGTGGCTTTCCCCTTCTCTTCTCGATTTTGCCCGGGCAGTGGCTTCCCCTCCTCCTTCTCTTCTCTATTTTGTCCGTGGCAGTGTCTTTCAACCCCTTCTCTTCTCGATTTTGAACAGCCAATGATTCTTTTACATGCTCAAATTGAACACGGTACATAAGTTTAATCGTCCGTCTCCGATATGACTAGGAACACTCGATCTCACCTTCACTGAGATCTGGGAATTTCTGGGGAAATATCCCGATGGCTCCACGAGGAAGTGAACCGAGTACCGTTTGAACAAGAGGCGAGCACCTAACCTCTGCGTCACACCCTCCATTGTGGGTCATTTTTTTTTTTTTTTTTTTTAAACCGACCCAGAAGGTTAATTTTCAGCTCTTCGGCTCGGTGCCATGGGCATCGTAACCTTCGGTTCGGTGCCACGAACACCGTAAATCTGGGGAATCTGTGGCTTTTTCTGCCATCCCGCGGAATTGAACCCGCACACACAGAGGATAGTCACCCGTAGTCCAACGCGCTACGAACACGCTGGGCAGAGGGGCATTGTGCGTCACTTATGTCGTGCAGAAGATCTCATCCAGACCAGAAAGAAAATGCTCACGATGTCAAGAGTCTCACGTTGTTCTGAACTTAAAAGGTCAGACGAATGTATTGTGAAAATGAAAAAAATTGGCGGGAAAACAAGTTAACAGAGATTATAGATCATTGGACATGTCGTTTTACGTCGAGGGTAAATAGAAAATGTCGTGTTACACGGGTCGTATGTCAATTATTCGTTATCTTACAACCACATGTCAAAAATGTGTCTCTTTATATTGCTATTAGATCAAGGATATGGTTTTTGCGCCTGTTATATATCAAGGACATACAGTTTAACACTTGTCATATGTCACGGATATATAGTTTTACAATGTCATATGTCATGGACATAAGTTTTACAATTGTCATATGTCACGGATATACAGTTTACACTTGTCATATGTCACGGATATATAGTTTTACACTTTCATATGTCACGGATATATGTTTTACACTTGTCATATGTCACGGCCATACAGTTTTACACTTGTCATATGTCACGGATACACAGTTTTACACTTGTCATATATCACGGACACACAGTTTTACACTTGTCATATGTCACGGACTTGAGAGCGCTGTAGGCTAGTTGTTAGTGAACTCGCTTCCAAGGCTGGTGGTCTGGGTTCAGCTTCGCAATGTGCGTGGAATTTTTCCGACTGCAAGACGGCTTCAGGTCGACCCAGCCTCAACTGGGTACAGACATGCTCTGGGAAAGTAAAGGCGGCCGGCGTGATGTGACACATCACCCATCGTTTGCCGACGGTCAATAGAAAATACAGGCCTAACACTGTATTGACTATATACCACGAGGTATGAAAGGGTTCCTTACTTTTATATACGACAACAGTTTACACTTGTCAATGTCACGGGCATATGTTTTAGACTGTAACATATGTCACGGATATATAGTTTTACAATTGTCATATCTCACGGACACAGTTTTACACTGTCATATGTCAGAGTATATAGTTTACACTTGTCATATGTCACGCATATAGTTTACACTTGTCATATGTCACGGTATATAGTTTTAACTTGTCATATGAGGCAACTATATTAACACGCAGCAAAATATTTGACGGTACAAAAAATCAATTTTAAGCGACGTTTCGACCATGGAGTCTTTATCAAACAAATAAACAAAAACAAACTAATGTAGACTATGATCTGAACAAACATCTAACAATAATTCTGATTTAAATCTAACTATTGATTCGTTGATCTATTAAACAATCATGAGTTCGTTAAGTATGTAAACTTAACAATATGATTGGATACTAAACCCAATAAGTCTGATATCTAAACTCTAAACAATATTTGATTCCATATCTAAATCAACATGTTGATATTAAACTCTAAACAATATTTGATGTCGCTATATCTAAACTCTAAACAATATTGATGTCGTGATATTAAACTAAACAATATTTGATGTCTGATATTAAACTCTAACAATTTATTCTTATCTAAATCACAATTTGATGTCTGATATACTCTAAAAAATTTAAGTCATATCTAAATCTAAACATTTGATTTGATATCTAAATCTAAACAATATGTGATTATCAAATATTGGATATCTAAACTCAAACATATTGATGTTGATATCTAAACTCTAAACAATATTGATGTCGCTGATATCTAAACTCTAAACAATATTTGATGTCGCTGATATCTAAACTCTAAACAATATTTGATGTCGCTGATATCTAAACTCTAAACAATATTTGATGTCTCTGATATCTAAACTCTAAACAATATTTGATGTCGCTGATATCTAAACTCTAAACAATATTGATTACACTTGATATCTAAACTCTAAACAATATTTGATATCCATATCTAAACTCTAAACAATATTTAATGTTTATCAAACCAAATAATATTTTAGTGTTGTATCAATCTAACAAATTTGTGTTACTAAACTCTAAACAATATTTGATGTCGCTGATATCTAAACTCTAAACAATATTTGATGTCGCTGATATCTAAACTCTAAACAATATTTGATGTCGCTGATATCTAAACTCTAAACAATATGTGATGTCGCTGATATCTAAACTCTAAACAATATGTGATGTCGCTGATATCTAAACTCTAAACAATATTTGATGTCTCGGATATCTAAACTCTAAACAATATTTGATGTCTCGGATATCTAAACTCTAAACAATATTTGATGTCGCTGATATCTAAACTCTAAACAATATGTGATGTCGTTGATATCTAAACTCTAAACAATATTTGATGTCGCTGATATCTAAACTCTAAACAATACTTGATAACTACAAACGTTGATATCTAAACTCCAAACAATATTTGATGTCTCTGATATCTAAACTCTAAACAATATGTGATATCGCTAATATCTAAACTCTAAACAATATGTGATGTCGTTGATATCTAAACTCTAAACAATATGTGATATCGCTGATATCTAAACTCTAAACAATATTTGATGTCGCTGATATCTAAACTCTAAACAATACTTGATAACTACAAACGTTGATATCTAAACTCTAAACAATATTTGATAACTAACATCATATCTGGTAATGTGATATCTGGAACGTGAAAGACAACATGCAGTTTGCACTAATGATGTTATCAGGACAGAATTAACGATTTTCTAGGGAAGCCCATGTCATGTGAGCATTTTTCCGAAGCTAGAATCTGTGTGTTCTATTGAAAAACTATCTTTCAATCAATGAATCGATCATACAAATTGATGGGCCACTCGTTCCGATATCTGAGAATCAGATTGTTTTTTTTTTTAAAAAAGCAAATGTTTTTAAATCTCACGCTGTTTTGGTTAGCAATCAAGGGAAATGAATCAGAAGACAAAAATTATGAACCGCAAGAGTAGTGGTCCTTGAAATATACTATAATATAGAAATTATTGTAACAATATGAAGCGATGCGTAACGTTAGACCTATCACTGTCAAAGATGAAACAATGTTTCGATTTTATTCGACCAAGTTTTATAGCAGAATACTGGATTAGTCTGGCATCGGCAGGAATTAGATCAGTGTTTATATCCTGCATTTAATTAGAAATTTTATCTGACGAACTTGTTCTAGTGTGATGTGTTCGTTAAGAGGGGTTTAAATCTCGTTTGATGGTGCCCCTCTTGTGAAGGAATGACTGTCGTAAAGAGCTTTGTTAATTTACGGTGTAGTATTATAATAATGGTAGCCACCCATCGCAAGCGATGATGACAGCAGCCTCAGTCGTGTGTTGTGGCGTCTCTCTGGTGTGTGCAGAGTTAACTATAGAGTCCAATCCTGGAACACAATCCCCTGATCAAGGTGTTGTGCGTTCTGTTTTTTTATCACGCAGCTCGTTTTCTATGCGCATCAACAGTACGACGATTCTCAGCTTATACGAGTTCCTCTTGTGTTGTTACAGCGCCCCATTTGGCGATCTTGTGCAAGGGATTCCCAGCACGGGATGTCTATTTCAAAGCATTTTAGAGACACTTTAAGAGTGTCTTTAAAGAGGTTTTTTTTCTGTTCACCAACCGATCGTCTACCCCAGCGTTTCCCATAGTGGGCAGTACCGCCCCCCTCCCCAGTGGGCGATGAAGCATTCTGTGGGGAAAGGGGGCAGTAGTGGGTTCAGAAGAATTTGGGGCGGTGTTCATGCGATTAAGGGTCGGTGGCTCCTTAAAGAAGAAATTAAACATAAATATTTTAAAATAAATTATTTTCGTAATTTTGCGATTGAATAATCATTTAAAATTGGAATTCTGCATTTTAATTCATCTAATGACCATCTTACACGATCCATTTTTCATCTAATTTTCTATTTCATCTATATAATCATTTGAAAATTGACCATGTATGACAGAAACTCGTATATATCAATTTTCTATGTCAAAGAAAAATAGAACATGTGTATATGGAGGGGGCGTTGACAAACTGTTATAGTGTGGGGGTGGCGTTACAAAGTTTGTGTTGTGCAAATTGGGGGTGGGGCGAACAAGTTTGGGAATCTATGGTCTACTGTTCAAGTTCGCCATACATCAAATGTTTTGAGATGAGTTTATCAAACATCGGAGCAACATGACCGGCCTATCTCATCTAGAATTTGTATTTGTCTGAAGCTGTAGCTTGCGCTGTATTTGGATTGAAGTGAGGACAAGTTGCCTATTCGTCTAACCTCACTCTCTCGTCCAGGACTATCTGCATGCTATACGCACATGAGAGTGTCCGTTTAGCTAAGGAAGCAGCGTCGCAAATTTTGTTTGTTATGAGTCTGCTATACGCGTAAGACAATGTTCTTGTAGCGAAAGAACCAGTGCAAATATCTTTTGTTATGAGTCTGCTATATGCGCAGAACAATGTTCTTGTAGCGAAGAAGAACAGGAAAATTTGGTTAGAGTATGATATCATTCATTATATCATTCGAACGTCTTTAGAACACAGAAACTTTTTAGTCCAACACAGAAAGTCTTTAGCAAACAGAAACGTCATTGCAATACAGAAACGTCTTTAAACCAGAAATGTATTTAGTCAACACAGAACATCTTTAGCAACACGAAACATCTTTAGAAACGAAACGTCTTTAGTCAAACAGAAACATCTTTAGCCAACACAGAAACGTCTTTAGTCAACACAGAAACGTCTTTAGCCAACACAGAAACGTCTTTAGCCAACACAGAAACGTCTTTAGCCAACACAGAAAAGTCTTTAGTCAACACAAACGTCTTTAGTCAAAACAGTAACGTCTTTAGCTAACACAGAAACGTCTTTAGCCAACACAGAAACGTCTTTAGCCAACACAGAAAAGTCTTTAGTCAACACAAACGTCTTTAGTCAAAACAGAAACGTCTTTAGCTAACACAGAAACGTCTTTAGCTAACACAGAAACGTCTTTAGCCAACACAGAAAAGTCTTTAGTCAACACAAACGTCTTTAGTCAACACAGAAACGTCTTTAGTCAAAACAGAAACGTCTTTAGCCAACACAAACGTCTTTAGTCAAAACAGAAACGTCTTTAGCTAACATAGAAACAAAAACATAGAGCATATAAAAATATCCATACAGAAGGTGTGAATTAGTGGAAGCAGTGAAGTTGTTATGAAATAAATGTGTTTAACTTGTGAAGTTGTTCTTATGTGATGCTTATGTGAAGTGTATGTGTGGAAGTTGCAGTGAAGTGTATGTGTGGAAGTTGCTGTGAAGTGTATGTGTGAAAGTTGCTGTGAAGTGTATGTGTGGAAGTTGCAGTGAAGTGTATGTGGGTAAGTTGTTCTGAAGTGTGTGTGTGGAAGTTGCATTGAAGTGTGTGTGTGTGGAAGTTGCAGTGAAGTGTGTGTGTGTGGAAGTTTCAGTGAAGTTGGTGGGGGTGTTGTTGTGAAGTGTATGTGTGGACATTGCAGTGAAGTGTTTATGGAAGTTGCTGTACAGTGTGTGTGTGGAAGTTGCAGTGAAGTGTATGTGGGGAAGTTGCAGTGAAGTGTGTGTGCGGAAGTTGCTGTGAAGTGTCTGTGGGGAAGTTGCAGTAAAGTGTGTTAGAAAGTTCTGTGAAATGTGCGTGCGAAGTTGCCGTGAAGTGTGTGTAGGGAGAAGATGTGTTTGCGTTTTTTGTGATAAAGTTGCTGTGAAGTTGTAGTGGAAAGTGTGTTGTGGCGACGTTCTTGTAGTGAAAATGTCGTGAAGATGTTGAAGGGAACGTGTGAAAGTTGTTATGGTAAACAAGTTATGAAATTTATCTGATCTTCTTCTTCTTCTTTGTGTTCGTTCTTTTCGCCCAATTTTAATCACTCTTTGTGATATGTTTGATCTTTGCCAAGAACGTGTATACGTTGCACATTGGTTTGTAGGCCCCTAAACGCATAGACATCTACACTTTTAGGACACATGCAACCGATTTCAGTCAAACCTCCTTAGTCGCCTCTTACGACATGCGTGGTAGGTAACAGTCTGATATGTAGTAATCTATCTGATAAATTCACGTAATAGCGGCGAATCCACAACACTAACCAGACTGCAAGATCTCAAAGTTAAGTGTGGTGTAGCTCGACAAGAACGCAATGCTGGCAGACAAAGAAGAACTGTAAACCAACAAAGAACCGGTGTCGTTAGTCGCCACACGCTGAGGAACATACTGAGGGAGAGATCGGAGCACTTATGGACTAATTTGTTCGACGTGCAGTGATGGTGATCCGACGACTAAACTAAACTAAACTATCTGATAAAACTGTTGTGTAGAAGTTGTTGTCTGAACGTGTGGGAAACTTGTTGTTAGAAAGTTGTGATTACTTTGTTGTGTGGAAGCAGTCGTCAGAAAATTTGTTGAGAAAGATGATATTAGAATTTAGTTTGTGTAAAGATGTTGACGAAGTGGTAGGAGGGAGGTATGGACAATTATCCGGTTCTATTATATATCCGGATAACACGACATGCATTGATCTCTGTCTACAGGGAACTGGCTCAGATATTGATGACTTTGGGCTCTGGCGGAAACTGAGATACCGGAAGTTGACATGGATGACGCTCGAGGCAGTGTCAGATTGCATGTATCAAGGGGAGATCATTCACAAATATAAAAAAATGCATACAACAGTTCCTCTGACAGAGATGGATGGACAAGAGGAAAAAGCGAAGATGATGGATGTTCCCTGTTGTTCTTTATTACGTTTTCAGAAATAAAATTTGAATTTTGCTTTCTCACTTTCATTCTAACACATTCAATACGTAATTTTTATTGAATCTCCAGACGCACTTATTTTGCAATGTTTACAAAATTAGCTAGTTATGTTATGTTATGTTATGTTATGTTATGTTATGTTATGTTATGTTATGTTATGTTATGTTATGTTATGTTATGTTATGTTATGTTATGTTATGCGATCGACGTCATGGCACATTGGGCATTCCCATGCATGCTCTGTCCTCCGCTGCAGCAGCCATCCTAAAGTCCATTTGCTCACCGTACCCATGAGAAGTTGATTACTATATCTTCTCTCCCTACCACGAAGACGACACTGTCTGGCATGTCCACACTTAACGCCTAATTCTTGAACTCGTTCCAGTGTCTCAGTATACATGCTGAGCATTGCTTTGCAAAAACTAAAAGAACTAACTAACCTATGGAAGGGAACTGACATAAGAACAGAAATCAAGTGTTTAAGAGCCTGCGTTTTTCCTTGGCAACATATGGTTGTGAGACATGTAAGATTGACATAGTGGTGAAGAAGATCATGAATGGTTTCAAATGCAACTGCTACAGAAGAGTACTTAGAATATCATGGACAGAGAAAAGAACTTCTTCGAATGATCCATATAGACCACTTGTCAGCCACTCTGTGTGATTTGTATGTGATCTGAGCCTAAAAGCGATTGTACGTTGTGACAGTTATGTGCCTATAAGTAGGCCAGCACATCCGATTTCTGCTTTTTATTTACTAGGGTAGCATCCTTAGTGCCTACATTAGTCGCCTCTTACGACATGCATTGTAGGATGCAGTGGTACTATTTGTTTATTCCCTTGCTGACCCCAGCACCACACTGGCGAGAGAAAAGAACAAATGTTTCTGTTCTGCAATAGTTTGATACTAAAGAGAGTTGGCTATTAAAGAGCATACTTAGAATATCATGGACAGAGAAAAGAACAAATGCTTCTGTTCTGCAATAGTTTGATACTAAAGAGAGTTGGCTATTAAAGAGCATACTTAGAATATCATGGCGAGAGAAAAGAACAAATGCTTCTGTTCTGCAATAGTTTGATACTAAAGAGAGTTGGCTATTAAAGAGCATACTTAGAATATCATGGACAGAGAAAAGAACAAATGCTTCTGTTCTGCAATAGTTTGATACTAAAGAGAGTTGGCTATTAAAGAGCATACTTAGAATATCATGGACAGAGAAAAGAACAAATGTTTCTGTTCTGCAATAGTTTGATACTAAAGAGAGTTGGCTATTAAAGAGCATACTTAGAATATCATGGACAGAGAAAAGAACAAATGATTCTGTTCTGCAAAGTTTGATACTAAAGAGGTTGGCTATTAAAGAGCATACTTAGAATATCATGGCAGAGAAAAGAACAAATGCTTCTGTTCTGCAACAGTTTGATACTAAAGAGAGTTGGCTATTAAAGAGCATACTTAGAATATCATGGACAGAGAAAAGAACAAATGCTTCTGTTCTGCAATAGTTTGATACTAAAGAGAGTTGGCTATTAAAGAGCATACTTAGAATATCATGGCGAGAGAAAAGAACAAATGCTTCTGTTCTGCAATAGTTTGATACTAAAGAGAGTTGGCTATTAAAGAGCATACTTAGAATATCATGGACAGAGAAAAGAACAAATGTTTCTGTTCTGCAACAGTTTGATACTAAAGAGAGTTGCTATTAAAGAGCTACTTAGAATATCATGGACAGAGAAAAGAACAAATGTTTTGTTCTGCAACAGTTTGATACTAAAGAGAGTTGGCTATTAAAGAGCATACTTAGAATATCATGGACAGAGAAAAGAACAAATGCTTCTGTTCTGCAATAGTTTGATACTAAAGAGAGTTGGCTATTAAAGAGCATACTTAGAATATCATGGAGAGAGAAAAGAACAAATGCTTCTGTTCTGCAATAGTTTGATACTAAAGAGAGTTGGCTATTAAAGAGCATACTTAGAATATCATGGAGAGAGAAAAGAACAAATGCTTCTGTTCTGCAATAGTTTGATACTAAAGAGAGTTGGCTATTAAAGAGCATACTTAGAATATCATGGCGAGAGAAAAGAACAAATGTTTCTGTTCTGCAATAGTTTGATATTAAAGAGAGTTGGCTATTAAAGAGCATACTTAGAATATCATGGCAGAGAAAGAACAATGCTTCTGTTCTGCAACAGTTTGATACTAAAAGAGTTGGCTATTAAAGAGCATACTTAGAATATCATGGACAGAGAAAAGAACAAATGTTTCTGTTCTGCAACAGTTTGATACTAAAGAGAGTTGGCTATTAAAGAGCTTACTTAGAATATCATGGACAGAGAAAAGAACAAATGTTTCTGTTCTGCAACAGTTTGATACTAAAGAGAGTTGGCTATTAAAGACTACTTAGAATATCATGGAGAAAAGAACAAATGCTTCTGTTCTGCAATAGTTTGATACTAAAGAGAGTTGGCTATTAAAGAGCATACTTAGAATATCATGGCCAGAGAAAAGAACAAATGCTTCTGTTCTGCAACAGCTTGATACTAAAGAAGTTGGCTATTAAAGAGCATACTTAGAATATCATGGGAGAGAAAAGAACAAATGCTTCTGTTCTGCAATCAGTTTGATACTAAAGAGAGTTGGCTATTAAAGAGCATACTTAGAATATCATGGCGAGAGAAAAGAACAAATGCTTCTGTTCTGCAACAGTTTGATATTAAAGAGAGTTGGCTATTAAAGAGCATACTTAGAATATCATGGACAGAGAAAAGAACAAATGCTTCTGTTCTGCAATAGTTTGATACTAAAGAGAGTTGGCTATTAAAGATGCACTTAGAATATCATGGACAGAGAAAAGAACAAATGCTTCTGTTCTGCAAAAGTTTGATACTAAAGAGAGTTGGCTATTAAAGAGCATACTTAGAATATCATGGCCAGAGAAAAGAACAAATGTTTCTGTTCTGCAACAGTTTGATACTAAAGAGAGTTGGCTATTAAAGAGCATACTTAGAATATCATGGACAGAGAAAAGAACAAATGCTTCTGTTCTGCAATAGTTTGATACTAAAGAGAGTTGGCTATTAAAGAGCTTACTTAGAATATCATGGGCGAGAAAAGAACAAATGCTTCTGTTCTGCAATAGTTTGATACTAAAGAGAGTTGGCTATTAAAGAGCATACTTAGAATATCATGGACAGAGAAAAGAACAAATGCTTCTGTTCTGCAATAGTTTGATACTAAAGAGAGTTGGCTATTAAAGAGCATACTTAGAATATCATGGACAGAGAAAAGAACAAATGTTTTGTTCTGCAACAGTTTGATACTAAAGAGAGTTGGCTATTAAAGAGCATACTTAGAATATCATGGACAGAGAAAAGAACAAATGTTTCTGTTCTGCAACAGTTTGATACTAAAGAGAGTTGGCTATTAAAGAGCTTACTTAGAATATCATGGACAGAGAAAAGAACAAATGTTTTTGTTCTGCAACAGTTTGATACTAAAGAGAGTTGGCTATTAAAGGATACTTAGAATATCATGGACAGAGAAAAGAACAAATGCTTCTGTTCTGCAATAGTTTGATACTAAAGAGAGTTGGCTATTAAAGAGCATACTTAGAATATCATGGACAGAGAAAAGAACAAATGCTTCTGTTCTGCAATAGTTTGATACTAAAGAGAGTTGGCTATTAAAGAGCATACTTAGAATATCATGGACAGAGAAAAGAACAAATGTTTCTGTTCTGCAATAGTTTGATACTAAAGAGAGTTGGCTATTAAAGAGCATACTTAGAATATCATGGACAGAGAAAAGAACAAATGTTTCTGTTCTGCAATAGTTTGATACTAAAGAGAGTTGGCTATTAAAGAGCATACTTAGAATATCATGGACAGAGAAAAGAACAAATGCTTCTGTTCTGCAACAGTTTGATACTAAAGAGAGTTGGCTATTAAAGAGCATACTTAGAATATCATGGACAGAGAAAAGAACAAATGCTTCTGTTCTGCAACAGTTTGATACTAAAGAGAGTTGGCTATTAAAGAGCATACTTAGAATATCATGGACAGAGAAAAGAACAAATGCTTCTGTTCTGCAATAGTTTGATACTAAAGAGAGTTGGCTATTAAAGAGCATACTTAGAATATCATGGCGAGAGAAAAGAACAAATGCTTCTGTTCTGCAATAGTTTGATACTAAAGAGAGTTGGCTATTAAAGAGCATACTTAGAATATCATGGACAGAGAAAAGAACAAATGTTTCTGTTCTGCAATAGTTTGATACTAAAGAGAGTTGGCTATTAAAGAGCTTACTTAGAATATCATGGCGAGAGAAAAGAACAAATGTTTCTGTTCTGCAATAGTTTGATACTAAAGAGAGTTGGCTATTAAAGAGCATACTTAGAATATCATGGACAGAGAAAAGAACAAATGCTTCTGTTCTGCAATAGTTTGATACTAAAGAGAGTTGGCTATTAAAGAGCATACTTAGAATATCATGGACAGAGAAAAGAACAAATGTTTCTGTTCTGCAATAGTTTGATACTAAAGAGAGTTGGCTATTAAAGAGCATACTTAGAATATCATGGCGAGAGAAAAGAACAAATGCTTCTGTTCTGCAACAGTTTGATACTAAGAGAGTTGCTATTAAAGAGCATACTTAGAATATCATGGCGAGAGAAAAGAACAAATGTTTCTGTTCTGCAATAGTTTGATACTAAAGAGAGTTGGCTATTAAAGAGCATACTTAGAATATCATGGAGAGAGAAAAGAACAAATGCTTCTGTTCTGCAACAGTTTGATACTAAAGAGAGTTGGCTATTAAAGAGCATACTTAGAATATCATGGCGAGAGAAAAGAACAAATGTTTCTGTTCTGCAACAGTTTGATACTAAAGAGAGTTGGCTATTAAAGAGCTTACTTAGAATATCATGGCGAGAGAAAAGAACAAATGTTTCTGTTCTGCAATAGTTTGATACTAAAGAGAGTTGGCTATTAAAGAGCTTACTTAGAATATCATGGCGAGAGAAAAGAACAAATGCTTCTGTTCTGCAATAGTTTGATACTAAAGAGAGTTGGCTATTAAAGAGCATACTTAGAATATCATGGACAGAGAAAAGAACAAATGCTTCTGTTCTGCAACAGTTTGATACTAAAGAGAGTTTGCTATTAAAGAGCATACTTAGAATATCATGGACAGAGAAAAGAACAAATGCTTCTGTTCTGCAATAGTTTGATACTAAAGAAGTTGACTATTAAAGAGCATACTTAGAATATCATGGCGAGAGAAAAGAACAAATGTTTCTGTTCTGCAATAGTTTGATACTAAAGAGAGTTGGCTATTAAAGAGCATACTTAGAATATCATGGAGAGAGAAAAGAACAAATGTTTCTGTTCTGCAACAGTTTGATACTAAAGAGAGTTGGCTATTAAAGAGCATACTTAGAATATCATGGCTAGAGAAAAGAACAAATGCTTCTGTTCTGCAACAGTTTGATACTAAAGAGAGTTGGCTATTAAAGAGCATACTTAGAATATCATGGCCAGAGAAAAGAACAAATGTTTCTGTTCTGCAACAGTTTGATACTAAAGAGAGTTGGCTATTAAAGAGCTTACTTAGAATATCATGGCCAGAGAAAAGAACAAATGTTTCTGTTCTGCAATAGTTTGATACTAAAGAGAGTTGGCTATTAAAGAGCATACTTAGAATATCATGGCAGAGAAAGAACAAATGTTCTGTTCTGCAATAGTTTGATACTAAAGAAGTTGGCTATTAAGAGCATACTTAGAATATCATGGACAGAGAAAAGAACAAATGCTTCTGTTCTGCAATAGTTTGATACTAAAGAGAGTTGGCTATTAAAGAGCATACTTAGAATATCATGGACAGAGAAAAGAACAAATGTTGTTCTGTTCTGCAAAGTTTGATACTAAAGAGTTGCTATTAAAGAGCATACTTAGAATATCATGGCGAGAGAAAAGAACAAATGTTTCTGTTCTGCAATAGTTTGATACTAAAGAGAGTTGGCTATTAAAGAGCATACTTAGAATATCATGGAGAGAGAAAAGAACAAATGTTTCTGTTCTGCAACAGTTTGATACTAAAGAGAGTTGGCTATTAAAGAGCATACTTAGAATATCATGGCGAGAGAAAAGAACAAATGTTTCTGTTCTGCAACAGTTTGATACTAAAGAGAGTTGGCTATTAAAGAGCATACTTAGAATATCATGGACAGAGAAAAGAACAAATGCTTCTGTTCTGCAATAGTTTGATACTAAAGAGAGTTGGCTATTAAAGAGCATACTTAGAATATCATGGACAGAGAAAAGAACAAATGTTTCTGTTCTGCAACAGTTTGATACTAAAGAGAGTTGGCTATTAAAGAGCATACTTAGAATATCATGGACAGAGAAAAGAACAAATGTTTCTGTTCTGCAATAGTTTGATACTAAAGAGAGTTGGCTATTAAAGAGCATACTTAGAATATCATGGAGAGAGAAAAGAACAAATGTTTCTGTTCTGCAATAGTTTGATACTAAAGAGAGTTGGCTATTAAAGAGCATACTTAGAATATCATGGCCAGAGAAAAGAACAAATGTTTCTGTTCTGCAATAGTTTGATACTAAAGAGAGTTGGCTATTAAAAGCATACTAGAATATCTGGACAAGAAAAGAACAAATGTTTCTGTTCTGCAACAGTTTGATATTAAAGAGAGTTGGCTATTAAGGCATCTAGAATTCATGGCGAGAAAAGAACAAATGCTTCTGTTCTGCAATAGTTTGATACTAAGAGATTGGTATTAAAAGAGCATGCTTAGGAATATCATGGACAGAAAGAACAAATGTTTCTGTTCTGCAGTTTGATCTAAGTTGGCTATTAAGAGAGCATACTTGAATATCATGAAGAAAAGAACAAATTTCTTCTCAATGTTGATACAAGAGTTTTAAGGCATACTTAGAGAATATCATGGACGAGAAAAGAACAAATGCTTCTGTTCTGCAAGTCGATTTAAAAGCTGGCTTTAAGAGTACTAGAATCTGGACAAGACAAATGTCTGTTCTCAATAGTTGATACTAAGAAGTTCTATTAAAAGCATACTAGAATATCATGGACAGAGAAGAACAAATGCTTCTGTTCTGCAACAGTTTGATACTAAAAGAGTTGGCTATTAAAGAGCATACTTAGAATATCATGGACAGAGAAAAGAACAAATGTTTCTGTTCTGCAATAGTTTGTATAAAGAGAGTTGAGCTATTAAAGAGCATACTTAGAATATCATGGACAGAAAAACGTACAAATGCTTATGTTCTGAACGTTTGATATTAAAGAAGTTGGCTATTAAAAGCATAACATCAAAGAAAATTAAATTTTCGGAACATCAAACGACATGAGTGCCTAAGAAGATAATTCTGGAGAATGGTGCATAGAAGAATAATGAAAGAAGCCCTAGAGACGATGCATACAAGATGTCATTGACGATCTAAGAATGACTGCTGCTGACGCCAGTCAACTTGCACAGAATAGAGAGTTTTCAGGACTGCTGTCATGGGAGCTAAGTTCGGAAGGACAATCTACTTGATAATGATGACGATACTTGCTTTAAAAAATCTTAAAAAATACATTGAGCCAGTATATCAGCTCAGAGGGACGAAAGAGTTAACCCAGTATCTCTAGCGCATCTTGTCAGAGTCGTAAAACAACTCTAGACTGGGTGCACCGCACTGTACAGCACTCTGAGATAGAAACATAGCTACTCAAAGGGAAATCACTCTCAGCACGTAGTTGGTTTAGTAGCATCCCCTTTAACCCAGACCTCAAGCCATGACCAATTATGCTGGAAGTGTATCCGGGTTAAGAAAGATATACTTAAATCAGAAGTTCTCAACCTTTTTCATCTGGTCCCCCTCTCTCAATTAAGATGAGGTACGACTTTCATGCCCACTCTATTATTTACTCCCCCCCCACCCTCGCTCCCTCCCTGAAATAACTTGTTTCCAAATTTTGTTAATTTTTTTTTTTAAAGTTCTCACTCCAAGCTTTGTAGCAGCACTGTCCCCTAAACACAATAACATTGACAGTGAGAAATTTTTTCATAATTTTTAAAAACCAACTTTTGACGAAAATTTGTACAAATAAATTCAACTAAATCAAAATACATGATAATC
The DNA here is from genome assembly GCA_020796225.1 of Arion vulgaris. Taxonomy (NCBI): domain Eukaryota; kingdom Metazoa; phylum Mollusca; class Gastropoda; order Stylommatophora; family Arionidae; genus Arion; species Arion vulgaris. Next base: position 32,486,806 of record CM036769.1, on the reverse strand, counting down.
TTGGTTATTTTATCAAGAAATCTAATCAAAAAACGTAATTTTCTGTAAAAACAAGTTATTATTAAAAACTTATTGGAACTTTAAATCAACTAAATTTTCAATAACGTTTCAAACTTCTTCAAATACTACCTGGCGACTCGCAAGCTGAGAACCACTATTCATTAATAAAGAGATGTATACCTCGGGCTTTGTGATACCTATATCGGGTGGGAAGGGATTGGGAGGAGGGGGTACAGATTGATATAACTGACCGAATGGCATCGTTCCCATGGGTTCCCAAAGTGGGCGGTACAACCCCCCATGTGGGCGCTGAAGCATTCCAGGGTTCATAAATATTTGAGGGAGTTTTGCAAAATCATGAAAATAATTTATTTTAAAATATTTATTATTAATTTTTTCTTTAAGGTACCCCAGACCCTACTCTCCTGAACACTTCCCAAATTCTTCTAAACCCACTATCAGCTTCCCTCCCCCAGACCCTACTCTCCTGAACACTTCCCAAATTCTTCTAAACCCACTATCAGCTTCCTTCCCCCACCAGGGTGCTTCAGCGAACAGTGGGGAGACCGTCCACTTTGAAATCTATGCTCTAGACCACCGTTTCCCAAAGTGGGCGGTACCCCAGTTGACCAGAAGCGTTCTAGGGTGGGTGGGGCGATAGTGGGTTCAGAAGAAATTGGGGGTGTTCAGGCGATTAGGGGTTGGTGGCGCCTAAATTAATAATAAATATTTTAAAATAAATTATTTCCGTGATTTTACGATTGATTTAATTCATCTTATGCCCGTCTTACAAGATCCATTTTTTCATCAATTTTCTATTTCATACATATAATCATTTGAAAATTGAGCATGTATTACAGAAATATATATCAATTTTCTATATCATGAATATATGGGAGGATGGCGTTGGCAAGTGTTATAATGTGGGAGGGCGTTGGCAAAGTGTTATAATGTGGGGGGGGCGTTGCAAAGTGTTATAATGTGGGAGGGCGTTGGCAAAGTGTTATAATGTGGAGGGGTTTACAAAGTTTATGTTGTGCAAAGTGGGTAAAAAAAAAAAAAGTAAAGGAACCCTTTCATACCTCGTGGTATATAGGTCAATACAGTGTTAGGCCTGTATTTTTCATTGACCGTCGGCACACGATGGGTGATGTGTCAGCATCACGCCGGCCGCCTTTACTTTCCCAGAGCATGTCTGGTACCCAGTTGAGGCTGGGTCGACCTGAGAGCCGTAGCGGTCGGGAAAAATTCCACGCGCATTGCGGGAGCTGAACCCAGATCACCAGCCTTGCGAAGCGAGTTCACTAACAACTACGCTACAGCGGCTCTCAGTGCAAAGTGGGTGGTGGGCCAAAAAAGTTTGGGAATCTATGGTATAGATATTAGATTATATACTTGCCCTTGGTCGGGGTTTATATAATTCACATTTGTCGAGTAGGATCCATGTCTTTCGAGTTTGTATGGGTCTAGTTATTTCCCTTTCGCCGATATTACATACAGTAGAGTTGCCTCCCTTTTTTATTGCTACCCATTATACAGTTGTTCTATCGGATACCCATATCGGAAGCTGACCAGACACCTCACCTAACTTCCTCAACAAACTCCGTAGCTCCGGCAATAATTCTAGGGATCTCATGAAAAAATGTCCACATGTGTCTCGGTCCGGATTCTAATCTATAAACTTCAGTACGACATGCAGATGACTTAACCGCTTCGCCATTGCTTCCCTATCTGACCTTCCCTACCTGAGCTTCCCTACCTGAGCTTTCCTACCTGAGCTGACTTTGTCCGCAAACAGTGAATTCACAAACTTTTCTATAAACTAGATTTAACATCTACAACCTTTTTTTTTCTTTTTTCGATCCAGAAGCACTTGAGCTTTCAGCTCTTCGGCTCGATGTCATGGACATCGTAACCCTTCGGTTCGATACCACGAACACCGTAAATCTGAAGAACCTGTGGCTTTTCTGCCAACCCGAGAAATTGAACCACACTCACAGGGGACTTGTAACCCGTCTTCCAATGCGCTACGAACGCGCTGTGCAGGCGGGCGTCTACAGCCTTAAGAACTATATAAGATGGTGTGATATTGTGACAAATTATGTTTGACCTCCCATGATACTTACCCGCTGGTAGAACCTAAGACATCAGAGAAAATAGGCGCACAAACGATAAACACTGGACATTCAATTGATACAGAAATACAGGAAGTATTGATCGAACTTTCATTTACTGCATGATACAGACAATCTCGCCCTGGGCTGAAACCGATGTCGCCGAGGTTCAGACATTCATCTCTAAATGATAGCTCATCATGCGCTCTACAATAGACCAGGTGTAATCAATAATCACTAATATCAAACAATTCAACTATTTTCCCCCCATTTTCTGCTACTGTTAGACACAATGCACTTAATAAAATGAGAGACATGCTGGAGTTACTCAGTAACTGCATGTTGAATAAAAACACGGATTATGTTCTGTACGCACGAGATTGGTGGGAGCATAGGAACACAAAGAACAAAAAAAAAAGTTGTCATAGATTTGCAGAAACCATCAGCATGTATATGTTATTTCACGATCTAGAGAAAAGGGTCTGTGCACAAACGGGTACCACCGGAGTGTCATGAAGATGTTTCTTTGACGACTTTAGCAGTAAGCAATAACATACAAAAGTCTGCAGTAACCAATAACACACAAATGTTTGGAGCAGTGGCGGCTCGTGATCATTTTTGTTGGTGCGGCTGGACATTTTTTCCGGATAAATCATGTTTTTGGTTGCTATATTTTAATTTATAAAATATTAAATACACGTTATTCATTATTTTTGGTGGGGCCCGGCCCCACTGGCCCTTAATGACGAGCCGCCCTGGTCTGGAGTAACTAACAACATAAAAAGTCTGCAGTAACTAACAACATACACATGTCTGCAGTAACTATAGTTCGTTCCAAAATTCGTGATCATCTTTACCGACCAATATAAAATCATTCACTTGACATAAATTCTTGATTTTTACATTTTTATATAGGTAACAGTGGCGACCTTCCTAAAGTATTTTTTCCCACTCAAACCTTTAGTGGTGTAAGATTTGTATTATATGTTATTACTAAAATAACAGCGATGTTGATTTGGTATACTTGTTGAAGTTTTACAGTACTATTGTCAAGTTTGTCTATAATTAAGCATTTCAGTGTTCCACATGCAATTCAGTGCAAGTCAAAATCGGAAATTCCCTGGAATTAAACAGTTCACAATGTTTCCTACCGACTGTCATTGGCGTATGTACGCAACATTTACTTTCGTTTATAGAAGTGGAAGGTATCATTTGTTCACAATGTCACCTTTCTTTTTATAATATGTAATAGGGATACGCCTTTGCAAATATTCGCCACCACTTTGTGTATTAATGTAAATTCTAAACGTTGGTAATCATTTTGTTGTGCTTATGCAAAATTATATAACAAAAACCGTTTTTTGCATCAACTAAGCTACCTACCAATTAGTTAAACATGGATTCGTAACGTCGTGAGGTATATAAGACTACATGCAAAAAATTACTGTTATCCATCAGATAGATTTCGTCCAAATTAAACCTTAGTGTTGGAACGAGTCATTTTTTTACACCAATATACTGCTTCTTCTTCGAAAGCTCTATACCGACCACTTGTTAACCACTCTTTGCGATTTGTATGTGATCCGAGCCTAAGAGCGATTGTACGTTGTGCCAGGTATGCGCCCACAGTTAGGCCAGCACATCCGATTTCTGCGACGCTTTTTATTTACTAGGGGAGCTTCCCTAGGCCCCTACCTCAGTCGCTTCTTACGACATGCCTTGCGGGAGCAGCGTTACTATTCTTTGCTCCCTTGCGAGCCCCGATAACAACATACAAAAGTCTACAGTATAAAGAACGGCAGGCACAGACAAATAAACAATCTTCTGTCATTAAGAAAAACACACAAACAAAGACAAGTCAAGAGTCAACAATACACATCATGCAGACCGCTAGAGGACTACCTTGATATCCCTGATAATGGACAGAAGTCAAGAAGGGTAAGAGAGGAAGGAAACAGGTGGAGAGGGTGGGAGGGGGGGTGTTAACGCTAATGACTGAATACAGTGGCGGCTCGTCACTAAGGGCCATTGAGGCCGGGCCGCACCACAAATAATGTGTAACGTGTATTTATTATTTTATAAATTAAAATATAACAACACAAAACCATGATTTTTCCGAAAACCTTTATCTGGCCCCACCACCTAAAATGATCACGAGCCGCCACTGGCTGAATATCTCACAAAGACATTAGGGGCCATCATTCCTTTTAGAATTTCGAATATTGACAACCATACAGACATGTGTACTGACATAGACGTCACACACCGAAAACACAGCAGGAAAATTAGCATAGACATCACAAAATATTATTATCAAACATACCAAGTCATATATTTAACATTGACATCAAGGGAGATAAATTAACAGTCTTATCAAGGGAGATGATTATAAATGCACCTCAAGGGGGATAATAATAATGTAAATACAACAAACTCCGTGATCTGGCAGTGAGTTATGTCGGCATTCCAAGGGCAGATCATTGCTCTTGCATAGTAATGTGAGTTTAATACAAATGCAGTGGGAACATTTAGTTGCGTGTGTTATTAGCTAATAGCTAATTTGGTAACAGTGCAAGTTGAGATCAACCAAGTGTTATAATATTGCACGATGCAGGTGATGATAGTGTCTGGTATTAAAATTGACAATCTACTTGTAAAACTACTGGATTCTCCGAAAGGAGTTAATTCTTATTTTTCATGTTTGTTGGCCTACACGCTCTGATATAACCAATAAAAGGTTCGCCTTAGGTTGAAAGGGCGTGCCTCGGCTTAAAGAGGCTTTAATCCACTAATAAACAAACAAACAAACAATTGGCAATCTACACGCTCTGATATAACCAATAAAAGGTTCGCCTTAGGTTGAAAGAGGCGTGCCTCGGCTTAAAGAGACTTTAATCCCCTACTAAACAAACAAACAATTGACAATCAACTCTTGGATTCTCCGAAAGGATTTAATTCTTATTTTTCATGTTTGTTGGCCTACACGGTCTGATATAGCCAATAAAAGGGTCGCCTTAGGTTGAAAGGGACGTGCCTCGGCTTATAGAGGCTTTAATCCCTACTTAACAACAACAAACAACGAATAGGTCATGATTGAGGTGAGATCGACATTTTAACTAATTTTTTTTTTTAATATAAAAAAAGTTTTAAAAATTAATTTTAGAAAGCTAAGCTCAAAGTGTAGTGTCCACGTGATCACGTCCAAACGGTGGGAGCTTTCATAGAGCCAATAGGCAACTAAACAAAATTTTAGAATTCAGAGCAGCTCTAGTTCGAAAGGATGACGACGCTCGGGATTTTACACGTTAAAACGTGGTCGGGTATCACCTTCTGCGGCACTAAAAGGTAAGGGCTCACCCTCCAAAGATTTTTTTTTATTCTTCTTCTTCTTTTGTCGTCCCCTACGTATTGGCATGTCGTACCTGCTACCGGTTGTTGCCCAGTGTCGTCACACTGCTACCGGTTGTTGCCCAGTGTCGTCACACTGCTACCGGGAGTTCGTCCTGCTCCTTGGCCAGTGTCGTCACACTGCTACCGGATTGTTGCCCAGTGTCGTCACACTGCTACCGGGTTGTTGCCCAGTGTCGTCACACTGCTACCGGGTTGTTGCCAGTGTCGTCACACTGCTACCGGGTTGTTGCCCAGTGTCGTCACACTGCTACCGGGTTGTTGCCCAGTGTCGTGGTTTTCTGTTTTGTCTTGCGCTGTTCTGGTGGCTTGGTGATTGTTATTTTTGCTCTTTCACAGGATTCTGCTATGCCATCTAACCATCTTTTTCGTGGACTTCCTCTTGCCTTCTTTCCTGATGTTCTGTTGTAGAAGATTCTGTATACTGTGGAGTTTGGATGCATTCTTATTAAGTGGCCAAACCACTTCATTCTTTGTTTATCTATGTAATTCAAGCATTTTTTTTTTATTAAAAAGGCTAAAGATTAAAGTACAGTTTACACTTGATAGCGGCTGAGAGTTGGAAGCCTTCATAGAGCCAATAGAAAAGATACTACATTTCAACATATGTCGAGCAGTTCACATTCGAAAGAATGACGATGCTTGGAGTTTTTACACGTTCAGCCGTAGCTGGGTCACCCGATGCGGCACTACCGGGTAAGGGCCCAATACAATTTTTTAAATAATGATTGTTTAATAGAAAAAATACAAATGAAAGTATTGAGTGGTCAGACATGTAGCCATGAATGTGCTTTTAGCAGTCAGAGATTCATAGCATCAGGGTCAGTATCAGGGTCATTATCAGGGTCAGCATCAGGGTCAGTATCAGAGTCAGTATCAAGGTCAGTATCAGGGTCAGCATCAGGGTCAACATCAGAGTCAGTATCAGGGTCAGCATCAAGATCAGCATTAGGGTTAGGATCATAACAAAACTGACTAAGACTCCACTCCGCCTGTAACAGTTTCACTGTTATGCTAACTAGGTTATGGACGGGGGGTCAACAGAGAAAAGAACACCCCTTATTGTACTTGGCGTCCTTGACCAAGTTAGTAGTAAATAAATGTGTTTACCAGTCCCAACTTCGCCAGTAGAGTGTTAAATTCATGAAATAGGTTCTAGCCCGAGGTAGGCGAGGACTCCAGTAAAATCGAGGATCTTGAACCAGAGAAGGGACAGTTGGGAGCTTTGGTTTGAGCAGTAGGACAGTTACTCTAGAGAAGTTGTGGAGGACGGACAGATTATTTTTTAGTGAGCGTAAGAGAGAGAATAGTTAGAATAGAGCAGCGGAACGGGAAGCCAAAATCTCTTGAGCGGAGAAGACTAGTTTTGAACACTTGAGCGTGTAAGTTAAACTTTTCGTAAATAGAGAGAAGCTGAACTAGTGTTATTTAGATTATAAGTTGTGATGAATGTGAGAACCCACAACTGAGGATTCTTTGAAGTGTTATTTGACTTATAGTTGTGATGATGTAGAACACAACTATGATTCTTTGAAGTGTTATTTGATTATAAGTTGTGATGATGTAGAACCCACAACTGAGGATTCTTTGAAGTGTTATTTGATTTATAAGTTGTGATGGATATGAGAACCCACAACTGAGATTCTTTGAAGTGTTATTTAGATTATAAGTTGTGATGAATGTGAGAACCCACAACTGAGGATTCTTTGAAGTGTTATTTGATTTATAAGTTGTGATGGATGTGAGAACCCACAACTGAGGATTCTTTGAAGTGTTATTTAGATTATAAGTTGTGATGAATGTGAGAACCCACAACTGAGGATTCTTTGAAGTGTTATTTGATTTATAAGTTGTGATAGATGTGAGAACCCACAACTGAGGATTCTTTGAAGTGTTATTTAGATTATAAGTTGTGATAGATGTGAGAACCCACAACTGAGGATTCTTTGAAGTGTTATTTGATTTATAAGTTGTGATAGATGTGGGAACCCACAACTGAGGATTCTTTGAAGTGTTATTTAACTTATAAGTTGTGATGGATGTGAGAACCCACAACTGAGGACTCTTTGAAGTGTTATTTTGATTTATTAAGGGTTGTGATGGATGTTGAGAGACCCACAACTGAGGACTCTTTGAAGTGTTATTTGATTTATAAGTTGTGATGGATGTAGAACCACAACTGAACTCGTTTGAAGTGTTATTTGATTTATAAGTTGTGATAGATGTGAGAACCCACAACTGAACATTTCTTGAACTTTGCATAATTAGTGGAGATGCTGAACTAGTGTATTTGATTTATAGGTTGTGATAGATGTGGAAAAACCCGACAGAGGGTTCCTTGAACTTTCTGTTAATTGTAGAGAAGCGCACTTAATGATTACACAATTGATTTTCAGGAAAGTTATTTATGTACTTTTGGTCTCATATCAGTTGAGAGAGTATGTATGTACGTTTACCAGTTTAGATATACAATATATATAGATACCAATAAACTTGTATAAGTTGTTTAGACAGTCTTGCGTGAATTTAATGTAGTCGATTGTCAGGTGTCGGACTTAGTGGTAGATGCTATTTTTTGTCTTTATATTTCTGGGACCTTGTACCAGCTAGTCTATTATACGCCTCCCGGCGGTGGCCCTGGAAAATAACGACTACCAAAAACTAAGTTTGTGGAGATTGAAGAGAGAAAAGATAACCCGCTACCCCCAAAATTGGCTACACTGAAGTCGGATGTGTTGGACTGAAATATGCAGATACTACAGCTCACGTTAACAACGGAGACACAACGCATTCCGTTCTTCGGACCATACTCTGTTATAACCAGTGGGAGTATGAGAATAAACGAGGAAGAAAAAGTCAACATCAAACAGGAATTTCCGATTTTCCGACTAAGCTAGTCGACCTTATTTAGAGTTGGCCATGGTAATGAAAGAGAGCCGCTGTAGCGTAGTTGTTAGTGAACTCGCTTCGCAAGGCTGGTGGTCTGGGTTCAGCTCCCGCAATGTGCGTGGAATTTTTCCCGACCACGACGGTTCTCAGGTCGACCCAGCCTCAACTGGGTACCAGACATGCTCTGGGAAGTAAAGGCGGCCGGCGTGATGCTGACCACATTACCCATCGTGTGCCGACAGTCAATGAAAAATACAGGCCTAACACTGTATTGACCCATATACCACGAGGTATGAAAGGGTTCCTTTACTTTTTTTATGGTAATGAAAATGAAAACCATGTCATATCCTTTACAGGACGTCACCTTAACCACAGTAAACGAGTCGTTGATTTTTCTAGGCACCACTTATACGATCAGTAGTTTGCCATTGCTTTATAAACTTTTAGGTCTATTTTTACCGTTCGCGAAACTCCATGAAAACAAATTTGCTTCAAACTTCCTCGGCAGAGTTTGAAGTAGGTACATTGGGTTATGATCGAGCTCACTTTCCCTTAAGCTACAGACGCCCACGGTAAAATAGAGTAAAATACGAGGAGACAAAAAGAAAAGACTTGGACAAGATGAAAGTCGGGCAATCATAGATTCGTTGTCATGACGATAAAGTAGCAGAGCAATTAAGAAAATGTGTCTTAGACGAGAAATGAGAAGAATTAGTGATGTGTGCTTCCGTTACTTCAAAGTATTTGTAACAGTTCATTACTTTTGTAATAAACAGCCCTAGTATTCGATATTGACACAGCTAGATACCAGTGGAACCAGTTTTAACGCCCGTATTAACATTCCTGATTGTTAAAACAAACGAGGGTCTAAAGCCGAGGGATTTACTTCATTGCACCGGGGTTTACCCGATATCCCTCTGTCCCTCTTCACAGAAATGGCACGCCATCTTCCGAGAGTATTGCACAAAACCCGGACCCCCGTTCTCCAGCAACAATCCTGGGGGGCTGGAAAAATACACTCGTGAACAGAAAGGCGCGGTCTGGATTCAAATCTACAACCTTCGGAACGCAAGGCAAGGGTTTAACCACTTAGACTAGATACCTCCTCACGAATGATAAATGTGTGCATACCTGGCACCGACTCTGTTACATTTCACACCTTGTTGCAGCTCTACTTATATTAGTAAATCTTCTTCTTCTTTGCGTTCGTTCTTTACGACCAATTTTAATCACTCTTTGTGATATGTTGGATCTTTGCCAAGAACGTGTACACCTTGCACATTGGTTTGGTAGACCCCTAAACGCATAGACTTCTACACGTTTAGGACATGTACATCCGATTTCAGCCAAGCCTTCGTAGTCGCCTCTTACGGCATGCGTGGCAGGTAACATTGGTTCTATTCTTTACACTCCATATTTGGGCCCCGGTAACCCACTCGTATTAGTAAATGTAGAAGTAGTATTTGTCCATACTCTTTTTTACAGTTCCGATAATCTACTAAGGCTTGGTTATTGGTTATTGGTTATTGGAAGACCAAAGACCACTCTTCGCAGAAACCATTACTATTATCAACCATTTCTATATATATATTGGAGCGCATGTGACTAATGTCTGCGGAATCTCGAGCGCCATATGGTGATTGTAATAATAATTTAAAAAATAATAGAATAATATTACAATTAACATACATTTTTTACAGCAACATGTAAACTTAATCCTGAGTATGCCCGTCTGCCCAGCGTGTTCATAGCGCGTTGGACTATGGGTGACTATTCCTCTGTGTGTGCCGGTTCAATTCTGCGGGATGGCAGAAAAAGCCACAGATTCCCCAGATTTACGGTGTTCGTGGCACCGAACCGAAGGGTTACGATGTCCATGGCACCGAGCCGAAGAGCTGAAAAGCTCAAGGTGCTTCTGGATGGGAAAAAAAAAATCCTGAGTACAAGTTACATTTTTTAAATATTGTGGTGAGGGCTTGGAAGGCCTTGGATGCGGACTTACGTCTCTCTAGCGACGAAGAGTGAAGAAGAATTGTGCTTGAAAAAATGAATCATGCATTATGTTATGTTATGTTATGTTATGTTATGTTATGCAGAAACTGCCCTATGTGGTGCCGGGGCCTGCAAGGGAAGCAAAGAATAGTACCACTGTGACCTACGAGGCATGTCGTAAGAGGCGACTGATGTAGAACCTAGGGAAGCTACCTTAGTAAATAAAAAGCATAGTAGAAATCGGATGTGCTGGTCTACTTGTAGGAGCATAACTGGCACAACGTACAATCCTCTTAGGCTCAGATCACATACAAATCACACAGAGTGGCTAACAAGTGGTCGATATGGAGCCTTGGAAGAAGAAGAAGTTTGGCAGAAAGACATTGCTTTTCTTAAAATTATGATCAACGTCAAAGTTGACGGAATAAATAGGGCGCCAGGGATATGTACATGGGCGCCATAGCGCCCGCAAGCACAACGTTGGACAGTTATGATGTAAAGTAAGATAGTCAGCTTCCGTCTGCTTACTTTCATTGCCAGAGTTAAACGCGGATATATGATATTGGAAATCATCCCAACATAACATCAGAATCAGTGGCGGCTCGTGATAATTTTTCTTGGTGGGGCCAGACACATTTTTCCGGATAAATCATGGTTTTTGTAGCTATATTTTAATTTATAAAATAATAAATACACGTTATACATTATTTTTGGTGAGGGTCCCACTGGCCCTTAATGACGAGCCGCCACTGATCAGAATTAAAATTAATGTATACCACTGATGTATGCTATCAAATTCCTTCACTAAGTTAACAAACATTAGGCAATCTCAAGATCTTAGTATATGCACAAAAGTTAAATTATTTAGGTCATGTGTGATTCCTGTACTGACCTACGGTTGTGAAAGTTGGAAATCAACAAAGAAAATTGATAAGAAACTGGACAGCTTTGAGAATAAATGTCTACGAAAATTATTAAAAGTAAAATGGAGTGATTTCGTTTCTAACAACACAGTGAGAGATAGAACACACCAACAACCGTATCAAATATTATAAGCAAACGAAGGTGGAAATATTTAGGTCATGTCCTTACTTCAGACGAAAAGAGGCTAAATTAACAAGTCCTTATGTGGTCACCAGTTGGGAAAAGAAAACGTGGAAGACCTAAGACCACTCTTCGAAGAACCATCCTACAAGAAAGTAAACTATTGGGATGTAAAACCATACGAGATCTCCAGCTGCTAGCAACGAACCGCATTACATGGAGATCTAAATCCTTTACCATATGTGCCGCCTTTGGCACGAAAGGAACAAACTAGCTAACTGTATGTTATCAACTTTGCAACACAGATCAGAATGCTGGAGAATGACAGAACAAGATATTTTCAAATTTCCTCACATTCAATAAAACTTGTCTGCAAAAGATCTTACGCGTGCTCTGTGCAAAAACTATCTCTATCCAAGAACTGTTTGCACGGTGTCAACAAAGTAATATGAATACCATCATCCAAAAGAGAAGATGGAGATGGAGCAGACATGTGATACTCATGAAGTCTAACTCTGTCACGAAAACCGCTAGGACACCAGAGGGTAAAAGAAAATGTCGAAAATCCAAAACGACCTGAACAAGAACAGTAGAATAACAATTGAAAGAAATGAACCACAGCTAACACTTAATACAGAGTACGACCATGAGCAGAGAAGAAGAATGTGCATTTGTTGCTGTCCTTAGAGCCAAACTCGACGCAAGATAGATATAGAAAAAGAGAGAGGTAAAGGATTTAAAGGCAAAGGATTGTCTACATTGTACCTGGTGTTCCCTAAAGCTCCATCCCTTTCGTCAAAAATGACAAGACTCTTGCCGAGAGTATTACACAAAGCACGAACTCTGCAACTCCGGCAACAATCCTAGGGATTTCCGGGAGACAACACACGTATGAAATGAACAACGTGGTCCAGATTCAAACTCACAATCTTCAGAACGCAAGGCAATCGTCTCAACCACTTCAACATAGAGACACCAAATACACTATTTACTTGCATTCATTTGTTTGTTTATTTCGATCATTCTTCTCGAGACCATTTTGATCATTCTTATTGTGATATACAGGGTGTTCAAGATAAAAGTAGCCCCATTGACAAATCAAAAGTTGCCAGTTATGAATTGCGTTTTGTCTATTTAACTCATTGTGGACCAGGAGCCACCCTAAGTGGCGTTTTTACTCCATAATGGTTTTTTGCCCTGGTCCACTGAGAGTTAATACTTAAACCGGTTCCGACTAACTCGACCTTCGTCCCATTTGTTCATCATTACTTCCTGCACTATAATTACACACCATCACTAGAATACTTGCGTACTTGACCTATACTACGTCATAATTGAACCTTCTCATTTTGAAGGATAATGGAGATGTTCTTCGGTCTCTTCGCGACTGCCTGTTGGATGAAGACACTAAAATAGATGTTGAATCGATCCAGCGATTTAGGCAGTTTAGAGTTACCCGTTGTACAAGTAGAACTGGATGCCTGAGGGCAGAGTGAGGAGTGTGTTTAATCAGCGAGCCACGGAAACCATCAGTATGCATTCTCTTCGTTATATGTTGGGGGAGACTGAGCACCTATGGGTCTGCCCAAATTGCAATGACATCTGTTCAGTAACCAACCACCCTTCTCATTTTCATAAATATATGCCAGATTGGCTTCCTTGACAGGCTACTGTTATCTTGAACATCTTGTATAAACAGTCTTTGCCAACAACGGTTAGAACGTTGCTGTCTGTTTAGGCCCCTACTTTTGTAGGACGGGCGCATCCGAAACCGAAGTTTTCGGCCTACTTGCACTAAAAGCTCGACGTTAATGCAGTCAGATTGCATCGGATTTCTTCCATTACCAGATCCCCACACGTGGCAGTCAGATAACGAACTAGGGTGTAGGTAAGGCCTCTTCAAACACAAGACAATGAGCTATCAACAGATCTTTAAATACACAGGTGGATGGATATATGAGATTCCTTGCCAAACGCGACAAATCTGACCTGAAACCACGCATGCTGACATAAAAAGAAAAGCTCTTAAAGAATTACTTCACAGTTGAAATCTTGCAGGATCTTACATCTACCTGTAGCAGACACAAGTGCTAATTTTGTGAATGTGATACAAGAAGCCATTTTAAAATAAACATGGACTTACCTCCCTTGAAATGCAGCTGCATCGGATATTTGTTATCACAACTTTATAGCTATTTGAGTTTCCGTTACTTTTAAGTACTTGAACCATATTTTAAATTTGAAATAAATGTTCGTTGCTTATTATTCGTTACTTAGTGATCGTTACTTAGTGACTGTTGGTGCCATCAAGTATGCACTTACGTAGTATGAAGATATCAGACTATTGCTATAGATACGGTGATATGGACAGTGCATATCAGACACGAAAATAAAACTACACCACTTCCACACAAGCTGTCTACGCAGACTACCAAAAATAAACTGACAGGACAAAATTCCAGATAGCGAAGTTCTCCTAGCAGCCAAGATCCCAAGCGTTAACACCCTGTTGTAGAAGGCCCAAGTAAGGTGGGCCGGTCACGTTGCCCAGGTGCCTGATAAACACATCCCAAAACAGTGGATGTAGGGTGAGCTTGAAGAAGGCAGATGTTCAGCTGGTGGACAGAAAAACGCTTAAAGACACTCTAGAGTGTCTCTGAAATGCTTCGATATAGACACAACGTGCTGGAATCGCATGCCAGATCGCCAAATGTGGCGCTGTAACAACATTGTCTGTATTGCCATTGTTTTTGTATTTTGTAAAACTACAGTACTTATTGTTACTTCAGAAGGTGCAGCAGCAACGCCTGAGTGTTGTCATCATCGCTGCGATGGACGGATATTAATCTTCGATACATAGCCAGTATCGAATACTCACTATAACGTATGTTGGCATGTACCTATTGGTTATTGGTTACTAAACTGACGTCATCTCACTCCAGGCAGACCCATAGGCACTCAGCTTCCCCCAGCAGATATCGAAGAGTATGCATACTGATGGTTCCCGTAGTTCGCTGATTAAACATACTCTCACTCTGCCTCTCAGGCATCCAGTTCGACTTGTACAAAGGGTAACTCCAAACTGCCTAAATCGCTGCATCGATTCAACATCGATTTTAGTGTCCTCATCCAACAGAGAGTCGAGAAGAGACCAAAGAATATCCCCCTTATCCATCTTCAACTCCCCAACTATCGATGCTGTTGATGCAAGCCTGCCCGCTCTCTCATTACCGTAAACATCCGCATGCCCAGGACAGTATATCCACGTAGGCCGCTGGAGGTTAGAAACTTCTATAGACGACATCCACTCATACCGAAACCTGCCCTTCTGGATCTTGTGAAGCATCGACTGAGAGTCAGATACAACAACTGCCCCAGTAAATGAAGTCCCAGAAACCCAATGGAGGGCAGCAGTAACGGCCTCAACCTCCATCTTCATACTAGAAGTAGTTGTCCTGTATGCCCCACTTCGCTCTGCAACAACCATACCTTGCGCATTAGTCGAGAAATCCCCAATCAGACTTCTCACCACGATGAACCGACCCATCAGTATGTACAAGAACATCATCATCCCCTTTCATGATCTTCTATCAGCTGTTATCAACATATGTACGAGCCTAGTAGTGTTAAAGTACTGATTAGTGTGCCATACCAGCATTAAAAGTGACAAGAATGTTTGCCCTGTATCTTCTTCTTCTTCTTCTAACACTCTACAACGATCACTTATTAAACCACTCTGTGACTTGTATGTAACCTGAGCCTAAAAGCGATTGAACGTTGTGCCAGTTATGCTCCTACAAGTAGCCCAGCACGTTTGATTTCTGTGACTCTTTTTTACTATATGATCAACAAATAAACAGATACAGGTATTAGAGCTTCCGAAAAACAAGTAGACAAACACGGGACTCGAACCACTTACCCTAGTCCTTACGACACCAATCGCCTAGTCTAGCAATACGAGCGTCCTTACGTACACTCGTACACTTACTTACCTTCGTATTGCTAGGCTAGGCGATTGGTGTCGTAAGGACTAGGTAAGTGGTTCGAGTCCCGTGTTTTCTACTGTTTTTCGAAGCTCTAATACCTGTATCTGTTTATTTGTTGATCATATTCGTTACCTCCGTTGCTTCCTCTGGGTTCTTGTAAAAAAACTCCTTGTGCTCATCTTTATTTACTATATTAACTTCTCTAGGTTCCTTCTCAGTGGCCTATCACGACATGCCTTGTAGGTCGCAGTGTTACTACTCATTGCTCCCCTTGCGAGCTCCGGCGACACACGGGGGACAGTTCGCCCTGTATAAAGTGACTTAACACTGTTGGCGCACGCTAGAGAGAACACACCGAAAAAAATAGAGTAAGCTGATTGTCCAAATCGGTAGGTCTAATAATTATTACTGATAAAAGCAAGCAATAAATTAACGGAAAATGATGGTAGAAAGAGGAAAGATAAAAGTAGTAGAAGAATTCAAATATTTGGACAGCTTTGTAACTATCAAGAAGAAGATGGCTACAAGATATTAATGAAACCATGAATATGACCATCGATGAAGTGGGTGAACTGGCTAGAGACAGAGTGAATTTCAGATGTACTGTAAAGCGAGCAACGTCCTATAAAGGATACGCATCTTGTTGATGATGATGTAACTATAGATGGGGATGTAGGAGGAAATCAACGCAATAATTGAACTGACAGCTGAAGCATTCAGATCGTTAAACACAGTGGCGGCTCGTGATCAGTTTTGTTGGTGGGGCCAGACAGAAATTTTCGGAAAAATCATGGTTTCGATTAGGATATATTTTAATGTATAAAATAATAAATACACGTTGCACCTAATTTTTTGGTGTGGCCCGGCCCCACTGGCCCTTAATGACAAGCCGCCACTGATTAAACAACGTATGGAGATCATCAGCTTACAGGACACAGACTAAAATCATTATAGGCAAATGAAACGTGCACTCAGTCCTACTGTATGGATTATATATAGACCTTTTTCATCTTTACAAACGGTCAATTGTCAAGTGTTTTACTGTGACAACTTCTGAGTTTTCGCTTTTCTCTCTTGTCGTTCAGCTCATACATAAGTCTCTTCTCAAAAGACTCTGCGCCTTTTCGCAATTTGGCTTTCCACACAACTCTGTCATCAGCTAGTTTTTCCCATGTGCTGGGACCTATAGAAAAGTTTTTCTTTGAGGCTTTGCAGACATCTTTATATCTGAGCAGTGGTCTGCCCTGGTGCCTCTTCCTCTTCGAAAGTTCACAGAATAACATTTGTTTTGGTATGTGATAAGTTTCCATTCTTCTCACATGCCCCAGCCATCTTAGTCGTCTACTGCTGAGCACGCCTATGATGGAAGGCAGATTTGCACGTTGCAGTACTTCAGAGTTGGTTATCTTGTCGTACCACCTGATATTCATAATCTTGCGGAGACATCGAAGGTGAAAGATGTTAAGTCTCCTCTTGTGCCTTGAGTAGGCTGTCCATGTTTGTGAGCCATATAGTAAAGAAATAATTACACAGGCTCGATATATTTGAATCTTCGTCTGCAATGTTAGTTTTGTGTTGTCCCTCAAAGAAAGATGGATTAGAGACATGGAAAACATGTACAAAGATAGTCACATAAGAGGCTTTGAGTGAAGATGTCTCAGACGAATTCTCCTACTGCAAGAATGCCAGCTGTTAACAGCCCTGAGAAAAGAAACTTGGCCTGATAACACAGAGCTTCACGAGAAGCTGTACGGAGGGACGGAGTCCCTAAAAGCAACAGTAAATTGATCAGTGGCGGCTCGTGACCCTTTTTGTTGGTGGGGCCAGACACAAATTTTCAGAAAAATCATAGTTTTGGGTTTGGTTATATTTTAATTTAATAAATAATAAATACACGTTATACATTATTTTTTGGGGGGCCCTGCCCCACTGGCCATTAATGGCGAGCCGCCACTGAAATTCATGATAAAATTTGGTTCATCAGTCTAGGCGGGGATCAGGAGAGAGAGAGAGAGACGAATTCTCCAAATTCGTGGGGAACCAGAGAATAACAAATACTAAGATCACATCACCCGGCGTACATGCAGGAAGAATTTCAACGAGGAAATAAAAATGTGGAGATGGAAGTGGTTGGGACATATATTAAGAATGCTTAAGACCAAACACCCACATGTGGCTTTTCAGTGGAATCCGGGAGGCAAGAGAGACAGGGGACGACCTAGAGAGACACGGAAACGAATTGTAGACAGAGAAAGAGAAGATGCTGGAAAGACCTGGAATAAACTAAGATGGTTTACTCAAGACAGATCTGATTGGAGGAAATTTGTTGATGTCTGATGCTTCAAGGCAAAATAAGGATAGAGAATAGATAGATAGAAATAGACCTGACGCTGAAAGGAAAAATAAGGATAGAGAATAGATAGATAGAAATAGACCTGATGCTAAAAGGAAAAATAAGGATAGAGAATAGATAGATAGAAATAGACCTGACGCTGAATGCAAAATAATGATAGAGAATAGATAGATAGAAATAGACCTGACGCTGAAAGTCAAAATAAGGATAGAGAATAGATAGATAGAAATAGACCTGACGCTGAATGCAAAATAAGAATAGAGAATAGATAGATAGAAATAGACCTGATGCTAAAAGGAAAAATAAGGATAGAGTATAGATAGATAGAAATAGACCTGACGCTGAATGCAAAATAAGGATAGAGAATAGATAGATAGAAATAGACCTGACGCTGAATGCAAAATAAGAATAGAGAATAGATAGATAGAAATAGACCTGACGCTGAATGCAAAATAAGGATAGAGAATAGATAGATAGAAATAGACCTAACGCTGAATGCAAAATAAGGATAGAGAATAGATAGATAGAAATAGACCTGACGCTGAATGCAAAATAAGGATAGAGAATAGATAGATAGAAATAGACCTGACGCTGAATGCAAAATAAGGATAGAGAATAGATAGATAGAAATAGACCTGACGCTGAATGCAAAATAAGGATAGAGAATAGATAGATAGAAATAGACCTAACGCTGAATGCAAAATAAGGATAGAGAATAGATAGATAGAAATAGACCTAACGCTGAATGCGAAATAAGGATAGAGAATAGATAGATAGAAATAGACCTGACGCTGAATGCAAAATAAGGATAGAGAATAGATAGATAGAAATAGACCTAACGCTGAATGCGAAATAAGGATAGAGAATAGATAGATAGAAATAGACCTGACGCTGAATGCAAAATAAGGATAGAGAATAGATAGATAGAAATAGACCTAACGCTGAATGCAAAATAAGGATAGAGAATAGATAGATAGAAATAGACCTGACGCTGAAAGGCAAAATAAGGATAGAGAATAGATAGATAGAAATAGACCTAACGCTGAAAGGCAAAATAAGGATAGAGAATAGATAGATAGAAATAGACCTGACGCTGAATGCAAAATAAGGATAGAGAACAGATAGATAGAAATAGACCTGATGCTAAAGGAAAATAAGGATAGAGTATAGATAGATAGAAATAGACCTGACGCTGAATGCAAAATAAGGATAGAGAATAGATAGATAGAAATAGACCTGACGCTGAATGCAAAATAAGGATAGAGAATAGATAGATAGAAATAGACCTAACGCTGAATGCAAAATAAGAATAGAGAATAGATAGATAGAAATAGACCTGATGCTAAAAGGAAAAATAAGGATAGAGTATAGATAGATAGAAATAGACCTGACGCTGAATGCAAAATAAGGATAGAGAATAGATAGATAGAAATAGACCTGACGCTGAATGCAAAATAAGAATAGAGAATAGATAGATAGAAATAGACCTGACGCTGAATGCAAAATAAGGATAGAGAATAGATAGATAGAAATAGACCTAACGCTGAATGCAAAATAAGGATAGAGAATAGATAGATAGAAATAGACCTGACGCTGAATGCAAAATAAGGATAGAGAATAGATAGATAGAAATAGACCTGACGCTGAATGCAAAATAAGGATAGAGAATAGATAGATAGAAATAGACCTGACGCTGAATGCAAAATAAGGATAGAGAATAGATAGATAGAAATAGACCTAACGCTGAATGCGAAATAAGGATAGAGAATAGATAGATAGAAATAGACCTGACGCTGAATGCAAAATAAGGATAGAGAATAGATAGATAGAAATAGACCTAACGCTGAATGCGAAATAAGGATAGAGAATAGATAGATAGAAATAGACCTGACGCTGAATGCAAAATAAGGATAGAGAATAGATAGATAGAAATAGACCTGACGCTGAATGCAAAATAAGGATAGAGAATAGATAGATAGAAATAGACCTGACGCTGAATGCAAAATAAGGATAGAGAATAGATAGATAGAAATAGACCTGACGCTGAATGCAAAATAAGGATAGAGAATAGATAGATAGAAATAGACCTAACGCTGAAAGGCAAAATAAGGATAGAGAATAGATAGATAGAAATAGACCTGACGCTGAAAGGCAAAATAAGGATAGAGAATAGATAGATAGAAATAGACCTGACGCTGAATGCAAAATAAGAATAGAGAATAGATAGATAGAAATAGACCTGATGCTAAAAGGAAAAATAAGGATAGAGTATAGATAGATAGAAATAGACCTGACGCTGAATGCAAAATAAGGATAGAGAATAGATAGATAGAAATAGACCTGACGCTGAATGCAAAATAAGAATAGAGAATAGATAGATAGAAATAGACCTGACGCTGAATGCAAAATAAGGATAGAGAATAGATTAGATAGAAATAGACCTAACGCTGAATGCAAAATAAGGATAGAGAATAGATAGATAGAAATAGACCTGACGCTGAATGCAAAATAAGGATAGAGAATAGATAGATAGAAATAGACCTGACGCTGAATGCAAAATAAGGATAGAGAATAGATAGATAGAAATAGACCTGACGCTGAATGCAAAATAAGGATAGAGAATAGATAGATAGAAATAGACCTAACGCGGAATGCAAAATAAGGATAGAGAATAGATAGATAGAAATAGACCTAACGCTGAATGCGAAATAAGGATAGAGAATAGATAGATAGAAATAGACCTGACGCTGAATGCGAAATAAGGATAGAGAATAGATAGATAGAAATAGACCTGACGCTGAATGCAAAATAAGGATAGAGAATAGATAGATAGAAATAGACCTGACGCTGAATGCAAAATAAGGATAGAGAATAGATAGATAGAAATAGACCTGACGCTGAATGCAAAATAAGGATAGAGAATAGATAGATAGAAATAGACCTAACGCTGAAAGGCAAAATAAGGATAGAGAATAGATAGATAGAAATAGACCTGACGCTGAATGCAAAATAAGGATAGAGAACAGATAGATAGAAATAGACCTAACGCTGAATGCAAAATAAGGATAGAGAACAGATAGATAGAAATAGACCTGACGCTGAATGGCAAAATAAGGATAGAGAACAGATAGATAGAAATAGACCTGACGCTGAATGGCAAAATAAGGATAGAGAACAGATAGATAGAAATAGACCTGACGCTGAAAGGCAAAATAAAAATAGATAATAGATAGATAGAAATAGACCGGACGCTCACCTTGCGAGGCAGAAGAGAAAGCAAGAGGCAGATTGACCATCTTTTTTTATAAAATACAAAAGTTGAACTGCAGATAAAACTATGATAAGACAAATATAATGAAGACACATATGACAAGTAATGCAAATATAACGCTTGAATCAAATATGATAAAAATAACAGAGCAGTTCGCCTATGTGGGTACCAATTGTGACTCTCTCTCTCTCTCTCTCTCGTTGCATTTTTAACCCGGATTGTGGCCTAGTCCCTCAACCAACTTACGCCAAGTCCTCGTATCTCTAGCTATGTCCTGCAGCTCCCTCCAGCTCTTCTTTATATTGTTGATCTCTGCCTCCAAATCTCGTCTCTATGTAATTCTAGATCTCTCTTTAAATTATACAACAAATTATTAAAGCAACATAAGCTTTTAAATATCTAAATAAAATATGAAGCTTCAAGTAATATAATTTTAAAACCCATTAAAAAAATGTTCAATTCCAGTGTTGTCTCAATCCTAATATATAGCTAGGAGAGTTGGAAAATGTCTTAAGATATAGAATGTAAGTTGAATGTATTTGAAAATAGATGTATGTGAAAATAGATGTATGTGAAAATAGATGTATTTGAAAATAGATGTATTTGAAAATAGATGTATGTGAAAATAGATGTATTTGAAAATAGATGTATGTGAAAATAGATGTATGTGAAAGATGTATTTGAAAATAGATGAATGTGAAAATGGATGTATGTGAAAAAGGATGTACAGGAAAATGGAACACATTCAAGAGATGTGATTAAATCAGAAAAATGTGGAGCCAACTACTATTAGCAACTATTTGTTTTGGTAAAGAGAAGACAGAGATATCCTTGGCATACTTTGATAATAAATGATCTCTATCTCTCTCTATCTCTCTCATCTCTCTTATCTCTCTCTATCTCTATCTATCTCGCGATCCCAGAATAAATGATCTCGATCTCTCTCTCTCTATCTCTTCAATCTCTCTCTATCTATCTCGCGATCCCAGAATAAATGATCTCTATCTCTCTCTATCTCTCTCTATCTCTCTCTATCTATCTCATGATCCCAGAATAAATGATCTCTATCTCTCTTATCTCTCTATCTCTCTATCTATCCCCGGATCCCAGAATAAATTATCTCGATCTCTCTCTCTTGCGATCCCAGAATAAATTCTCTCTCTCTCTCTCTCTCTCTTGCGATCCCAGAATAAATTATCTCTCGATCTCTCTCGCGATCCCAGAATAAATTCTCTCTCTCTCTCGCTCTCTCGCGATCCCAAAATAAATGATCTCTCTCTCTCGCGATCCCAGAATAAATGATCTCTCTCTCTCTCTCTCTCTCTCTCTTTCTCTTGTGATCCCAGAATAAATGATTTAAGAATCACAAAGCAGACATTGAAGTATGAGACAAATAGTGCTAGAAAGAATTATCACCCAGTGAAACACTGAAACAAACTTTACTGAGAGAGGCAAGAAATATCGAACTCAAATCCATAGGAGAGATTGAACGTATTGTCCAGGATAGAGAGGTATAGAAAAATTGCTTACAGACCTCATGTAACGTATAAGGGTACTGCTGAAATACATTAAGTTGGAAATACCGGAACTACGGATACTAATCTGTTGACTGATATAACGGTAGTCATGAATAGTGACCATGTACCTAGTAGCGGTAAAATAACAATGAATTTTTCCTTTATCATACTTAATACTAACGGATACAGACAATAAAAGGTATTTGAGGACTAAATGATTACTATTCGCACATTTCTAATACCGGAATCTGTTTGAAGTTGTTAATTTTTTTTTCCGATCCAGAAGCATTGAGCTTTTCAGCTCTTCGGTTTCAGCCATGGACATCGTAACCCTTCGGTTCGGTGCCACGAACACCGTGAATCTGGGGAATATGTGGCTTTTCTGCCTGCCCACGGAATTGAACCCGTACACAAGAGGCTAGTCACCCACAGTCCAACGCGCTACGAACACGCTGGGCACGCGGGCGAAGTTGTTAATAAAGACACAAGATGGAGACAATATGTGATCCATTTGGCGGCAACAGATGAACGATTGTGTGTACACCTGTGATTGTCCGTGTGTATGTATATATGCGTGTGTGTGTAGGTATGTTTGTGTGTCGACTATGTGTGTGTCTGTCTGTATGTGTGTGCGTCTGTCTGTCTGCCTACATCTATATGTGTGTGTCTGTGATTATGTGGAGAGAGAGAGAGAGAGAGAGAGAGAAGGGAAAGAAAAGAGAGAGAGAAGAAAGTAAAATGAAATTGCAACAAGGGATGGATAGTGCAAATAATGTGTTTCTATGCGAGTGTTAGTGTGTGTATGTGTTTGTATATCTACGTGTTTAAGTATGTGTATGCCCGCCTGCCCAGCGTGTTCGTAGCGCGTTGGACGACGGTGTGACAAGCCCTCTGTCAGTGCGGGTTCAATTCCGCGGGCTGGCAGAAAAGCCACAGGTTATCCAGATTTACAGTGTTCGTGGCACCGAACCGAAGGGTTACGATGTCCATGGCACCGAGCCGAAGAGCTGAAAGCTCAAGTGCTTCTGGATCGGGGGTGGGGGAGTGTGTGATATGTACCTATGTCTGTATCGTTGGTAGTGTAAGTGTGTGTATGTGTATGTATGTTTATGCATGTGCTAGATGAAGGAAATATAAGAATATATTAGAACATATATATGTATGTGCGTGTTTGAGCATGCATGCGCGTGTGAATGTATATACGAGAGATTGATGAAAATATAAGAAATACAACGGGAACCGTGAAGGACTGTGCAAATATTGCGTTTGTTTTTATGTTTGTGTGTGCGTACGTGTATGTGTATGTGTGTGTGTGTTATTTTATGCAAGAGAAGGATGGAAATGTGAGATTCCGGTTATGTTTACTTCCATCAAAAGCGAAAAAAAAAAAAAATTTATAGGATGCGCGAGAGTTGTACAAACAACGTGTGTTGAAACAAATGTGTGTTACAAGTTTTAAGAAAGGAAAGAACAGCCTGACGCCACCATGTGTGAGATATGCATATGTGGTGTTCTGTCATGGTTGAATCATCTAGTGAGAAAAACACTCACGGGGGATACGTTAGCGAACAGGTTGTAATTGAAAAACATTGTTAAGTTTGCAGGGGGACAGTCCCTAAGATATCCTTACCTGTCATCCGTTGTAACGTTGATGTGGTTTCATATTTAAGACCAGCATTGGGCCCCTATGGCTTATGACCTTGTCGGTTATAAGGTCTGAGGCCGAAGGATTCACTTCATTGCACCGGGTTTGACCCCATATAGCTCGGTCCCTCTACGTAGAAATCGCACGCCACATTGCGCAAAGCACAAATTCAGTAGCTCCAGTCACAATCATAGGAGTCTCTGTAAAAAACGTACTCGTAAACAGAATGGCGTGGTCCAGATTCGAACCCATGACCTTCCGAACGCAAGCCAAAGGGTTAACTACTTTGTCATAGATACTCGGTTGCTGGCGTTCTAGTTAAAACATTGTAGTCATTATAACAATATATACATTGAAAACAGATATGCCACATATCTTTGTTGAACTGGTTTAGATGTCATTTCTCCTGTGTTAAATGTATATTGTAGTACACAATTGAAGCGTTGTAGCATAGGAAACCTTCAGCTCCTCTTAATTCACAAGAGCGCTGTCCAAAGGCAGAGCCCGCGGGAGCCATGGCGCCCGTGTCATATATTTATCTTCTTCTTCGAACGCTCCATATCGACCACTTGTTAACCACTCTGTGATTTTTATGTGATCCGAGCCTAAGAGAGGATGTACGTTGTGCCAGTTATGAGCCTACAGGTAGGCCAGCACATCATATATCTGCAACGCCTTTTATTTACCAGGGTAGCTTCCCTAGGGCCCTACCTCAGTCGCCTCTTACGACATGCCTTGTATGTCGCAGTTTTACTATTCTTTGCTCCTTGCGGCCCCGACAAACCACGGTGTTATACATTCATGGAGCCCTATTTTACTCTGATCAAATTTCAAGAAAACAATATTTTTCCATTGGGGGTCAGCACACCAATGAACACGATCCTCCCATATCAAGGCGATGTATGGAAATTTACAGATCTAAGGTGATCAGGCCAAATCAGATCTGGAGCACCGTGGGTAGGCTGCAGTGATTCTAAATACCTTGTGTTATTTTGTAACCACTCTAATGCCTACTAAAATGAAGTGAATTCGAAACACAGTGAGAGATAGAACACACAACAACACAGTGAGAGATAGAACACACCAACAACACAGTGAGATAGAACACACCAACTACAGTGAGATAGAACACCAACTACACAGGAGAGATAGACCACCAACAACACAGTGAGAGATAGAACACACCAACTGTATCAAATATTTAAAGGGCACGAGTGGAATATTTAGGTCATGTTCTTAGATCAGACGAAAAGAGACTAAATTAACAAGTCCTTATGTGGTCACCAATTGGGAAAAGAAAACGTGGAAGACCTAAGACCACTCTTCGAAGAACAATCCTACAAGAAAGTAAACTATTGGGATGTAAAACCATACACGATCTTCAACTGCTAGCAACGAACCGCTTTACACGGAGATCTAAAACCTCTGCCCTATGTGTCGCCTTTGGCACGAAAGGAACAAACTAACTAACTAATGCCTTTTAACACCACACTTTTGTTTGTTTTCGCCGGAAGAAACATCGACATCTTTACCATATTAACATTACTATTATTATTATATTGCAATCATCACATAGCTCCCTGCGCCGCTATAGCCAACAACAAGATGCGCTCCAATACATAAAAACGTTGGTCAGCACTTATCTACAGTCTATTCTATCATGTGTGTTTTAGAATGTTCAAGAAGTTTATATTTTATGATGTTTATGATTCATTTGTATTCAAATGTTGTATCAATCTTAACATATGCCAACGAGAGTTGTTGTATCAATCTTAACATATGCCAACGAGAGTTGTTGTATCAATCTTAACATATGCCAACGAGAGTTGTTGTATCAATCTTAACATATGCCAACGAGAGTTGTTGTATCAATCTTAACGTATGCCAGTGAGAGTTGTTGTATCAATCTTAACATATGCCAGCGTGAGTTGTTGTATCAATCTTAACATATGCCAGCGAGAGTTGTTGTATCAATCTTAACATATGCCAGCAAGAGTTGTTGTATCAATCTTAACGTACGCCAGTGAGAGTTGGAAAATGACTAATGATATAGAAAGCAAGTTGAATGCATTTGAAAATAGATGTCTGCGAAAAATAATGAATATAAAATGGAACGAATTCAGGAGAAATGATGAAATCAGAGACATGTCTGGTCAACCACTAGTGACAACTGTTATAAGAAGGAGAAGATAGAGATATGTTGGACACACCTTGAGGAGAAATGATCAACGAATATCAAAGCAGGCATTGAAGTGGGATGCAAATGGTTCAAGAAAGAGAGGTCGACCTAAGGAGACCCTGAAACGAACTTTGCTGAGAGAGGCAAGAAATATCGGTCACAGTTCCATGGAGGAGATTGAACGAGTTACCCAGGATAGAGCGCTATGGAGAAATTACTTGCAGGCCCTATGTAATGTATAACGGTACGAGAGGAATTATTATATTATTATTATCATGCATTTGTTTTTGTTCTAGGATTGTTCTAAGTACTACTATTTGATATGAGCATGAACTTCCACTCAAATCCTAGCAGTTCTTCTAGAAATTTTGCATCAAAATTTTCTCTTTATCCCACACAATATAGTTAAATGCTGACTATTATTCTGTTATAATCCAAACTTTTATTTCTCGTAAATCATTCCTGCATATAGATATAGTGTGTTATATTCAGTGGCGGCTCGTCATTAGGGACTAGTGGGGCCAGGCCCCACAAAAATAATGTGAAACGTGTATTTATTATTTTATAAATTAAATATAACCTAACCCAAAACCATGATTTTCTGAA
Organism: Arion vulgaris; assembly: GCA_020796225.1. NCBI lineage: Eukaryota > Metazoa > Mollusca > Gastropoda > Stylommatophora > Arionidae > Arion > Arion vulgaris. Next base: position 32,459,802 of record CM036769.1, on the reverse strand, counting down.
AAATTGTGTCTGGCCCCACCAACAAAAATGATCAGGAGCCGCCACTGGTTATATAGGTAACTTAGTAAAGTGGGTTTTCTTTTCCATTTGGGGAAATTGTTTTCTGTTTTGTGCGTTACTAAAAGACAGCCACAGTAGCGTAGTTGTTAGTGAACTTGCTTTTTATGTGCATTGTTGGTGGTTCTATTCCACAGTTGGGGTTCTATTCCATAGTTGGGGTTCTCTTCCACAGTTGGGGTTTCTATTCCACAGGTGGGGTTTCTATTCCACAGTTGGCGTTCTATTCCACAGTTGGGGTTCTATTCCATAGTTGGGGTTCTATTCCATAGTTGGGGTTTCTATTCCACAGTTGGGGTTTCTATTCCACAGTTGGGGTTCTATTCCATAGTTGGGGTTCTATTCCATAGTTGGGGTTCTCTTCCACAGTTGGGGTTCTATTCCACAGTTGAGGTTCTATTCACAGTTGGGGTTCTATTCCACAGTTGGGTTCTATTCCATAGTTGGGGTTCTCTTCCATAGTTGGGGTTCTATTCCATAGTTGGGGTTCTCTTCCATAGTTGGGGTTCTATTCCACAGTTGGGGTTCTATTCCATAGTTGGGGTTCTCTTCCATAGTTGGGGTTCTATTCCACAGTTGGGGTTCTATTCCATAGTTGGGGTTCTCTTCCATAGTTGGGGTTCTATTCCATAGTTGGGGTTCTCTTCCATAGTTGGGGTTCTATTCCACAGTTGGGGTTCTATTCCATAGTTGGGGTTCTATTCCACAGTTGGGGTTCTATTCCATAGTTGGGGTTCTCTTCCATAGTTGGGGTTCTATTCCATAGTTGGGGTTCTCTTCCATAGTTGGGGTTCTATTCCACAGTTGGGGTTCTATTCCATAGTTGGGGTTCTATTCCACAGTTGGGGTTCTATTCCATAGTTGGGGTTCTATTCCACAGTTGGGGTTTCTATTCCACAGGTGGGGTTTCTATTCCACAGTTGGGGTTCTATTCCATAGTTGGGGTTCTATTCCATAGTTGGGGTTTCTAGACCGAGTTATGTGAGAAAACAACATTATGCAAAGGCGCAGAATCTTTTGAAAAAAGACTTAAGGATGAGCTGAAAGACAAGAGAGACGCGAAAACTTAGAAGTTGTCACAGTGAAACACTTGACAATTAACCATCTGTAAAGACGAAAGATGGTCTCAGTTTCATGGAGGAGAGTGAGCGAGTTTCCCAGGATAGAGCGATATGGAGAAATTGCGTGCAGGCCTTATGTAACACATAACGGTATTAGAGGACTATTATTATTAACGACGAAAAAGCCTATATATCATCATCATCAGGTGCCGTCTCCACATCGAAGGTTGGCTGCAATGAATCTCCAGCATCCTCTGTCTTTCGCCTTAATGTTGCACACTGCCAGACTGTAACCTGTCCATTTCTTAAAGTTTCCTCCACTTATCTCTCGGTCTTCCTCTTGCTCTTCCCCTACAACTTTCCCTCTAGTAAATGTTTTATCATGGTGTCATGTCTTTTTATGTGCCCAAAATACTTTATTTGTCTGAATTTTATTTCTCTTAATAATTGTTTCTTCATGCCTATTTTTCATAAAACTTGTTTATTTGTCTGTTTTTCTGTCCATGAAACTCTGTCTATTCTTCTATATATCCACATCTCAAATGCACCAATTCTGTCTTCTAACTGCTTGTTCATTGTCCATGTTTCCGAGCCATACATTAATATAGGATATATATAGCATTTGATTATTCTCATTTTTAGCCTGTTTGTAATTGTTTGGATGTCAGTAACTTTCTCATACTATTGAAATTATCCTTGGCCATTCCTATTCTCTTTTTAATTTCTGTTATACATCTGCCATCATCTGTTATCATCTGACCAAGATATATGAAGCTTTTTACTTGATGTAGTAATTCTCCATGTATTTTTAAATTCATTTTAGGTTTTTCATATATTCCACAGTGGGTATGGGATATTTTCATATATTCCCATGGAGTATGATATTTTCATATATTCCACAGTGGGTAATGGATATTTTTCCTACTGTAACTGCTCTCACTTCGACCCAGACTCAGTTGATTACCAGAAAGAAAAGAAAAACTGGGAAGCAAGATCGGTCAGTGTAATGTTGATCACATCACCTATTGTGTGTCAATGATAAATACGGGCCCATCACCGTATTTCCCAATATAGATCCAGATATGAACAAGAGTTTCTTTACTTAACTTTTTACGTTATCAAATACAATAGTTTAGTTGTATCTTCGTCGCGCCGAAAATCACATAAAATAGAGATCATAAAAATATCCACTCAAATGAAAAGTTTGGGTTTTGTTTTGTCCAGTGGCGGCTTGTCATCATTTTTGTTGGTGGGGTCAGACACACATTTTCAGGGAAACCATGATGTTTTGGTTAGGTTGTATTTTAATTTATTAAATAATAAATACACATTAGATATTATTTTTGGTGGGGCCCGGCCCCATTGGCCCTTAATGAGGAACCGCCACTGGTTTTGTCTATGTTTTTATAGCTGTTTGCTTGATTGAGTGGACCATCATCATTGCATTACCGTGAATGACCATGTGTGCTCTTTCTTACACATTAAGATCTCAACGGCATTGCATGAATTTCATAACAGCAATGCGTGTCCTGAATGAAATTTTTGAAGATTATGGAAATGTGGCTGTTTCATTTTTTACATTGTGGGGACGACGGCCCGTCGTATATAATATTGAATATGCCTCATTCGCGGTCGAATCAGGTGATGGTAGTCGATGGGTCTAACACCATCGGTAAGCTAGGCATTGACTGCCTGATGCTCGTCCATCACGGGTGATGATGACCACACAAATGTTCATCCAAGGGAATATAGTTGCGTTATGTTTGTCTGTGTGTGCGTAGATGACTAGTGAGCCCTATACGGGCTTGAAATGTTCCTGTACAGTGTGGGCAAGGTATACTTGCACTTGTGGGAAGTTTTACTGCCTTTCTGTTTTGACGTTTTTGCTCCATCCGTGCTGTTCTATCTGCCTCGCAGGCCGAGGAACCGTGTCGAAGAAGTGTGCGCCAGGTTGATCTGTCTTGAGCAGCATTCTCCCAGTTGTTGACATCTATGCCAAAAGATTTCATCGAGTTCTTGAGTGTATCTTTGAATCGCTTTTCTGGCCCCCCTGTGAGCGTTTACCGCTATGCACCTCACCATAAAAGAGTCAACTTGACTGCCTATACATGTAAAGACTGCATCCGGCTGGATATTCCAATATTATATACATCGGGCTTTCTATGTGCCTTGCCGTGCTCTATGCGGTCCACGCCACTCTGCTGTAGTTCGCCTTTCTAACCGTTGAGCCAGCTAGTGGCCTCATCCGGGAAGTCTTCGACATGCGAGAGAAGACTGTGGTTCAGTTCTTCGCTACACTAGACAATACACAGGAGAATGTATACAATCGCTTAAACAAAACTGTTCAGGTCCCAATCACGATTGTTAATATAGTTTTTTTTCCACTCCATTCGCTGGCTATGAATTCCGGCGTTGTCAGAGCGTCTAATATGTCAACTATTATTTTTGTCCCAGTTTTGCGTGAATGCTTGCTTTCCTAATCATATGTGTCCCTATCATTCAGGGAACATTACTCCGGCTTCTGACCTACTTGCAACTTAGATCCTCAAGAAAAGAAATGTCCCCAAGTAAAGAAATGTCCTCAAGAAAAGAAATGTCCCCAAGTAAAGAAATGTCCTCAAGTAAAGAAATGTTCTCAAGTAAAGAAATGTTCTCAAGTAAAGAAATGTTCCCAAGTAAAGAAATGTCCCCAAGTAAAGAAATGTCCTCAAGTAAAGAAATGTTCCCAAGTAAAGAAATGTTCTCAAGTAAAGAAATGTCCCCAAGTAAAGAAATGTTCCCAAGAAAAGAAATGTCCCCAAGTAAAGAAATGTTCCCAAGTAAAGAAATGTTCTCAAGTAAAGAAATGTCCTCAAGTAAAGAAATGTCCCAAGAAAGAAATGTCCTAAGTAAGAAATGTTCTCAAGAAAGAAAGTTCTCAAGTAAAGAAATGTCCTCAAGAAAAGAAATGTTCTCAAGTAAAGAAATGTCCCCAAGTAAAGAAATGTCCCCAAGTAAAGAAATGTCCTCAAGTAAAGAAATGTTCTAAGAAAGAAATGTTCAGTAAAGAAATGTCCTAAGAAAAGAAATTCTCAGTAAAGAAATGTCCCAAGTAAAGAAATGTCCCAAAAGAAATGTCCTCAAGAAAAGAAATGTTCTCAAGTAAAGAAATGTTCTCAAGTAAAGAAATGTTCCCAAGTAAAGAAATGTTCCCAAGTAAAGAAATGTTCCAAGAAAAGAAATGTCCCAAGTAAGAAATGTTCTCAAGAAAGAAATGTTCCCAAGTAAAAAAATGTTCCTAAGTAAAGAAATGTCCCCAAGTAAAAATGTCCTCAAGAAAGAAATGTCCCAGGTAAGAAATGTCCCAAGTAAAGAAATGTCCTCAATCAAGAAATGTTCTCAAGAAAGAAATGTTCCAAGTAAAGAAATGTCCCAAGTAAAGAAATGTCCCAAGTAAAGAAATGTCCATAGTAAAGAAATGTCCCAAGTAAAGAAATGTTCCAAGTAAAGAAATGTTTCAAGAAAGAATGTTCCTAAGTAAAGAAATGTCCCAAGTAAAGAAATGTTCCCATGAAAGAAATGTCCCTAAGTAAAGAAATGTCCTCAAGTAGAAATGTTCCCAAGTAAAGAAATGTTCTCAAGTAAAGAAATGTTCCCAAGTAAAGAAATGTCCCCAAGTAAAGAAATGTCCTCAAGTAAAGAAATGTTCTCAAGTAAAGAAATGTTCCAAGAAAAAATGTCCCCAAGTAAGAAATGTTCCCAAGTAAAGAAATGTCCTAAGTAAGAAATGTTCTCAATAAAGAAATGTTCCAAGTAAAGAAATGTTTCAATAAAGAAATGTTCCTAAGTAAAGAAATGTTCTCAAGTAAAGAAATGTCCCCCAAGTAAAGAAATGTCCCAAGTAAAGAAATGTCCCCAGAAGAAATGTTCTCAAGTAAAGAAATGTTCTCAAGAAGAAATGTCCTCAAGTAAAGAAATGTCCCCAAGTAAAGAAATGTTCTCAAGTAAAGAAATGTCCCCAAGTAAAGAAATGTCCCCAAGTAAAGAAATGTTCTCAAGTAAAGAAATGTTCCCAAGTAAAGAAATGTTCTCAAGTAAAGAAATGTCCTCAAGTAAAGAAATGTTCTCAAGTAAAGAAATGTTCTCAAGTAAAGAAATGTCCCCAAGTAAAGAAATGTCCCCAAGTAAAGAAATGTCCCCAAGTAAAGAAATGTCCCCAAGTAAAGAAATGTCCCCAAGTAAAGAAATGTCCTCAAGAAAAGAAATGTCCTCAAGTAAAGAAATGTCCCCAGGTAAAGAAATGTCCCAAAGTAAATAAATGTCCGCAAGTAAAGAAATGTCCTCAAGCAAAGAAATGTCCCCAAGTAAAAAAATGTCCCCAAGTAAAGAAATGTCCCCAAGTAAAGGATGATCTACAGCATTTTCATACTTACTCTCCGTTACCAGAGCCAAACAAGGACAATAAACAAACCACAGTCGCAAACAATAACTACATGTGAAATGTGATGCCTATGAACAGGTACCGCAAAACCAGAAAAGACAGTCACCGACGCTCGACATCAGCATAAGAAATAAAGTTGGCACAGAACCTTGCTTGAATTACATTGAGAAACAAAGAATGAAGTGGTTTGGCCACTTAATAAGAATGCAACCAAGCTCCAAAGAATACAGTCTTCTACAAGAGAATATCGGGAAAGAAGGAGGGAGGAAGACTACGAAAACAATAAGTGGCGTAGCATAATTCTGTTAAAAAAAATCAAATATACCTATCAACCAGGTCAATAGAGCAGCGCCAACCAAGCCACTAGAGCATCGCTTCCCAAAGTGGGCGGTACCACCCCCACCCCAGTGGGCGCTGAAGTCTTCCAAGGAGCGATAGTGGGTTCAGAAGCATTTGGGAGGATTTTTTTGATTTTGCTATTGAATCATTAAAAATTTGATTTCTGCATTTTAATTCATCTCATGCCTATCGTACACGATCCATTTTTTCATCAATTTTCTATTTCATGTATATAATCATTTAAAATTGACCATGTATGACAGAAATATATATCAATTTCCATAATCTATTAGAGTGAAAAGCACGAGCGTGTTGTCTCACGAAATGATAGAGCGTATATTTTCATGGAACTTTTGGAAGGAAGAGGCAGCAAGGCAGATATATATATATATATATATATATATATATATATATATATGAGGGTTGACAAACTGTTATAATGGAGAGGGGCGTTGAAGTTTGTGTTAGTGAAAGTGGGCGGTGGGCCGAAAGTTTAGGAATGAATCTATGCACTAGAGCATTGATTCCCAAACTTTTTAAGCCCACCGCCCACTTTGCACAACATAAACTTTGTAATGTCCTCCCACATTATAACAGTTTGTCAACGCCCCTCCCACATATATACATGTTTTATTTTCTCTTTGATATAGACAATTGATATATGTTTCTGTAATACATGCTCAATTTTCAAATGATTATATACATGAAATAGAAAATTGATGAAAAATGGATCGTGTAGGACGGGCATAAGATGAATTTAAATACAGAATTCAAATTTTAAATGATTATTCAATCGCAAAATCACGAAAATAATTTATTTAAAATATTTATTATTAATTTCTTCTTTAAGGAACCACCGACCCTAATCGCCTGAACACCCCCATTCTTAATTACCCACTATCACCCCCACCCTAGCACGTGTCAGTGCCCACTGCGGGCGGTACCCCACTTTGGGAAACGCTGCAATAGAGCATCACATGACATAAATAGAAAACCACGACACTGGGCAACAACCCGGTAACATTGTGACGATAACAGAAGAAGAAGATCAATAACCCATTCCTCACAGACATACGAGACGTTGCTATGACAATAATACATGCTCTAAAAATCTGACGTTTTATCTTCAATTCTCTTCCATGAGAATTTATATTGTTTTCTTTTAATTTCCAGCATAGCTAATCATATCTGTTGCTATTCTTTTATTGTTTTGTCTTTTCTTTTCTATTATTAGTCTATTGTCTGTTGTCTATTGTCTGTTGTCTATTGTCTATTGTCTATTGTCTATTGTCTATTGTCTGTTGTCTATTGTCTTTTGTCTATTGTCTGTTGTCTATTGTCTGTTGTCTATTGTCTGTTGTCTATTGTCTATTGTCTATTGTCTGTTGTCTATTGTCTGTTCTATTGTCTGTGTCTGCTTGTCTATTGTCTATTGTCTGTTGTCTGTTGTCTGTTGTCTATTGTCTATTGTCTATTGTCTATTGTCTTTGTCTAGTTGTCTGTGTCTATTGTCTATTGTCTATTGTCTATTGTCTTTCATTGTCTGTCGTGTTCTGTTGTCTTTTCTGTCTTTTCTTTGTCTTTTATTTCTTTTCTTTTCTTTGTCTTTGTCTTTCTTTTATTTCTTTGTCTTTGTCTTTTCTATTTCTTTGTCTATTGTCTTTTCTTGTCTTTTCTTTTTTCTTTTCTATTTCTATTTAGCATTCTTGTCTTTCTTTTCTTTTTTTGTCTTTTCTATTGCTTTCTATTTTTTTCTTGTCTTTTTCTTTCTTTGTCTTTCTTTGTCTGTTTTTGTCTTTGTCTATTGTCTTGCTTGTATCTATTATTTTCTTCTTTCTTTTCTGCATTGTTTCATTCTTTCTTTTTATTGTCTCCAGTGATGTGAATTGTTCCTATTCTTAGGGCAGTTAATGTTCTATTCAGGCCTAATGATCAGGGCCTATGCCTTATTCTTTTTATCTGTGTTTATTTAGTGTGGTGGCGTCTGTGGCTTAGGGGATAGGGACTCAGTCTATTAACCCCGACGTTCTCAGTTCGAATCACGCTGCGGACAGTATGGTTACAAATTGTTTCGCTGGATTTTACAAAGGACAATGGCACCACCCGTTCAGAAAGCAATGGAAACCTTCTGAACGTAATATTAATAATGCCTAGAAAAATCACAAACAGCGTTAAAAAGCTGGGGTTGATTCGCAAAGTTCTGTAAAGGATATGCAATTAACTTTTAACTTCTATTAAGTGTGGTCTTGAAATTGTCTTTCCATCTTTTTCTTTGTCCTCCCTTGGCTCTACTTCCTGAACTCTTTTTATTGTATGCTGTTATTGGTGGTTGGTTGTATTCCATTCTCACTAAATGTCCAAGCCACTACATTTGTTGTCTTTCAATGTATTCGGTGCATTAAATTATGCCCACTCTGCTTCTGCTTCTGCTTCTGCTTCTTAGCAATGAACCTTCTTCTTCTTTGAACGCTCAATATCGATCACTTGTGAACCACTTTTTATAATTTGTATGTGATCTGAGCCTAATAGCGATTTTACGTTGTGGCAGTTATGCGCCCACATCCGATTTCTGCGACGCTTTTTATTAACTAGGGAAGCTTCCCTAGACCCTACCTCAGTCGCTTCTTACGACATGCTTTGTAGATCCCAGTGATACTATTCTTTGCTTCCCTTGAGAGTCCCAGTACACACAGACTGTAATGAAACTAAAAGACTATTATATCTTTTTAATTACTGTAATGACTTCATTATTTGTTACTTGCCAATCTAATAATGAGACGGTTCTTTTATTTGGAAAAATGATGTATTATTCTGTAGGAAATCAAGTGCAGTGGCTTGCTCGGACATACAATAGTTCAGTCAAAACTGTCCCGGTCTCAATCTGACATGTTATACAATCTAGCATTCTAATTATTGCTGTCTTTTCTAAGGGACGTTACTGCTGTCGGTGTCTTCAGTGCATAACTCATATTATTACTAAATGCAGTAACTGGTGGTATTACCAAGTGTAGTAACTCGTGGTATCACCAAGTGTAGTAACGAGTGAATACCAGTGTAGTAACGAGTGGTATCACCAAGTGTAGTAACGAGTGGTATCACCAAGTGTAGTAACTCGTGGTATAACCAAGTGTAGTAACGAGTGGAATCACCAAGTGTAGTAACTCGTGGAATAACCAAGTGTAGTAACTCGTGGTAACACCAAGTGTAGTAGCTCGTGGTATCACCAAGTGTAGTAACTCGTGGTATCACCAGTGCAGTAATCGTATTACCAGTAGTAACTCGTGGTATCACCAAGTGTAGTAACAGTGGTATCACCAAGTGTAGTAACTCGTGGTATCACCAAGTGTAGTAACTCGTGGTATCACCAAGTGCAGTAACTCGTGGTATCACCAGTAACTCGGTATCACCAAGTGCAGTAACTCGTAGTATCACCAAGTGCAGTAACTCGTGGTATCACCAAGTGCAGTAACTCGTGGTACTGTGGCGAGGTGATCAAGTCGTTTGTCTTGTGCTCTGAAGGTTGTACGTTCG